>CM035442.1:102575820-102668320 GCA_020310875.1 Ceratopteris richardii | reverse complement strand
CTATAGTGTATACATGCATGAAATTTGTTTTCAAATCGCAAATATTTTCTAGAAAAAGATTGAAATCACTAAACAAATATGTTCCCTCCATTCGATTGCCATTTACTTTGTGGTCTTATTTTTTGTAGCCTTGAAATGTTCAAAGTGAGTGAGCACTTCAGTTTTTTACTTCATGAAGTAGAACCATTTTTGTGTATGTTCATCAATGAATGTAACGTAACAGTTTTAGCCTCGAATAGATCTACATTGTATGACCCCACATGACATCTATGTGTGTTATCTTTAGCACGTTCTTATTGACATGATTATTTGTGGAAGTGATGAACTTGAATGCATATAAAATTGACATGCCTCACATTTTTGAGAATTCTACAAATTTAAAGGCTGGAAATATAATAAGAAGCTCCTTATATGAACTTTATCCTTTGTATATTTTTATGTTCAATATGTTTATTATAGATTTGTATGTCGACAATGGCACATGCACCTTGTGAAAACATGAATACATTCAACTCACGAAATTTCATGTTTATATCCTACCTACTTTGTTTTCTTGAGTGACTAATCTCCCAATTAGGAATCCTTGGCCAAACATCTCTCCAAAAAAAGATAGGTTCTTCCACACATATCAAAGAGATGAAGATACACAACATTTATGATGGCGTGTAGTGGTACCTATATTTTGTAGGACCACTTTTAATAGATTTGTCTTGCACTATAATAGGCTGAATGGAGATTTTGCAGACAATATGGGTTAATTTAAGTTTTTTTTCTTGGTAGTTCATTACTAGTACAAATGTTTCATTGTCCTTTTCTTGTACAAGAGGAGTGGTAGGAAGACATGGTTTTTGGATTCCATTGAGTTTCTCTTCCCTATGTGAAACACATGTAGTACCTTTGTCTACATCATCCAAGTTTGGTGGCACACATATATATCCAAATTGCAATGGAATTTCAGAGTGATGCACTTTGATGACAATGGATATAGCACTTTTGTGTGAAATTAGATGATGCACAATTGGGGTGAACTATATCTTAGGGTTTTACAGTACTCATTTGCCAAGGAAATAGATAGCCCTTTTCTCCATCATGAAAGTTTTTTCTCTTTTTTATGTGATCTCTTTTGCTTCTTGATTGCATTCATTGTAGTACATCGATGACAAAACACTAGGCATGCTTTGATCAACCTCTACATACTAGTTACTCAATATCAATTTTCTTCAATAAAGTTGCAAACGTCTTGTTGTCTTCCTTGTTCTTTGAGATGATTATGGACTCAAAACATTTGGTAGCCTAAGTACACTTACGCTAATCCCAACCTCTTAAAACAGTTATGGCTTTAACTAGGTACCACATAATTATCACGGCTATTCTTATCTTCTTGCTTTCTCATCTTTCTTTTGTTGGTGCTTGGTGTTCACAATAGAAGGTAGAACAAAACTATCTCACTTTTATTCCACCCTTATGTATAGATGAATAGGAAACGGATACATGGAAAAACGAGAGTAATATTTAAGTACCTTTTTTTTTGAGGTATGTGTTCCATCCACAATGAGTGTTGGCGAGTGTGCAAGTTGAAAAATGGATGCCATCTTGAGTTGAGTTGTTGGCCGATTTGCATGTGAGCACTTTATCTCTCTTCCTTGTGAGCTCATATATTTGCATGTCACTTTACATGTGTTCCTATCGAGCTTATATGGATTTCTTGAAGGTAAACAGCCTGCATTAGTACTGAAAATGTAGGAAAAAAATTGCAAATGACTAGAATGCTTTATGTAGATTTGTGTAGATTTTCATGAAGAGACATGTGGTATATTGTCCACATTAAATATTCTACGTGTTATAGAAAGTTGAAAGGCACGTTTGATGCATTTCTTTATGTCGTTGTTAGATCCTCTTCTTTTGCGAGTATAAAGGGAGACAGTGAATCCATATGTGCATTGTGGGTCTGCTTTTTCTTGTAAAAGTAGTTGTAGCATGTCGTTATGTGATTTGTGTGTGTGTGAGAGAGAGAGAGAGAGGTACTGTGTACGTCCTTGTGCTGAGGGAGAGAGAGAGAGGGAGGGAGGTAGGTACTGTGTACATCCTTGTGCAGAGAGAGAGAGAAAGAGAAAGAGAGAGAGTGGCTGGGTCAGAAGGTCTCTCATGGTGAGAGAAAGATAAACATGCAGCATATTTTAAAGGTAAATAAGATTTGATTGAGCTGCCTTTAAGAGAAACTTCCTCATCGAAGAAGGTCGTGTACGTTGTACACACAGACATCCACTGGCCGTCATATCACGTATGTACAATCTTACAGAGATCTGCTCAGTTGTAACTTGTGTCCTGACCTCTCTCTCTCTCTGCTTCTATACGGACTCCTCATTCCAGAGTCACTGTTTAGAGCCCAGGGCATGCGTCATGATCCTACTCTACCTCTTGTCCTAGCCATCCAATCAGTCTTTAAGAGGGCGAGAGACTGCATACTTTCGTGCCCACACTTGTTGTTACAACAGACTTGCAGATTCCTTTTAGGTTTCTGTGTTTTCACTTCTACGAGGGGACACGTGTGACGTCCCTCTATGCGTGTGTGTGCGCGTGCGCCTAGGAGAGAGTGAACGACAGCACCGCGCTGGATTGCTTGTGCTACAGCGCAGATGGATATGGCTCGGCTTGACGACGAGAGAGAGCACGCTCGGAAATGCGCATGAGAAGTATGCCCTCGCGATGCTGGCTTTTCTCGGTGCTGCTGCTCGTGTTGCAGGAGGAGAAGGAAGAGAACGAGAAGAAGGTCGTGCGTGTCAACGTGCGTGCTGTCTCTGGCCGTCAGGTTTCCGCATCTTGTTGCCTTCATTTGTCTGCGCTGCCGGTAGCTCTCTCTCTCTCTCTCTCTAAACAAGCAGAAAAATAATCTTTCTCGAATTGCCGTAAAGAAAATGCATTTCTGATGCCCTAAATTCATCGTTCATTACCCAGATCAATGAAGAACTCTAGCGACTGCCAAAAATCATCTGTACAACTCATTCCAATGGCACACAGAGAACATAGTTCATGTCGAATCCCGTAGCTTGCATCTCCATCGCTTGAATTTTTCATATTATGAAAGCGAAAAAGTTAGTGGTCCTGTACAGTTAATCATTGAAACGAAACTCATAGTGAACGCATAAATGATAATGATGAAGCTCACGCATAATTGACCACCTATCTTATCGGATTTTGTCCATTTACATGTTACACACTTGAACAATTGTACTTTGACGTAAATCGTGCGTGTATCTATGTATGTATACATGCGTGTGTACTTATGTATGTAAGGATCTATATACGTATGTATGTATATATATCTGTGTATACATGCATGTATGGGCATGTAGGTAGGCATACACGTATGAATGTATGCGGACACCTCGAACTATGAAATTGAACAATTGAACTTTGACGTAAATCGTGCGTGTATCTATGTATGTATACATGCGTGTATACTTATGTATGTAAGGATCTATATACTTATGTATGTATATATATCTGTGTATACATGCATGTATGGGCATGTAGGTAGGCATACACGTATGAATGTATGCGGACACCTCGAACTATGAAATTGCAATTGATGTAGGTAACATATGAACATGGACTTCACCCAGCAAATGAGAGGTAATGCTAATACACACACTTGCATAAACGCACGCACACGCACACACACACATATATATGTGTGATATATATATATATATATATATATATATATATATAAGAAAATAAGATAGAAAAAATACTAATCCACATAAGAAAAAGCATAAAACTAGATACAAAGGTAATAAAGTGCTATAAGGGTGAGACGATACATCGTGGGGATATATGGATGCACAAAAGTCCTCGAATGGATGCACAAAAGTCCTCGAGAACCTTTATTTAGTAGCTACCTTGACAAAGCATCTCTCCAATTTGAAACTTTTGACCGAAGAGAATCCAAGGTGAAGATCAAGGAATGAACGGAACACTCCTCCAAACCTCACCTCTTGATAGGAAATGATATATTGAAACTAGCTTCCAAACTCATTGAAGGAAATTATCATGATTTCATAATTCATAATGTCACGTAAAATCAATGTGAGAAACTCTTTTGTAGAGTATTTACTTAGTTTCATGTTGTAATATTTATTAAAATCTCTGAACTTAACTAAGCACTCCTTATATAAGTAACTTCCATTAGATTTTTCTCAAGTATTTAATTTTTTTAGATTATTGGAATATGGTGAATTGAAATAAGGAATGTTATGTCATATGTTTTTTCTTATAGGGATAATCCCAAGTTGTAAATCAATATTGGTGCCTAGATAGGAGGCTTGCATAAGTTGGGTAGATCATAGGCCACCATCACTTAAGTTTTTTAGGGTTGCATGTATTAGTCGTTAAACTTCCGACTTCAGACTCAGAACACTTTCAAGTTCAGACGTCTCGAATCTTTCCTAACATTAAGTTTCCTTTTAGCCACGTGGGTCCTTGGGAGTGGTAGGGGTCTGTTAGACAGAGGCCCTGTACTATTTTCCTAGTTCATTACACAGTCATAATTGCTCTTTCGCGTCTTAGCTCAGTGCGCAACTCTGAACAACTGATGACTGTTCGGTGTACCGGACTTAGAATTACCGAACTAATCCTGCTATAGTGATAGAGAAGTAGTCCGGTGACTTGTGTCCAATAGGATAATCTACTTTAGTGAACGAAGATCACCTAATACGTACTTCTTCAGAACAGACAGGTATACCAACACACATATATACCTTGAAGTTATGCAACTCACCGCATGCCAACCTCGAGAAACAAATTTCCCAACAACAATCGACTAATCACCGACTTAACAATGTCCTATTCGCACTCCAACCATTACAGATGCTAGTCTTCCTGTGATCGGAATCAACAGTGAACGTATACTACTACATCGAACTTGGTCACTTACAGAAAATATGAACACGCGAACAGTTCGGGACTTCTTTTCACAACTCCTCGTTCCGCATACAAACTGACAAACAACACACTGCAACTTAATAACATTTACCGAACAGATTCGTAAATCAAGACTACTAATTCGTAACTCTACACTATGGTGCGAATAGTCGACTAGACGGAGCACAGAACAGAACAGAACAGAGTAGGGTACTCTTCTCAAGACATACACACTTCAACAGTACGCTTACAATTCCCAAAAACGGGCTCTCGGCCACTCTTTTCTCATTTCCTTATATAGAAGATTTTTTTATAAGGGTGCGCGAATCTTTAGTTACCTGCGCGTTTCTCGAAAGGTTCTTTTACATTTAAGACGCCTGTCCTAGTACATTTGTCCTTGTTCGGCGGCCGTCTAACACTGGCACGCACGGTGGACTCGAACCCGCAGGTTCCTATGGTTCTGCTACGAGTCCTTCTAAATACATGTTTCGGGCGAGCCTAAACATTCGGGTGATTTTCTTTTTGATGGTTTCTATCATCTGAACTAAAGTATTTGGTTCTAATAACTGAGCATCCGTTCTAACGGAGCTAATAGCTATGGCTTGGGTTAACAAAATTTCGGCCTGGGTCTGTAAGAAGGCCTCTTGTAAATAGAATTCATTGGATAATGCAGCGTCCCGGGATGTCTTCATTTCGGTGACTTTCCGCTGCATATCCGTGACTCGATCCTTCTGATTTCGTAGTCGCTCGAGTTGCTAGTTCTGAAATTCGATCGTTTTGGAGTATGCATCTCGTTCTCTTCGAGCATTTGCTAGATCTTTTTTGTATTTTGCTTCCCTGGTTAATTGGTGTCTCAGCATTCTGTTCACCTCGTCCAAACATTCCTGAGCTCGTCGTAGCTCGTCTTTGACTTGTTCTGCTTCTCTCTGTTGGTCTTGATTTTTCTGGATGGTTTCTTGCAATTGGGCCTTCGTTTTTTCGACCAATTCTTCGAGGGATGAGCTGATGTCTTCTTTTTCTTGGAGTGCGGTCTTCAATTCGCGGATTTCTTCGTGTGCTGCGTGTAATAGCTGGTCTTTGCGGCAAGCTGCTCCAGTGCTGCATCCCTTTGCTGTATCAAGGCCTGTTGTGCCGAAAATTGTGCTTGGAGATCTGCTAATTATGTCTGTAATTGATGATTCTCTGCTTTTACGGCGTCGACTTCTTCTTGGAGAGGGCTGATGTCGGCTTCCAGGAGGTCGACTTTATGCTGTAGGTCTTGCCGAATGGTATTTGCAACCTCACTAAGATGTACTGGAAGTTGTTGTGAAAGGGTGATGAGCATTTGGCCCATGGCTGCCAGCTCGGAAAAGACGGGAATGGCGGGAATGGCGGGAAGGAGAAGGGGGTATTGCGGTTGTGCGGAGGTTTGGGTTTGGATTTGGGGGGATGTCGGGGGCGAATAGTTAAGGGAGGAAGAAGACGATTCAGAAATGGGTGGGGGGGAGGGTTGACTGGTGGGGATTGAGGACCAGGGGATGTAGTGTGAGTTCCCTGATTGACGGGTTGGTGTTCACCTGTAGTATGGGTGGTGGTGGATTCGACGGCCTTCAGTAGGGTGTCAAGTGCGCTGTCTACCACTTGTTGTTCGTCTTCTCGTCGTTCTGATGCTTCTTCGGTTGAGACTAGTTCTGTTTCTGTGTGATTCTGCTGGTCGTGGTGGTCGACTGATGATTCGTTGTGGATGGAAGTGGCTGTGTCGTGGAAGGTCTCTTCTTGTTCTTCGTATCGGGTGTCCTGATCCTTTCCGGCGGATCCTTGTGCTTCGCTTTCTGAGGAGCTGATCTGGATTCTCTTATTGCGGAAGAGTTGGTTGATCTCCTCATCTTCTTCTTCACGGTCGTCGAGTGGTTGGACTGATTCTTCGTGCCGAAGTACGGGACCTTGGGGTGGTGGTTGTGCGGCAAGGATGGCTGGGAAGAAGAATGATATGATATGGGGAAGGCGAGAGCGCGGGGTGGTTCCCTTTTGGAGTTGCTTCACTATAGCTACACATTCTTTATGAATTCTAAGGAAAAAGTACGAGGCGAAGTTCACGGGTTCTCAGGTAGCTAAATCTAAAGCGGAATAGAATGGGCGTGAGATGCCGTAGGTGCGCTTCTGAAGGTTGAGTATGGCGACTAAGAATTGCAAAGCGGATCGTTCGGGTTCGAGGCGGCAGAGAATGGCGTATTCGTTGGACGAAGAGCGGGGAAATAGTTTGGTCATGCGAGCGGGGGGATACTAGGGCCATTTTCACGGCCTTGCGGGTTGAGGCGGTAGGCTTTAGCGAAGGCTTGGAAGGTAATGACTGTTCGCGAAGGGAGCAAGAGGAAGGCCCATTGGCGTTCGGTGGCGGGGGACTGAGCAATGGCAGTGATGATCTGCGCGAAGAAGGGATGGGCTTCCACTGAGTGCCAAGGAAACTCAGCGAAGTTGGCCAACCCTCTGCAACGCAGGTATTCACCTACCTCTGTAGGGATACCATCGCGGAAGGCAGCATAGTTGGCTATCGCTTCCATGACGTTTACTGAGACAGACTATGAGCACGGATGCAGAATGCACGAGTGCTCAGAATACTAACATACAACACAATAGCATTTTCGGCGCTGTCGATAGAGTTAAGTAGGAACAACACGGTGGGAAGGAAAAAGGGGTTGGGTATCATTGTGCAGTGCGGGAATGATGCTTGTTTTCATGCAGGTGTGCGTACTCGAGTGACTAGTAAGGGGGCGGCTGGTCACATAAAGATTGTACAAAACACGGCTATTTATAAAAAGGGAGAAAGAAAAGAGAAAAAGATTAAACAAAACGCAGTCTACTGCCGACAAATTTAATGCGGGCTAGTGGCGTGATGATATGGCCGCAGCTTCGACCCATTGATTACTTTTGGGAGTGGAATTCCGGTCAACGTAGTCAACCGAAAAGTTGCCGGACCGATTTGTTCTGAGATCTTAAAAGGGCCGAACCATCGTAGTTTGAACTTTCTTGCTGCTCTATCCGACTTTGCGTTGTAGAAGAGTACGAGCTGACCTACCGAAAAGATTGGAGTTTTCAAGTATCGATCGTGTGTCTTGGCTTGCCTTAGTTGTACTTCGCGCATGGTTAAAAAGCTGAGTCATCGGTTCTCATCAAGTTCTCTGAGTGCGTCCATTCGTGTTGTCAGCGAATCTTCCGGTAGCATCTTCTGAGTGATTGCTACACGCAGACTTGGGATGACTACTTCCATGGGTGCTATTGCTTCTAAGCCATAAGCTAGTTTGAAAGGTGTCAAGCCTGTTGTTACCTTATATGTAGTTCGGTATGCCCATAATACTGCAGGTAGTAGTTGATCCCATCTTTCCGGTGCTTCCATGATCAGTTTCCGGAGGATATTCAATAGTGATTTGTTTGTACTTTTGGCCAAACCATTGGCACGAGGGTAATACGAAGAGCTGAGTTTGTGTGTCACCTGGAATGATTGGGTGAGTGCCTTCATTAATTGATTTACAAAGTGAGTACCTTGATCTGTCACCAATTTGAGTG
Organism: Ceratopteris richardii; assembly: GCA_020310875.1. Lineage (NCBI taxonomy): Eukaryota > Viridiplantae > Streptophyta > Polypodiopsida > Polypodiales > Pteridaceae > Ceratopteris > Ceratopteris richardii. Next base: position 102,659,854 of record CM035442.1, on the reverse strand, counting down.
GGAAGCCAAATCGTGGGAAGACATCATTTAGCAGACATTTTGCAACTGCAACCGCTGTAGCAGACCGTAAAGCCCAAGCTTCTACCCATCTCGTTGCGTAGTCTGTACAGGTTAGTATGTATCTGTTGTTACTCAAGACTGCTGGAGGTGTGATTGGACCGATAAAATCTAATCCCCATTTCTGAAATGGTTCTAATGGCATGACTGGCTGCAAGGGAAAGAAGTGTCGTTGCAGCGGTTGTCCCGTCCTTTGACAGTTATCGCAGTCTTTGACAAATTGGGCCACATCTCTGTACATCGTTGGCCACCAGAGACCTCCTTGCAGAATTTTCCGGTGAGTCAAATCTGTGGCAAAGTGACCACCAGTAGGGGTCGAGTGAGCCATCGTGATGACTGAGTTAATTTCATGCGGAGGAACACATCGAAGTAAGATTCCGGTGTGATCTACATAATATAGTTCTCCAGTAACTAACCGGAATCGGCGGCTAAAGACCGCAATTTTCCTTCGTACTGCCTTGGCTGTCTCGGATGGAAAGCATCCTTCGGTGAGAAAAGTTAGAATCTGATCATAATATATAGGTGGTGCTTGTGATTCGGCAGTCTCATCGGTCAGTGGCTCAGAACTATAGATCGCTGGAGTTGTGTCATCTATGCCTATTGGAGCTTCACCGGAATCTAGGCGAGATAAGAAATCTGCTAAGGCATGTGCTTTTCCGGGTCGGTGGATGACTTCATAGTCGAATTCCTGCAAGAGTAGCACCCATCGTGCTAATCGTCCACCTAAATGCTGCTGTCTTACTAGATAGACGAGGGCAGCATGATCCACATGAAAGGTGAATTTCCGGCCTAGTAGATAATGTCTGAACTTTTTGATCGAGTAAATCAATCCTAGACATTCTCTTTCGGTGGTAGAATAGTTCTTTTTTGCAGGTGCAAGCCTTCTGCTGGCATAATAAACAGGGCGAAACCACTTATGTGTTTGCTGCATCAGAATACTGCCGATCGCAATATCTGAAGCGTCGACAAAAACATGGAACGGATTGTCCCAGTCCGGTGGTTGTAAGATTGGTGCCTGCGTCAATAAATACTTGAGTCGATCAAATGTGGTTTGGCATTCTTGAGTCCATTCGAACTGTAGGGGAGTTTTGGTGATTAGTTTGTTCAGTGGTACAGCCAGATGAGCAAGCCACCGTAGGTGTCTGCCATGCCACCGTACTTGACCCATGAAACGCATTACTTTTTTTGGACTAGCGGGTACTGGGGCTTCTAAAATTGCAGAAATCTTATCTGGGTCTACTTGGATACCTTGGGCAGATACAATATGACCAAGTAATTTGCCACACGAAACGGCAAACACAGATTTGCTTGGGTTAAGGCAGAGTCTGTACTCTCGGCACTTTTGAAAACAGCATCGTAAATGAAGCAAATATGCCATCATCTTTCCAAAAATCGAGAAGTCATCGAGATATACTTGCATAAACGAAGTGAGATAAGGAGAAAAAATCTCCTGCATACATCGCTGGAAGGTGCTTGGTGCATTTCTTAATCCAAACCACATTACCGTACAAGCAAAGACACCCCAATTGGTAATGAAGGCAGTTTTTGGTATATCCTCTTCAGCCATTCTAACCTGATTGTAACCACTGTATCCGTCTAAGAATGAATACATTTCGTGACCTGCTACCCTATCAAGCATGGTATCCAGAAAGGGGATCGGGAAAGGATCCGGTACTGTTGCTGTGTTTAATTTCCGGTAGTCTACACAGATTCGCAGTTGCTTATTTTTCTTTGGCACGATCACAATTGGTGAAATCCATTCAGCATGTTCTACTGGTACGATGAATCCGACCTTTAATAATCTATCAAGTTCGACTTTTACTTGTGATGCATAATTGGGATTCATCCGGTAGCTGGGCTGCTTATTCGGTTTAGCTTCAGGCTTCAACATGACTCTATGCTGATAGATGCGCGGATCTAATCCTTTCATGTCTTTGTAATCCCATGCAAAGACGTCTGAGAATTTGCGAAGTAGTCGAATCAAATCAGCTTTAAATGTTTCCGGTAAGTTTTGCCTTATCTTTACAGGTCGTGGATGATCTTCGTCTCCTAGATTGTACGTGGTCAACTGGTCTCCGGGGACATAAAACTGTTGCGGTTTCTCTGTATCATCTGTTGACTTGAACAGCGATTGTAATTCATCGTCATGTGTTGAGACAGTATCTTCCTGCTTAGTTTTTTCGGTGATCGGTACAATTGTACAAACTGAAGTGCTCCAGTTATCTATCATGGACTGTAGATCAACAGTCCCTAAGGTCATTAAATCAGCGTTATTCTTCAGAAATTCTTCTTCTTCATCATCTGATAGTCCATCTAACATGTGGACTGGTTCAGCAAAATATGGTCTGGCGTGAAGTTTGCAAGGTTGTATAGCATCTAATTTTACCACATATCTTCGGTTGGCATCTTTGAACGTAAGCTCTTGTGCAGACCAGTCATGTATTACCTTCGCATGCTTCAGCCAGGGTCGACCGAACAGAAGGTTGTAATCCAAAGTGGATTCCGGCAGATCTAGTATAACAAAGTTCATTTTGAAGGTCGTACCTTGTAAAGTAATGGGTACATTTCGCACAAGTCCTACGGGATGGACTCTAATCCTTCATTCACACACTTTGGAAGTGGACCAAAACTAGTCAACACACACCAAACAGAGCATAGAGGGCCCATTAGAACCTCTCTAAATGTCTTGAAGAACTCATTACATAGGCTATAGGGACTTGACTTTTACCTTTAGGAACTCAACTTCAAGATTCTCTTGTCCGAAAATGGGAGAATGAAGAAATTTGATAGCCCCTTGTGGAGTTTTCTTAGATCTTACCCTTAAGATGGTCATGCATGCATGCTTATAGGAGATAGCATGGCAAAATCCCCAAGCAGCTAGTTAAAGTGATTGATGATGAACCTATAATTTCTAGCATCAGAAGTGCATTCAACACAAGTGTTGTCAATCATATGGGGGAGATTTGCTTTACTTTGTTTTCTCTTGAGAAGTCTTCACATTTTAGTCCGTTTCTCATACCCCCCCCCATTGGACAACCTTTATAGAAGACTGCAACTTCTTCTCTTGATTTCCTCTTTATATTTAATCATGCTTCTTATCTTAAGCAGACCTTTTTGTAGGTGTGAGTTACCATTGTTAACTTCCGACTCTAGCCAACAAAGCCTTCTTTAGAGATTCTCCCTTCTAATCCTCCAAATATTTTGAATCTCCTTCTATGTTCTGTGCAAGATGACATGCATCTAGTTGACAACTTTAATCCAACTCCTTGAAGGAGATGATCGTTCACTAAAGGCTTCTCCCCACGCAAGAGACATATCTTGTTAAACTAAACACAAGGAAAGGAAAATAGGATCCAAATGGAACCAAGGATTCTTTCCAATCTTAGTAAGGGGTTTAAACGTAAGAATGATTGGAAAGTGATCCCACACAATAATATCCATATCTTGGGAGAGGAAGGGGAGCCCCAGGTTACCAATGATGCTCTCACAAACATAATCTCTTTCAAGTCTATCCTTGTTGTCCTTAACCTCCACTAAGTCATGATGAAGCTTGAACAAGTCCCAACAATCCTTTTATAGCCCATCAATAGTAATGTCTCTTTGTTTTGATCTATCAAAAAGATCCTCCACCATGTTAAACTCATCACAAAGAATGATATCCAAAGGCAAAGAATCAAGACTGTTAAGTATCAATTATATCAAATTCATGATTTGAATATTAAACAAAAGCAATGGAAAAAGGATGAGCACCACAAAAAAAAATTGCAATCCATGAGTGGTGTGGGCCCACTAAGGATCTCACTAAAAGTGACAATCACATGGAATTATGAGTATTTTTCTTGCATGGGTTCACTTAACCATTCGATTCCTATATAGTAAACTAGCCATGTGTTAGACGGCCGCCGAACAAGGACAAATGTACTAGGACAGGCGTCTTAAATGTAAAAGAACCTTTCGGGAAATGCGCAAGTAACTAAAGATTCGCGCACCCTTGTAAAAAAATCTTCTATATAAGGAAATGAGAAAAGAGTGGCCGAGAGCCCGTTTTTGGGAATTGTAAGCGTACTGTTGAAGTGTGTATGTCTTGAGAAGAGTACCCTACTCTGTTCTGTTCTGTTCTGTGCTCCGTCTAGTCGTCTATTCGCACCATAGTGTAGAGTTACGAATTAGTAGTCTTGATTTACGAATTTGTTCGGTAAATGTTATTAAGTTGCAGTGTGTTGTTTGTCAGTTTGTATGCGGAACGAGGAGTTGTGAAAAGAAGTCCCGAACTATTCGCGTGTTCACATTTTCTGTAAGTGACCAAGTTCGATGTAGTAGTATACGTTCACTGTTGATTCCGATCACAGGAAGACTAGCATCTGTAATGGTTGGAGTGCGAATAGGACATTGTTAAGTCGGTGATTAGTCGATTGTTGTTGGGAAATTTGTTGCTCGAGGTTGGCATGCGGTGAGTTGCATAACTTCAAGGTATATATGTGTGTTGGTATACCTGTCTGTTGTGAAGAAGTACGTATTAGGTGATCTTCGTTCACTAAAGTAGATTATCCTATTGGACACAAGTCACCGGACTACTGCTCTATCACTATAGCAGGATTAGTTCGGAAATTCTAAGTCCGGTACACTGAACAGTCATCAGTTGTTCAGAGTTGCGCACTGAGCTAAGACGCGAAAGAGAAATTATGACTGTGTAATGAACTGGGAAAATAGTACAAGGCCTCTGTCTAACAGACCCCTACCACTCCCAAGGACCCACGTGGCTAAAAGGAAACTTAATGTTAGGAAAGATTCGGGACGTCTGAACTTGAAAGTGTTCTGAGTCTGAAGTCGGAAGTTTAACGACTAACATTTGGCGCCGTCTGTGGGAACGTGGCACCAGATTGCTAGTTATCTGTGGGAACATGGCACCAGATTGCGAGTTATCTGTGGGAAAGTGGCATTAGAGTGCCAGCTGTTTGTCAGAATCAAACATCACATTTATCGTTCGATTGACTGACGGTAGCAAAAGTGCCAGATTGTTGCCAACTGCTCAGATAGTGCTACTGCGCAATGATACATGTCGGTTACTCGGTCTGGCGAAACGTATCCTAAGAACCATAAGGCTGGAGCACGTAAAGTGCGAAAGACAACCCTAGGAGAAGAAGGTATAACGGGGTCTGACCCAGTGGTCAAGCAAGTTAAGGCCGTTAAAATTAATTCCGGTCATATTCCGGTGGAACGATCAACGCCTTTGGTACATTCTGGTGCTACTTCGACCCAGCCTATCGAAGATATAGTAATTCCAGAATCTACCAAGACGCCGCTGGAAACCAGTTTAACAATCTTGGATAAAGATTCAGAGTTATCCACGATCAGAAATACTCTAGGAAAAGAAAACGGTAAAAGCGGAAAAACACTGCATTCTGGCACAATTTCAGTTCATTCCGGTGATATTCCGGTGATAGAAACACCAACTGTAGGCAAAAGGTTGAGAAAGAGTATTTGCCCATGCACGATACTCATAGGTTATTGCATGCATACTATCACATGAATGATCAAATTTGTTAGGATAAAGAATCACAAAAAAAATTGTATTCGAGTACTTTAAGGTCCAAACAAGGTAAGATCGATTTCTTATTTGAGGAAAGTGAGAAGAGAGAGGTAGTGTGCAATTATCTACATCAAGAAAACTTTGTGAAATGTCTCAAAGGCATACAATGCTAGCATATGCACTTGCATCTTTGATCAAGTCCCTACTGAGCTAAGCTATAGAGACCTAACTAAAATTTTTAGTAATATCTCATTGGTTGGATAGAAATTGATGAAGAATAGTCAACAAAATGTAGGTCGTGCTTCACATGCCATCATATTTTAATTGTTGTTATAGTTGATTGTCAAAATGTTACTAGACTCTCAGGAATTAATCAATATGCACATTGAAATATCTCCTTGAAATTCCAAGATAAAGACAATAACAATATTCTCTATGAATGAATGACTAATAAGTGAGATAGAATTTCACTATTGATATTTAAGAACTTCATTGCATATGTAAATTTCATGTTTGGTGCATGCACAGGAGTGTGGATTTCTTGATTGACTTGTGAAAATTGAGTTTTTCTTTCCTACATGTGTGATGATCTTTGTTGCATTAAATGAATGTGTCTGCGAGTAAGGGCTTACAAAAGTTTTTGGTTAACATAGCCATGAGTGCAATTGCTCCACTCAAAATTACTTGTATTAAGTGTAACAGTGATAAGTGTGCATGTATTGAGTGTGATCATTAATAGTTCTGTGTCTTATTGTAACAATTCCTATATAATGGTGCAATTTCTACTACTCTAAACCTTTTAATAGATTCATATTTGAGAAAGGATGAACCTTCAAAGTACAGTTACCCCAAGATTACTATCACCCAAAAGAAACTTGCTCGGTCATCATGCGTGAATGATAGCAAGTATGTAGTCAATCATCTTTTTCTAAGAGAAAAAACATAATTTGGTTCAAAATTCAAATCAACGTGACCGGTTTTAGTGCTTCCAAGTGGGAATTCTCATTCTTAACGTTACAATCCTACCCTTCGACATTTCAAATACAGGAGTGTGATCACTCTTATAGGTTCATGATTCATTAAGTGCAAAGTTGAACTAGTTGTTCATACTTCAAAGTTTTGTGATGTGATCACTTTCTTGTGATTTTTTATTTGAAAGATTCTAGGCTTGACCTAGATAATCTATGTACCTACATGAAATAAACTTAAACGTTTCATGTGTGATCATTAAAGGCGTGCTATGTTAATATTTGAATATGTGTGCAATTCTTAAGACATCTACAATCACTCATGTCTTCTTTTGGTATGTGTTCTTTATAAGCATTGAGTTTCACTTCTTTTGGTATGTGTTCTTTATAAGCATCAGGTTTCAGTTAAACCATTGAATGAAGAAAATAAACACAAATTTTTAAAGGGTGTGACCACCCCTAAGTAATTATGGCATTTGAACTCATGACCCAATGGCTAGGATTATGATGGGCTAGCCACTTGCCCTAAAAGCCATGCTTGATGATTACTTCCTAATCCTCCCTCCTAGGGTGTGGTTCAACCATCTCCTACCCATCATTTCTTGAGTCTCACACTCTCTTCCCCGTCTAGATATCATTGTCCTTAATCATCAATCCTTGATCTCCCGTTGAATTGATGTCCTCACCCTTGCACAGTCTCTTGAACCTTCTTGTTCTCAACCTTGGTATCTTGAACCTTGCCTTTCCACTTCTTGGCCTTGCCTATGGACTTGCCATGCTCTTAACCTTGGTGTCTTGAGCCTTGCCTTTTTGCTTCTTGGCCATTTGCCGGCGGACTTGCCTTGCTCTCAACCTTGGTATCTTGAACCTTACCTTTTCGCTTCTTGGCCACTAGCCTATGGACCTTCCTTGCTCTCAACCTTGGTCTCTTGAACCTGGTTCTCAACCATGAAAGGTATCTTGGATCCTCAATCTAGTACACCTATTGGAACATTCATTCTGAGAGCTTTCCAATAGTATCTTACACCTTTAAATTTGACCTACGGATTAGGAGGTAGACTCTAATCTTTGAAAGTGATGCACGTGCCTTCCATTCACCTTGTCCAAGCCTACGTCCTAGGCTCTGGTACCAATTGTGGGATTCGAAATCATGATCTATCAGCTAGGAGTGTGATGGGCTAACCACTTGCCCCATAATCCATGTTGAGGATTGCTTCCTAATCCTCCCTCTTAGGGTGTGGTTCAACCATCTCTTGCCTATCATTTCTTGAGTCTAACAATAATGAATACTCCATCTTCCAAATTATAAAGTAAATATTGCAAATAATTTTTAGAGAGTGCAATCACTCATAAAGACAAACATTGAAATCTTACAAGAAACATACTAGGGGCACAGATGTTATAATGTAATAATATGGTCAAATCATTTGAGAATCATTGAATCTATTGTAAGATTGATTGATATCATTGTCCTTGGTGTGGTCGCCAATTGTAAATCTAGTTCAAAGGATGGTGTGAGGATTTGAGAACAGACCCATTTCTATACTAAAATGATAGATCTCATATGTGATTACATTAAACAACATAAGTAAGGCCAATTCATGTGCAATTAGTGTATCATATTAAAAAATATGTCTTTTTGATGAAGAAATTCCTCATCATGAAACTCCATAGAGAGTAATTGGATTAGCCCTCAAGATAAGCTTCAAAATTAAGAACTATAAGAATGTTTGACCTCATGTGCCTCTGATCTTTTTATGGTCTAAGAGATAGAACTTGTTTTGATAAAAATGCAGAAGAATATGTAGGATAACACCTGAAACATTATCGAATAGAAAAAAGCAAATTTTAAGTGATTAAAGTAAAGCCTGCACATTTCTTTAGTTGTTTTTTTTATTTTGTCAGCCCATCAATGTCTAACATAAATCTGCATTCTATTCCTCCTTACTTACTCTTCATATCTAAGGAAAGGATCTCAATCCAAGCCCTTCGAAGGATGATACGTGTCCAATTGATGGCCAAATACCAACACTTCAAATGAGAGGGGTGGGGGAAAAATCCAAATCTCCACACAAGAGTATCTCTTTCAGAGCGGAAGGGAGAGAAAAAGACTTTGAAGCAACATGAAACCAAGGGGCTTTCTTACATCTATTATAAGGTTTAAATGTGAGCACTATAGGAACGTGCTCCAAGAAAACAATATCCATGCTTAGGGAAAGGGAGTGAAGCCCCCATAAATCAATAATGCTATGGGAAATGCGGCCCATATCAAGCCTCGCTTTGCATAAGTCATTGTGCAGTTGAAGGTTTGACCAAGAAAATCCCATGTTATGATGGAGCATAACTTGTTCCCACCAATATTTTTCCATCGCATCAATTGTGTTTCCTTTTTGTTCCCACCTATCAACTTGAAATTCCTCCATGTTAAAATCCCCACAAATGATTACATCCGAGGGTAAGGAATCCAAAGTCTACCAAGTATCAATTCTCTTTGAATTATGTTTTGGGCCATACATTGAGGCAATTGAGAAGAGATGTGAACCAACAAAGGAAGCAATGATCCGTCTGTGAAGTCGGTCCTCCAACTTTTCCAAAAATTAATCAAACCAAGAATGCTTAAAACCAATTGTAGTGTCATCACTTCCTCGAGGGTGGTCCTTCGAAAGCCAACAATGACATGTAGAGATACTAAAAAGGCTCTTGACAAGATCTCCACCGTCTATTTTAATCTCTTATAGACAAATAAAATCTAGGTTTATGTTTTTTTCTTAAGCTACTCTCCAAATGTGGCCACCCTATTGGGATTAGTGAGTCCTCAAAAGTTGAAAGAGATAATAATAACTTTCGATTATTATTATCTTTCTTGATTGGGGTCTTGTGCCTTTTTCTTGTTTTTATATTCTTCTCTTTTCTTCGAGGTGGATGATTTAAGAGTGGGGACTTCCCTTTGAGAGGACTCTTCTAAGGGAACTCCATTGGGAGCTTACCTCTTTGCGAGATTGCTTTGTTTGACCTTGAGTCTAGAACAGTGGAACCTATGATGGAGCTCTCACTATGTGGGTTGTCTTTTTTGCTTGTGATGTATTATCTTCCTCACTAATCGTGTAGTCCTACAATGTCGTATCATTTTTAGAGAATTCAATTTGACATGTCCCTCTTGGGTAATCTAAGAGATTGACTTCCTTTTCTAGTTTGTTGTTTCCTTTGGTCTCCTCATTTTCGTTTACAAGAGGACCTTCACCTTACCTTGTACTTCTTCTTCACGTCCAACTTGTGTAAATCCATCAAAACCATGCTTAGAGAAATAGGTCCCTTTGACCATCTCCATGAATGGTTCACTAGACTTGGACCACCATGTTTTTTGGGCATAGGTTGTTCTCTCCCAAACATAAGTGGTTGTGTTAGATCTTTCTCATTGCTCTTTCTATGCTTTTTGTCTTAGAGGAAAGTCTCTAATTCTATGACCATGTGCATCACAATGCCAAACAAGTACTAAGTAAGTTCTTGTAATTACTTCCCACTCCAAAAGTTTTGCTTCACACAAATCAATGTGAATCCTCTAAGGTGGTCCTTTTTTGAGGCTAGCTTCACCACATGTCTGAGGATGCCATGTTGCATTGAACGAGTAAGGAGATTCTTCATAGATAAGACCCTCAACATCCTCCCTTGTTGCCAAGGGGCATCCCAGAGGGACCACAATTTTCTTGGTAAAACCATATAGGTAGAAGGGAAGGTTAGGGAGTCTTGGAGTTATCAAGAAAAAGCCCAGGGACCATTTGGATAAGCACATGGTTGTGTGATGGACGTACCAACTCCCAACTTGAAGGGCGTGGAAGGCCATTTTGTCATTTTCAAAGATCAAGAGAATGTGGTTTGTCGGTAATAATTGGCACTTGCTGATGATGATTGCTTGAAGGAACCATTCTTTACAAATCTATTCTCTAAATGAGTCCAATGGTGGTTTTCGGCCAAACAGTTGCCCAATGAAACAAATATTCTTAGGATCCCTTTTTTTTCAAAACCTCTAATTTTGGGAGAGAGAGACTATAGGGGGATTAATCTCAAAAAGTAGCAGACCCCCTCTCTCCCAATTGAGGCAAAACATTGCCAATGAAGATGGAAGGAGCCATCACACAAACCATGAAAATCCACCCCCACCACTCGATGATACAAAACAAGGAGAGCAAGCCACGTGTAGAAGCCACCAAAGGGGAGAGAGAGAGAGAGACAGAGAGAGAGATAAAGAAGAGAAGGGATTCTCCACAATGAAGCAAAACCAAATAAAACCACTAGAAAGCGACAAAGAAGGATGCTCACCACACCACAACCCAAGGAGGAAAAACAAAAAAAGAAAAAAGCAAACAGGACTCCTTGACTCCAAACACAATGGGGCTTGAGACCGACAAAGAAGCTAAACCTAAGGGCCCAAACCCCCGAGCAGCAAGAACCTTAAACAACAACGCGTCCAAAACAAAAACAAGAACCGTAGCTCTTAAAAAGTCCAAAACAGGAATGTCGGGAAACAACCCTTCTTGCAAGAAACATGAATCCCACGTTAAAATGCGATTCTCAATAGATTGCACTCCTAATGCAATACTTAGGAGGATAAGCCCTCCCCCCCAAGAAAAAAAAACCTTGAAGATGAACCCAACCAAGGTGAAGCTCAAAAAATTCACTCCGAAAGAGAGAGAGAGAGAGAGAGAGAGAGAGAGAGAGAGAGAGAGCGAGAGAGAGAGAGAGAGACCTCAATGGAAGTACTGGCATACCACTAAAGGTTGTGCAAAACAAAGAAATGATCTTAAAGTGGTTGCATTGCATCCTAGTTTTGGATGCCATTTTTTTTCATTAAAAGTTACACGTTTTGATTCTAGTCACACTTTGCGATAAAGAGTTGATAGTTTTAAATCATATCCACACTAAATGATAGAGTTTTCAAAAATTTCCCTAGATCTCCAAAATGCTCTTTCCAACCCATACCCAAAAATTAATCTACAATAATTTGACAATCTCTTTATAATTCTTTTGGCATTTCTGCATACTCTCGTTGCTTGACATAAGAGACAACTACTTTTGGAGTACAATTTTTGTAAAGAATAGTTAGAGGATTCCAAACAATTTGAACATTTCTACTTGGTAAATAATCCATGCAATAGAAGAGTAAGGTGGATTTTCTTATTCATGGAATTTGAGTCCAAAATGAATATCAAAAGAACACACGTATCCGGATAGAACATCTATTAAGACTCGCAAAGGGAGATTTTGCTCAAGATGTGTGCAAAATGACTTGTCTGATGCACATCCCCTAAGTTTGGAACAACCAATGTGTGAAGAAACGACTGCCTACATTAACATATGAATTGATCGTTAAGTATCTTCTAAAAAGCTCAAAGTTGATAAATAACACTAATACCATATTGGAGGAGGAAGTATACATCAAATAAAAATTAATGGAGTTATCCTAATGTATTAATGAATGAAAGAATGTAACTACTGAATAGAGTGCTCATAGATTTAATAGGGTTTTGTTACTCTAAGACTAGAACCCTCTAGATTTGAAAATTTCAAAGTATATTGGAAAAATTGAAAAGCTATATCCATGATCATAGGAGGAGGAGGAGAAGAAGAAGAAGAAGAAGAAGAAAAAATCTTTTGTTATTGCTCCTATGCTTATGTGCTTCACTCTTCTTGTTCTTGAGTTTGCAAGTGTGGAAGAGCTCTCTATTCTCTTTCCTTCTTCTTGAAATTTTTAGTTTGTCGCTCTTTATTTCTTTATTATCACTATGATGCTTAGGTTATGAAGGTTGGAGTGAGTCCTTCTTGTGCAATTGGAATCTCACAATATCTTTGTATAATTTCTATTGAATTTGACGCAGATGTTTAAGGGATTGTAGGTGTTGTGCAAGAGAAAATCTAAAGTTAAGCATGCAAGCATCCAGATACATCATATAATACGCATCTAGATATTCTAAGAAATATCTCTTCCTCTTTTATACATCTTAATCCTAGGGATATTATGATCTTTACATTCTATTGTAGTGCTACTAGCATAACTTTCCTTTACATATTTCCTTCCTCTCAAAAAAATGTTGGTTGACTTCAATAAAAGGAAATAATTACTTGGTATAAAGTGGAATCCTCTAAAAGATCCTTGATTTTACAAGATTTTCAAGAAATTACTATTCTTCTTCTTCTTCTTCTTCTTCTTCATTGTCTTCTTCTTCAAGATACAATATACAAGATTGGGATCATATAGGATAAAAGGATGCTCCAATACATGGAAAATGTACATAAGAGTAAACCAAATAGATAAATGTAAATGAATTTATAGAATGAGTATTCCATCACTTTAGTAGGATAGATATGTCTATGAGGTCCAATAAAACTATCTCTCAAAGCTATTAGTACAAAACAAGTGCATATCTAGGTTACCACAACACATACTATAGAAATCATAAAAGAAATTAAAAACCACCCTAGAGCATCATGTGTTGAGATCGATATCTAAAAACTTCCCTTGAAGCGCAACATCATCTCTTGTACTCTTGACATCATATGAAGTCTCTTCAACTTCTCTCCTCCGATTTCTTTGGTAAAAATACCAACAATTCACTTATCTATTTTCACATAAACAAGATCAATCTGCTAGAGTTCGAGGTTTACGCAAGCACACAAATAGCACAAGGAAGAAGAACAAACTTGGAGCACAACACAATATAGAATGTATCACTAAGTGAATGTCCAAAGATAAGTGAAACTTTAAGGTTACATGTGTATATGCAAACTTAGGGGGGGAAGCCTCATGAAGAGGGAAGAAAGTGCCTTGGCAATCCTAAGTGTGTTCACACACATCACTCAAAAAAGATATCAACAAATACCTTCTAGGAGTGATGTAGTGAAAAATCATCTAGCACTCCTTGGCCCTCATGTATAAGGAAGTTTCAAGCTATATGGAAAGAAATCAATACAAAAAAGGAAGTAAGCCCAAAGATTTGTGAAAAGCTTCAAACTTCTCCCTAGGAAGAGTCTTTGTGAAAAGTTCTATATCATTATCCTATGTGGGAACATAAACCAAACTAATCTCTCCAACAGACAATCTCTCCCATACATAAAGATAGTGCACCACAATGTGGAGCTTGTATGAGCATGGAACATAGGGTTCCTTGAAGTTTCCCATGTTCTTTGACTATTAGTAAAGATGTTGGTGGCAGAAGACTAACCAAAACCCAAATCAGCCAAAAGGAGTCTGAGCAACACACACTCAATAATCGTTTTGGTGAAAGCTTCCCTATACTCGGGCTCACAAATAGAAGTGTCCATAGTAGGATGCTTGCTTAATCAAGATATGCATGAGATACCAAGCATGAAGCAAACACCATTGTTGGACATAAAAATGTCATAGCAACCAACCTAGTGCGAGTCAAAAGAACTTTGTAAAATTGGCGGTGATGATCCCCCTTGAGATAAAACTATCCAAGTAGTTGGGTACCACTCAAGTAGCAAAAGATGTGCTTAACTACCCTCCAATTCTTGAAACATGGGTGATGCATAGACTTACTTATCTGCAAGACAATGAGATGAATATCAAGCTAATTTATGTGTAAGTAAATAAAACATCCAATAGCATGATGATAGAGAACAACATCAAATGTATTTTCAACACCATGAAGACTCAACTGTAAACTTGTTTCCATGGAAGTGGCAATAGGTTTGTAGTCTTCAAGGCCAAATTACTACAATAATGTGTCACAATGCTTTTGGGAAGTAGCAGTATTGACTACAGTTCACATGATTCGCCTTTTACGTAGTACTGCCAAAGGTATGAAAGTGGCACAAGAGTTATGGACAGGGAAGCCACCATCTTATGATCATCTTTGAGTTTTTGTGTGTGAAGCATATGTTCATATACCCAAGAATCTTAGACAAAAGCTAGACCATACGTCAACGGAATGCATTTTTCTTGGATATGGTCGAGAAGGGCAATTTGGATATCGCTTATGGGATCTTGAAACACGGTCAGTAATCAAAAGTAGTGATGTCATTTTCAACAACTAATCCCTCATCTTGTCACAGAAGAGCTTAGCTTCGGTGGTCCCAAAGGAAAGGACAGCCACAACCAAATGTTATATGCCGGTCGAGGTAAAGGAAGAAACTCAAGAGGAGGCTTAAGAGGAAAAGGAAGAGGTCACAACCACTCCAACTACAATCAAAACAATTCGGAAGACAACAAGGATGCATCAAATGCCAACACACAAGGAAGAGGTCGAGGTAGAAGTAGAGGAAGAGGCCGAAGCTCCTACAATTCTCATAAAGGTATAACATGCTATCATTGTGGTAAAGTAGGACACTATGCTAGTGATTGTTGGTTGAAGAATGGAAGACCAAATGGAGGCAATCAAAGGAACCAAAGCAACTATGCAAGCACCTCAAGTGAAGGAAGCAAGGACACACTACTTGCAATGAGACATGAGTATAGAAGCTCTTGTGAAGATGAAAAAAAATGGTACATTGATTCATGTTGTAGTAACCATATGTCATGCCAAGGAATTTTGTTCACTAATCTACAGGTACCAAGTGGAAAAGGATGTGTTGAAACAGGTGATGATACTCAACACATGATTGAACACATTGGAGATATAAGGCTTGGAGATACAAGCAGAGCAAAGGTACTATCTAATGTTCTTCATGTTCCTACAATTTCAAAGAACTTGATTTCAGTAGGACAAATGGTAGAGAAAGGTTATCATGTCATATTCAATGAGAATGGGTGCTTCATAAAGAATCCAAAGGAAGGCTTCAAGGTCATTGCTCGAGGTAGAAGAGAAGGAAGGATCTTCACTTTGGATGTCCAACATCCACATGGAAAGTTCATGTACATTCAATGTGGGAACAAGAAGATTTCACAGCTTGACTTATGGCACAAAAGAATAGGACACATCAACATTCCAAAGCTGAAGGACATGAGCAAACATGAAGTGGTAAGAGGTCTTCCAAAATTTAATAGCATTGGACTACATGAGTTATGTGAAGCTTGTCAACTAGCAAAGCAAACGAGGCAGCCATTCAAAAGGAGCAATTATGTGGCTCCAAATGTCTTGGACTTGATACATACGGATGTATGGGGACCAACCCAAGAGGCATCAATGGCTGGTAATAGATTTTTTGTCACCTTCATTGATGATCACTCAAGAAAGGTATGGATGTTTTGTATGAAGCAAAAATCAGAGGTGTTTTCTATATTCAAAAGATTCAAAGTTGAAGTTGAAAAGGAAACAGGAAGGTCTATCAAAACCTTAAGGTCCGATGGTGGAGGAGAATACTTCTCCAAAGAATTTTCAGATTTTCTACAAGAGAATGGGATCAAAAGGCAATTCACTTGTAGGTATACACCACAACAAAATGGAGTAGCTGAGAGGAAAAATAGGCAAATTGCTGAAATTGCAAGATGCATGCTCAACGAGATGAAGGTACCATTGTACTATTGGGTTGAAGCTACCACAACCGCCATTTACTTGATGAATAGGTGCACAACATCAGGAATACATCACTTGACTCCAAAAGAGGTATATTTCGATAAGAAACCTGATCTTACACACCTCAAAGTGTTTGTATGTGTTTGCTTTGTTCACATTCCACAAGAAGTTAGAACAAAGATGGAACCAAGATCAGAAAAATGCATTTTCATCGGCTACTCGACGGAGCAAAAAGGATACAAGTGTTGCAACCCTAGAACAAAGGAATTAAGAGTCTCGCGAGATGTGGTCTTTGATGAACTAAGACCATGGTATGAAGATAAAGGAAAGGAAAAGATTCTTGAAGAAGATTGTGATGATTATGCATGAACAAATCAAAGAGAAGTTCAACAATCAAGCACAAAGGTTTCAGGTCCAGAGGCATCTACATCAAATGAAGAATGTTCAACATGGAGGGGGAGTCATTCTTTGTCTCCAAATTCAGCTCATAGTAGAGCTGAAGAAGCAAGTGCTACTCCAAACAATGAGGTAGATGCAAGTGAAGAAGAATATGAAGAGGTAATCACTCCGATTGTAAAGCTAAATAGGTTAAAGAAGCAACTCTCTAAAGGCAATGAAAGAAGATCTTCAAGGACAAGGTATCCAACTCAAAGGTTGAGTTATGATAGTTTTATGGCGACACATTTTGCATACATGATGCAGGTTATCAAAGACAAAGAGCCTGAGACATATGAAGAAGCTTGCACACAAAAGGAATGGAAGCAAGCTATGAAAGAGGAGATCAAAGCTCTCAAAGATAATCACACATAGGAACTAGTGCTAAAGAAAGAAGGTATGAAGATTGTTCCAAACAAATAGGTGTTTAAAGTAAAGTGGAATGCTGATGGTTCACTAGCTAGATATAAAGCTAGATTAGTTGCCAAAGGATTTAAACAAACACAAGGCATAGATTATGATGAAGTTTTCAGCCCTGTTGCAAAGATGGGAAGTATCAGAACATTAATCGCAATTGGTGCTTCAAGGAGATGGCCATTATATCAACTCGACATCAAAAATGATTTTCTTAATGGAGAACTACAAGAAGAGGTATACATGAGTCAACCGGTTGGATTTGAAGATGAAAACCATCCAGATTTTGTTTGCAGGTTGAAGAAGGCACTTTATGGCTTGAAGCAAGCACCAAGAGCATGGAATCAGGGATTGGTAGAGTATCTAACTAAGTGTGGATACAACCCAAGTAGCGCAGATCCTTCATTGTACATGAAGAAGGAAGAAAATAGAGAGGCATATATTTGCATATACATCGATGACCTCATCATAACAGGAAATGATGTTACAGGGATTAAAGATATCAAAAGGAAGCTTGGTAAAGAGTTTAAAATTTCAGATCTTGGAGAGCTAAAATATTTTTTAGGAATTGAAGTTGTTTATGGAAAGAGTGGCATCTACTTGATGCAAAGGAAGTACTTGTTGGATGTTCTTTTCAGATTTGGAATGAGTGAATGAAAACCACTCACTCAACCCATGGACACAAATACAAAGATTTGTTCAAATGATGGAGAACCATTGGAAGATGTAACGACATACAGAAGCATTGTAGGATCGTTGATCTATGCAAACATTACAAGACCTGATTTGTCTTATGTTGTTGGTGTACTTTCTCAGTTTATGCAAGCCCCGACAAGTGAACACTTAAATTCAGCCAAGAGAGTGTTGAGATACATAAAGCATACAATTAATCATGCTTTGTTTTACAAGTTTGATGAAGAACTACAGGTCAAAGGCTTTAGTGATGCTGATTGGGCAGGTTCAAAGGAAGATAAAAGATCAACCTCAGGTTATGTGTTCATGATAGGAAGCAAACCTATCACGTGGAGCTCAAAGAAACAACTTACTGTTGCACTTTCATCTATGGAGGCTGAATATAGAGGATTAGTGTTTGCCACATGTGAAGCAATGTGGATTTAAAAGCTTTTGGCTGATCTTGGAGTGCAAGTTGGAACCATCCCTATATACAGTGATAACATGTCAAGTATTTACTTGGCAAGCAATCCTATGTTTCATGCAAGGAGCAAGCACATAGAGGTCCACTACCATTATGTAAGGGAGAAGGTGCTGAGCAAAGATGTGGAGATAAAGTTCGTTAGAACCAAAGAGCAGGTTGCAGATATGTTTACAAAGTTCTTGGATGCTTCTAAACTCAAAGGTTTCAAAGACGTGATAAATTTGAAGGACATGGTTGAAGATAACTCCCAAATGAGCTTGAGGGGGAGTGTTGAAGATAAATGTACAAGCTCATTTTCATATGAGCCATGCTTGGATAAATTTACCAAATATAAAGATACAGAAAAAGTAGAGGAAAAAAGGAAAAAATAATAAAAGAAAAATTCTAGTCAAAATTCATGATGAGTAAGAGATACAATATCTTGCCTTGTAGTTAGTAGCATGTAGTGGAGAAAGTGGTGAGTTAAGAAGAAGGCACAAACTTCTTCACATGCTCATTGGTTATATAAGTGAAGTGGGAGCACATTCAAAACAAGGAGAGAAAGAGGCAAGAGCTCCCAGTAGTCGGATCTGGCCATTTTGTCATTTTGGCTTCCCTTAGAATCCTTCCAGCCGCACGTCAGTTTGTACACAACTCTGTTGTAGAGCTCATATGTCAGAGCATGTGTAACCATTTCTTGTGTTTAATCATTCATTAAAAAGCTTATCTTGTCTACTGTCTACATACCAAATATCTCTTTGAAAGCTTATGTAGTCTGTGAGATATTAGTGAAAGAGTGAAGTTCAGTTTTTAAGTATACCTATGTAGATAGGTAGTCTATTTTGGTCTGTTTAGTTTCCCAACCAAAACATATCCAAATTGCATCATTTTTATCTTGTTGGAAAGCTCTTGGCATCTACTTTCACTCTCCCAAGTATCTCATTCAGACCATTCATATTCAGGGAGATATCTATCAGAGAGTAAAGTCCAGTTTTATAGTGTACTTATGTGTGCAGGTGGTCTATCTTGGTCACTTGAGTTTGCTGACCAAAACTCATCCAAATTACTTCGTTTTTAGCTTGTTGGAAAGCTATTTGTGTCTACTTTCTCTATACCAAATATCTTTCTTAAAGGATATATATTCAGAGAGTTGTCAGTCTGAGAGTGAGACTCAGTTCTTCAGCATACCTGTATGGACAAGTAGTTCATCTTTGACAGTTGTGTTTCCTAATCAAAACTTGTCTAAATCAAGTTATTTATAGCTTGTTAGAAAGCTCTCTTTGTCTACTTTGATGGCCTAAAGTCTCAAGTCCATTTGAGTTTTTTATTGAGAGCAGAAAGCTATCTAAGGTGCAGCTGTTTGTCCAAGTGTTGGGCATACAAGGGTTCACTACACACTTCCGTTGCACATAGGAGAACTCATTCTTCACAATGAGGACCAATGAGCAACATGTCATCAATGTATACCACAATGATCAGAAGCACATCATTACCACGCTTAACATATAAGGTGCTTTCAGTTGGAGTGTTCTCAAAACCATGTGCAATCAGATAGGCATGTATCTTTTCATATCAAGCATGTAGTGCTTGCTTTAAGCCGTATAATGCCTTCTTTAACTTGCACACCTGGTTTTCGTGCCGTTTTTGCACAAAGCCACAAGGCTAAAAAACATACACTTCTTCATGCAAGTCACCATTCAAAAATGTTGTTTTAATATCCAACTGATGTACATTCCAACCATGATAAGCTGTAAGTGCACAAATGCTATGAATAGTAGTCATTCGGCAAGTAGGAGCAAAGGTTTCATCAAAATCAATGCCTCTTTCATGCGCATAACCCTTTGCAATAAGCCTAGCTTTATACATGTCAAGTGTTCCATCAGGTTTATGCTTCAGCTTGTATACCCACTTAGTGCCAATTGCCTTCTTGCCAGGAGGCATCACATAAAGACCATGTACCATTTTTCATGATAGCATCATATTCAAATTGCATTGCAACCATCCAATGTTCTGAATTTTGTGCTTCATCAAACGAAACAGGTTCAATCTCATCATAGAGACTAGAGGCAGCCATAGCATAGCAATCTGATGCAAAAGAGGCGCTATGAGAGCCTAAACAAGTACGATATGATAGAGGTGCATCTAATTTGCTATCATGCAAAGTTAGCCATTTTGGCATAGTTTTTACAATATCAGCTCTCTCATCAACAAGTGCATCATGTAAATCTGCATAAAAAATGGAATGATCTACATCATCACATGAAACCTGCAAAGGTTGAGAAGTTGCCTCATTAGGACCAACACCAGACTATCCACCTGTAAAAAAAGGTAGCTAACTATCATACATGTCTTTGGAGCTAACAGATGTCTCCTTAGTACATGAAAGCAATGGCTGAATAGCATCTTCCACAAAAACAACGTCATGGCTAACCAGAATGCGTTTAGTGCATGGATGATACTGACGATAGCCTTTACTTTTGAAACTATACCCAACAAAAATACATTTTACTGCTTTATCATCCAATTTTTTGCGATGTTGTGTAGGCACTAATGCATATGCCAAACAACCAAAAACACGCAGATGAGCAACAAATGTTTTGCAACCATGCCAAGCCTCATATGGAGTGATAGACTGCAGCGCTTTAGTGGGACACATATTAATTACATATGCTACACACATAACAACCTCAAGCTAAAAACTATGTGGTAAAGCCTGACTCTTGACCATACACTTCACCATCTCCATGAGTGACCTGTTCTTCCGTTCAACAACTCCATTTTGTTGTGGTGTATATGGCACTGTACACTGATGTTTTATCCCACGTTTAGCCAAAAATGCATTAAAATCAGAAGACATATATTCCCCCCTCGATCAGAACGGAGGGTGCCCATTTTACATGATGACAGATTTTCAGCCAAAACCAAAAACTGTTTGAAGCACATAAACACTTCGGACTTTGCTTTCAATGTATATACCCATGCATGCCTAGAAAATCATCAATGAAAGTCACGAAGTAAAGATAATTTCCAAAAGAATGTGTCTCCATAGGACCACAGACATCACTATGTACAAGCTGCAATTTTTTAGTAGCCCGAATTGAACCATCTTTTGGAAAGGAGGAATGCTGTATTGTGACCAAAATACAGCCTTCACAAACAACTCAAGTTTGGGCAAAGAGGACACCTTTTAGATTTTTGCAGACATAGCAAACTAGCAAAATTCGGATGACCAAAGCGTGCATGCCAAAGCTTTACATCTGACATAGCCTGAGAATCATAAACTGCACATGCCGAATCATTTACAGATCTTTCATAGTCTATGAGCTTATACAACCCACGATATAAAATGCTAGCTAATGACATCGCCATTTGACAGATCATGAACTGTGCATCTTTCATCAATAATTTTCACAACCAAGCCAATCTTGGCTAATGTAGATACTGATAACAGATTTTTCTTGATCCCTGGCACAAAAAAAGCATTTGACAAAGTGAAAGAACTACCATCAGCAATAGTCAAAAAGATCTTACCAACTCCCATAACAAGATAAGAGGAGTTCCATAATAGGATAAGAGGAGTTGTTGGCGCATGTAACAGTATTCCTTGTAGGGGCAAGCTCCAGTGAAGAGAAGAAACTGCGTTACGAGGTAATATGCTTGGTCGCCCCACTATCAAAGTACCAAACATCTGAGTCTACTGTAGACATGCACTGCTCATGAGAAGATGGGTCAAAACTTCCTGCTCATGAGTAGTAGTAAACATCCTGCACAAGATTAGCAGTCTTTGTTTTTGGTGTAGAGGCCTCTGCAACAACCATTTCAGCCTCTTTCTTCTTTGTCTGTTTAGCAACCAGTTTTGGACAGTTTTTTATGACATGATCATTTGCTTTATAGTATTTGCAAAATAACTTCTGCTTTTCTGTTTTTTTACTCATCTCCTTCTTCGATTGTGCAGAATTAGCAGATTTTTGCTTACTAGTGTAAGAGCTCCATTTTCCTTTGCCCTTCTAACTAGCCAGGAAATCTTGATCTGCAACATGCATAATAGACATGTTCTGCCTAGACTGATCTTCTTGCAACAGAACAAAACCTATCTCTTCAAATGTTAAGGCATTTGGATTACCTTTCATCATCAACCAAAGAGTAGAAGCAAAATGGTGATATGAATCAGGAAGACCATTCAAAACAGTTCATACAAGTGAACTATCAGTAAGGACTTCATCAACACAAATCAATTATTTCTTCAAATCCTTGATCTTTGTCAAAAAATTGACCATAGAATCATCTTCATTCATGTGCTCACTCTCCAGCTATTTTTAGAGGTAAGCAACACAAACCTCATTCCTAGCCTGGTACAATGTGGTAAGTGTATCCCAAGCATCCTAAGTTATTCTACAAGAGCGAATGTGAGGAATAATGGCATGTTTGACAGACATAGCTATCAATGCATGTGTGTGAGCATCTCTACCATCCCAATGGATTTGCTCTACAGTGGGTGTAGCAAAAACTGTAGCACAAATAGGAATCTACAAAATACCACCATCTTCGA
Source organism: Ceratopteris richardii (assembly GCA_020310875.1). Taxonomy (NCBI): domain Eukaryota; kingdom Viridiplantae; phylum Streptophyta; class Polypodiopsida; order Polypodiales; family Pteridaceae; genus Ceratopteris; species Ceratopteris richardii. The sequence goes on along the minus strand of CM035442.1, from coordinate 102,637,296 downwards.
CACCTTCTGCATCAGCTTCAATACTTGCAGTTGTAACAGTTGCAAGTGTGATAGGATATTTTTCAACACCTTGCTCCTTTTGCAACCAATACATGTTGCATCATATAAGCCTATAACGGGTAGTTGGTACTATCCAACTTATCCTCAACAGCCAACATATGGAATACATCACTACTTTCAACCATGGCCAGTGACTAAAATACCTTGATGCAAAAAGTTGAACAGAACTCCCCACATGAATTCTGCTAAACCTATAGCAGACTTTGAGATGCTTATACTGGCGAACCGAAACTGGTATATACCTTTGGCACAAAAAGACAAAATAGTCTACACATGCACTATGATAGTGCATTCGAAGGCCAAAATGAGCTTAGATCGCGATTTCGGCACCACATAGCGAAGCTGTTTTGATCTTAGAAACACCCTGAGTATGCTCACCAAATTTCGTGCGATTCTAAGACTACAACCAGAGAGGTGTTGACGATGCCCTAGATGAAGCCGTGACCTGTCTGATACCAATTGTTGGAGTTAGAAGTCTGCGAAAGCATGCAAATAGCACAAGGAAGAAGAAGAAGCTTGGAGCACAACACACAATACTGAATGTATTACCACTAGAATGTACAAAGATAAGTAGCCCGTTAGGGCAATAGGTGTATATACAACCCGATGGAAGAAAACCTCCTAAAGAGGGAAAAAAATGCCTCGACGGTCCTAGAGTGTTCACACACATCACTACGTAAATATATCAACATGTACTTTAAAGATATGAAGCTATTCCAAGTGAAAAAAGTCGACTCGGATATCAAACGATGAAAAACTAGGCCCTAGAGTGGTTGCCTAGTTTCTATTGAAGCACTGCAGAGGGATTTTGGTTGACCAAACATTCTCCAAATCAATCATTATTTATTGTTCAACTAAGCTTAGAAGTACAGCTTCGTAACATGACAAAGATTTATCGAATCGGATATTGGATCACCAAGCTATGGTCCAGAGAATGCAGATACATCAAGGGTACAAAGTGGAAGAGCAATTCTTCATGAAAGGGTGACTTTGGAAGGCTAAAACTGAAAGCTTGAAGCTTCTTTAGCTATCCCAATGACCCATGATCCATCTCCATAGCCCATAGTACATGTTTGCATCATTAGTTCCCTAAATCCTTGACCCCTAACATGGCCTTTCTTCTCGAAATCTTAGAGAAAAAAATCAAATTTCAAGCTTGACTTTACCTTCCCCCTTTGTCCAACTCACAAGTCTCGAATGCGTTCGAAGCATGGTATTTATCCCACATGGGGTGTTTGGACTCCCTACATTGCGTATAAGAGGAAGGCTCTCTTCACGGCCTTCCCATCTAAGAGAAGGGGCTTAGGGAAGAGCTCCCACCTCCACTTGAGGGGCGGTAGCTGTTGGTGTACATGGCTATTGTCTTTTGTGCACCTATGGCGTTGTCATTCTATGCCTATTGAGGCCTCGATTCACATGCTAACTACTACTCTGATACCCGTGTGATAAGTCCAATGATGTGTTGCGAAAGTTGGATGGACACTCCAAGAAATGAGTAGGTACTGCTAATCCCTTCTTTGTACCAGCCCTCTTTCACTTCAGAGTTGTGTTGTAGACCCTCTTAGCTTTTCAATGACACTAAATAAGTGCCTATGTACATTGGAAATGATGTGGGTAATGTTTGATACAAAACAGACTACTCCCAAGTTCACAATCTAATGAAAACCTTCTATTTTGGTATACACACCTGCTTCTTGTTAAGCTCAATGCTACCAATACTGTAGGAATTAGAAAAATTCCCTTTGGAGATATCAAATTAGCTTAATAAGCTAATGATTCCAAGAGGAATCACTTAAAATGACTGACGATACACAGAGCAATCAATTTAGCAAGTATAGCATTACCCCTAATTTTTTAGGATCTCTATAGAGTTTGACCAGTGGATACTTCGACGCGCTTTTCTCCCAATCCACTACATGGAATGTCTTCAAAATTTGTCACCATGTAGAGGACTTAGAGCTGATTCCAAGAAGCCATATAACATTGAAAATGGTGGAGTATTGACTGAGATATAAGCAGTACAATGTGACTATTCTGAGTGACAATAACAGAGAGATTAACAGATATAGTGAATGATCTATTGTATTATGAAACAATGTTGTACATGACCATTGGCATAATAATCAATGCCCAATGATAGATAGAGGTGTAGGCTATGATGTGAGCCTCACTCTCTTGCAATGTAATCAATCAAACACTCGAGATTGTAGTGATCTCTAGCCGTGAGTTTTTACATCCATCTTTTATAGATGTTCTATTCAAAATTTGAATTTTGAATTAAACTTTGGCTCTCACTGAAAAGGTGATCCACTAATCTAGGAGATATTCTCTCTAATGAATTTGTGTTTTTTCAAATCCAACTAACTCCACAGTTTAGTGGTAGTTACAAATATTCCTCCAAGTCAAGTAGACTTTTACAAATGGTAAAAGGTAAAGAGTCTATAGCAATGGTTCCTATGGAACTTCAATTATTCCTCATAAGATCTTCTCATGCCTAGCCAAGTGTGTAGGCTTGGCATTTGCACCAACAGCTCCACCTCAAGCCAAACATCTTGGCTTGGTCTTCTCTTCACTCCTCTTGAATGTCCTGCAATCCAATCATACCTTTAAACATGCAAAGTTTAGTACCATCAAGTGCTTTGGTCAATAAGTCTGCACATTGCATATTAGTTGATACATATGCCAACTGAATTTCCTTGCTCAATAGCTTGTCTCTTACATAATGATAGTGGACTTCTATATGCTTGGTCCTAGCATGATAAATAGGATTTGCTGCAAGGTGTAAAGAGATTGTATTATCTCCAAAAATCATTGGAGATGTAGTATGCAATGTTGGAAATTTAGTAGGCCCATAACTAATACCACAGGTCCATGGTTCCATAGGTCCAGGATCTACAACATAGAATCCAGCAATCGTCCAATATTGACAAAACATGAACATACCACATTTAATCATACAAATGATGAGACAAAGATAGAGAAAGATTAGAAAACATGTGTAAAGTGTTACGTAAGCCACTGCTTACTCACAATATCATATATACAAATGTCAATTTACAATGTGGGAGTCAAAATCTCAACCATTCTATGTGAACAAAAATAGATGGATGAGTGAATGTGCAAAATTTACAAGAATATTCAGACGTAGGAACAAAAATCTGAATATGTATGAGATGTATGACCTGATAGGTTGTAGAAGAATGTATATGAGTGACAAAAAGAGGAGAGATCAGTTTGGAATTGATATTCAGCAAACCCTAATCTGATTTTAGGCTATGAAAGACCCTAAATCAGATGTGTGTGTGAAACATCACATACTTACAGAATTAGCAAAGAATGCTAACATATTGCTGTCAGAAATCCTCATACTCATGTGAACACATCTTCTCTAACACCTCATCTGAATGCATGTAGCATGCATGTCCTCATTCTCCTTTAGTTATGTCAAATAGGACTCCTCCTGATATGGATGTCCATCACCTTCATGAGCACTTAACTTTTGGTTTACTTCCATTGGAGTGCTTGCTACCTTGGCATCCTGCAAATGAAACTTCTTCAACATGTCTCGTACATACTTTCTTTGTGTAATGTAAATTCCAGAGTTAGTATAGACTAACTCAAGTCCAAGAAAATACTTTAGTGACCCTAGATCAATGATTTTGAATTCATGTATCGTTTGATTCTTGATCTACTTGATGCCATTAGCATCATTACCTGTAAGTATGATATCATCAACATACACACATAGGTATATCACCTCTAAATTACTTCTCTTAATAAACAGAGAATTATCTACTTTATTCATGATGAATCCTTGATTTTGAAGATATGTAGTCAACCAATGGTTCCATGCCCTAGGTGCTTGCTTCAATCCATAAAGAGCTTTGTTCAGTTTGCACACATGATTTACCTTGATTGGGTCCTAATAGCCAAGAGGTTGAGACATGTACACCTCCTCTGAAATCCAGCCATTAAGAAATGCATTTTTTACATCCAATTGGTACACGTTCCAATTCTTTGATGCAGCCATACTTACCAATACCCTGATGGTTGGCATTTTGTCCACATGTGAGAAGGTCTCTTCATAATCAACTCCTTGGGTAAGCAAAACCCTTAGCCACAGAGTGTTGAAAAACGTCATATCACACCTGCAATTGTTACAACTGCAGGTATTGAAGCTGATGTAGAAGGTGTTGAAGATGATGATATTCTGCATGTCCTTGTTCGTGCTACGGTCTTTGCTTCACCTACTGCAGAGCAAATTCGTTGGGATGGCAGAGATGCCCAGGCACATGCATTGATAGATTTGTCTGTCAAACGTGCCATTATTCCTCACATTCGCTCTTGCATAACAGCTAAGGATGCTTGGGATACACTTACCACATTGCACCAAGCTAGGAATGAGGCTCATGCTGCTTACCTCCGAAAACAGTTGAAGAGTGAGCCAATGAATGAAGGTGATTCTATGGACAGTTTTTTAACAAAGATCAAAGACTTGAAGGAATGGTTGATTTCTACTCATGAGGTTATACCAGATAGCTCACTTGTGCAGACCGTTATGAATGGCCTTCCTGATTCATATCAGAGTTTTGCTTCTACTCTTCGGTTGATGATGAAAGGCAATCCAAATGCCTTGTCATTTGAGGAGTTAGTCTCTGTTCTATTGCAGGAAGATTAGTCCAGGCAGAACACATCCATTATGCGTGTTGCAGATCAAGCTTTCTTGGCTAGTCAAAAGGGCAAAGGAAAATCGAGCTCTTCAACTAGTAAGCAGAAATCTGCTAATTCTGCTCAATTGAAGAGGGAAGACAAAGATGAAAAGAAATAAAAAAGCAGAAATCGTTTGGAATGGTTGTTGCAAAGGCCTCTACACCAAAAACAGAGTCTGCTAATCTTGTGCAGGAAGAAGAATGGGGATTTACTACTGTTTGCAGTTTTGACCCATCTTCTCATGAACAATGCATGATTGTATTAGACTCAGATGTTTGGTACGTTGACAGTGGGGCGACCAAACATATTACCTCGCAGCACAATTTCTTCTCTTCACTGGAGCCTGCCCCTATAGGGAATACTGTTACATGTGCCAACAACTCCTCTTATCCTATTATGGGAGTTAGTAAGATCATTTTCACTACTACTGATGGTAGTTCTTTCACTTTGTCAGATGCTTTGTTTGTGCTAGGGATCAAGAAAAATCTGTTATCAGTTTTTGCATTAGCCAAGATTGGCTTGGTTGTGAAATTTGTTGATGACAGATGTACAGTTCATAATCTGTCAAATGGCAATATGATTATTGCTTCTGGCATTTTATGTCGTGGGTTGTATAAGGTCATAGACTATCAAAGATCTATAAATGATTTGGCATATGCACTACATGATTCTCAGGTTATGTTAGATGCAAAGCTTTGGCATGCACGCTTTGGTCATCTGAATTTTGCTAGTTTGCTACGCCTGTAGAAATCTGAAATGGTGTCCTCTTTGCCCAAACTTGAGGCATCCAGAAAACATGTTTCTGAAGGCTATATTTTGGGCAAAATGTAGTGTTCCTCCTTTCCAAAGGATGGTTCAGTTCAGGCTACTTAGAAATTGCACCTTGTACATAGTGATGTATGTGGTCCTATGCAGACACCTTCTTTTGGAAATTATCTTTACTTCGTGACTTTTATCGATGATTTTTCCAGGCATGCATGGGTATATCCATTGAAGGCAAAGTTCGAAGTGTTTATGTGCTTCAAATAGTTTCTGGTTTTGGCTGAAAATATGTCAGCATTTAAAATGGGCACCCTCCATTCTTATCGAGGGGGGGAATATATGTCTTCTAATTTTAATGCATTTATAGCTGAACGTGAGATAAAACACCAATGTACAGTGTCGTATACACCTCGACAGAATGGAGTTGCTGAACGAAAGAAGATATCACTCATGGAGATGGCGAGGTGTATGGTCAAGAGTCAGGCTTTACCACATAGTTTTTGGCTTGAGGCTGTCATGTGTGCAACATATGTACTTAACAGGTGTCCCACTAAAGCACTACAATCTATCACTCCATATGAGGCTTTGCATGATAACAAGCCATCTGTTGCTCATCTGTGTGCTTTTGGCTGTTTGGCATATGCATTACTGCCTAAACAACATCGCAAAAAATTGGATGATAAAGTGGTAAAATGTATTTTTGTTGGGTACAGTTCTGAAAGTAAAGGCTATCCTCTGTATCGTCCACAGACTAAATGCATTCTAGTTAGCCATGATGTTGTTTTTGTGGAAGATGCTATTCAGCCATTGCTTTCATGTACTAAGGAGACATTTGTTAGCTCCAAAGACATGTATGATACTTTACTGCCTCTTTTTATAGGTGGACAGTCTAGTGCTGGTCCTAATGAGGCAACTTCTCAGCCTTTGCAGGTTTCATGTGATGATGCATATCATTCCATTTCTGATGCAAATTTACATGATGCACTTGTTGATGAGAGAGCTGATATTGATGAGGCAAAAACTATGCCAAAATGGCTGGTGTAGACTTTGAGTGATAGGAAATTAGATGCACCTCTGTCCTATCATACTTGGTCAGGCTCTCATAGTGCCTTTTTTGCATCAGATTTCTATGTTATGGCTGCCTCTAGTCTCTGTGATGAGAGTGAGCCTATTACGTTTGATGAAGCACAAAATTCAAAAAATTGGATGGCTATTATGCAATCTGAATATGATGCTATAATGAAGAATGGTACTTAGTCTTTATGTGACTTGTCTCCTGGCAAGAAGGCCATTGGCACTAACTGGGTATACAAGCTGAAGCATAAACCTGATGGTAGAGTTGATAGGTATAAGGCTAGGCTTGTTGCAAAGGGTTATGCGTAGGAAAAAGGCATTGATTTTGATGAAACCTTTGCTCCTACTTGTGACTATTGTTCATAGCATATGTGCACTTGCAGCTCATCATGGTTGGAATGTACATTAGTTGGATATCAAAACAGCATTTTTGAATGGTGACTTGCATGAATAAGTGTATGTTTTTTAGCCCCGTGGCTTTGTGCAGAAAGGGCATGAGAACCAGGTGTGCAGGTTAAAGAAGGCATTATATGGTTTAAAGCAAGCATCACGTGCTTGGTATGAAAAGATACATGCCTATGTGATTGCACATGGTTTTGAGAATAGTCCAACTGAAAGCACCTTATATGTTAAGCGTGCTAATGATGTACTTTTGATCATTGTGGTTTATGTTGATGACATGCTGCTCACTGGTCCTCATGAGAGGCATATTGCTGATTTGCATGCTCATTTGAGATGTCTGATTTGGGGCATTTGCATCATTATTTGGGCATTTAGTTTATGCACATTGATGGTGGTATGGCTTTGTGTCAAAAGAAATATATTGACACATTGTTGCGGCATTTTGTCCTTAAAGACTATAAACCTATTGCCACTCCTATGGAGACAGGTTTACGACTGAGTCTTCATGATGCTAGAGATGCATTTGATGTTATTCTCTATTCGCAGGTTGTTGGATGCTTGATTTACTTATGCATTGCTCGGTCTGATATTCAGTTAGTTGTCTCACAGATGAGCAAGTTTATGCATTGCCTAGGAGTCAAGCCTTGGTAGGTGGTTAAGCACATCTTTCGCTACTTGAGTGGTACTCAGCTACTTGGGTTGTTTTATCCCAAGGGGGGGATCACTACCGCTAGATTAGCATGCATTTTCTGACTCTGATTGGGGTGGTTGCTATGACACTCATGTGTCCACTAGTGGCTTTTGCTTCATGCTTGGTAGCTCATGTATATCTTGGTTGAGCAAGAAGCAGCCTAGTATGGCTACTTCGGGTTGTGAGGCTAAGTATAGGGCAGCTTTCACAGAGACTGTTGAGTGTGTGTGGCTCAGGCTCCTTATGGCTGATTTGGGTGTTGGTCAGTCTTCTGCCACCACCATCTTCACTGACAGTCAGAGCGCATTGGCAATTGCGAGGAACCCTGTGTTCCATGCTTGCACTAAGCACATTGAGGTGCATTATCATTATGTCAGGGAGAGGGTCTATGTTGGGGAGATCAGCTTGGCATATGTGCCCACGCAAGACAACATTGCAGACCTTTTCACGAAGGCTCTGCCTAGGGAGAAGTTTGAAGCTTTGCGCAAAGCTTTGGGTTTACTTCCTTTTGTGGAGTGATTTCCACATAGCTTGGCACTTCCTTATACATGAGTGCCAGCTCCTTGTGCACTGCATCACTCCTAGGGGGGATTTGTTGATATATTTAGGTAGTGATGTGTGTGAACACACTAGGACCACCGGGGCACTTTTTTCCCTCTTTAGGAGGTTTTCTTCATCTGGCTTGTATATGCGCCTATTGCCCTAACAGGCTACTTATCTTTGTACATTCTAGTGGTAATGCATTCAGTATTGTGTATTGAGATCCAAGCTTCTTCTTCTTTAGTGTGTTGTTCGTGTGCTTCCATAGACGTCTAACTCCAACAAGGTAAACATGTCAGTACTTGCAATTTTATGAGAATTTGACACTGGTCATATGTTGATTTTGCAGAGGATACTCTGGCAAAATTTTTCTAGATTTTTTGGTTTTGTCAACTATAGAGTGGTCGACTTACTCCCTGATACACTTATTGGTGTGAGCACATTTATTCTCACATAATCCTTTTGGTTGGTTATTACTGTTCATCAATTCATTTTTCTCGAAAGATTGCTAAATTCTCTCATAGAATTTGACACTTGGTCATCCTTCATTGAGTCTTTGTAGTCTTTGGACTCTTCTAGCTCCATTATCATTCTATTTAATTCTCTACCATCATGGCATCAGAGGCCTCAAGCATATCTAGTGGATCAGGGTCTAGTGCCAATGTTCCGAGGAGGAGCTATAATTTACAGGGCAAAGACCATTTCAAGATCCTAAAATTTGATGGCACAAACTTTGCTTCATGGAAGAATCAGATTAAATATGTGCTGATTCAGAGGAGGCAATGGAAGCTAGTAAATGGAATCTCAAAGAAGCTTGCTAACATGGTTGAAGATGATCAGGATGAGTTAGATGAAATGGCCAAGTCCACCATTCGATTGCACTTGGTAGATAATGTTTACTTTACAGTATTACGCTGTGAAAGTGCAAAGGAGCTTTGGAAGAAGTTATGCAATACATATGAAAAAGAGATGACATCAAATAAAGTGTATATGATGAGAAAGTTACATGACCTTCACACAAAGGACACAGATAGTGTTTTTCCTCATCTAAATGAGTTTGATGCTATATTCTCCCAGTTATAGGCTCAGAAAATGGATATGGGTAATGAAATGAAAGGATTCTTGTTGTTATGTGCCTTGCCATCATCATGGGTTATGTTTTGCACAGCTATTAGCAATAGTGCAATAGGTGGTAAATTTTTCTATGATACATATGTGGGGCACTCTTAAGTGAGGAGATTTGTAGAAAATCTATCGTTGGCACTCAGAGTGGAGATGCACATAATGTTCATGATTCTTACCAAGGAAAGAATCAGCAACGTGGCACGAGCAAGAACCAGGAAAAGAATGGTCAATGGAATAAGAGTAGAAGTAAATCAAGGAAGAGGGATATCAAATGCCATTATTGTCATAAGAAAGGACACATGAAGAAAGATTGTTATGCATTAAAGAATGCTAAAGGTAAAGGACAGAATGTTGATGGGCATGTTAAACAGCTACCTACACCATCTTCTTCGACTGTGAATATTCAAGAAATTAATGTTCTTTTTTATGATGTTGATGTGTTGACACTTGATAGCACTATGCCAATTGAGGCTCTTATGGCTGATTCTCTTTCCCACACATGGCTGCAAGATTCTGGTGCTTCTTTCCATATGACAGCACACAAAGAATGGTTCTCTAATTATGTAGCAAAGTCTCTTGGTATTGTGAGACTTGGTGACTCTTACTAATGTGATGTTGTGGGGATTGAAGATGTGGTTGTGCAATTCATCAATGGTTCAAAAATTAATATGCATAATGTATGTCATATACCTCAGTTTTCATGCAGTTTGATGTCACTTGGTCAACTTGATGACCTTGGTTACAAGGTGGTCTTCTATGATCAGTCCTTTTGCATATCAAAGGGCAATATAGTTATTGCAAAAGGAAGCAAAGTTGGATCACTTTATCCTTTATTTGTATCATAGAAAGAACACTTGTTAGGTGTTACGGAACAGCCAATGGCTCGTATTTGGCATGGTGATTTGGGCCATATATCACGTAGTGGAATGGAAAACCTTTCTCGTTTTGGCTACTTACTTGTGTTATTTTTCTTTCATTTTTCATTTTGTGAGCATTATCAATATGGAAAGCAAACTAGGAATGTGCACAAGACACACATTGACTTTTCAATTCAGCCTTTAGATCTCGTTCATGTAGATGTGTGTGGTCCTATGCCCACATGGTCATTAGGCGGTTCTCTTTACTTTATCAATTTCATAGATGATTCCACTAGAAAATTTTGGGTATATCCTATCAAATCAAAGGATGAGGTATTCCCTACTTTCAAAAAATGGCTTGCTTCAGTTGAGTCTGAAAAAGGAACTAAGCTTAAGGCTTTACATTAAGATAATGGGGGTCAATAAACCTCACATGAATGCAACCTTTTTTGTTAGTCTACAAGAATTCCTAGAGAGTTTACAACTCCTTGTACCCCAATACAACATGGTGTAGCTAAAATGATGAATAGAACTATTCAAGATAGAGTAGTTTCTATGTTGCATCATGCAAACCTTTCACAAGGCTTTTGGGCAGAAGTAGTATTGACTACAGTTCATGTGATTAATCTTTCACTTAGTACTACCAAAGGTCTAAAAGTGGCACAAGAGTTATGCATAGGGAAGACACCATATTATGATCATTGTCGAGTTTTTAGGTGTGAAACATATCTTCATATACCCAAGAATCTTAGATAAAAGTTGGACCATAAGTCAAAGAAATGCATTTTTCTTGGATATGATCGAGAAAGACAATTTGGATATCACTTATGGGATCTTGAAACACGATCAGTGATCAAAAGTATTGATGTCATTTTTAGTGATTCTAAGATGCATAAACAGCCCATTAAGGAGGTTGAAGTGAGAAGAGTGGTGTTTGAGGATATTAGTCCTCCAGTTAGCATGCATAAAAATGATGCACATAGGGATGTTCAAGAGAATGTCCGACCAGATCAATCTGCAAATGTTCTTGTTCAGCAATCATTGAGACGCTCTACACATGTCTCACATCCACTAGATAGATATGTTCCAGGTTTAGATTTTGTTATGCTAACACATGCTCGTGAGCCTTCTTGCTAAAAAGAGGCTATGCAAACAACTGATCATGTCAAATGGGAGCGTGCCATGAAGAGTGAGTTCGATTCTATTCACAAGAATGGTACTTGGGATTTAGTATCTTTGCCAAAGGGCAAGAAAGCTTTACAGTGTAAATGGGTATATAAGTTGATATTCACATCAGATGGTGATTCTCCAAAGTATAAAGCACGACTTGTTGCAAAGGGTTTTAAGCAACAACATGGTGTTGATTTCGAGAAAACCTTCTCTCTAGTGGTCAAGATGACTACCTTGCACATGTTGCTTGGATTCGTTGCAATCGAGGACTTATAGCTAGTCCAAATGGATGTGAAAATGGCTTATTTTCATGGAGATCTTACACATGAGATCTATATGGAACAACTAGAGGGTTATGTAGTTCTTGACAAAGAAATTCTAGTTTGTAAGCTCAAGAAGAGCTTATATGGACAAACAGTCCCCTAGACAATGGTACCAAAAGTTTGATGCTTTTATGAAGTCTCAAGGCTATTCTCAAAGCAATGAGGATCATTCTCTCTACACAAAGAGATGCTCATATGGAAGCTTGATATGTTTGATACTTTATGTCGATGATATGTTGGTCTTTTAGTACTTGGTCAACATTTTGGGAAGACCTCTTATGATTTGTCAATTATCAAGAAGAAGTTCAATCAAACATTTGATATGAAGGATTTGGGGGATGCCAAACATATTCTTGGCATTTGCATTACTCGTGATAGGAGTAAAAGATGCATATACTTGTCTCAAAGTGAGTACATATCCAACGTACTTCACAGGTTTAATATGCAGGGTGGAAAGGCATTAAGACCATGTTTACCCACATATGTGAAATTGAGCAAGGATCATTGACTCAAATCAAATGAGGAAAAGGATTTCATGATAGAAATTCATTATTAGTCTGCTAGTGGTAGTCTCATGTATGCTATGGTAGCTATGAGACCAAACATTTCCATTTCTTCATTTCAACAAAAGGGACACTTAATGAAGGTATCTGTTATCCTTACTCTTCAGATTTTGATATCAAAACCTATTCAGATGTAGATTGGGCAGGAGGCAAGGATGATAGAAAAAGTACCTCTGGATACTTGGCATTTGTAGGTTCAAAATTGGTGTCATGGAGTTCTAAGAAGCAACCAAGTTGCTTTATCTTCAACTGACATAGAATATAGAGGTCTAACTATTGCAACTCAAGAAGCAATATGGCTCAAGGAAATGTACTCAGATTTGGGACTTGTAAGTTCCAAACCTCACTTACTTGGAGATAATGTAAGTTCCATGCATCTAGTTGCGAATCCAATTTTTCATGCAAGGAAAAAGCACATAGAAGTCCATCACCATTTTGTAAGATAGAAGCTTATGGCAAAGTAAATCAACATTTCATTTGTTCCTATTGAGAAGTAAATAGCAAACATGGTGACAAAGGCACTTGATGGGATAAAGCTTGGTATATTCAAAGCTATGGAGGGTACTCAACCTATCAGAAAATGAAGACTCAAGCATACTTTAGCTTGAGGAGGAGCATTTGGAACACCAAGATTTTATTGTGCTTGAGGTGGATATGTTCTACATCAAATCCATCATTTGGATGGTGCCATATATGTACCTTGAAGAATAGCACTTATGTGCACATTATTTAGTTGTATTAATTGGTTGATCACTTATGATCATTTCTTGTAAGGTTCAAAGTATTTACCTTTGTAAAAGGAAAGATTAAAAGGCCCAAAATCTACAAGTTAGAAGTGGTTGGAATTGATTCTCAATCAATCATTCAAGGAGTAGATATGACTTCAACTTTCTCTTTTCCTAAATTGTAGGAAAAGATTCCAATCAATCTAAACTACCAAACCTGCCTAATTTCGAATTCAAATTCATTAAGAAAAGGTTGTTCACATCCTCAAGTGTCTATAAAAAGCCTCCAAAACTATACATTAATTAGAGTGTTGATTTGAAGCAACACATGTACTCTTTGGTCATTACTTGGTGCCACTACTATTCTCTGCTCCTTCCTTAGACTCAATCAACTTTTGAGATTTTTTCTCTCTCCATAGAGCTCCAAATCAAGTGTTTAAGCATTCATGGAAAGTTGTAATTATCTAGTTTATGTCTACAAATTTACAAATTGTTAAGTCATTTGGTTCAGTAATTCAGAGAAATTTGAGTTTTATAATCTCGGGGTCATTGTCTACACATGCTTGAAAAATCGAGATGACATCCAATCAATGTTAAGGTGATTGCTCCTTCATTAATTGATATAAATTATGGATTTTATGCATTTTAGCAAGCTAACCCTATGTATGACACTCCCTTAAGAGGAATTTTTCCATTTGTAACTGTATGGGCTGCTCTTGTGTTTGAAGTCATAATTTCCATCCATTTTTAGAAGGTTTTTGTGAGGTAGTCAATGTGCAAATTATCTGTTTTGCATCAACTTGTTCTTGTTGATGTTCCAAAGTGCATATTGAGTTTTATTGCACTAACCACAAACATACAAGTTATACTTTACATATCCAAAAAGCTAGAGCTGGTCCTATGCTATTTTGTTGGACGAACTTCACCACTTGACAACTCAACTTTCCAAGCCTCTCCAAGCTTCTCCAACTTCTTTCACTAGACCCCTTGGGCTAGAGGTATTTATATGGGTGGAGTTGGATGGGTGGATATGTACTCTCACTTAACAAGCTAAGTAGGAACAAACAAAAGATAACAAAACATGATGAATGAATTAAAATGGAAATGACTTGCATACAATGCTCTATGAGCATGAAGACTCCATGAGGAGAGTGAGGGCACTCTTGAAAATGGGCCAGAGTGAATAAGCTTATGAGGACTGAAGGGAGGCCTTGCTTATATGGAGTTTGGGAGAATTCCCTTGCATGTGGGGTAAATGAGCTTGCATGAGAATGAAAGTAAACATGGACAAAAGGTGGAGCATGGAACTCTCAACAATCCCCCTCCATGTGATGAGCCTATTGTTTTTAATGTGGGGAACTAGTGACATATGGGATCACCTAGTTTATTGGTTTTTAGGATCTAAGGACATATGGGATCATTAGATAAAACTTGGGCATATGAGATCCAATTTTGGGACGTATGGCATCCCTTGGTTTTCATGGATATATGGCATCCATGTGGTTTTGTATCCATGGACATATGGGATCCATGGTGGTGGGACATATGGCATCCCTAGGATCTTGGGGCATATGGGATCCCAAGACATATGCTTGGACATTTGGGATCCAAGTGGTTTTTGGGATCTAGGGATATATGGATCCCTAAACATATACTTGGACATTTGGGATCCAAGTGGTTTTGTGGGTTCTAGGGACATATGGGATCCCTAGACATTTAGGGTTTACATCATGGGGTAAGTGGTGCTTTTTTAATCATTTGCTCCATTCGAGTTTGGTTTGATGATATCTTTTGTAGTCTCCACGAGATCCATTGATGGGATCTTTGGTAGGGCCTTCTTCCTTCTTGCAAACTCCTTGTTGTTGATTTTGAGTTTTCTCTTGGTATTGGTGTATGCTCCTTTCAATACTCTTTGTGGTAGAAGCATGCCTTTGGTGTTGCTTTGGGTGCACTTTAAGTGCCATATTCATGAGAGAGTAGATGAGCCTTTTAACCTTTGTGTAATACAAATATGTTGTGTAAGACAAAGTACATAATAGCCTTTGAATTGTTTTTCATGGTGCTGGGAAAGTCCTACCATGTCTATGCATGGTGGTGTCTAATCCTATTACAAGGATCCATAAAAAACTTTTTTTTGTGCACTCATTTGAGTTCTCTTACAAAAAGAACATGCCTCGAATAAAACTAAGTGCATAGATATTTTGTGTGACTCTTCCCTTCAATGTATGCATACGATAGATTTTCTTTCTACCTTTTCTATAAGCATATAAAAGGTTGGAGAGATACAATTACAAATTCATACAAATGGAAAAATACATGATGGACATGAGTATCATCTCGTGAATGATGGTGCTTGTAAGCTTTGCTAAAAAAAATGAATGACAGTGTTAACCAAAAAATACAATAAACAAGTTCAATCAGAAAAATGGTAATGGTGCTTATAACCACTTTTTATTGGGAAGCATGTGACATGGGAGGGATGGAGCAAGAGTGCAATTCATGCTAATGAAGATAATGAGAAAAAGAACTCAAAAGTAAATTCAACCAAAAAATTACCTATGCTCTAATACCATGTTGAAATGAAAAAAACTACTATGTTACTCACATGCACACATCTAACAAGTTAAGGAGGAAGGAACAAAAGATAACAAAACATGATGAATGAATTAAAATGGAAATGACTTACATACAATGCTTTATGAGCATGAAGACTCCATGAGGAGAGCGAGGGCACTCTTGACAATGGGCTAGAGTGAATGAGCTTATGAGAAGTGAAGGGAGGTCTTGCTTATATGGATTTTGGAAGAATTACCTTGCATGTGGAATAAATGAGCTTGCATGAGAATCAAAGTAGACTTGGACAAAAGGACGGAACATGGAACTCTCAACACCTTTGAGGTACTTGAGTACTCTCTTTGCAGCATCCATGTGTGGCCTTCTAGGTGAGCGCATGAACTAACCAAGCACTCCCACACTATATGATATGTCTGGTCTTGTGTGAGTAGCATATATCAAGATACCAACTAAGCTTTGATACTCTTTAGGATCATCAATCTACTCAACTTCATGGACACTTAGTTTATGGTTCAACTCCAAAGGTGTACCTGCAAGCTTTGTGTTCTCCATTCTAAACTTGAGAAGTAGGTCTTGAATGTATCTTCTCTGAGTTAGATACATCCATTCATCTGTATAAATCACTTGCATACCTAGGAAATATGTGAGCTCACCTAAGTCATTGATTTTGAACTCCTCTTGCATGTGTCTCGTGATGCTTTGAATGCCATTCAGATCATCACCTCTCACAATAATATCATCTACAGATACAAATAGATAGATAACCTCATTGTGATCCCTTTCGATGAATAGAGAAGGATCTGAGTTGCTAGGTTTGAACCCTTGATCTTGAAGATATGTATCCAACCTGTAATTCCAAGCTCTAGGAGCTTATTTCAATCCATACAATGCTTTGTTGAGTGTGCATACATAAGATGTATGATTAGGGTTTTCAAAACCTAGTGGTTGTGACATGTATACCTCTTCACTTATCCAACCATTTAGGAATACATTTTTCACATCAAGTTGGAGGAGTCTACAATCTCTTGCAGTAGCTACACTTATCAATGTTTTGATTGTAGTCATCTTTGCAACTGGTAAGAATGTTTCCTCATAGTCTATACCATGAGTTTGTGAGCATCCTTTGGCAACTAATTTTGCCTTGTACATGAAAACTGATCCATCTGAGTTTCTTTTAACTTTATATACCCATTATGCAACCAAATATCTTTTGATTGGGTGACATTGGAACCAAATCTGAAGTGTCCATCTCCCTCAATGCATCTATTTCTTCTTTCATGGCCTTTTCCCAATTAGGGTTTCCCTTTGCCTCTTCATAGGTTGAGGGTTCCTCTCAAATTGAGACCTTTTCCAAATCGATTGAATGGTTTGTAACAAATGCGGAGTCATATCCATACCTCCCTTGTTGACCTTCTAGGTGCTTGCTTGGAGCATTCTCCACACTCTTGCATCTTTACTTTGCCTCTTGACTCCCATAGCTTCTAATCCTTTTCCTTATCATCTTGGAAATCATCTCTATCACTTCTTGGATCTTGGACATGTGTATCATGCTTGCTTCCTAATTGATGAGAGTCAGAATCAAGATCATATGGTAGAGTTACCTTTTGTTTGTCTTCATCAAACCAAGACCTATGTTCTTCAAACACAACATCCCTACTTGTAGCGAACTACTTATTTGAAGGATTATAGAACCTGTAACCCATCTGAGTTGATTCATGCCCAATAAACACTGCCTTTGTTGCCCTTTCATCTAGCTTACCTCTTATTTCTGATGGTACATGAACATAAGCTAAACAACCAAACACCTTGCAATGTCCAAGACTAGGTTTTCTTCCATACCATGCTTCATAAGGAGTCATAACTTGAAGTGATTTGGATGTTAGTCTATTAACAAGGTACATAGGAGTAAAAATAGCCTTTTCCCATAGATAATGTGCCAACCTCTTCTCTTCAAGCATTGCTTGCTGATCCAACCAATGTCTTGTTTCTTCTCTCTACAATTCCATTCAATTGAGGAGAGCACTTGGTAGTCACTTCCCTTTTTATACCTTTATCTTGCAAGAACTCATCAAACTCTTTTGAGAACCATTGTCCTCCTCCATCATATATGAGCTTCTTGAGTGACCTACATGTGTGATTCTCCATATGTGCTATATACTTTTTGAAGTAATCAAACACTTCATTCTTACTATTGATAAAATATAGAATAGTCCATCTACTATGGTCATCAATAAATGAGACATAATACCTTAATCCTGGCAATGAAGGTTCTTGGCTTGGCCCCCATACATCTATATGTACTAAGTCCAATAATTTATTGTGGATGTAGCCTATGTGGTTGAACGGTTGTCTTTGTGCCTTCCCAATCTGACATGCTTCACATCCATTGATCATGTGTTGCTTTGATGTGTTTGGTAACCCAAGAGCTCTTTGATCCCTACATATATCCTTTAAGGTTATTTCATTCACATGAGCTAGCCTCTTATGCCACACTTCAAGCTCACTTAGGGTTTGAGACCCAAAGTTGAATAGAGCTATGTTTTTGGTTTCTCCTACTTCAAAAGTAAAGAGTCTGCCATGCTTCTCACCTTTGGCTACCTTCTTGAAGCCTTGACATGGATCTTCCACAAAAGCTCCATGTTGAGTGAACCTAACTTGCAAGCCTTTCTCAACTATTTTTCCTACACTTATTAGGTTTTTTGTAATAGTGGGAACATAGAGTACCTTGATCAAAATATTTGTATTACCATTGGAAGCTTTGACATTACCAATCTTCTCCATAGTATGCTTTGTGTCATTCACTGTTTGAACTTCATGTCTATTCTTTGTTTTTTCCAAATCAGATAAGAGATCTATGTTGCCTGCAACATGATTTGAACATCTTGAATCTATGTAGAATAAATGATTATCTTCTTTACCTTTCGTGTGGCTTAGATTCATCAAAAGTAAATGAGTCTTCATGTTGTTGATCTTCAAGATAATTGTTGTAGTCCCTTCTGTTATGGCATCTATTGTTACTATTGAAGTTATGTCCATCTCTCCCTCTATTAGCCACCTCTTCCATGTCCTTTCTTGCTCTTCCCATTGAACCAATAATTTTGTGTGGTGTGGTTGGTCTTATCACAAATGGCACAAGGTTGAACATTTTGGCCTTTGGTTTTGTCATGTTTTGGTCCTTTCTTCTTTCCTTTCCACTTTCTCTTGCTTGCAAAGTTAGATTGGAAAGTCTCCTCTTCATCTTCTTCCTTCTTCTTTTCTTTTAGCTTCTTGTCCTTCTTATCTCCATATAGAGCACTAGTTGAATTACCATGATATGAGTTACCTTCCTTTATGCTATTGTTGGCCTCTTGATTGAAGAGTTATCCAAGAAAGATGTTGAAGTCTGTAGTTTTCACATCCATGATGAGATCATAGGTTGTGGTGAAATATTTCCATTGCTTGCCACCTCTAATCCCATTGAGAATTTTCTGTTGGAGTTAGATGCCTGCGGAAGCACGCGAACAACACAACGAAGAAGAAGAAGCTTTTGGAGCACAACACACAATACTTAATGTATTACCACTAGAATGTACAAAGATAAGTAGCATGTTAGGGCTATATGCGTATATACAAGCTGGGGGAAAAAACCTCCTAAAGAGGGAAAAAAGTGCCCCGGTGGTCCTAGTGTGTTCACACACATCACTACTTAAATATATCAAGAAATCCCCCTGGGAGTGATGCAGTGAACAAGGAGTTGGCACTCATGTATAAGGAAGTGCCAAGCTATGTGGAATCAATCCACAAAGGGAAGTAAGCCCAAAGCTTTGTGGAAAGCTTCAAACTTCTCCCTAGGCAGAGCCTTCGTGAAAAGGTCTGCAATGTTCTCTTGTGTGGGCACATATGCCAAGCTGATCTCTCTAGCAAAGAATCTCTCCCTTAAATAATGATAATGCACCTCAATCTGCTTAGTGCGAGCATGGAACACAGGGTTTCTCGCAACTGCCAATGCATGTTGACTGTCAGTGAAGATGGTGGTGGCAAAAGATTGACCTACACCCAAATTAGCCATAAGGCATCTGAGCCATACACACTCAACATTCGCTATGAAATCTACCCTATACTCAGCCTCACAACTAGAAGTGGCCACAGCAGGCTACTTCTTGCTCAGCCAAGATATGCATGAGCTACCACGCATGAAGCAAAAACCACTAGTGGACACACGAGTGTCATAGTAACCAGCCCAATCAAAGTCACAAAAGCATGTAAATCTGGCAGTGGTGATCCCCCCTTGGGATAAAACAATCCAAGTAGTCAGGTACCACTCAAGTAGCAAAATATGCGCTTAATTGTCTGCCAATGCTTGACACCTGGGCAATGCATAAACCTGCTCATTTGTGAGACAACAAACTGAATATCTGGCCGATTAATGCATAAGTAAATCAAGCATCCAACAGCCTCTTGATAGAGAATAGCATCAAATGCATCTCCAACATCATGAAGACTCAATCATAAATCTATCTCCATAGGAGTGGCAATAGGATTATAGTCTTCAAGGCCAAAATATTGAAATAATGTGTCAATATTTTTTGTTTGACACAAAGCCATTCCACCATCAACGTGCATAAACTGAATGCCCAAATAATGATGTAAATGCCCTAAATCAGACATCTCAAATGAGGCATGCAAATCAGCCTTTAAATTAGAAATATGCTTCTCATGAGGACCAATGAGCAGCATGTCATCAACATACACAACAATGATCAGAAGCACATCATTAACATGCTTAACATATAAGGAGCTTTCAATTGTATTGTTCTCAAAACCATGTGCAATCAGATAAGCATGTATCTTTTCATACCAAGCACGTGGTGCTCGCTTTAAACCATATAATGCCTTCTTTAACCTGCACACCTAGTTTTCATGCCCTTTTTGCACAAAGCCACGGGGCTGAAAAACATACACTTCTTCATGCAAATCACCATTCAGAAATGTTGTTTTAATGTCCAACTGATGTACATTCCAATCATGATGAGCTGCAAGTGCACAGATGCTACGAACAATAGCCATTCGGCATGTAGGTGCAAAGGTTTCATCAAAATCAATGCCTCTTTCCTCTACATAACCCTTTGCAACAAGCCTAGCCTTATACCTATCAACTGTTCCATCAGGTTTACGCTTCAGCTTGTATACCCACTTAGTGCCAATGGCCTTCTTACGAGGAGGCAAGTCACATAAAGAACATGTACCATTTTTCATGATAGCATCATATTCAAATTGCATTGCAACCATCCAATGTCCAAAATTTTGTGCTTCAGCAACCTTAGCATAGAAATCTAATGCAAAAGAGTCACCATGAGAGCCTGAATGAGTACGGTATGACAGAGGTGCATCTAATTTGCTATCACACAAAGTCTGCACTAGCCATTTTGGCATAGTTTTTGCCTCCTCAATATCAACTCTCTCATCAACTAGTGCATCATGCAATTCTGCATCAGAAATGGAATGATCTGCATCATCACATGAAACCTGCAATGGTTGAGAAGTTGCCTCATTAGGACCAACACTAGATTGTCCACCTATAAAAAGAGGCAGCAAAGTATCATACATGTCTTTGGAGCCAACAGATGTCTCCTTGGTACACGAAAGTAAAGGACGAATAGCATCTTCCACAAAAACAACATCACGGGTAACCAAAATTCACTTAGTATGTGGATGATACAGACAATAGCCTTTGCTTTCAGAACTATACCCAACAAAAAATACATTTTACTGCTTTATCATCTGATTTTGTGTGTGTTGTTTAGGCACTAATGCATATGCGAGACAACCAAAAACACGTAGATGAGCAACAGATGGCTTGTGACCATGCCAAGCCTCATATGGAGTGATAGAATGCAGTGCTTTAGTGGGACACCTGAAAAGTACATATGTTGCACACATGACAACCTTAAGCTAGAAACTATGTGGTAAAGCCTGACTCTTGACCATACACCTCGCCATCTCCATGAGTGACCTGTTCTTCCATTTAGCAACTCCATTCTTTTGAGGTGTATACGACACTATACACTAATGTTTTATCCCACATTCAGCCAGAAATGCATTAGAGTCAGAAGACATATATTCCCCCCCTCGATCAAAATAGAGGGTGCCCATTTTACATGCTGATAGATTTTCAGCCAAAATTAAAAACTGTTTGAAGCACATGAACACTTCGGACTTTGCTTTCAATGGATATACCCATGCATGCCTAGAAAGATCATCAATTAAAGTCATGAAGTAAAGGTAGTTTCCAAAAGAGGTTGTTTGCATAGGACCACAGACATCACTATGAACAAGGTGCAATTTCTGAGTAGCTCAAATTAAACCATCTTTTGGAAAGGAGGAACACTACATTTTGCCCAAAATACAGCCTTCACAAACGTGTTTTCCAGGTGCCTCAAGTTTGGGCAAAGAGGACACCATTTCAAAATTCTGCAGGCATACCAAACTAGCAAAATTCAGATAACCAAAGCATGCATGTCAAAGCTTCGCATCTGACATAGCCTGAGAATCATGTAGTGCACATGTCGACTCATTCATATATCTTTCATAGTCTATGAGCTTATATAGCCCACAACATAAAAATGCCAAAAGCAATAATCATGTCACCATTTGACAGATCATGAATTGTACATCTATCATCAACAAATTTCACAACCAAGCCAATCTTGGCTAATGTAGAAACTAATAAAAGATTTTTCTTGATCCCTGGCACAAATAAAGCATCCGACAAAGTGAAAGAACTACCATCAGTAGTAGTCGGAATGATCTTATCAACTCCCATGACAAGATAAGAGGAGTTGTTGTCGCATGTGACAATATTCCCTGTAGGGGTAGGCTCAAGTGAAGTGAAGAAACTACGCTGCGAGGTAATATGTTTGGTTGCCCCATTATCAAAATACCAAGCATGTGAGTCTACTACAAAAATACACTACTCATGAGAAGATGGGTCAAAACTGCAAACACTAGAAAATGCCCATTCTTCATTTTGCACAAGATTAGCATACTTTGTTTTCGGTGTACAGGCCTCTGCAACAACCATTCTAGCCTCTTTTTTCTTTGCCTCTTTTGTAGCCAGTTTTGGACAGTTCTTTATGATATGATCATTTCGTTTATAGTACTTGCAAAGCAATTTCTGCTTTTCTAATTTCTTCTCATCTTTGTCTTCCTTCTTCAACTGTGCAACATTTGCAGATTTCTACTTGCTAGTAGATGAGCTCCATTTACCTTTGCCCTTCTGACTAGCCAGAAAAGCTTGAACTGCAACACGCATAATGGACCTGTTCTGCCTAGATTGATTTTCTTGCAACAAAACAAAAACTAAATCCTCAAATGACAAGGCATTTGGATTGCCGTTCATTATCAAACAAAGAGTAGAAGCAAAACTATGAAATGAATTAGGAAAACCATTCAGAACGGTTTGCACAAGTGATCTATCTAGTATAACTTCATTAGTATAAATCATTTGTTCCTTCAAATCCTTGATCTTTGTCAGGAACTTGTCCTAGAATCACTTTCATTCATATGCTCACTCTCCAACTATTTTTGGAGGTAAGCAACACGAGCCTCATTCCTAGCTTGGTACAATGTGGTAAGTGTATCCCAAGCATCCTTAGTTGTTGTATAAGAGCGAATTTGAGGAATAATGGCATGTTTGACAAACAAGGCTATCAATGCATGTGCATGAGCATCTCTACCATCCCAACAAATTTTCTCTACAGTAGGTGTAGTAGAAACCGTAGCACGAACAGGAATCTGAAGAATATCAGCATCTTCAATGCCATCTGCATCAGCGTCAATACCTGTATTTGTAGGTGTAATAGGATGTTTTTCAACACCTTGCAAAATGTTCCACAGTCCTTTTGTAGCCAATACATGTGGCATCATGTAAGCCCACAATGGGTAATTGCTACCATCCAACTTATCCTCAAAAGCCAACATATGAAATACATCATTGCTTTCAACCATGGCCACTGACTAAAATACCATCATGTAGAAAAATGACTGTATCTGAAAAAGTTGAACAGAACTACCCTGACGAGTTCTACTAAACCTGTAGCAAAATTTGAGATGCTTATACTGGCAAACCAAAACTTGTTTATATCTATGGCACAAAAAGATGAAATAGCCTACACAAGCATTGCAGTAGTGCATTCGGAGGCCGAAACGAGCTCAAATCGTGATTTTGGCACACAAAGCGAAGCCGTTTTGATCTCCTGATCACCTTGAGTGTGCTCACCATCTGGAGGGGTGTCAACGATGCCCTAGATGAAGCGGCGACTTGCTTTGATACCAATGTCTAGGGAAGCACGTGAACAGCACAAGGATGAAGAAGAAGCTTGGAGCACAACACACAATACTGAATGTGTTACCACTAGAATGTACAAAGATAAGTAACCCATTAGGGCTATAGGCGTATATACAAGCCGAGGGAAAATACCTTGTAAAGAGGGAAAAAAGTGCCTCGATGGTCCTAGTGTGTTCACACACATCACTACCTAAATATATCAACATTTTCCTCATGATCGCCTCTTCTTCAATCAGCTCTCCAAGGGATGCCAATTGATTGGCAACCTCCTTGACCTTTGTAACAAATTGAATGATGGTTTGTTTTGGAGTCTTCTTCATCTGATTGAACTCATCCCAAAGATGGTTCTTCCTTGCTTTTGTACTAGCAAAAAAGAAATTCTCTAGGGCATTCAAAGTCCCCTGAGATGTCTTGCATCCTCTAATATGTGGTGATAAAAAATCAAAGATAGAGTTGAGTATGTATGACCTTTCTTGAGCATCCCTTGCACACCAAAGTGTGAGCTTATCTGTTTCTTATTGAGTAGGTCCTCCTTTGGATCTTGGAATAGGCATTGCTTTATCACCTGATACAATCCCATATAGATTTCTTCCTTGCAAATAAACCTCCATTTTGATTTTCCAAGTAACATAATTGTGTCTATCAAGCTTCTCAATCATTGATGGAAAGCCATCTTCCATCTTGAAGTTTCTCTGATAGCACTAAAAGATGTTGGATGAGCTTGGAGAGGATTGGAAAGTTAAACTATCAACTTGTGAAGTTGATCCAACAAACAAGCATAGGACCAGCCCTAGCTCTTTGGATCTGTAAAGTAGACCTTGTATGCTTGTGGTTAGTGCAATAAAATCCAATAAGTACTTTGGAATATCAATAAGAAAAAGTTGATGCAAAACAGATAACTTGCACCTTGACTAGCTCACAAAAACCTTCTAAAAATGGATTGAAGTTATGACTTCAAACACTGAGAGCAGCCAGCATAGTTACAATTGGAAAAAATCCTCTTATGGGATTGTCATACATAGGTTTGTCTTGCTAAAATGCATAAAACCCCTAATTTATATCAATTAATGAAGGACCAATCACCTTAGCACGGATTGGATGCTATCCCGATTTTTCAGGGATGTGCAAACAATGACCCTAAGATTGTAAAACTCATATTCCTTTGAAATTACTAAACCAAATGATTAGAAAAATTGTATACATAAACTAGAAAATTATATCTTTCCAATTAATGGTTAAACACTTGATTTGGAGCTTCATAAAGAGAGTAGAAATATCTTCAAGTTGACTAAGTCTGAGGAAGAAGGAGGAGAGAATAGAAGTCGCACCAAGCAATGATCAAAGAGTATATGTATTGCTTCAAATAAACACTCCAATTAATGTAAAATTGTTTTGGAATCTTTATATATATTCTTGAGGATATGACCATGCCTTTTCTTCATGAATTTGAATTCAAAATTAGGCGGGTTTGGTATTTGAGATTGATTGGAATCTTTTCCTACAATCTAGGAAAAGAGAAGTTGGAGTCATATCTACTTCTTGAATGATTGATTGAGAATCAATCTCAACCACTTCTAACTCATGGATTTTAGGACTTTTAATCTTTTGTTTATGAACCTTACAAAAAATGATCATAAGTGATCAACCAATTAATACAAAGAAATAATGTGCACATAAGTGCTATTCTTCAAGGTACATATATGGCACCATACAAATGATGGATTTGCTATAGAGCATATCCACCTCAATCATAATGAAAGATTGGTCTTCCAACATCTAGGCCTACCATGTTTGTGTCCAAGTCACACACTTTCCCAAGAAGGGTTCTTTACATGGGTCTAACTCAAGCAATCACATGGGCTCACATGAAATAACATGGGATCACTTAAAAATCACATTGTTTCTTAAGAGAGGAACTCTAGACTTATACATACACCCTCAAGGGTCCTTGACTAAAACCCAAGGGTTCTCCAAAGTTTTCCCAAGGTTTCTCTAGGAAATCCAAGGGTCTTACCCCTTGGAACACATGAAAGTAACCCTAATAGTACAACATTCTTCTCCCCTTTAACATTTTCATCCTTTAAAATGTGTGTAGGTATGGTATGTGGAGTATTCTCTTGCACCATGATCAATCTCATGGATCATGGACTCAATCTCAAAGAAAATAGTCTTCCCAATCAGTTTGGTTTGAATTGTGGATGTTTGACTATAATCATATTCAACCTTGTTTCTAACCTATTGAAATTATATCTCCACAAAGGACTAGTAAAACTTTTATCTCTGTCAAATACTATGTCTTGTGGCAAACCATAGAGTTGGTAGAGATGTTCTACAAACACTCTTGCTAATTTTGGAGTTCTAATTGTAGTTTGAGTAGGAATGAAACGAGCCATTTTGGTCACTTGATCAACTATGACCCAAAGTGCATTGTGTCCTTTTTGTTTTTGAGGCAAGCCCTTGATAAAGTCCATGGAAATAATTTCCCATTTCCTATTGGGAATTTCCAAAGGATGTAACAAGCCTCCTATCTTGAACTTCTCTACTTTATTTACTGGACATTTTTGTATGTCTAAGTACATAATCTTGTACACCTTTATGTACACTAGGCTAATAGAGTTTTCTTTTGAACAATTCATAAGTTCTTTTGATTCATGGACGAGTGGCACTTGGGTCACCATGTCATTCAAACAAAAATTTTCTTCTAAGTTCTCGATCAGAAGGTACACATACCTTTCCTTTGTGTAACAAACATTTATCTTGAATATTGTAATGTTTAAAATTTATCTTCAATTGATAAGTTTGCATCTTGGTTTAAAGCCTTCTTCCAAGATTCCCTATAACTTTTATCTTCTTCATAATTCCTTTCATCAACTCTACTAAATCCTTGTAGATTTGTATGAAACTCAAAGAATTCAACATAGGCATATGGCATAAGCATCTGCAAGTACATTGAATTTTCCTCTTCAATATCTAAGTTCATAATCAAATTCATGGAGTATCTTGGCCCATCTAGCTTTTCTACTTGTTGTCTTGGATTAGCTTGCAAACCACTTGATACTTGCTTGATCAAACACTATAGTCACTTTGGCATAAAACAAGTATTGTATCCATTTATTTAGAGCATGCACAATGGCATAAAGCTCTTTCTTATGGTAGAATAACTGCATTGAATGGAGTTAGCTTTTGACTTTCAAAAGAACTTGGTCGACCATTCTAATTCAACATAGCTCCAATTTCTAGTTCCATACTTTTAGCCTGCTCTCTTATCCCAAGTAATGCTTTTAGGCTATCCCTTTAGCTTTTAAATAAAGGGATTTATATCTTTGCAAAGTTTAGTACAAACTTTCTATAATATCATGCTAACCCTGAGAAAGTTTGAAGTTCTCTAATAATTATAGGATGTGGGTAGTTAAGAAAAACTTGGACCTTTTCAAGATTTACTTGAATTCTTTTCTTCGACATAATGTGTCTAACATATCTGATTTTTGTTGAAAAGAATTCACACTTAGCTTCCTTTCCATAATGAGTAAGAGTTTAGAATGCCCGTACTTAGTTTGAAAAGCTATTTTGGAGACATTTTTAGATTTGATTTTCCTTCAAATTGCCTTTCCACTTTTGCTTGTTGGGAATATAGGAGTGCATTTGGGGGGGGGGGGATTACATATAGGATAAGTACCTAGGAGCAATTCTATATCATGCTCAACTTGCCCATGAGGAGGAGATAAGCCATGGGAAAGTTCTTCTAGAAAAACATCCTAGTATTTATTCATTGAACACTTATGTTCAAACTTTTCATGATCAGACAAAGGAGACAAGACATATGGAACTAGATTTAAATTATATACATCATTTACATTGGTTGGAAGTATAACATAAACGTTTGCTTTATGAGTACTACAAGATTTTCTAGTTCCATGCTTTAGATCAAGTGAGTTATTGATACATGATGCTTTGATCAAGTAAAAGATATCATTTCTTCCGAATTTTGAAGTATTCAAGAGATAAATCCTCTTTAGTGACCTTCCTAAAACCCAAAGCCATTCCCTACCCAATATGTAAGGAATTGAACTCACAACCTCTTGGATAGGAATGTGATGGGCTAACCACTTGCCCCAAAAGCCATGGTTGAGGATTACTTCCTAATCCTCCCTCTTAGGGTGTAGTTCAACCATCTCCTACCTATCAAGGGTATGATTTAACCATCTCCAACCTATCACTTTATTACATTCTTCCCCCCTTGGTTGATCATTGTCCTCAATGATCTACTGTTGTATCCCTCTAGCCTCGGTGATCAGTCCCTTGAACTCCCTAGGTGCCCTTGAATTGACGTCCTCAACCTCGCACAGTTTCTTGAACCTTGTTTGCAACCTTGGTCTGTTGAACCCTTGCTCTCAAACTTGGTGTCTTGAACCTTCTTGTTCGCAACCTTGGTGTCTTGAGCCCTTGTTCTCAACCTCAGTATTGAACCTTGTTCTCACCCATGTTTGGTATCTTGGACCCTCAATCAAGTGCCACCCAAGGTTTCCCAAGGATTTCACAGTTCCAAGCTACGTCAATAGATTTGGAGAGTTTGTTCCGAGAGCTTTCCAACGGTATATTATATGCCTCAATCCGACCTACAGATTGAGAGATACATTTGATTCTTTGTTGGGTCCAATTCTCAAAGCGCCGCCTCGACAATCCCTACCCTTTCACATGATAGAGTGCCCACACGCATTTTTTAGAGGCCATTGGATCATTCCACCTTGCCCAAGCCTACTTCCTAGGCTCTCATACCAATGTAAGGAATTGAACTCACAACCTCTTGGATAGGAATGTGATGAGCTAACCACTTGCCCCAAAAGCCATGGTTGAGGATTACTTCCTAATCCTCCCTCTTAGGGTGTAGTTCAACCATATCCTACCTATCAAGGGTGTGGTTTAATCATCTCCAACCTATCACTTTATTACACAATAGCACATCAGTTCTTTCCATATGTATGATCTTGAAAATCAAGTTTATCTTTGAACCCTTTAGACTCAATTTTGAGACCACATATCATCGTGTTCTAGACTTTCTAGTAGACACTACATATTGATGTGGAGACTTTATTGGGGCAACCTTAATCTCTTCACTAATGAGTAATTTAGGAAGTTGTGTGTTGTTGAGTCATCTATCATGACTCTGGCCCTTTCCCCTCTTATACAAACATGTCATCTAAGTCATGCGGTCCAAACTAACTTTGGTCCCACATAGAATCAGATAGACAACATTGATGCATGAAATCTTCATGCAAAACTTCCACTTTTTTCCAAAATTTATTATTTTCAATATTTAAAGTTTGGACAAGGTGGAATCCTTCCTTTTCCTTCTATTTTTGCTCATGGGTGGCTTTCTATTGCACCTTGATAGTACAATTTTTACTTAACTATCCTTGATCTAAGCACTTGAAGCAAAGATTTTCATTCTTTGCCTTCTCCCAGACTTCAGGGTCAAGTCTTGGTCATGAACATTGAGGATTCTTGAAGCCCTCTCCCTTGAAAATGCTTATTTTCTGTTTGTTTCTTTTAAACATTTTATTTTCCCCGATAGGAAGAAGTGGTTGTGCCCCAATCTTAACATGATATTCATAGATCTATGCTAACTTGATTGCATCTTCCAGACTCTTAAGGGCACTTCTCTTCACTTAGAGTTTAATTTTCTTATCGAGGCAATAAAAAAACCCCTTACTTTATTGAAATCATCCAAGTTTTGGAGCTTGAGAGCTATTTCTCAGTAATGATAAATGATAAGAGAGGGGATGTACTTGTTGAAGGACCTTGTCCCACTCTTCCCAATTATGTCCATCCTTGTTCTGGATCTTAGGAATCCTTTGAGGCATAGTCTCCTTTAGTTGCGTTTAGTTGCCTCCTATCATATGCTAAAGGCAAATCCAGATTTCATTCACCTATGGGTTGTGCTAGCACACATCCTATTGGATGCATCTACATGGACATGCAATGGTTTATTCCAATCAGGAGTGGTCAATATTGGTGTTGCACATAAACTTCTCTTCAGCTCATCGAAGGAATTTTCACTCAAAAGTTGTCAATAGAGAGTAAAGAGGTTTAGCTATGATCACATACATGTGGATAAACATGTGATAATATCCACAATGGCCCATAAAGGCTTGTACCTCTTTAACATTCCTTGGCCTCTACAACTCTGATATGGCTCTTACTTTGTTGATATTCCATTCTTATCTTGACATACCATGAACACACTTTTCTGGATTTAGACAAACTCGATATTCTCTACACTTGTTGAAGATCTGTTTGAGCTTAGGGATGTGGTGTCCTCTTTCTTGGGAATGATCACATAAATCATCCACATATACTTCTAAGCTCTTTCATAAGAACTCTTTGAAGACATGACACATGAGCCTTTGGAATGTTGTAGGTGAATTGGTGAGCCCAAATGGAATCACACAAAATGCAAAAATTCCCTACTCTATGGCAAAATCCATTTTGTGTTGATCTTCTAGGGCAATGCCTACTTGGTTGTAACCTAAAAATCCATCAAGGAATCTATAGACTTCCTTGCCTACATCACACTCTAGTAAATGTTTGATGATTGGAAGAGGATAGTTATCTCTTATCATAGTGGCATTAACTTTTTTAAGGTTAATACACACCCGCAACTCCCCATTATTCTTGGGCACCACTACGATGGGGGACACCCATTCAATATTCTCAATCTCATAGATAAATCTAGCTTCAATGATTCTGTCAATTTCTTTTCTTTTATTTTGGTTGCATAAGTTTCATTATATGTGTAGGGCTTCTGTTTGGTGGGCTTGGCGTCAGCCATCATGGGGATTGTATGAGAGCATATTTTTGGATCTACTCCCTTTAGGTCTCTATAAGTCCATGCAAACACGTCCCTATATTCCCTTAATAAAGCTACAAGCTCTTCTTCTTCTTCTTCTTCACTTAGATCTTCTCCTATATAAGTACATCACTCATTCTCTTCAACCATTACTACAATTTTTTTGGTCTTTTCTTTATTATCATACACTTCTCCTATGATGGCCTCTATCTTAGGCATTCGTACCAAAATTTTCCAATATTCAACTTCGTATTTCTTGAAATTCTTTGGTACTTCGAACAATGATTCCTCCTCTACTTGTTTCATTGCTTTTCTTTTCTTTTTCTTTTGGCTACCTTCACTTTCCCCCCTTGATTTTATAGTTTTAAAGCTTGTGAGGTTCTTGTTCTTTTTGGGTAAATACTCCTACATTTTCTAAATAGTGCTCCTTTGAGTGAAAGCAACTATCCATCACAATGGACTCTAGATCATCGCTGTCCTCTTATTCTTTTATGGCCTCATTAGAGAGATATCATAACCCTCCTCATCACAATGAGGTGTCCACTATTCTTCATTGACAACAATGACCATGTTAGCTAAGATTTTTGCCCAACCATGAGGCTCAAATCCCTCATCTGGAAAGATCATTGGTGTATAGGTTGGGTCTGTAACTAGTCTTGATCCTTGAGAAGTTCCTTCTTCTCTTGCTTTTAGGCATCTTTCCTCTTCCTCTGTGAGCTTGCCCATCGATAAGTGAGTATCTTCATGCATCCAAGATGGATCAGAAGAACTTACAGAATGCACAGAGATTGAATCCTCTTGCACCTTGTGGATAGGATTCCACTATAGGGGTGGTATATCTATGAAGGTATAATCTTTCAAATTTACCTTGGTTGTGAGCCTAAGTGCTTCAAGTACAAGGAAAAGGTTCCCCAATACTGTACTATTTGCAATTGCCATAGGGAGGATCTTCCTAGGATCATTTTGTAAATGCTATTTTTGCCAAAGTCACATATAGCAAAGGTATGTTCAAACTCTACACCACATGTAGTTAGATTTATCCATTCTAGCAATCCTAAAGGTCTTTCAACATGGACATCAACCATTTGAAGCTTCATTCTAGTTGGTCTTAATGCAGTTTTGCTCCATTTCTTCTACAAGGAGGTGGTTGCAATCACAACACCAGCACCTAAATCTAAGATAGCTTTGGTGGTGTAACCTTGTTAGGTGATTGGAAGATAAGTATTACCTTCTTCACCGTCACTCATGTCTCTTATTTTGTCTAGAGGTATCTCTAGTACTTTCAGCTTAGAGCCCGCTTTTGACACATTGGAACCAAGTTTTGGAACTTGATTCGCCACATGTTTACATAGCTCCGGTTTTACTTTGAGCAAGCAACTCTTCTAAGGTGAGATGACACTACACCATAGTGTTCTTCATGACTTCAGTGTTTCTTGGAACCATTGAGTCTTCATTTCTTATCAATATTGTGGGAGCTCTGATATGAAGAGATTCAGGTTCCCATGGGCTTGTAATTAGATTCAAAATCTAATATTTCATCTTCTTTTTTCTCTTCTTGATCTCCGTAAATAGATGGAATATCTTGGGAAAACTAATTATGAAGATAATCAATTTCAGGAATAGGAGGGGGATTACCCTTCTCCTTGGCCCAGTTCTCTTCTTTATTTCTCGCAAGAACTCTTGCGAGTAATGTTCAATTGAAAGAGCTGCTCCACGATCCCTGTAATCAGGAACATAAACTTTCGTTGGTGGTGAGCTTTCTCTTTCAACAATTAGTTGATCATGTGGAGGTAAAGAAACCTATGACTTGTTTACCAACTGCTCAATCTTTCTAATAAGCCCTAAAATGCAACCGTGATTTGATAAAATTTATCGTATTGAACAATTGGTTGGCCTTGAGCATAGCCTGATCTAGTTCTACCATTTTCATGCAAAATTTTGTCCGTTCAATCTGTAAATTTGCTCTAGGGTAACTCTTGTCTAGGTTTGCAATTGTTGGCCCTTCTTGAAGTTGAGCCTGGTAGACCTTGATCAACATGTCGAAGCCTTTTGGGATTGGGCTTGCGAGAACAGACCTTGGTTGCAGTCTATTCACAATGAGTGGTGGATCTATGGAATGGTTTGGTGTAGATGGAGTGGGTGGGTTTTGTGAGTGTGATGCAATTTTAGTTGAGTTGGCTTTTGTTTCTCTTAGGCTTTCCTCAAGTTCTCTCATCTTCTTTGACCATTGCCTTTTCATTCTCTCACGACTATCTTTCCATGCTCATGCTCGTTTCTTATTCATGCTCTCTGTCTCACTAACTTCAAGATTTTTTTCCAAACCTAAGCTTTGGCTTTTTTGTAATGTCTTAGCTCTAGTGACTACTTGCACTAGGGTAGTGGAAGTTACAATTCCACTAGAATCTATCACTAACCCAACGATGTTGATGGGGGTGATCTTTGGCCATTGTTTGGGTTCTTAGGACAATCTCGTAGAAGATGCTCCTTCCCAAAATTTGGAGAAAAACTTTGAATTATCTCTAATTGGGGTTGCATAGATGCAGGTATAGGGCAATCACAAATGAAGTGATCTCCCTGGCATTTGTAGCATGGTCCTATAGGTGTTGGGGGTCTTATTTGTCTAGGTTGGGGCTTGGGATTAGCATTAGCATACATGACATTTGAGTCTTCTGGCTCCCAATTTGGTTCCATAGGTAGTGCCTCATATTGATGCGGATAAGTCTCACTATACTTGAGGGACTTTGCGTAATAAGCTCCTTGACTATCTTCATGCATGTAGTCAGAACTCTGAGCATGAGGGTCATTTTTTGAGACCAAAGGGGTCATCTATACCAATACTCTATCAAGGTTCTCCTCTACCACTGCATACTTAACTAGGATTACATTGGCAGGAGGTGGTAGTTAGTTTCCTAGGACTAGTTGTGGTCTATATGGTGCTTGGTATTGTTGTTGGTATTGAGGTGGATATTGTTGTTGTGGCCTATAATACAGTTGTTGGTATTGGTTCTAATGCCTACGTTGTTGGTAAGGTTGTTGATGAGTTTGTCTGACACCTTGCCTATTGTACGGACAATCTTGAGCTATATGGTTGTTGTATTTTCTCTCAATAGTGCAATATGGAGCATTCAATTCTCTCATGTTCTAGTTTTGCAATGGACATACGTTAGCCATGTGGTCCCCCACAAGTATAACATCGCTTCAATGAGGTGACCCTTGGTGTTTGTCTACTTTGAACTCCTAGCTTCTTGGCAACTTGCTTAGCTAGCTCATCTATCACCGTGGTGGGTCTGGAAGTATGACTAGTAGAACTATCATAATCCTTATAGATTTTGGACAATTCTAACTCCTCACCCTTCTATGTCAATACACATTCTCAAGCATTGATCTAGTGTGATTGGCTCCTTGAGATATACATATGATCTAAGTTTCCCGCTTAGAAGTCCATCTAAAAACAAGGAAACTTGTTTTGCTTGTGTAAGTAATTCAGGTGTGGGACATCTCTCCACATATTGTTTAAATCTATGTTCGGCTAGCCAAATTGTTTCTTGGGGTGTCTGCTTGAAGTCATGGATCAAGGATGATGTGTTATGCCTGATGCCACCCTTGGAAAATTCTATGATGAATGCTTCTAGCAGGTGACCTATATTTCAGTAATTGCGACTATTAAGGAGCTGAAACCAAGCTAAGGCAGTACCCTTGAGGGTCAAACCAAATGCCTTGAATTGGGTGAACGTCCTTGAGTTGTTCAACTCTTAACACTTGTTTGAAATCAGCCACATGATCATAAGGATCTCTTGACCCATCAAAGTAGTTTTTCATTGACTTGACCACTTTAGAGGGTCTAATGGTTCTTGGGTACTCTCGGGGTCTAGGCAATGGAAAATCATGTTCATCTCTTTGATGCCTATGTGCTCTATGTCTCTCTCTTTCAGGTCTTTCACTTTCAAGTCTTGATCTGTCTCTACCCATAGTGTGTGCAAAGCTTACATCAGGTTTCTCTCTAGCTCTTTCCCTCTAGGTTTCATGAGCATGGGATGATCCTGCTCCTTGGAGGCCATGGGAAACATTAGATCTTGGTGGAGGGAAACACTTTGTGATAAATATGATCAGAGAAATCATTACAATCCAACTCAAAAGAAGGGATGTACACAGGTAGATTATACATTTAATGGAAACCATGTTGATTGATATTACATAGTTGTTAATACACTTCGAGAGAACTAATATTCACTGGCAATGATGATCTATTACTACATAATAAGTCCTTATAAGAGCAACTTATATTTTCTCTGATACACTTCTACGAGACCTTTCTATCATGGATGGATTCTATCCTTGCAATTTCTTTTATAGGAAATTGGACTCCATATTAAATTCTTTCAAAATGTACTTTAAGGCTAGCTACTCATATTATCAGGGAGTTCCTTTCTTGTACCTCAATACTATTGAATGAATTGAAGTACTCTTCTACCACCAATGAAATGCCCTTTTCTATACTTCTTAGAGTTTTAAAGTGCCTTTAGTACATGGAAAGTTTCTTTTACTTCATCAACAAGGCGACTTGTAGAGTAAATGGGATCTAAAAATGTAAAGAAAAGTATAATAGGGAATAGACATTCGATAGTTTTTTTTTTCAAACAATAAAATCACATGTCTGACTAATTAATTAGTGCCCTAAAATTGGCATGCTCTCATCGAATGAACCAGCAGCCATATTTGTTGGAGTTAGACGTCTGCAAAAGCACGCGAACAGCACAAGGAAGAAGAAGAAGCTTGAAGCACAACACACAATACTGAATGTATTACTAGAGAATGTACAAAGATCAGTAGCCCATTAGGGCAATAGGCGTATATACAAGCTGGGGGAAAAAACCTCCTAAAGAGGGAAAAAAGTGCCCCGGTGGTCCTAGTGTGTTCACACACATCACTACCTAAATATATCAACAATCCCATGCGGTGAACAAGGAGTTGGCACTCATGTATAAGGAAGTGCCAAGCTATGTGGAAATCACTCCACAAAAGGAAGTAAGCCCAAAGCTTTGTGGAAAGCTTCAAACTTCTCCCTAGGCAGAGCCTTTGTGAAAAGGTCTGCTATGTTCTCTTGCGTGGGCACATATGCCAAGCTGATCTCCCTAGCAGAGAATCTCTCCCTGACATAGTGATAATGCACCTCAATGTGCTTAGTGCGAGCATGGAACACAGGGTTCCTCACAACTGCCAATGCGCTCTGACTGTCAGTGAAGATGGTGGTGGCAAAAGACTGGCCAACACCCAAATCATCCATAAGGCGTCTGAGCCACATACACTCAACAGTCGCTGTGAAAGCTACCCTATACTCAGCCTCACAACTAGAAGTGGCCACAATAGGCTGCTTCTTGCTCAACCAAGATATACATGAGCTACCAAGCATGAAGCAAAAAAGCACTGGTGG
The DNA here is from genome assembly GCA_020310875.1 of Ceratopteris richardii. NCBI lineage: Eukaryota > Viridiplantae > Streptophyta > Polypodiopsida > Polypodiales > Pteridaceae > Ceratopteris > Ceratopteris richardii. Next base: position 102,601,116 of record CM035442.1, on the reverse strand, counting down.
ACACACGAGTGTCATAGCAACCAGCCCAATTTGAGTCAGAAAAAGCATGCAAATCTGGCGGTAGTGATCCCCCCTTGGGATAAAACAACCCAAGTAGCTGAGTACCACTCAAGTAGCGAAAGATGCGCTTAACCGCCTTCCAATGCGTGACTCCTAGGCAATGCATAAACCTGCTCATTTGTGAGACAGCAAACTGAATATCTGGCCGAGTAATGCATAAGTAAATCAAGCATCCAATAGCTTGCTGATAGAGAACAACATCAAATGCATCTCCAACATCATGAAGACTCAATCATAAACCTGTCTCCATAGGAGTGACAATAGGCTTACAGTCTTCAAGGCCAAAACGCTACAATAATGTGTCAATATATTTCGTTTGACACAAAGCCATTCCACCATCAACTTGCATAAACTGAATGCCCAAATAGTGATGCAAATGCCCCAAATTAGACATCTCAAATGAGGCATGCAAATCAGCCTTGAAATCAGCAATATGCTTCTCAATAGGACCAGTGAGCAACATGTCATCAACATAGACAACAATGATCAGAAGCATATCATTAGCACGCTTAACATATAAGGTGCTTTCAGTTGGACTGTTCTCAAAACCATGTGCAACCAGATAGGCATGTATCTTCTCATACCAAGCATGTGGTGCTTGCTTTAAACCATATAATGCCTTCTTTAACCTGCACACCTGGTTTTCATGCCCTTTTTGCACAAAGCCACGGGGCTGAAAAACATACACTTCTTCATGCAAGTCACCATTCAAAAATGTTGTTTTAATGTCCAACTGATGTACATTCCAACCATGATGGGCTGCAAGTGCACAAATGCTCCGAACAATAGTCATATGGCATGTAGGTGCAAAGGTCTCATCAAAATCAATGCCTCTTTCCTGCGCATAACCCTTTGCAACAAGCCTAGCCTTATACTTGTCAACTGTACCATCAGGTTTACGCTTCAGCTTGTATACCCACTTAGTGCCAATGGCCTTCTTGCCAGGAGGCAAGTCACATAAAGACCATGTACCATTCTTCATTATAGCATCATATTCAGATTGCATAGCAGCCATCCAATTTTCTGAATTTTGTGCTTTATCAAAAGAAACAGGCTCATTCTCATCACAGAGACTAGATGCAGCCATAGCATAGCAATCTGATGCAAAGGAGGCACTATGAGAGCCTGAACAAGTACAATATGACAAAGGTGCATCTAATTTGTTGTCACGCAAAGTCTGCACCAGCCATTTTGGCATAGTTTTTGCCTGCTCAGTATCAGCTCTCTCATCAACAAGTGCATCATGTAAATCTGCATCAGAAATGGAATGATCTACATCATCATATGAAACCTGCAAAGTCTGAGAAGTTGCCTCATTAGGACCAGCACTAGACTGTCCACCTATAAAAAGAGGCATCAAAGTATCATACATGTCTTTGGAGCTAACAGATGTCTCCTTGGTACATGAAAGCAATGGCTGAATAGCATCTTCCACAAAAACAACATCACGGCTAACCAAAATGCGTTTAGTCTGTGGATGATACAGACGATAGTCTTTACTTTCAGAACTGTGCCCAACAAAAATACATTTTACTGCCTTATCGTCCAATTTTTTGTGATGTTGTTCAGGCACTAATGCATATGCCAAACAACCAAAAACATGCAGATGAGCAACAGATGGCTTGCGGTCATGCCAAGCCTCATATGGAGTGATAGACTGCAGTGCTTTAGTGGGACACCTGTTAAGTACATATGCCGCACACATGACAGCCTCAAGCCAGAAACTATGTGGTAAAGCCTGACTCTTGACCATACACCTCGCCATCTCCATGAGTGACTTGTTCTTCCGTTCAGCAACTCCATTCTGTTGAGGTGTATATGGCACTTTACACTGGTGTTTTATCCCACATTCAGCCAGAAATGCATTAAAATCAGCAGACATATATTCCCCCCCTCGATCAGAACGGAGGGTGCCCATTTTACATGCTGACAAATTTTCAGCCAAAACCAAAAACTGTTTGAAGCACAAAAACACTTCGGACTTTGCCTTCAATGGATATACCCATGCATGCCTGGAAAAATCATCAATGAAAGTCACGAAGTAAAGATAGTTTCCAAAAGAAGGTGTCTGCATAGGACCACAGACATCACTATGTACAAGCTGCAATTTCTGCATAGCCCGAACTGAACCATCTTTTGGAAAGGAGGAACGCTGCATTTTGCCCAAAATACAGCCTTCACATACATGTTTTCCAGGTGCCTCAAGCTTGGGCAAAGAAGACACCATATCAGATTTCTGGAGGCGTAGCAAACTCGCAAAATTCAGATGACTAAAGCGTGCATGCCAAAGCTTTGCATCTGACATAGCCTGAGAATCATGAACTGCACATGCCGGATCATTCACAGATCTTTCATAGTCTATGAGCTTATACAACCTATGACATAAAATGCCAGAAGCAATAATAACATCGCCATTTGACAGATCATGAACTGTACATCTGTCATCAACAAATTTCACAAGCAAGCCAATCTTGGCTAATGCGGAAACTGATAACAGATTCTTCTTGATCCCTGGCACAAATAAAGCATCTGACAAGGTGAAAGAACTACCATCAGTAGTAGTCAGAATGATCTTACCAACTCCCATAACAGGATAAGAGGAGTTGTTGGCGCATGTGACAGTATTCCCTGTAGGGGTAGGCTCGAGTGAAGAGAAGAAACTGCACTGCAAGGTAATATGTTTGGTCGCCCCATTGTCAAAGTACCAAACATCTGAGTCCACTGCAGACATGCACTGCTCATGAGAAGATGGTTCGAAACTGCAAACAGCAGTAAACGCCCATTCTTCTTCTTGCACAAGATTAGCAGACTTTGTTTTTGGTGTAGAGGCTTCTGCAACAACCATTCCAACCTCCTTTTTCTTTGTCTCTTTTGCAGCCAGTTTTGGACAGTTCTTTATGATATGATCATTCCCTTTACAGTATTTGCAAAACAATTTCTGCTTTTCTGATTTCTTCTCATCTTTATCCTGGTTCTTCGAATGTGCAGCATTTGCAGATTTCTGCTTACTAGTAAAAGAGCTCCATTTTCCTTTGCCCTTCTGACTAGCCAGGAAAGCTTGATCTGCAACACGCATAATGGACCTATTCTGCCTGGACTGATCTTCTTGCAACAGAACAGAAACTAACTCCTCAAATGATAAGGCATTCGGATTTCCTTTCATCATCAACTGAAGAGTAGAAGCAAAACTCTGATGTGAATCAAGAAGACCATTCAGAACGGTCTGCACAAGTGAGCTATCTAGTATAACCTCATCAACAAAAATCAACTGTTCCTTCAAATCTTTGATCTTCGTTAGGAAACTGTCCATAGAATCACCTTCATTCATGTGCTCACTCTCCAACTATTTTCGGAGGTAAGCAACACGAGCCTCATTCCTAGCTTGGTACAATGTGGTAAGTGTATCCCAAGCATTCCTAGCTGTTCTGCAAGAGCGAATATGAGGAATAAAGGCATGTTTGACAGACAAAGCTATCAATGCATGTGCCTGGGCATCTCTACCATCCCAACGAATCTGCTCTGCAATAGGTGCAGCAGAAACAGCAGCACGAACAGGAATCTACACAATATCATCTTCGACACCATCTTCATCAGCTCTAGCACCTGTATTCGTAGTACCTGTTGTTACAGGTGTAAGAGGATATCTTTCAACACCCTACACAATGTTCCACAATCATTTTGCAACCAATACATGTCTCATCATATAAGCCCATAATGGGTAGTTGGTACCATCCAACTTATCCTCAACAGCCAACATACGGAATACATCACTGCTTTCAGCCATGGCCGGTGACTAAAATACCTTGATGCAAAAAATTGACTATATCTCAAAAAGTTGAACAGAACTGCCCAGACAAGTTCTGCTAAACTTGTAGCAGACTTCGAGACGCTAATACTGGTGAACAGAAACAGGTATATACCTTTGGCACAAAAAGACGAAATAGCCTGCACAAGCGCTGTGATAGTGCGTTTGGAGGCTGAAACGAGCTCAGATCGTGATTTCAGCACCACATAGCGAAGCTGTTTTGATCTCTGAAACACCCTGAGTATGCTCACCAAATTTCATGCGAATCTGAGACTGCAAACGGAGGAGTGTCGATGACACCCTAGATGAAGCGACGACCTGCTCTGATACCAATTGTTGGAGTTAGACGTCTGCAGAAGCACGCGAACATCACAAGGAAGAAGAAGAAGCTTGGAGCACAACACACAATACTGAATGTATTACTAGAGAATGTACAAAGATCAGTAGCCCATTAGGGCAATAGGCGTATATATAAGCTGGGGAAAAAAACCTCCTAAAGAGGGAAAAAAGTGCCCCGGGGGTCCTAGTGTGTTCACAATACATATCAACAATATATCAACAATATATATATATTGTTGATATATTGTTTACTTCCTCGTCCTTCACTTTGGTAGCCTCATTTAGTTCCTATCTATATATGCTCTTGAAGCTTCATGCCTTCAGCTTTAACATCATGCAATCTCCTTTCTCATTACGTAATAGCGCTCTACAAATCCGAGATAGTTCGTTCAAGCATTCTAATTACTCCTTCTGCTGCTTCTACTTAGTCCTCAACAATATTCTTCTTGACCCAAACATCGTGAATTTTAGTCTATAAGGCATTTACCGTTGGTGTAATGCTCCATATTCGGCATTCTTCCTTCACTTTGGTCTTAAGAGTTCTTTTTGTAGGTCTCAAGTTTTGTTGTTCATCTTGAAGTTTGACTATAGAATGTCGAGCTAATTGAGCCTCTTGTTCACACTAAATTGCTTCCTTCTTCTATTGTTGCATGGCCTATGTCGTCTCCTTTAGATGCTGACTTTCGTCCCTGAGCCATTGTAATTCTATCCGGTGTTGTGTGTGACTATAGTAGAGATAGCAACAAAATGTAGGGAGCGTATGCTTTTCATTAAGTGGTTAGGATGGTAAGTATGTGGAAACCTAATTGGGGGAATATTTGGGTTATCTTGAAAATAGGGTGGGGGGAATATGTAATTATGTCCTCTCAATTGGAATCATGTTGTTGTTGATGGGTGTGCTGCAAATAATGTTGTTGTTGTTGAAACAGGTGTTCTTGCCACCGAGAATGTTGTTCTTCCTAGTGTGAATGTGGATCTTCATGGTGCAAGTTTTGGCCTTCACAATGTGAGTGTTGTTCTTCCCGGTGTGAATGTTGATCTTCCTCATGTTCCATCCACCATTGTTGATGTTTTTGTTGTCATTATTATTTGTTATCTTGCTCATGATTGGAGGAGTGGCTTGACTAGGTAGACCATTGTTCTTGTTCTTAATGTTGGTTCTTGTTTTTTTGTTGTTGATTGGATTAAACATAGCAAGTCTCCATGGGCGGCACCAATCCTCTTTGTGAAAAAGAAATATGGATGTATGTGCATGCGCATAAACTATATAAAGTTAAACAATATGATGGTAAAAACCAAGTTTCATATGCCTCAACTTGATGAATTGTTTGATCAATTGAGGGGAGCATCTATCTTTTCAAAGTTAGATCTCCATCAAGCATATCATCAGATAAGAACCAAAGCTAAAGATGTCCCAAATTCAACTTTCTAGACGAGATACAAGCAATTCGAGTTTCTTGTTATGCCTTTTGGCTTAACAAATGCTTCAACAACATGACTTTAATGAATGCAATTTTGCATCCATACTTGGGCAAGTTTGTAGTTGATTTCTGATATCCTAGTATATAATCAAAGTGAAGAACAACATCCAACTCAACTTCAAAAAGTATTTGAGGTGGTATGTACTAATAAATTGTATGGCAAAGAATCGGTGTGAATTCTTTGCTAAGTAGATAAAGTATCTTGTTCATATAATATCAAAAAACCAAATTAAAGTGGATCCTGATAAGGTTCAAATCATCAAAGAATGCCCTCATCCTAAGTCAAAGAAGAAACTCGAAAGTTGTATGGCATTATTAGCAGGATCATATCATAAGATTATTTAGAATTATGTCAAGACTGTAGTGCCTTTAACCGATCGGTTAAAGGGAAAGTCAAAACTCCTAAGTCGAGGTGAGAAACAAATTCAAAGTATGGAAAGACTTAAACAAGTTGAATCAATCTTGACATAACTATTGTACCTAATGTTTGCAATTATAAACCAATTTAAGAGGAAGAAAATCTAGATGGGCCGAGTTCCTTCAGGAATTTGATTTCGAGCTTAAGTATGGAAAAGGTAAATTCAAGGCAATGGCTGATGCATTGAGTTGCATCCCAATGTTGAATACCTTAAGTTCTTTTGCAAGTTAAGTATGATTTAATCAAAAACCTTAAAGGACAATGTAAGACATATCCAAGCTATCAAAAATCTTGGGAGATGGTTTAATATGAAACCAACAAAATGTTCTAATACTTCATTCAAACTTTACTCTATTAAAGATGATTATCTTTTATACAAAGATAAGCTTTGTATTCCAAGTAATCAATAATATTGTAAACAAGTTATGTTTGGATGTCACGATGCTGCTCTAAGTGCACTTTTAAGTTATTTTTTTTGACCTAGTGTCCATAAACGTGTTTTAAATTATATGTAAATTTAATAAAGAAGTTCTTTAGAAATTCCATATGGGAAATGGGAAAGCATTTCTTCTAAAATCCAAAAAGGGTATGACTCAGTTTGAGTTATCATTGATTGTTTGACTAAAATGTTCAAGTTCAATCCAAACCCACACAACAATAAAGATGCCGGAATTGGCTAAATTTTTTTATGAACACCTTCATCGACTCTATGGCCTCCCTCACGACATAGTTCCTTATAGAGATAAAAAGTTCACAAACCACTTTTAGGAGGGTGGTCTTTAGACGATGAGGAATGAAATTTTCCATGAAAAAAAACATATTAGGAATATTATCTACCTCTTGCTGATTTTGCTTATAACAATTCAAGGCATTCAATCACAGGCTTAGTCCATTTATGCTTATGCAAGGTTTTGAACATAGAGATCCTCATATAGTTGGACTACAACATGATAAAGTTCAAGAAGCACAAGATTTTTTGAATGAAATGAATTTCATGCTTAAGTTGGCAAGGGAAAACTTGAGGAAAGCCTAGGATGGAGCTAGAGCTTATGTTGATCTTAAGAGACGTGAAATGTCTTTTCAAGTAGGAGATCATTTATATTTTTGAGTTCTTGAAAATTCCGAGACTCTTAAGAGCGATCCCTATTCTAAGCTTTCAATACAGTTTTGTGGTCCTTTCAAAGTCCTGAAAAAGGTTAGAACTCTCACTTGTGAGTTGGACCTACCTTCAAATTCTTGGGTACATCTCGTTTTTCATATCAATCAAAGCAGATTTTGGTGTTGGTTCAAAAAAATAGAGCCGTCTTCGTCCTGTCCAAGCAACCTTTCTCTAGAAGTCTCTCCTAGTTGAAAGAACGAATTGCAATGTTTCCTTCAACAACCATTTCTTAGCCTTAAGTTTTACTTCTTCCTAGTCATCTATGGTAGGGTGTGCAATTGATCTTCTATTTATTGTAAAATTGTGCGAGATTATGTTTGTATTATAGATACATGTGGTACTAGAAAAGTTCATTTGACCATATTCTCATGGGGAGAAGGCTGCAGCCATTGATCAAAGTCACAAGCATGCTCATAGTTGGATCAGATGTGCCCTTCTTTGAGACAAAAGTTACACAATGATTGCTTATGATATTGCTAGTTGTCCTACATGAATTTCACCCTCGTAACTTATTTTGTAGGTGACTCCATAATAATTTATATCAAACTGTGTACTTTAGGGCTCGCTAATCATACTTATTCCTTTTTGTACATCCCAAAAAATACACTTTTTCAGAGTAAGCAAGATTTACAAATGTAAACAAAATACTGCAAGATTTTATCAAACAAAACAATTATAGGTCTCACTCGATATCACCCCAACAATATGATCATTATAGTATGTTTCCTCTTATTAGGAGACAAGGGTCCTTAAGGATGTTTCCACATTGTGGAAAATAGAGAGATAATTCTTCTGTTGAAGCATCCGGTAAATGGAATTGAGTGGACACAATAAATAGAGATAGTTTCCCAACCTTTTTTACCTTCCCAAGGGGCTCCTGCAGAGGAAGGCTAGGGGGAATATCACATAAAGATGATGAACATGTAAAGTATGTACATGAGGTTTATTTGAGTGATCATTAGACTCTCTTTCTCAGAAACCTTTTAACATATTTTTTGTAGAAAAAAATGGTTTAAGGGGGAAGGAAATGTCATATACTATGGATGAGAGGGTGGAACAATCTCTTATATATGAGTAATGAGTATATTTGGAGGGTAAGTGATCATATTCCAATTAGAACGGATCAAGATAGAGGATAAAAGGTAAATGAGTTATATGGTTGGGGGTACGTAAATTAATAGATATGGTGGGGACCACTTTGAATTTGGGATTATTTTTCTTCATTGAGTTTGAGTTTTGCTTGAGAAATTCTTGGCAAAGAAGTTCATTGGGAGTTCCTTAGGCATCATAGAAACATTTATCATGAACCAAGCTTTGTTTCTTCAATTTATGAAACTCATATAGGTTGATTAAACTTTGTTTCTTCAATTTATGAAACTCATATAGGTTGATTAAACTGTGAGAATAAAACTACTTAGGCACCCACTTCAAGTCAATCAAGTAGTAGGTATTCATGTTCCCTTGTGAAGAACCTTGACCTTCTTACAAATATTTCTCTTAACTTCTTAATAATTACACCTATGCCACATCCAAATGTTTGGATTTAATGAAATCCATATAAATTTTCTTACTTTAGATGATTTACCTATAATATGAAATGCATGTGGACAAAAGATGTACTTGTTGCAATGCTTTGTCCTACTATTCGTAGTTGCATTCTTCTTCAATTTTAGGCAGAAAGTATTTCTTTAAAAGAAATGCAAATTAGGACCAAGTTCTTAGGATGGATTTTGATTCCTTCAAACTCATCCACCACTTCTAGGCTTTGATCCATCATAAAAGATTTGTTTATAATAGTCCATACTTTGGAAGGTTATTTTTCAAAGGATGCCATTATTTCCACTATTTTTAAGAAAGTGTGATTTTTTTTTCCAAACTTGTCTTCACCCATGAAGTGGTAAGGCCTTAGGTCCTTGATCATCAAGGCACCCCTAACGGTTAAGGGTAGATCTAGGAATTCAATAGGCATGTTCATTGCTTCTATCCTTTGTTTTGGACTTTTTGAGTGCATCATATTGGGCCTAAAGAAGTACCCAAGGTTGCAAAATGAAGCTAAGTTTATACAATTTTCAGAGAAGCATATAAAGTAGTTGATTTTTTCTTAAACTCGTCCATAAGGCTATTGATATACTTGTAGTAGATTGGTCCCCCACCATTCTAAACGCTGGAACCCTTTGGAGAATGTGCTCAAAATTTGATATTCAAAGTAGGTGACATGTGCATCCCAAATTTATTAGATCATATTCTAAATTTTGTTTGAGTCTGAAAGATCCCAAAATATTTTTCACAGAGCTTGATGTAATGTCTCTTGATTTTTGCTTTGCTCTAGCATGCTGCCTTTAGCTTTGTCTTTGTGCTTATTGCTATCCTTGCCAAGATATTTGTGGCTTGAGGTATCTTCAAAGAGCTTCCACTTTCTAGGCTTCATTGGGAGAATATAAATTTGATTGAAGCAGCTTGATATTACACAAACGATCTTCACAACATCCCCTCACTTTCCCAAAACGGAGTTTTGAGATATGGAATATGCCTCCTTAAAAATAGGTAGTTTTTCTTAATGAAGAGGAGGAGGAGTGGGGAGAGGTTCAAAGTGATGGAGTTTTCTTGTTGTAATGCCTTTTATCCCACACATGAAGTTTGGAAGTAGTTAAGAGGTTTATAAGAGTCTAGAGATCATATTTTTTCTTCAACTTTGGTATTTACATATCAACTCTGGATTTTCATAAGGTCCCCAGTTTGTTGGGTACTTTTTTCATCAAAGATCATAATGGAAAGTAACCATAAGGCTTATCCTTGTAAAAAACAACTCTTTTGTCCCTTTGCCTCTGTACTTCATACCAAATCCTATTTAGTAAGATTTTTTTTTTTGAAGAACCCCTTTTTATACACATAATATTTTTTTTTTGAAGAACCCCTTTTTATACACATAAGGCGAGTCCTTTTCAATGAATTTTTTTTTCTTGTTTGACTAGTTATTTAGTTAAAATAATTAGAGCAAACTTTTTTTATTTACCTTTACTTCAAGCGCAAATAGACATATCCACATATCCAAAAGTCAACTTTGTAAAAGATATTTGACTCATTTTATATGAAGAAGAAGAAGAGTACTTCTCGTGTATCCTTTTAACTCCTTTGCTCATCGACTTTTCTCCTCGGATGTGAGCTTTTTGGCATGTATTTGAAGAAGGCGTTTCAAAATGTTGTTTATCCACATATCCTCTTTCTTTCTCCTACTTCGCACATGGAACATTATAAATGATGACATGAAGGTTTGTGACGTCTTTTTTCTTTTCGCCTTTTTAGTGAAGCACACATGTTTTTTGATGTGATAAAAGACCATATCGAGAAAAGCACGTCTTAGGGACCTTTCTAAGGATTTTTTTTGTTTGCTAGATAAGCCCTTTTGATTAGGAAGTTATGCCATTTTGTTTTCTTACCCCAGAAAGCAAGCTTGTAGGAAATGTTATTCACATACATAATCATTAAATTTTTCACAACCTTTGCACATTGTGCGTGCCTCTAGAAATGAATCAAGTTGTTACTCTTGAATTGATAATTTAAGCGTTTGTCTATTGACTGTGGCACTATCACCTAGGCTTCAGAGGTTAAAGTGCACAAAATCATGTGAGTCTAAGTGGGTCCAATACATGAGGGTAAAGGACATAGGCATGAAATTCATCACAAAGGTGAAATAAAGAACGGATGTCTTCCTAAAGAGGAAGGAGGAATGACAACATTGGACATTGCAAGGACAACTAAGAAACTAATAAAAGTAAAAAAATCAAGATTTGGACATGAGGTGTCCCGAAGTGGATGGATGTCTTGTTCGTGCAATCTTTAAAACAGTACTGAAAAAGTAGATAATAACGCCGAGCTTGTCCCAAGTCGCTTGTCCGGGTGGTTGGGCCTCTCGCCTCTTGAGGTGGGAGCGAGGGTTCAACCCCCACCGGCACCATGTAAGGGACATGTTTAACATGGAAAGTTGTATCTTGTGGCTGATGTGCCACCATTTGTTCTGCCTCGCGTTAGTTTGAACGAAGTTTAACTCAGTTATGTAAATCCCTGTTCTTGTGGGATAAGGGAGGTTATGAATATTATGCCCTTCCTTGTACAATTACAATTTTAAAGTTAAAGCTTGGAGGAGTAACCCTCGGCCGAACCTCCATTTAAAAAAAATAACGCCGAGCTTAAAAAAAAAAGCTTCTAGTACCAGATGGGACTCGGAAGTCGGGACGAAGAAACTATCACGATATGATGTAATGGCCCATGGTTCTCGTGGTTATTCTGTTAAAAAAACGGGGAAAGTAAGAGGAAGTCTACAGTCTAGACGCATCGGACACATTGATTATGAGGACGGCAAGGAGAAGCTTGATTGGTCAATTGGAGAGTTATGAACGAGAAAGAGGTATTTTTTCATTATCTTACAGGAGTCACGAGTCACGACTTCGGAGGGAGCTCTATAAAGCGGACTGTCAGTTTGTCACCTTTTCCCTCGCATAGCATATCCGAAAGGAAAATCTACCTCAGAAGGTGAGAAGTTCTCTGAAGAGAGTAAGAACAGTGTCAGAACCTTCTTCTAGATCCGATCATGGCGGAGCATTCGGCAGCTGCTGAAGAGACCGGAGGCCCTAGAAGCGATTGCAGTGCCCCTACTCGCATAATGTTGGCTGTGAACCAGTCTTCCATTAAAGGGTATCCGAATCCGTCCATAAGCAGCATGAATGCCTTCCATTGGGTTGTTAAGAAAATCATACAGCCTCCTACTCGGTCACATTTCAAGCTTCTCATCTTGCACGTCCAAGTCCCTGATGATGATGGTAAGGTTTACGTGCTTTGAACTCTCAGAGATGCACTTGTAGAGACACCACGGACGTGAGATGTAATCGTGTATACTTATTTACCTCAGCCTTTCGTACCTGCACTTAAATGAGTGGCATAAATGGATGGAATGTACACATCTTCGGCTTGTCAAGCGACATACCTACCATCTGCCAGGAAAGTCAATGGCTGGATCATCTGATTTGTTACCTTGGCAAAAGTGCATTTTTCTGCCACTGGCAGTTACATGTTAAGGCTGGGTCTTCATTCGCCTGAAAATGCTCGTATATATGCCCTCTCTGACCCGCTCATGAGAAGCCTCGGTTTTCTGGTCATCGGATCAGAATATCACATGTCTGCCTGACTGTCATCGTGTTCAAATACCTTACGTTCATTAAATTGAACATCCGTAAACTCACAGATGGAAATACCCAGTGTCTGAAGATTTGGTTGCTAAATCCTACGGCTTCAATGAATGGGAGTGCATGTGTTCTCAAGTCTGGCTCACAGAGATCCACTGATTTTAGTTCTGATACATTCCTTGGTCATGGGGCCGAATTAGAGTATGCTGCACCCCAAGTACTATCTGGATAGAAGTTGCATATACGAGGGTCTTTGTTTGGAGAAAAAACTTTCAGTCAGATGAATAGGGTTCATCTCCATTTGCGTGCCGTATTCCTGAAGGCTGTACTGACAAGATACTCAAATGAACGAGATGATCATCAAGTTTATTTAAATAATTAGCTCTCTAGGAATAGATATGCATTCTGCATATCTGGATTTTCTACTCCCCCTTCTAACATTTCTTTTTGTTTTCTGAGGGCATATACAGTTTAGAATTTGGTTGGAGCTCTAAGCTTGGGGTCACATTTATGCTTTAAAAGCACAATATCTTTAGTTTTTTATTTGCAAGGGCAGAGCGCATCTTCGCAATTTTTCTTTCGATCATTGTTCGTTATAATAAAAGATCCATGCTAGCCATAGAAGAAGATGCTATATTTCTCACCTTTATTAGTGATAATCACCATTGGTGGGCTATGTTGCATCTTATCCTTTCTAAGTTTATGCTGTTGTGATATTCATAGTTGAATAACTGTTGTTTCCGACGCAACTATGCCATAACTCGATGGATTATTGTCTAATGGGATCTTCATGTTTCCTGATAAGTACTGAATATAAGTTGATAGCTGTATGATTTCAAAACATTAGAGTAAGAGAGTTGAGTTGATACTCTTTCCCTCTCTCTCTCTCTCTCTTTCAAGTAATACATATGCACACATGCATTCTCTTATACATGCACATTGACATATAGATATATGATAAACCTATGTTAGAGTAAGAGAGTTGAGTTAATACTCTCTCTCTCTCTCTCTCTTTCAAGTAATACATATGCATACATGCATTCTCTTATACATGCACATCGACATATACATATATGATAAACCTATGGATAAACATGTACATATACATAAACTATACTTACACTACAGAGTGCATGTCCATTTTGTATGTAGGAGGCACTCCATTTCTAATTTATTTCCATTTTATATTGTATTTCCTTTGTATTTGGGTATCTTGCCATTTGCTTCTACCATTGTATTCATTCTCTTTTGAGGGGAATTATCCCACATGAAATGTACTTTGGAGAGCCCCTCCCAAATCTATATAAGGAGTGCCTCTCCTCCAATTTGTACTTGGTTAGAAGCTTGAGGAGCCTACTCCATGCTCTTGGAAAGCTCATTTCTAATCCACATGAGTTTACCTATTTCATGGTCTACTTATTTTGAGTCTCACACACTCTTTCTTTTGTGAGTACACTTTTCTTTTCATTTTGCTTCCACGCGTGTACTCTCTTGGTGGTGCGTGTGGTAGTGATTTTGGTAGTGGTGGTGGTTGTGCTTTACTTTGGTGGTGTGCTTTCTCCTCATTGAGAAAAGCCTTTTGCCATCAATTTTTTGAGCTTCATTTTGCCCATTTGCCCACCCTCCCACCCTTCTGTTCTTCATCTTCCCACCCTTTACCTCCATTTTCCCCACCCTCCCCCCCTTATTTTATGATTTGACACTCCATTTCAACATTTTATAGTGCTTATAAGCACTCTCTTACATTCATCTTACTCGTACAATTCAAGGATTTTCGATGCATCTCAAGCTTGTGAAGTGTTCAAAAACACTTTCGTGAACCCTTATTCATCAGTTTTGAAACCTTTTTTTAGTCCGTCGTCGGCTGCATCTTTAGTTTTGCAGAGGTTATCAACACTCTTTAATCGCTATTGTGGATGGTCACATATCATCTTGCATGAGTTATACAGCTTGTCATAGATGTTTAGTAGATATCAATGTCTGGACGACGAGGACATCATGCTATTGTGGATGGTCACATATCGTCTCGCATGAGTTATACACCAACTACAACAATCGCTTGTCATAGATGTTTAGTAGATATCAATGTCTCGACGACGAGGAAATCATGCTCGAGCTCAATACTTTACTCGATCGGGGGCTAAGAGATGACGTCGTCACCCTGTGAGGCTATGACCACCTGGGTTCGGCCTCTCTTCATCTTGAGCTGCGAAGTGAGCAATCTGAACTCGGGTTTTCTTGTCTCTGTGAAGCATACACTTGAACTCTGTATGGAGAAATGAGTTGCCGTGGGGTAGAAAGTTGAGGGAGTCTGAATAAGCGAGAGATAGAGAGAAAACATAGCAACAACCACCTCTGTATGTGACTTAGGACGTCCACTCCCATCCAAAACGCCACCACTAGGACGAGGGAAAGATGTTGGTAGCGGTAATGGTGCCGGTTTGTTGTGCCTCCTCTGATCTCTGCTTTCATTGGCTTTTCTATTACCTTGCACTTCGTAGCTCATATTTGGATCTCATTCCCATAAAAGCAATCTTAAACTAGAGCGAGAAATTATGTCTATGGAAGAGAGATATAGAGAGAGATCGTGATTCCGTGAAGGGCTTTTGCCTGCGCAGGTGTGTGTCTGAAAGTGAGAGATCACAGAAGTTAGAACACAGAACTCTTCGGCACATGAGAGAGAGAGAGAGAGAGAGAGAGAGAGAGAGAGAGAGAGAGAGAGAGAGAGAGAGAGAGAGAGAGAGAGAGAGAGAGAGAGAGAGAGAGAGAGAGAGAGAGAGAGAGAGAGAGAGAGAGAGAGAGAGAGAGAGAGAGAGAGAGAGAGAGAGAGAGAGAGAGAGGAGCATTCTCTTTCTCCACAGCTGAGAATTCCTCAGCATCCGCGCCATCATCTCTGTGTACTCTCTAGTAGCAGCGGTGGGTGGAGTACTTGCAGGCCATTGCAGGAAGCTTCTCAGAAAGCGGAAGAGCACATTGCCTGAGAGAGAGAGAGAGAGAGAGAGAGAGAGAGAGAGAGAGAGAGAGAGAGAGAGAGAGAGAGAGAGAGAGAGAGAGAGAGAGAGAGAGAGAGAGAGAGAGAGAGAGAGAGAGAGAGAGAGAGAGAGAGAGAGAGAGAGAGAGAGTCATATTAACGTCTTCTGGAGGCCAAACTTGGCCTATGAGACAAAAGCCATGTACAAGTGTAGTAACCATGTGTAGAAAATGAAATGAAATAAACACAAAGCTATCAAGGGTTGGTAAAAGGCTGGGGAGAAGTGGCTCTGACTCAGCAGTGGCCACCTAATACAGGGGGATCCATAATATGAGTGAGCAAAACACCCTAGCTACTGGTGATGGGCGGAGGTGGGTGTAGTATGTGGTACATCGGAGGTGGTCTGAGTGCCTCCTGAAGGAAGACAACCCAGGGGGTGGTGGAACGCCTATGCTCCATCATGTGGTCGTAGGCTGTCCTGATGCGTGAGATATCCTCCTGATATAGTCGCGGTCGACAATATCCTACCATGCGTGGTCGGCGTCGTGCTCTCTGTGCTGCTGCCTGGTGGACTGGTGGAGTGTGAGCCCTCTAGAAGGACCTCTCTGATCTAGCTCCGCTCGCTGAAAGAACTGGGTAATGGTCTGCTGGGTACTCACCTGTGGCTGATGTGTGGGCTGTAGTGACCGCTCTCGCCTCTCGTATGCTTCTGTGAGGAAGCGCCCCAAGCGTCGCTGGTCTCCCATGGTCATGCACAACTGGAGTGACTCCTCTAGCTGGAACTGTGCTCGTAGGTCTAAGTATGCTCGGCATCTGATAACAAAATGCTCCTCACTCTCTACCTCTGTCTGGCATATGAGAGAGAGAGAGAGAGAGAGAGAGAGAGAGAGAGAGAGAGAGAGAGAGAGAGAGAGAGAGAGAGAGAGAGAGAGAGAGAGAGAGAGAGAGAGAGAGAGAGAGAGAGAGAGAGAGAGAGAGAGAGAGAGAGAGAGAGAGAGAGAGAGAGAGAGAGAGAGAGAGAGAGAGAGAGAGAGAGAATAACTTTCATCTACATATGTGTGCGCTAAAAAGCCAAGAGTAGATTGTCTCTCATCGTTTCCCATAGCAGATAAAGAAGCTTTTGGGCGAGCATATCTTTGCAATCACTTGAAGCTATCTCCTAGCAGTCATGTATTCATGGAATGGTTCAGAATGATCAAATAACAAGTGGAACAGATGCGGTGCAAGTACATTGCACATCTCTCTAGGATCCAAAAATGCACATAGAAGAGACAATCAATACAGCACTTGCTGGGCTAAGAGAATCAAATGCTTACCCACTCGGTTAATGTTCTCAGATTGAGCAACGAACAAGCGGCTTTGAGAGAGCGAAATTGGTGGTGACTAAATATAGTGTTTCTGGACGACTTTTTCGAATAATCATCATCGGCACAATATTCTTCACATGATATCTTTGCGGATGAACCCGACTCTTCTATTTATATAGACGTGGCAAGTCTTACACCGCTTAAGTTTGCACCACAGAGTTAGAAAATTTTGTATGATATGGCAATTTTTGATGTACTAAATTCGTGGAACCCCTGTCAGATGACATCATAGATGGGATCATCGACTTCTGCATGATGCATTGAATTGCTTTATTTAAACAAGGTCAGCTTTCTTCAAAGAACGTCCCCACATCCTTTCAGGATACAAAGAGCCAACAACTCCATAACTCCTATTTTTTCAAACCTCAAAGGAGTTGGTTTTTACAAATCGTAAGTGATGTTCAAGGACTCATTTTCTAAGAGGACGCATGCATTGTGGCGTAGGTAAACTTAAGGAGTTATATCATACTTTTGAAGGGTACTTTGATCCCACTTTTAACAATCTATTTGACACTCCAAGCTTTTACCAAAATACTTTGGGATTTTTTCCAAAGTTCAACCCTTAGTTTTGTGCAACCCCACACACAATTATATTGTATTCTTCAAAAATACCAACTCTAATTTGGCACACCCTTTGGCTTTAAGTGCCCATCTTGTACCATCAAGCATCTAAGGAAAGAGGACATTGTGTGTGTGCATTTGTGGGTTGGCGGCTAGTCTAAGTCCATCCACATAGTTTCTTGAGTTCCCAAGCCTACTCTAAGGCTCAATCTGTGTGCAATGGGCTACTCTAAGCCCTCCTCGCATCGATTGGTCTCATTTCTCCAAAGTGTCCAACATGTAGGGCTATTCTAAGCCGCCCCTCCCCAAGGATTTCTATTGTGGTGCCAAGCCTTTCAATTTCTTTCCAAAGTTTGCGATTATTTTCACGTAATTTGTTAGCACAGAAGTGTCTTTGAAAGTGTTTTTCAACACTTGACACTTACTCTTGCAAAGCACAAGCTCACTTCTTTACGAGTTCAAGTTCACTCAAACTTTGTAATGTCAACGAGTGAAGCTAGCACTTTATTTGTGGCCAATTTTTTACCTTCTTTCACACCCATATTCGTGCCCAAGGATGAAATATTAAATTGATAAAACTATAATATTTGGAAAGATGTAATGAGAGCATATTTGTACACCAATCTCTTTCACGATGCAGTAAACGGATCCAAACCTGAACCCAATAAGTCCAAAAACCTAGAATCTTGGCATATTTGGAATGTTAAAAATAAAAGGGCATTAGGCAGACTTCTACTTGCCTGTGATGAACTTACCAAAGGGCACATCACGGCACGTAAAACATCCAAGGAAGCTTTGGACACTTTAGCGGCCTTATACGAATATAAAACACCCTCTAGGATCTATGCTTTAGAAGCAGAATTCCATAATCTAACTATTCGGCAGCAAGATACAATCACAAAAGTCATAGCTCAGTTTGAAGACTACCAATGCAAGTTAGCACTTTGTGGCCGACAGATTTCCAGTGAAGATATGGCCATCAGGTTATTTAACAAACTACCTAGGTCGTATGAAACCTATGTAACGACCTTGTACAATCAAGGATGTAATGAGAGCATATATGTACACCAATCTCTTTCACGATGTAGTAAACGGATCCGAACCTGAACGCAATAAGTCCAAAAACCTAGAATCTTGGCATATCTGGAATGTTAAAGATAAACGGGCATTAGACAAACTTCTACTTGCCTGTGATGAACTTACAAGGGCACATCACGGCACGTAAAACATCCAAGGAAGCTTGGGACACGTTAGCGGCCTTATACGAATATAAAACACCCTCGAGGATCTATGCTTTAGAAGCAGAATTCCATAATCTAACTATTCGACAGCAAAATACAATCACAAAAGTCATAGCTCAGTTTGAAGACTACCAATGCAAGTTAGCACTTTGTGGCCGGTAGATTTCAAGTGAAGATATAGCCATCAGGTTATTTAACAAACTACCTAGGTCGTATGAAACCTTTGTAATGACCTTGTACAGTTGAGGGAAAGTTCTAACTTGGGAAGAAGTCTGTCATCTTTTTCTCCTTCATGACTCGCGAGCTAAGTCTACCTCCTCCCAAAAGACTGTAATGAAGGCAAAAAGGCCGTTTAACAAAGGAAAGAATACTAGTCATCATACGAGCAATGGACCCAAGCCAGGATTGACTACTTCCTCCAAGAAGTATACTTGTAACTTTTGTGGAAAAAGAGGTCATTTAGAGAAATTATGCTATAAGAAGAAACAAACCTCGAAGGCTTCTAGTTCTAGGCATTCATCCAAACCTTCGCAACACAGGTCACATTGCTCTAGCGAAGAACTCTTTATCTCTACCGAGGCAAATACTCTAGTTACATCTAGCTCCCCTCACGAATGGATTTTTGACAGCGGAGCGACCTCGCACATGTGTAAAGATAAAGATTCTTTTCAAGAACTTGAAGAGCACAGATATGAAGTGTACCTTGGAATAACAAAAGTCTACCTATTGAAGGGAAAGGCAAAGTGCATATCACCAACACTCAATGGGAATGCAAATCACTTTCAAATGCGTTATTTGTTCCCAATTTATGCATGAACTTGCTATCAGTAAAAGCAATTATTGACCATAATAAACAGGTATTGTTTGATAACATCTTTGTCAAAGTCATTGATTCTCGTACGAAAGACATAATCGCCCAAGGCATTGAAGAGAAGGGCTTATATAAATTATCTTATTTTCTATCCAAGGAATCACCATCTAGTTTGTGGCACCAAAGATATGGCCACACCTCCTATTTTCCAAGAATTTCTTCATCACAGATAGTGAAAGGATTGCCCAAGCTTGGGCTACTCAATGATGTCTGCCAGGCTTGCATTCAAGGCAAGCAACATAGGGCTTCCGTTCCAAAGGAAGACATAATCGCCCAAGGCATTGAAGAGAAGGGCTTATATAAATTATCTTGTTTTCTATCCAAGGAATCACCATCTAGTTTGTGGCACAAAGATATGGCCACACCACCTATTTTCCAAGAATTTCTTCATCACAGATAGTGAAAGGATTGCCCAAGCTTGGGCAACTCAATGATGTCTGCCAGGCTTGCATTCAAGGCAAGCAACATAGGGCTCCCGTTCCAAAGGAAGTGTCGACAAGAGCGATGAACGCTTTAGCACTTATCCACATGGACCTTTGTGGACCCATGAACACCCCGTCTCTCAGTGGATCACTCTACTTCTTTCTTTTAGTAGATGACCACTCCAGCTATATTTGGGTGTATTTGAAATTTCTTGAAATCAAAGGCAAATACTTTTACTAAGTTTTGTGGATGGAGCACCCAAGTGGAGAATGAAGCTCCAAGTCCGTTAAGACCATCCGATCAGATGGAGCAGGTGAATTTATTAATCATGATTTTGACAACTTCTTAAAACAAAAGGGGATCAAACGACAAGTTACTCAATCATATACTCCATCCTAGAATGGAGTAGTTGAGAGGAAGATCTGAAGTGTGATGGAAATGGCGAGAACTATGCTTCATAACAAAGACTTACCCTACAAGTTTTGGGAAGAAGCAGTGCATATTGCTGTTCATATACTTAATCGAGGCTTCACGAGTGCATTGCACAAGAAGACACCATTTGAAGCATATTATGGAAGAAAGCCTAGTATGCATTACTTTAGAGTATTGGCAGTGAAGCATTTGTCCATGTGCCAAAAGAAGATCGCAACAAGTTGCAATCCAAGTCTAAGAAGCACATCTTCGTAGGATATAGTGAGCAATCAAAAGCGTATCGCTTATATGATCTTGAAAAGCACTCCATCACAATATCTAAGGATGTAATATTCAATGAAGCTTCCACATATGCCAACAAGGATCCAACAACAAGTCGGAGTCCACCCATCCACACTATAGAGGGGGACTCAGTCTTTTCCAAGCCTAACTAAGAAGAAAGTACTTCAAGTCAACCGAGAAGATCTCAAAGACTCATTGACAAGAGACAGCGATGACAAAGTCATTATGTCAATTATGCCTTGATACATCGAATTCAACAAATTCCAAAACCTTCTAACTACAAAGAAGCTCAAGGACAACCTGAGTGGGAAGAAGCTATGCAAGTGGAAATGGATGCAATAGAGAAGAACAAGACTTGGACTCTTGTCCCTAAACCCACAAATCAGCAAGTTATAGGAGTCAAGTGGCTCTATAAGGTGAAATACAAATCAGATGGAGCATTAGATAAGTACAAAGCAAGGTTGGTAGCTAAGGGATACAAGCAACAACATGTTGAAGAAACCTTTGCTTCCACTGCAAGATTCACAACCATAAGAATCATCTTAGCACTAAGTGCTCACTTTAAGTGGCCCATTTACGAATTGGACGTCAAAAGTGCATTCCTCAATGGAGATCTTCAAGAAGAAGTATATGTTGAACAACCTGAAGGATTCAAGATCAAAGGAAAGGAAGACCAATTATACAAACTTCACAAAGCACTTTATGGACCCAAGCAAGCTCCGAGGGCCTGGTATGAAAAGATTCACAAGTTCTTTGAAGATAAACGATTTCACAGAAGCAATGTTAATGCTAATCTCTACATCTATCAAAAGGAGTCCTTAGTTGCCATCATCATCCTCTATGTAGATGACTTGATCTTGATAGGCTCACATTACAAACGCATCCAATTCATCATCACAGAGCTTCACCTTGAGTATTCTATGACAGATCTTGGCCTACTTCACTACTTCTTAGGTATGGAAGTCTGACAAACCAAAGAAGGCATATTCCTATCACAGAAGAAATACTTCTCTGATCTTTTATCCAGATATAACATTGACCAGTGTCGCTCAGTATCTACACCAATTGATCCAAATATCAAGCTCACACTGGAGGATTCATCATCACTTGTGGATGTGCATGTTGGCTCGTTACTCTACCTTGTCAACACTAGACCAGATATTGCCTATGGAGTTGGTATACTCAGTTAGTTTTCACATCAACCTTGTCAGACTCATTGGGATACTGCACAAAGACTACTTTGATACCTTGCTCTCACCTGACATCATGGTGTTTGGTACGGAGGGGGCATCGAACTCGCGATATTCTGAGTCCTGGTGATCCTGATTCTCGACGGTCTACTTCTGGGTACATATTCTTGCTTGGCTGAGGACCTATCTCTTGGGCAAGTAAGAAGAAGCCTATAGTTGCTTTGTCATCCACCGAGGCCGAGTATCGAGCATCCACCTTCACAGCATGTGAGGCCATTTGGCTTCGACGCTTATTATCTGACATTGGTGTTTTGCAAGTTACTCCGACATGCATCCGCACGGAAAGCCAGTTCGCCTTGGCCATCGCCAAGAATCCAATGTTCCATGCTTGGACGAAGCACATCGAGATCCAATACCACTTCATCTGTGAGAAGCTCGTGTCTCAAGAGATTGCTCTAGAGCAGTGTACCTCTCAAGAGAACCTGAGAGACATGTTCACGAAGGCTCTACCTCAAGCTCCACTCCAGTGCTTGGTGGATCTCTGCAGCATTCAACCGCTCCAAAATGGAGTTGCAGAGGGGGTGTTGACGACATGATTGCTCCTACATCAGCTACATTTGTATCCACATGAGTACATCTCCATTTTGTAACTGGGAGGCACTACATTTCTAGTTTATTTCTATTTTATATTGTATTTCCTTTGTATTTGGGTATCTTGCCATCAACTTCTATCATTGTATTCATTCTCCTTTGAGGGGAGTTATCCCACATGAGATGTACTTTGGAGAGCCCCTCCCTAATCTATATAAGGAGGGCCTCTCCCCCCATTTGTACTTGGTTAGAAGCTTGAGGAGCCTACTCCATGCTCTTGGCAATCTCATTTCTAATCCACATGAGTTTACTCATTTCATGGTCTACTCATTTTGAGTCTCACACACTCTTTCTTTTGTGAGTACACTCTTCTTTTCATTTTGCTTTCGTGCGTGTACTCTCTACAAATATACATATGCAGATATGCATACTACATAGGTATACACATATATATGCATATGACATATAGGTTTACATATATGTATAACCTAAACATATTATACACAATATGTACATGTATATAATGCACATATACATATGCATATGTATCATGCACATATATATATATATATATATATATATATATATATATATATATATATATATATATATATATATATATATATATATATATATATATATATATATATATATATATATATATATATATATATGTGTATGTATTATAGGTATACATATACATATGCATGCATATATGTTTATGTATGTTCTTACGTGTGTGTATATACATTGGCCTTACCTCGAATATCTTTGTATTCCTCAAGTGCCAAATGAACTATAAAATCTAAAATTGAAGGTGATCTGAGATCCGAGGGGAAGGCGAATTAGTGGAGTATAGCCCAAATGTGAATCTGAACATACATCAAGTTTTAATAATAGGGCTGAAATGTAGCTTCATATCAATCTACCACTTCTTGATATTTGGGTAGTGCCGAAACAAATGATGCAAAATTTCTCTCACCTCCCGACATTGTGGACATAAAAAACGCATGAAGGAGAGAGGACCCATGAATAGTGCGAAGTTCACCCACGGTCCACCACTACTATCCAAAGGAATAAGCAATGATGTAATGGAAGGTGAGACTTCCATATATCTCTATACCTCTCAAACCACCAATCTGATTGCTTTTGGAGATGTCATCTTGGGTTACAAATAGTTGCCAAATCCAAAGTTGGCTTTAGAACAACGTAATAATCGGCTGATGATGTGTTGAACTATTTCTCCATATTTTCAAGGTTCCAATCCAAATGACACTTGATGAATGATTAGATTGAATCAAGCATGTCCCCTGATACGAGTTACAAAGATGTAAGTATGATATGTAAGTAGCCCCTAGCTTATATGTTTTTACACAAACACATATAGTTGCAATGCAATGCATTGTGTAGCATTTGCAATGTTCGTAACACAATGGCATTGTCTTGTGAATAATTGCCCTCTCTCCTCCCCTTCCATGAGCCCGAAATGCGCTCACGAGGGGGCATTTTCATTTTCAACCTAATATACTACCATACACTCTCCGAGTTTGTCTAGCTTCTTGTAAGCTTAAGAAGAGAATTTGGTATGCAAACCTTTCCTTTCCGTTTAACTATTCCATTCTCCATTGAGAAATTGGAATATGGACTTGACTTGTTTGCTTCACTAGGGGAAGAAGCGGATGGGACCGTCCCATCTTCTATAATAGAGTCATCAGTGATGGCTCCAATGATCTGTAACTAGTGTGGATCTTTTGCTTGTGCTTCCTTTATTTCTTGAAGCAATGAGCTATCTAGAAACTGTAAAGCTCATTTGATACATTATGTTAGACAATGCATCAGCTATGATATTTTCTTTGCCTCTTCTATACAAGATTTCCATATGAAACTCCTGCATGAGCTCAGCCCAACGAGCCTTCCTGCCTTGAAGATCTTGTTGACTACAAAAGTACTTGAGTGTATGGTGATTTGTGTGTACCTTAAAGTCTGCACCATAAAGATCGTGTCTCGAGACTTTAAGAGCATTCATCATTGCATACAATTCTTGTTCATGCATAGGTCAATTGCATTGTGCACTATTTAACTTTTTACTTTCAAAGGCTATTGGCATGTTATGTTGACTTAGAACTGCTCCTATGGCTATGCCACTAGCATGTGTCTCCAACTCAAATGGCTTTTGTGGATCCACCACTTTGAGTACTGGAGCCTTTGAAACGGTTTGTGTCAGAGTGTCAAACCTATCTTGTTGCTCTTGCTTCCATGCAAAGGGTACTTTGCCTTGAAGTTAATCATAGGTGTTAGCTATCGACAAATAAAATGAAATGATTTTTCGATGAAAACTGATTGAAGGCTGGCCCTCATCTTTAGATGAAATGATTTTTCGATAAAAAGTGGAAAGCTTCCCCTCATGTTGAGGGGTTGGCCATGCCAATATAACTGAGACCTTCTTGGGATCCATCTTGACCCCATCGACCGAGACTACATGCCCTAGATACTCTATCTTTGGAAGAAATAACTAAGTTCTGTTTGGATTTACAAACAACTGTTTTTTCTTTAATTTATTTAATACCAACCCCTAACAAGTCCTCTACAAAATCCACAACAATTTTGCCGCTGGACGGATGTAAAATATCTTTCATTGACATCATAAAAGTAGTAGGCGCATTGGTCAAACCAAATGGCATAACTAGATACTCATAATGCCCAAAATGGGTCCTGAAAGCTCTTATATGTACATCTTGCGCTTTAACTCTAATATGCTCTTTAACTCTAATATGGTGGTATCTACTATTCAAATCTATTTTGCTATAATATATATACACTTCCTCCACCCCTATATATATATATATATATATATATATATATATATATATATATATATATATATATATATATATATATATATATATATATATATTGTGTGTGTGT
>CM035442.1:102560820-102568320 GCA_020310875.1 Ceratopteris richardii | reverse complement strand
CCATGTTCCTACCTAGAGGTCACGAGGCCTACGATACTGATTAGCATAGAAGACAGCTATGTCTTGGGCTGTCTTTATGTTTTTCCTCGTGGTCTGTAGCATTTACTCATAGTTGGTACTCGTACCAGTACGAATACATTCGTATGTACCTCTCGTACCGTACGTACTAGTACGTATTCGTACCAATTCGTACAAAAAAACTAAATGTGTTTTATTTTCCATTTTGACTTGAATTCATTAAGAAAATACATTGGTTTTGCAACTATACTAGTTAGAGAAGAATTATCTTCATGCATAGATACAATATTGTGCATATTCATGGCAAAAAATACTCTTTATATGTGTACACTACCATGTACATGAAAAGCTGAAATAAAAAAAATTTCGTACTAATATCGTACGGATTCGTACATGATGATTAGTACGTACCTAGTATGGTACTATTACATACCGTACCTGTCGTACGGATCGTACCTGGCCAACTATGCATTTAGTGCATGTCTTACAAGAAATCAGCCATCGACTGAGTTTGCACGCTCGTGAGTCTAGGAGCAAATGACAGTCTCGGCTCATAATTGTACATCAGCATAAATGGGCTATACTGTGTAGCCAAATGCTTAGTACTGTTATAATCAAACTCAATCGGGGAAGGTAACGCTCCGAATCAGACTTTCTATCGGGAGACATGCACATAGCATTTCCTCCATAGTCTTATTCGTGCACGCTGTGTGTCCATCGGTCTCTGGATGATTCAAGGAAGACATGCTCAATCGAGTCTCCAGTATCTGGAAGATTGCCTATCAAAACTTGCTAGTAAACTTAGAATCTAGATCACTAAAAATTTCGTCAAGTAATTCATGAAGTTTACATAGATGCTCCATGAAGAGTTGAGCTAACTCATGGCTCTTCAGAGTGGAACGTGTAGGTATAAACCTCACCATTTCTATGAGTTGGTCGAAATCAACCGAGTGGCATCATGACCCGTGTGCGTCCTCGTTAACCTTGTCACAAAGTCCATAGAAATGGAAGCCCATTTACTATAGGGAATCTGTAATGGGTGGAGAAGTCCTCCTGTCAAGCTTGTGCAAAAATCTCTCAAAGGGGTTGACAATAAACCTTGGTAAGACCAAGGTCATGATCTTCTACACCTCTCCTATGGGAAGGAATGCAGTGGGCTTCACGGCAGCTAGAGGACAGATAGAGGTGGTCACTTCGTATGTCTACTTGGAGTCACATTCACAAGTCTACGAGAGGCTGCCACATATAGGCTCACATTAGGGTATGCAATATTTGAAACACTAGTCACACCAGCTATGATGTATGCAGCGGCCGTTTGGGCTCCAAGTCTCACAGCCACCCAGTGTAGTGCGATTGAGAGGCTGCAGGTACGCATGATTTCACGACTGTTCCGTGGAAACAGTCACTGCCGCATGACATCATCAGGGAAGACTCCCATGGTGGTAGAGGCACTATTCCAGACTATATGTTTCATTCAAAGGACGAGGGAGCTCCCAGCTTATAGACTCACACATAGAGCATTTGAGGCGGTGATACATATCTTTGAATCAGGCTATGAGAGGGCTTGGTATTCTCAGGTTAGGCCATGATTTGTTGGCTATGGATTAGATATCGACAAGCTACTGCCCTTCCAGTATGACCTAGATTCTCCCCACATTCACCTCTCACATAGTGAGAGGAACACTGTGCTCGGGCAGGATCTGTGGCAGCTCTACACTAGTCGGACTTGGTTCACTCCCGACTTAGGATCCAGATTGTCACACTACCGAGACTAGTTCTTGGACTTTCTAGCAGACAGATTCATCCAGAGACCACACTGCACGGACACATAAAGGCCTCATTGCTCGAGGGTAGCTATTGGCCAGCTGAGGGTTTCATCACACTGACTAGAGATTGAGACTGGCAGAGCAGTAGACATTCCCAAAGAGGCTCTATTTACAGGACAACCTACCCTTCATGAGACCATGGCCTCCAGAGATGAGCGTCAGGTAGGACAGTTCTCACCAGAGATACAGAGTCACAGAGATTCCCTGCTCCAGCCCACCTCAGCGGGTCTGACAGAGGGAGACAAACACAGCTCACGGACTTCTTGCCCCACGACATGCATCAGCCCCCACACCGGCTGTCACACAAAGGGGGATGACTCTTCAGCAGGCTGAGACATCTCGCATTAGGAGACGACCCTGCATCATAGGCTATGGGACATGGAGATTTCATGGACACCAGATTGCAGATATCCAGGCTCGTTACCGTCGACCCACTGAGGAGAGATGGGCAAAGATGATGGCCGATCCCGCTGAAGTCATCTGGGCAGCCCTAACACCACCTGTACCTATGTACTACATACTATATCCACACATGAGCATTGGGTGGAGTCTGGAGATGGTCAGTCACTTAGATGCATTCTCATATTTGTGCTACCCTCTTGCATATAGGCTACCATAGGGGTAACACTCCATTTATCCCCCTCTCTCATGGATTCTCCACACGTGCATGTTATGGAGACTCTGATTTTCCTTGTATTAGCATCAGGTCTTATTTTTCAGCATACTTTGTCTTCCCGATTGATCGGAGACATAACCTATTTACATTGATTCTGTCTCATAGGTTGAGTTCGGCCTTGTAATAGACGTTAAAAATCTTTCTTTCTTTCTTTCTCTCTCCCCCCCCCCCAAACCACAACAACCAGAAAAAAAAGGGGGAAAAGAAAAGTAATAAAATGGAAGACTTGACTTTATATTCTCTCTCTCTCTCTCTCTCTCTCTCTCTCTCTCTTTGATTGGTCATTGTTTTTCTATTTCTACTTGTTCCATTTCCTACATCTTTTATTTGAATTTTATTGTTTTTTCTTCCTACTGTTTCCTTATGTAAATAACTAACTATATATTATTTCTAATGTCTTTTCTCTAAGATCAGACTGTTGTGAGCTCATGAAAGCACTAGAATTTTTCTCTGTACAGTGTACTGTTAGTATATCTGTATAATGATAACTATGGTCACATCACATATCACATTTTGATTTCTCTGAAGATTTAGTGTTCGTACTGTTTGAAATCAGGCTGCAGGTCAATTCCAGCATTTAAATTCTAAAACAGCTTCCCACCTCGTTTGGCTTCCCTCCTTTTTTCTTTGCTTTGTCCTCTCATTCTTTGTGTGTTTTTCATCTGCATCCCAGGGTTTTCCTTCTGTTTTCTTCTCTATATTCCTTTTTTGGCTGCATTCCCTCTTCAATTTCGCTCCTTCTCAAGTTTTCATACTTCAAGAAGTCATATATAGGACTGAAAATCAACTACATTGGCTAAATCAAACTAGAAAAATGAAGTTGGAGGACAGCATATTACATTTTTTTTTTTTGAAGAATTCTTGCACAGACTGAGTGGCAACATAGAACCTGCTGGTCTTTATTCTAAATATACACCCTGAACCATAGTACAAGAAGAGGTTTAAAAACGAGATTTAAATCGAGGTTTAAATCGTTTAAATTGTAGAGGTTTATAAAATCCAAAATAAAAATCGGGGTTTTTATTCACTGTGAGAGATTTTTATTTTTTGAAACATAAAGCTATGTACCAATGCATGTTTAACACCTTTTTGATATACCTGACATGAATAACATATAAAATCAACTAATAGTCTATAATCCCTAGTGACCACACTACTTTCTAACCATCTAGACTCTATAAGGCAAGTGGCAAAGGGCAAATAGTGTCAAAGTGAAGCTTGAAAAAAGGGGTAAATAGGGAAGGTTGAAGCAAAGGGAAAATAGAGAAGGCTGAATTCCAAAGCAACTTGCAAGGGGCTGATCGTGCTCTATTGCTGAATGCTTTAATGCTCACCTTATGTTCTAACTTCTTCCTAATGCAAGCTCTCAAGATGAGTGTGTAAGAGAAGACAAAAAACTATTAGTGAAGCTGGAAACGAATTTGAAAATAGATGACCCTAGGTGTTTGTCTGAAAATGACTTTTTTTGAAAAAAACCTTCATAAAAATCGTAAAAAAACGTTTAAATCGTTCCAACGATTTAAAAAACGATTTTTATTTAAAAATCGTTGATTTTTTTGTACTATGCCCTGCACACATGAAGGAGTGACATCCAGTAGGACCCTAAAATTACGTTATCATCTACGTGTACCTTTCTCTGGATTGAAGTAATGAAGTGTCCATTTAAGGAAACACAAAGATGCTTTGAAAGGAGTTACCTGATGTTTGCATTTTTGTATGCTTTTTCAGCTTTCGATGATACGGATAGCCTGTTTGCAAGCAAGGAGGATTTCCAGACTATAAAGCATGGGGATCAGATTCGGGGTGTCCATTTATTGCAACATTTTGTGCATGAGTGCAATGAACTTAAGGTGGATACGCATGGGACAAGTTTGTACTAATTGTTGTCGATAATAACATTCCATTTGAGTAACTGCTCAGTGCTGAAATATAACTCAGTTAGTGCTGTACTTCTTTATCTTGTCATTCTGACTTCACTTGATTAAAGGCTGGTATTTAACTTTGAAAAAAGTGCAAGAAAGAAAAAGCCAATTAGTGATGTACCTCTTCATTTTCTTGTTTTGGCTTGACTTGATTGAAGCTACTTATTGTAGGTACTAGACATGATTCTATTTGTTTGTGACTGAATCAAAGGGAGCTAGCTATAAGGACACTACTTACACGTGCCTTGCAAGCATAGACTGATGGTACTCACACCGAGGACATAGTGCACTCATACACTCTATAATTGGATCACTTAAACACAGTAATACTTGCAATGTGCAGATTGATTAGTTTGAGAGGAACATGGGCATACAAAATGTAGATCTAAGATATTAACTACATTGGGTATAACTGTACAAGAAAACTTAGTGCATTTGCCCAGCTATGAATGAGAGGAGAATAGGAAGGCATCAAGATGGATGGACATCAACCTTGAAAACACAAGGGCTTTGCTATCAAAAACACAAGGGCTTTGCTTTACTTCTCAGTTGTAAAGGCTTGAATGCCACCTTTTTGATAATCTTTATATATTTATAATCTAATTTTACTTCTTTATTTACTTTGACTTTGTTAATGTGTTTCTCATTTGAAGCCCCAACAGTTAAAACATGGTAATTTGATAAAACTATGTCCTTAATAGGAAACCAATTCTCTTTGTACTTTTCCCAAATTAAGGTTTATGTCAAGTCAAAATTTAGGCCAAAATTCATTCTCATTTTTCACATCAAGTTGTAGAGCTTCAAAAGACTTTCTATCTATATATAACACTTTGGGTTTTCTCGACACCAAGATTAAAAGCAGGTGGATTTAATTTCAGGTCAAAGGTTCAAACAGGTCAAAAATCAGTCTCAAACTTGATCAAATTCAACAAAATTGAAAAGCATATAAAAAGTTGGGTGTAGCTTTTAAATCAATAAAGAGCATGGCAGAAAAAATAATTGGCTGAAAAACAGTTTGCAAAAGTGTTCATTGCTTTTACGTTTTTACTTCAAAAAATCAGCTTTTCATTAAAAATTACAGGTTTTGGGCTTTATTTAGTGGCTGTAAAGAGAGGGCTTGTGCTGCCCATTGTAATTATTCAATTTAGTGTACATGTACCTTGTTTGCACTTGAGGAGGAGGGAGTGCTTCAATTTGCTAGGAATCAGTGTATATTTGCAAATCCCTGCAAATCTCTTCTAAATTTAGTGAGTGCTTTCCAAATTCAGTATACATCAGTTGCTGTCTACTTTTTTTAGCTTTTCACAGATCAGCCAACCTCTAGTCAACTCGGCACAAGTGTGTTCAACTCTGATCAAAAGAGAAACCTACAAAACAGTAGGTCAAATTTGCTCCAACAGGTATTCATGTGAGGAGAAAAGTTAGAACAATCAATTTTTACTTGTATTTGAGTTTAAAATTCATATTTGTCAATGCTTCTTATTTCTTCTCTGTTTACCCTTCCTATGAAACCCATCCTTGCTTCGATTAGCAAGTTAAGGTTAAAATTCAAATTTGTCCTTCTTATTTCTTCTCTCTTTACCCTTCCTATGAAACCCATCCTTGCTTCCATTAGCAAGTTAAGTTGAGTCACATGGCCTAAAATTTGTTGGTTGCAAGATTTGTGGGACTACGTTTCAAGTGATTTACCTCATTTTAATGGTCCAAGAGGCCAAAGAAGAAGAGACTTGGGAGGAGTCTCTTCTTTTTTTTTTTTGCTTTAAAAACACTTGAAACTCCACAAAGAGAAAGTCATCCACAAATTCAAGTTGTTCAATTCATTGCAAAGCAAAAGAGATGGGATGCCAAAGATGCTCAAGCATGTGCAATGGTTGCTCTCTTTGTTACCAATGATTTCTCATATTCATCCTTGCAAGACATTAAAGGAAGCATGGGATAGGCTTGAAAGACATTCTAGTCACATAATGTGGCTACGAACCAACCACTTAATAGGCAATTGAATACTCTTCACATGGAGGACGATCTAAATATGCAAGAATATATTACTTTTTATGCGTCTTTCTTTACAACATTTTCTCTAATAAATAGAGAAGCTACTTCTGTAAATTTGCAAGAGTTATTGCTACATGAAGAACAAATGAGAATCAACTTTGCACAAAGGTTAAATATTAATGTTGTGATGATTGCCAAAAAGTAAAGCCAAAGACAGAGCAAGTAAGGCAAGAGATTCTAAGGAAGCAAAATATTGAAAGAGTTGTAGTAAATCAAGTTCAAGTAGTATTCCATCTAAGAGTTTTTCTAATAAACTTAGCCATGTTCTTATTGTAAGAGACTTGACTAGTATATAAACAAATGAAAATCTATGAAATCAAGAGTTTCCAAGGAATCAAAATAGTGAAAGATTTGTAGTAAATCAAGTTCAAGTAGTATTCCATCTGAGATTTTTTATAAGAAACTTAGCTCATGTTATTATTGTAAGAAACTTGATTCTTGCATAAGTGAATGCAAGAAAAAAATTGTCAAAAAAATGAGAGACATAAGTAACATAGTTGATGAAAATGATAAAAGTGATGATGAAAATAAACATGAGGATGCAAACAGAGCAAGAGAAAATGAAGACTTTGTCTTTCTATTATTCAATAAGATAAAAGAAAATGAACAAGTCGTAATATGTATATAAAACTACATTTTGTTCATCTACTACTTCATCTAATATTTGGTTGTTTGATAGTTGTGCTTCAAACCGCATTACACCTCACAAAGATTTATTTTCTAGATTATGTGGATAAAAACGAATAAGATGGTTATTTATGCTAATCATCAAATTCTCAAAATAAGGGCATAGGAACAATACTTCACTACCAAAAGTGGTGCCTATGTACGTACATGTTCATGTCCGTTATGTGGTTTATGTTGCTAAGAATTTGATTTCTATTTTGGTAGTGAAGTATAAGCGTATAGTTAGAGATAAGAGAGATGGACAAAATGTTTTACTGATAGAACAATTAGTAAATGACTTATCTTGATGGACCAAAAGACTACAAAAGCCTTAGTATTC
>CM035442.1:102545820-102550820 GCA_020310875.1 Ceratopteris richardii | reverse complement strand
GGTATTAATGTCCCAAATGTGGGAAGGATTGTTATCTACCTAAAGTGGGGGAGTATGGCTGGGTCCTGTTTCCATTGTGGTAACTTAGGGCATTATTCCAAAAATTGTCCTACTTTAAAGTCAGAAGGAGTAAATCTCATTCCCACTTGTCCTTGCAACAAAATTTTAGTTCTTGAGGAGCAAGTATTTGGAAGACAGAGGACTGTGCCTTCTATTCCGCACGCTCGTAATGTGGGGGCTTCGAGGCCTTTGACAGCCCAAGCTGTTAATAGTAATGGAAAAGAAACAGTGCTTGAGAAGCAAATGCATCCTACAACCCCTATTACTCCGGTGAAACTTAATGTTTATAAAAGGAGGGAGGGAGAGGGTACGAGCAAACATGCTTCTGTAAGGGATGGAGAAGGAGTAACAAAGAGAGTCGTTGATAATGAAGGGTTTACCTCAGTTAGTTATAAAAAAGCTTTGCTTCGGGGTAAGCGAAGCAAGTTTCAATCTGGTTATTCTGCTTCTCCTACGGATGATGCTAACTTTGCTCCCCACTCGGATGATTATATGACAGAATATTATGATAATATGGACATTGTGTTGCAAGATCTGGCTCCGGCTCTGACTCACATGGATTCTTCTCATGCTACTCCACCGTTGCCATGAAAATTGCATCATGGAATATTCAAGGTTTAGGGCAATATGGAAAGTGGACGAGACTGTGGCGATGGATTATTAGGAATCAATTGGATTTGGTGGCGATACAAGAGCATAAGAAACATGATCATGCTGGAATGCTTTTAGACACAAAAGATTTCCACTTGCGATATAATGGCATTAAAGATAAATATTATGGCTGTTCATTCATCATTAAAAGAGATATTGCTTTCAAGGTGTTGTTTCCCGATGGAGAGAGTTAAGACTTGGAATAGTTTGTTGCATGCTATTCATTTATGTGCTAGGCTCCAAGCTTGGAGAAATGCTCGTATTCTAATGTGCGGTGATTTCAATATGGTAGATGTAAATATTGACTGTACAACTGCTTCATCCTTGATATCCTCGCAAGAAATATCTATTTGGACTGAAATTCTAGAGATGTTGAATTGTAATGACTTATGGAAGTATATTGGAGGACACAGTCTCCGATTTACCTTTCATTCCATATCGCATAAAAAAGCAATGAGTAGGTTAGATAGATGTTATTATTCTCATGTTTTGACTTTAAATGCCACTTCCACTATGTGGGTTGATGCTACAATGCTTCTTTCTGATCATAACCCTATTGTAATTTCTCTTTGCGAATCGGATTGGAAGTCAAGCATTCCAGATAAGCTTTGCAGAAGTCCCTTGAGGTTGAATCACTCTTGGCTTCAAACGTCTCTTTTCAGAGCTAAGGTTGAGAAGCTGATTCAGCAAGTGCTGGCATTGAAATCCTTAGCATGTATGAAATGGGAATTTTTGGTATAGCGTATGCAGGATGTAATTAGGGAATGTGGGAAGTACTTTGCCAATTTACTGAGGACGGCTAGAGTTGGAGCTGAGCACCTTATTGTCTCAATGTCTGAAAAGGTGGATTCTGGGGACTTGCTTTCTGAGAACGAATATGCTCGGCTTTGTGATGCTTATAGATGTTTACATTTAATTGAAAGCAATGCTATTCAGTCTTCCAAAGTTAAAGCTAGATGTACAAAAGTTAATGATCTGCATGCTAATTCTGAATGTTTTTTCGACTTCTTGCATGCTAAATGTGCTAAAAGTGCTATTTCTCTGCTGGAGTTTGATGGACAAACTCTTCGTGATGGGAATTCTATAGCTGATGCATGTACTCAACACTTTGGTAAACTTTTTGCATCCTCGGATGCAATGGATGATGCATGGTTTTCTTCCCTTCAAGAATCCTTAGCTCATACTCCGCGTGTTCTTGATTCCAGGGCAGCTGATGTATGTGAAAAATATATAACTGAAGAGGAAGTTTTCTTTGTCCTTACTTCCCTTAAAAATGGTAAAGCACCTGGTATGGATGGCCTCACCAAGGAATTTATCTTATCATTTTGGTCCTCTTAAAATGCTGATTTTGGATGTATGTAATGTAGTATGGAGGGATCAAAACTTGCCTTATTCATTTAAGCTCGGGAAAATCAAACTTATTCCCAAAGTGGATGTCCCTAAGCAGATGGGAGATTGGAGACCTATTACGATGATGAGTATTATCTATAAAATATTTGCCAAAATCTTTGCCATGAGACTGAAATCATTTATTAACAATGTGGTTCATCCCTCCCAAATTGGGTTTATTCATAAAAGATCAATTTATGACAACATTTTCCTTACCCAAATGATGATGGAGCACGCTATTGTTTCTGATCAAGAAATGGTTGGTATGCAGATTGATTTTGAAAAAGCCTTTGATCGCATACGATGGGACTTCATTGCGGTAGTTCTTAAGAAGCTTGGATTTGGGATAAAATTCTCTCACCTGATTTACATCTTGGCTCAAGATAGTGCTTCTCATGTGGAGATTAATGGAAGGCTTTCTGCTGCCTTTTTAATTGAACGTTCCGTGCGTCAAGGATGTCCATTGAGCCCTCTCCTTTATGCTTTAGCGTCCACACCTATGTTTTATTTACTAGAAGCTAAAATGAATGCCAAGTATATTCATGGTATTTCATTATATGGGAATCAACAGATTGAAGTTGGATTCGCTGATGAAACGTTTATTTTTGCAAAAGCAGATGAGTCTAATATTCGAAACATACTTGTTTCTTTGACTCCCTTTTCGGAGGCGTCTTCTTTGCATATTAATATGCGAAAATCAGCGCTCATTAATGTGTCTGCGCGGCATTTTGAATCTTTACCTTGGCAGGGACCTAAAATTGATAGTGGTATGGTTTTCAGACATTTGGGGTACCCGTTGGGAGTGAATGTTCCCACTAATGAAAAAATACAGTGGGTATTTCGTAGAATTAAATGTAAGATGGAGTTATGGCATTCCTCACAATGGCCGCTACATGCCAGGATAAGGATTGTACAAGCTTTTCTGCAACCGTATGTTATGTATTACCTTTTGCTTCTTGATTGGAAGAGGTGTCATCTTCATGCTATTGATTCCTTGGTAAAAAGTTTCTTGTGGGATAAAAAACACAACCGTGCATTGGTGATTTCAGCTTGGGATTTTGTATGTCAACCTAGGGACAAAGGTGGCCTTGGTATTTTGGATCTTTGTTCTCATACAATGGTTAGGCGGATAGCTTTTCTTATGCGTATTATCTCCTCTCACAAACCCCTTTGGACAGATGCATTTTGGAAGTTTATAGAAAATGCAGTGGTATATTATAAGGGAAGGTGGAACCTAGATGTTTGGAACAAGTTTTTTTCTCACGCTCCACTGCAAACTACTTCATCTACGTTGCATGTATTGCTTCAGAGTTTTAAGCAGATTGCTACATGTTTGAAGTGGAATGGAAGGCAACGTTATGTGGGGAACTCGTTTGCATCATTATCTCCGTATTGGTCCTTCTTATCAAATCCTCCATTGGCATATTCTTTAGGTGCGGCGGCTCGGTACTTTAACAATAAGGGAATCGACTCCATTGCAAAATGTTATGATGCCAAATGGGAGCCTCTGTCTTTTCCTGTCGTCCGGAGATCTTATGCGGTAGGGCCGGCTTATAGGTCTAAATGGATTCAAATAGTTCTTTTTCTGCAGCGGCATCAAGTTCCACTTTCTATTGATGCATCGGATCCCTGGCGTGATTGGCTCTTGGCAAAACACACGAGGTGGTCGAATGGGAAAGCTAGCACATTTTATGCTTCGATCGTCCGTTCGGATTGCTCTTCAGTGTAACAAGCGTTGGAACCTAAATAAATCCCCGGTTTGGTGGCATGCCAGGTTTTGCACTATTTGGGAATCATCCTTCACCTTTAAGATGAAGCCCTCTAAGTTAAGTACTACTTTTTTGCTGTTTCATTCAGATGATAAATGTTGGGATTGGATGTGAAAGAGATGTATCTTTTTATTGCTTCGGAAAATATGGATTTTTAGAAACAAGAAAGTATTTTGTAATAAAGGCTATATTCCAAACTTCTCCTGGAGTTCATGCGAAATGAGAATGCTCCTTGACATAGATGTTATGCCTGTGGAGGACAGAACAGAACTTGCATCGCTCTTAGAGGCGCTTTGATGCCTTTGTGATGTGTAGTCTTGAACTGCATAGTTTTCTGGGTGGCTTTAGCGTGTTCATATCAGTACCGATTTGCAAAAGAAGAAGAGATGCAAATATTGCCGGAAGGCTAGTCATACTATTGATGAGTGTAGAAAGCTTGCTAAATGCAATGAAAAGAAGAAGGAATCCGGCATGTCTATTGCTGAAAATTCAGCAAATGTAGAGAATGATGAAGCTAACATGGCTCAAGATTTTTGGGCATGTGTTGTTACATGTGATTATGATGCTTCTTTGCATTCCAAATGTATGGTTGTGAGTGAGGCTGATTCGGATTGGTTCTTTGATAGTGGTGCTTCAAAACACATAACATCGTGCAAAAGATTTTTTGCCTCTTTGAAAGATGCACCCAAAGGATGACATGTAGTGTGTGCAAAAATGCCTCTTATCCTATCATTGGAGTAGGAGGGGGACGAGTGTTTCATGATGGCCATATGGTGGCATTAGACCATTCCATATCATTGCTATTTTTCGAATACAAGAGGGTATATGTGGATGGGAGGAGAGATGCACACACATCATTCAAGCCTTTCTTACAAATAGTGAATGTGTGCACATTGAGAGAGAGAGAGAGGACACATTGGAAAATTGGTACGCTATTTTTAATCTACTTGAGCCTTGCATAAATTTGATATGCACAATCCACTATGGAACCATAGATATGCCTTTTTTTTTTGTCATTTCTTCAGTGCTTTGCTATATAATGTATTCATAATCTTTGCTTGTTTATCTCTTGGATGTATCATATCGTTTATCATGTGTTTTAAATTGGTCTACTATTTACTACAAGTATTT
>CM035442.1:102418320-102543320 GCA_020310875.1 Ceratopteris richardii | reverse complement strand
CACATTTCTTATGACTATCTGTTTCTCTTATTTTATATATGTCTCATTTTTAAGTGTACTTTTTAGCTTACATATTCCAAGATTAAAACATGAAAAGATCCAACACATAACTTCCAGAGCCTTCATAAACTCCAAAGAGAGCTCCACTGGATGCAAAGATTTCTAAATTAGTCTATTTTTAGCTTTTGAAATTCAAGCTCATCTCAAAATGAGTGGTTATGTTTTAAACAACCAAACATCAGTTAAAAGTTGTGAAAGAGATCAAAAGAAGGTCAAAAGCAGTGGTTGAGATTTAAACATGTGAATTAAACCAATGAAATGCAATTCTTTTCACCAAAAATGTTAAACATCGAATTTCATGACTTTAGAGAGTTGATTTGATAATTTTTTAATCTCCTGCTTCAACTTGTCACGTTCCATAGCTGCATATTCTGTTTTTCTTTCATTTTCAGCCTTCTTCTGTCCATTTATAGTTATTTAACCCCCACTTCTTGCTTAGAAAGCTTCCTCAAAGCAGTTAGAACTTAGAATATGTCATATTGCTGGAATGTCAAATTTAACTGCTGTTTAGAGATGTTTTATTGTGAACGAAAGCTTCTACAACATCTATCGCATAAATTCAGCTATATCAGCATCAAGTGTTAAACTCTCTCATGTTCAGCTCTTAGACGAAGGATGTCTACTTTCTTTCAGATTTTGTAGCACTTTTATACATTTAGATACTTCTAAGCATTGTATACAATAGTGTTTTAGCGTTCTGTGGTTTCTTCCTATCCTTTTGAGTCTGTGGAGCATCTATTCTTGCTCACATTCTCTAATCTATTGTGTCTATTCAAGTAAAAAGATCTTGTTGTAATTTCTTACATGTCAAATAGGAAGATGCTCACACGTCGTATGCAAAAGCCACAAAAACACCAACCAAAAACCATACAGAAAAAAGAAACAAAATGTAGAGATAAATACATAATTTATACAGTATTGGGTACACTCTTCCCCACAAATTTCGTTGGACTTGTTTAAAAGTATGTGTAGTTATAGATAATTTTATTAATCCAAAAGATGGCTTTTTACAACAAAAGAAGGAAAACACTTTTTAGAAGAAAAGAGGAAAACACTTTTACAAGAAAAGCAAAAAGGGATTTTCTGCAAGATAAGTGAAAAAGCACTTCTGACAAAAGTGGAAAAGCAAAAAATCGAGCTGCATTGTTTTAGAGAAGTTACAAAATATATATAAACTTGAGTGACTATGCAATGTCCACACCTTCATGATCCTTGACCTTCTAATTAAACATGAACCACATGAAATTCTTCTATCTACCGAGCGTAATGTAAAAAAATGAAGAAATAAAAGTTAATAATTTTAATAATTCCATGAATGATAACATGCCGTTGAATTGAAATGCAATCATCTCTCATTGAGGCATGGATGAACAATCACATGTCACACTATCGAACAATAATAAGCACATTCCATGTGAAATATAACAAATGCAATGAATTTGAACATTGGGTTTTGCAAGCAAATAATTTAATATATTTGTGAATGATATACAACAATTAAGTGACCAAGATAGAACAATTTGAAAACGCATAGGTGGGTTTACAGATGGTTCCGACATGTTCGAGAGTTTGTGTAGGCTTTGCCATTGCTATTCTAAGATCACTTCCACATGCAAATGATGTCGAACAAAAATGCACATGTGAAAACACAAAAAAATACCAACCGGATAGTATACGAGAAAAGTAATAGAATGTAAAGATAGATGGGAAAAACATCGTAGAATATTGGGTACAATCTTCTCCCTATAGTGGAGGAGGTTCGAGAATGTGATTTGTTTTAAGAAGCAGTTTATAAGAGATGCTTTAGGTTCCTACTTGTTGGGAATTGAACTCACAACCTCCTAGCTAGGAGTATGATGGGCTAACTACTTAGTACTAGCCCAAAAAGCCATGGATGAGGATTACTTCCTAATCCTCTTTCTTAAGGTATGGTTCAACCATCCCCTGCTAGGATTATGTGACAATCCTTTCCCCTTAGACTGAGCATTGCCCTCAATGCTCACTTGCGGAACCTTATGACTCTCTTGGACCCACTTTCCATGCATGAGCGCTTCCACCAACCTCAAACTCTAGTGCTTGGACCAAATTTGGACCTATCCCACCCTCTGTGGGTGCCCAAATGCCCATGCACCTTCATCTAAGGCCAGTTTCACACTCATCAAGGCAAGTGCTTTTTTCAAGTGCCCACCAAATGAGGCGCCAATCTCCATCTTTCCCAATTTCTCAACTAGGCTCTCATACCAATGTTGGGAATTGAACTCACAACCTCTTAGCTAGGAGTATGATGGGCTAACCACTAGCCCCAAAAGCCATGGATGAGGATTACGTCCTTATCCTCTCTCTTAAGGTATGGTTCAACCATCCCCTGCTAGGATTATGTGACACTACTTTATAATCGGTTCGCCCAAAAACTATCGGTTCACTTAACTAGGTAGGTTTTTGGAAATGTATGCCATTGCGTGGAGGTTGTTCTAGTGTTCGTACGTGACTATGTGAGCCTTCTTGAGTTCATATGCAGTCTCCATAGCCACTTTACTACCGATGCTTGTCGCCTCGTGGGTGCCTATCGTTGATTCACACAAATCTCCGGTTTAGTACGTATGATAACATCTCTTGTGTGCCTTCCCTTATTTACACACATCTTTGGGATACGTGACTACATAGGGGCTCACAAGTGTGCTTGATTCTTGGACAGCATACTACGTGCCTCTAAGTTATTGGTAGAGCACACTTCCATCTCCCTCTCCTTGCCTTCTTGGACTTGCATATTGATTGAGTTAGATTTTCGTATCCATGCTCCCTCTTGCCTGCATAATATCGATTTTGAACTTAGGAGGTATGAGGTTCTCAAGTGACGCTACTTGTGAGCACCAAATTTTGACTTGTGACCACTAGTGGCTCCAATGCATTTCGGTCCGGTATGAAAATTGGATCTGTTAAGTATTGTGGTAAGAATTTTACTACTACCACAACATGATTCATAAGCCATGTGTCTAGCGTAGGAGGAGGCATATCAACATGTAAGGTCCACCCCCTGAAATTGGCAAGGCAATTCAACATGAGCATTGTACTGCTCAACAAGGGAAGGAAAGGAAGGAATCTGGGAAGGAAGGAAGCTGGTGGCAACATATGTTGAGTCAATGGATCACATTGATGCCTCAAATAGTCAAAAGACTTGTACCATGAAGGGTTGATCTTCCTCTCATATGATGAGGAAGGTGTTTTTGTAGCTCCTCCTTAGAGATCCAAGCAAGAAAATTTGAGCTATTTTGTTTTGTCTTTCGCGTTGCAGAAGCAACTTATGAAAGTTGCGGAGATTGAAATAGTGTTGCATTCTTCAATGTAACTTGTCATTCAATGTCGTGAGGATAGAGGCTTGGAGAAGATTGGTAAGAGCTATTGGTTAGGTTGGTCCATGTGACGATTGGCGTGGAGTGGAGTATAATAGACTCTATGGACCCATATTAGATGAAGAAAAGGAGCATATATAAATGCAACTAGAGCTCATCCGAGATGATTGCTCTATCATCTCGGATGAATGGAATGATGCTAGGAGAGACCATATCATTAATATTTTGGTCTCTAGGTGTTTAGGCACATATTTCTTATGAACCATTGATGCTAGTAACACAGGGGTATGCATCATGAGGGAATTCA
This sequence comes from Ceratopteris richardii, assembly GCA_020310875.1. Lineage (NCBI taxonomy): Eukaryota > Viridiplantae > Streptophyta > Polypodiopsida > Polypodiales > Pteridaceae > Ceratopteris > Ceratopteris richardii. The sequence goes on along the minus strand of CM035442.1, from coordinate 102,539,603 downwards.
TCTTTCAACATAGAGAAGTCACGATTCTTGACAGTGGTGCAAAGTATGCTGTACATGTTATGATGAACAATGTTTCCAAAAAGAGAATGAGGGAATTAGTTGAGAGAAATTTCTCTAGTATCGTGTGGAATCCATGTGTTGCAGATTGCAAAAAAGCTGAGCATTGGATTTTGATGACTCTAGAGAGTTGTTTTGATAGGTTTTTCATCCCTCATTTCAGCTTCTTGAAGCTTTCTATCCGGATATTGTGGTTTCTCTTCATTTTCAACCTTCTCCTGTCCATTTATAGCTATCCAACCCCTATTTCCTTCTCTCAGAGCTTCCTTAAAGCTGTGAGAAGATGATATATTGCTGGAATTTCACTCCTATTGCTGTCTAGAAGTGTTTCTCATGTGCAGCTATTAGAGGGAGGTTTTCTACTTTGTTTTTATAGCACTTTTTATACATTTAGATAGTTCTAAACATTGTATACAATTGTATTTGAGCATTCTTTGATTTATTCCTATGCTTCTTGGAGCATTTACTCTTGCTCACATTCTCTATTGTATTATGTCTATTCAAGTAAAAAGATCCTAACTGTAATTTCGTACATGTCAAATAGGAATGTATTCAAACATAGATATGCAAACAATCATTTTTTATTATCATGTTTTTACCTAATCTCAAATGTTACAGTGGTGCTTTTGGAGTTTGGATATCGCAATTCTAGATGCTTTGATTTTGTTTAGTCTTATGTTTATGTTGAAGTAGTGATGTATATATATGTATTTCATATTTTTTTGAAGAAAAATTTGGTCATGTTAGAAAATGTCAAAAACATTTTTTTTAACTCATCATAAGTGCGTTTCCCGTCAGAAGTTAGAAGGTAGGATCGTGTTAGTAACTACGAGTAACAACTATGCCTACAAATGACCTATTGAAAATAGAAATTGCAAACTATACGTGAACGATATAATGATGTATATGTATGTATATCATATTTCTTTGAAGAAGAATAAGGTCGTGTCAGAAAACATCAGGAACATTTTTCCTATCTTGTCACAAGTCAAAATTCCACTAGGAACAACTATGCCTCATATGACCTATTGACAAAAAACCTGATACACGAACACTATATTTGATACGTTTGGCACTTACCGTCCCTTTCCTAGGTGTTTGGAATGTGAATTTTTTTGACTATGCTATAGACAATAAATTTTGGGCCTCTCCCTCTAGATGATGATGCGAGGTATCAAAGCTTCTATGATAGGAAATTCTTCATCATGGATTCCATAAATTATCTATGGAGGAGAGAATTTCCATGGTTGCAATGTTCCTAGAAGGTAAAGAGAAAGTCCCATTATGAATTGCAAGAACAAACATTGGATTGGTTGCAAAGGATTATACTCAAAGATATGGAATATATTTTCTATGAGACTTTTATCCTTCTAGCCAAGATTGTGAAAATAATAGGAATGGTCTCATCGTCTATAAAAGATTGAAAGTTCTCTCATGTTTAATGGATTTGAGGAATGCTTTTTGAAACGGTGAATCACAAAGAAGAATTCTACATGGAGCAACTTGAGGAGAATGGAACCTAGATTTTTAAAAGCTTTATATGGGCTGACATAAGCACCTGGAGCATGAACAAACAGGTTGAGTTCATATTCACAGAGTTTTTGAATCAGATATTCATTACTTCTGAATGCAATAGAATTTTCCCACACATCCTTGCATCAGTTAACCTGCCATATGTCTGATTGCAATTTTTGAAAAATTTCTCTGGGCTGAAATAAGTACCTAGGGCATGAGCAAACAGGTCGAGTTCATATTCACAGAGTTTTTGGATCAGAAATTCAAGATTTCTGAATGCAATACAGTTTTCCAACATATCCTTGCATCTATTAACCTGCCATTCGTTGATCTTTAGTACACGCTCCCTTTATTTGCAAGTTGCAAATGATTCTGTACTCAGCCTGCATTGGACTTTGGATACATACATACATACATGTAAATAGACAGATGTGTGTGTGCGCACACACACACACACACGTGACACACACACACGTGACACACACACACACACACACACACACACACACACACACACACACACACACACACACACACACACACATGCACGCGTGCGCGCGCGCACACACACACACACACACACACACACACACACACACACACACACACACACACACACACACACACACACACACACACTCTCACTCGCTTGCTGGCTGGCCCGCTCATGTAGTCATGCATACTTACATGCAAATCCAATTAATTAACAGCTCTAACAGCCATAGATAATCAAGGTTTGAGAAATTGATACAGATAGATGAACATCGAGGCTCGAGTAATTTATACAAATGAACGAAACAAAAATTCTTGTCCATGTAGGTTTCAAAACTGTTTTGAAAGGCCAGAACCTCTATTGAAGCTTTTTGGAGCTTCATATTACTTTAGAAGATTGTCTTCCAGCATGAGCCTATTTCAGGTCGTTACTCATGTTCACGGGGTGTGGAACATTGGAATGCATTTTTTGGGCACAAGATATTCATTCCTTTAAAGCTGCCTTAGTTACTGAGTTTCATTTGATTCCAAGCAATCTTGTGAATATCCGAAGTACTCAAAAGGTTGAAAGCTTTGTCCAAATATAATGGAGGCGGCCAAATTTTATATTGTTGAAAGCCCTGTAATCATGTTTATGTCCTACATTATTTCTCATTTTAGAGGTTTTACAACCACAAATTATGGATGTGTTATACCTGGCTACCATGTATTTTGTGGGATTTCTTTCTTATGATTGTCTTTAGTATTTCATTCAAATACTTGGAGATTCCTTGTTATAGGTGTCAAAAGCCTTTCATACAGAAGTTTCTGCTTGCTGAACTTGGGGTTCAGTAGAAGATGCCCTTACCCCAACGCATAAATCAAAGCAAAACAAAGAAAAGGTATCATACATAGAATAATGGGGTTTTTAAAATGCCCTATGGCTCAATGTAACTTTGCAAACAGAAGATATTTCTTGGTGTGTAGGATGTTCTATCCCTTCTTTGATCCATAACCAGTGATGAATTTATGAAACTGACTATTACAGGCGCTCCATGCATAGAAGTGAGCTTGTGGAGTTTCACATGTTATGTCTGTTGATCTTGTGATAAGTAATCTTGATTAATAGATGTAGCATATCAACTTTTCAGGGTGCAAGATTTGCATGCAAAGTTGGAATGAGCAATACATTCCTATCATGGGTTTAAGATGAGAAAAATTTATAATAGAAGCCTGGAAGGAGCTCTTTAGATTCACAAGGATGGGTTTTTTCGTTTCTTGTCTAGTCATAAGAAGTATTTATGCTTTGTAGCTGTTTTTTTTCCATCTTATTGACTGTTTTAAGCTTCATTTACTTGTGCTCTGTCATAGAAAATACAGACTTTTTTCTAATCTGAAAAGTTGTTATTTGAAATCTTTTTGGCAGATACCCTGTAGGGCGTGGGTCAGGAAAGGTGACATAAGAGAAGTCATATGCAAGGAGGTTGCAAGGGCCCATCCTGACATGTTAGTTTTGGGCAGTCGTGGATTGCGGACCATACAAAAGTATGTGCCCTTATCAAAGAGACGCCTTCCTCTTTTCAGTGTTTCATATCATAGCCCTTCTTTCCACTGACTAGTCACATTTACATGATGAATGAAGACTGTTTTCAATTCTTTGCTCTGTTAGTTCTTTATTGATGGATAGCCAAAAAATGTTCACTTATATCTAGGCACATTTGTTTTCTATAAGGATCATGGTAGCGGATCATTCAATGGTTTTCTGTTCTTTCTCATGACAAGTCATTCTCTACTCTTAACAAGTTATGATCACTGTAATATACAAATACACACACATACATACAAACATACACACACACACACACGCATGCACGCACGCACGCACAGATACATATATACACACATATATATATATATATATATATATATATATATATATATATATATAGATAGATAGATAGATAGATAGATAGATAGATAGATAGATAGATAGATAGATAGATAGATAGATAGATAGATAGATAGATAGATAGATAGATAGATAGATAGATAGATAGATAGATAGATAGATAGATAGATAGATATAGATAGATAGATAGATAGATAGAGAGAGAGAGAGACTTGCATCGAGTCACATGCATACCTGCCCGTACACACATATATATATACCTTCATACACATATACATAAATATACCTGCAAAGAAATACATTCATATGGATTGCAACTTACATATGTGAGATCTAGTATGAGATTCCTTGATGTTGGATGAGTTTTCATAATGGTTTCTTATAAATAAATAAACATACTTTGATGGGCTATCATTGAGGTTGGAACTCCATTGGTTTCTTCTTATAACTGTTTTATTTATACTGTTATTGTAGCTAGCTGAAATGTCTTAATCTGAATTTATGTCAGTATATTTATGATTATGAACTGTCCATGACTCAGATGCTGTATAGTAGGCTGGAGCACGTAGATTTGAACCCGAGGGAAAGCCACCGCAGCTCACTTGAGGGGATGTCCATGTTAGCACTCTGGATCATCTAAAAGCGCTTCCTCTAGTCATAAGCAACAACTAATAATGTGCTATCCATTCTGTTAGTAGACAATCCAGTAGATAAGTAGATTATTCAGTAGAAAAAGTCTCATGTTATGTACCTAATAATGATGAGACTCAGATTGATGTGATGTACATAATCATGAATGCTTATACTGTATATTGTATGGATATCAAGCACTCAGCAGACATTGTTGTCGAGTGTACTGCTGTAGGCAGTGAAGGACACATTGCTGATGAGTACATGGCTGAGTATGTTGCTGTAGGAAGAGAAGGATAAGTATGTTGCTTTGGAGAGCACTCACACAAGATTGCATAGAAGGAGAGGGAGAAAAATGCAAAGAACAGGCATTTTCAGGCAGAAAAACCATCCAAAACCTGGGAGAGAAAAAAAAGCAAGGTCAGGTATCGATTCCTGATGTCGAAGTCAGGAACGGGTCAGGTAAGTCAGAATAAATGGTTCCTGACACGTCAGGAACCAACTAGGCCTGCCCTAAATTAGGCACCCAACAGGGACAGTTATAGGCCACCTTGGTCTAGGTTTGTAGCTAAAGGTCAATTATACAAGTGATAAGTATAGGTACAAGGAAAAGTGCAATATTTACCATGGTACAATTGTTACATCAAAGTTTTTCTTTATAACACTTGTTTTGGAATCATAGTAGTATTATAGAGTAAAGCTTACTTGATTCATGGTCCTTGATTCCCTAATGTCAGCAAACTCGAAATCACTTTGGCAAGCAAGAATGCTTTTCACTTTGGTACGAAAAGGTGCCTTTTTTTGGGTTTATAAACTTGTTCGTTATTTCCCTAGAACTCGTATTACTAATCATATGTATCGCATCCTTGATGATAAAAGAAAGTATATTATCTACTTGATAATGATTATGCTCTAGAGTAGACAATAAGGCTTATGTGTGTGCGCATGTGTGTGTGTGTGTGTGAGAGAGAGAGAGAGAGAGAGAGAGAGAGAGAGAGAGAGAGAGAGAGAGAGAGAGAGAGAGAGAGAGAGAGAGAGAGAGAGAGAGAGAGAGGGTGTCATGCCCTTTTGCCTACGTCCTTGGTTTTCTATCCAGCCCCTCTTGGTGCTTAGGTGGTTTGCCCTTCTCTGCCAAATTGTGCGCAACTATTAGGGAGTGGCAACCGTGCATGCCTCTGCATGGAGGAATGCCCCCAATGTATGGCCTACGAAGCACCATGGGCATGAGTGCTGAGCCTTCTGTGTACTTGAGCCAAGAAGACTCAAGGACTTGTGCCAATGAGACTGTACCTCAATTGCCACACAAGTGCGTATAGTGGGTACTTAACACACATCTAATTGTCAATCCGATGGAACGACGTACCAAGTGTATGAAGACGTGTGCACACGTAATGGAAAATGAAGTGGTCAAGCTAACATGCATGAGAAAAGACTACTACCTCTCACACTCACTGAAATGCTGAAAGTGTTTGCCGCAAAGCCTCTTACAGCAGTTTTCAGAAATTCAAGGATTTCTCCCGGCTCTGAACTCCGAATATAGGCAATAGGGTACTCGTTTCGAAGCTCTCGCCGAGACGCACCTCCTCGAAGTGGTGAAACTCGATTCTGGTAATTCTGCTTCAAGTTATGGCCAAAATGGTGAATGGCGGGAAACACCCACACTCACGCCACAACTCCTACAAGCTCACACACACACTACAGCTGCTCCAAATCAAGGGGAAGGGGTAGACAACAGTCATACACTTGCATATCAAGCAACACACACACATACAAGACCAAAATGAAGATCAAAATCTGCAAGGAAGAGGCAAATTCGAAATTTCAGAAGAGCTCCTTCTTCACAATGGCAAAAAGTTCTTACACAGAGTCACAAAGTGACTTATATACTAGTGCCCTAAGTTTGGTCCTTTCACACAAGAGACCGGCACTTTATTCACTAAAAGACTAATTTCTCTACTAATTTACATGGGTAAGCTTCTAATCTTCTGTGGGGATGCATCTAGAGGACTCTTCTAGTGCGTTTACAACGGAAAATATATACAAGAGTGGTTATAATACAAAAGTTATGTGTCCAAATCGGAAAAATTTTGGGGCCCTTCATTTTCTCTGCCTTGTGCTCTTCTGTGCTCTGCAACACTCTCCCCCTCTTTGTCTCTGTCGTCCCTTGACAGGTTTTAGCTTCTCGTTGGTTGCTTGTTTAAGTCTTTTGAGTGCACACATCCAGTGGTCGAAGAAGCAATGAGGACCGTTAGACAATTGGGTATCTTATCCGAGGTTTGTCCTTTACTTCTGTTTTTGGCTTTCTTTAAGAGTTCTGAATACACGCACCCAGTGGTCGAAGAAGCAATAAGGACCGTTAGAGAATTTGTTATTTTGTCCGATCTATGTCCTTTGCTTTTGTTTTGCCCCTTGGTATTCCGTATATCACATATCTGGGTTGCTGTATTCAGTTGGGTTTCCACGCACGCCACCAGTGACCTATGTGTTGCTTGTAGTACTCTGATTTGTCCTGGTTGCAAACATGTGACCCTGTTGTATTGCTTTAAGCCTGTTTTCTTTCTTTCACCGCGTAGGACCTGGATGATTCGCATTCCTGATGCATGCCCCTGCGGGGCTTTGGGCAGAGATGGGTGTTGCGCCCCTGCGGGGCTTCTTGCAGAGATATGTCTTCAAATATCATTGTTTTATTCTTTATTGAGTTGTTTTTGACTTTGATCTTCTTCTTCTTTTTTTTTGCTTGATTCCCCTTCCACACGTCCCTCCTCCTGAACTCTGTCGTCCCCGACAGGCTTTTTGTGGCGACGTGAGTATGTCTGTATGACTGTTCGCTCTCTTTGATTTAGCAAATTAGCGTGACAAAGCATGAATTCTTTCCATTGTTGTGATTTGACTCCGTCCTCTGGTGCTTGTCGATGATCCGCAAAGAAGCTCGTTTCATAAGCCACCAGTCTTGCATTCAAATTGGGAGTCATTTTCACAAAGATCTTTGAATCAATTTCAAAGAAGCCTGTAAAGAATGCTTCTTCAAAAGTCTGCATATATGTCGATGGCAGAAACATGAGGCGAGAGTAGTATGCCATAAGTGTGAGGAGGCTTGGAATAGTCGATAAATAAAAAATAAGAGCCTCAGATCCTTGCGTAATGCCAATGAAATTCAGGAATGTATATTTGGCATGTTGGAAAACCTTTATTACTGTCAATAGCATACTGAATATTTTGTTAGTCATTTTTACTGCTAAGTCCGGAACTGAAGCGTATCGGGCAATCCAAAATTCCATTGTTTTTATCATGTACTCCTCCGTCGGTAAGTAGTTATGTGGCGGACTAGGTAATAAGGGGTAATTGAGCCACTGATTATTGATGCTACCCTGGCGCTGACCTTCCCAAAATTGCGTTCAGGCTCTTCGACGAGGTAGTGGGCAAAACGAAGGATTTACTTGAAGTTCATAAGGTGATACCTCCCACTGTACCCGTAGTGTTGGATTCTTTTCTAGAAGCTTTCTTCGCCATATTGGATCCGCTTTCTCAAACTCTTCCTGAGTATATGTGAACGTATTGTACCTGAAGTTAAGGTTTTGGTCCGGATCTTTATTTGACGTAGACTTTATATAATGTCGCGTATTTTCTTTAAGTAATCCATATGGTACATTGAATGGCTTCAAAATTTGTTCTAATTGTTTATTTTCTATTTGAGCTTCTTTCATGATCCTGATGATCTGATCTTCAAATTCTACTGTAAGTTGGGACACCAGTAGTGCCCTTTCTGGTCTGCTCAGTTCTGCAATTTCCCGAGTGTTAGGTTTAATGTGAACCTCCTTTTCCTCCTTTACCGGTGAATGATATGAGGGGGAAGATAGAGGACATACCTCAGTCTCCACAGTAGCCTCTGCAGAAGTTGGAACTACTGGTGTCCCCTCTTTTCCTTTTTGTCCTAGCTGTTCCTGAAGTTCTTTAATACATTCATTCTTCTGTTTGAGTTCTTCAGTGGCCTTGGCAATCATATCTTTGTGTTTGAGAAGTTCTTGTACTACAATATCCATCTGATCGGTATCTTCTTTACATTGTCGCAGATAGTCATTCTCAGCTTTCTTCCATTTGGCTCTCAAGGCAGCCGTTTCATCCATGTATCTTTTTTCCCATTCGGCAATTGTGGCTTGCTCCTTTTTGAGCTGATCCTCATATTTAGCTATCTTGTCCACCAATTCTTGTACATTCTTTTCTGGTTGGGCTTGTACTTCTACCGGTTGGTCACTCAGAAGGGCTGTCATGAGTTCTTTATTTCGTAACCTTAGATTCTCTGCTTCCTCCATGTATACCTTGAGCTGAGACTCCAAGATTCTACTTCTGGCATTGAGTCGTGTTTTCTTAGTCTCATTGGCTTCTAACTTGTTTGTGAGTTCTTGAACCTGTTCTTTCAGTTTTGTATTTGCCGCTTCTAGTGTGCTGTATTGTGTTTTGACTTCTTGAAGTTCCTTTTCCTTTTTCAAAACACAGTCTTTTACCATTGATAACTCGTTGGAAAGATTCTTACCCCAGTTTTCAAGTTCCTTTTTATCCTGCATGGCTTGGTCATAATCCTCATCAGCATCAAGCATTAATTGCTCTGTGTCTAGTGCTGTTCGAATCATATCTTGCACTACAGGTTTGAGCTGAGCAATATCCACATTCAGCCATGTCTTAGGTATATCTGGGGTTTCTCCTGTTTGTACATCTTTTCCTTTTTCGACGTGGATTGTTTCATTGTTTGGTTGTCTGATTTGTAAGTGTACTTGCGGTTCTGCTTCGTCTTCATCCACATCAAGAGTTTTAGTGCCACTCCCTTGAAATGTAACATCCATGGGAGACGGTTCTGCCATAACCCTTATGGGTGTAAAGGGTTCTTCGTCTTCCTTTTGTGTTTCCTGACATTCCTTCTTTGGGATCTTCATGCGTATTTTTCGGGGTGGTGTGGCCTCCTTGATTTGGATGTTGGAACTTTCATTAAGTTTTAAAGTATGCTGACCTTCCATTTTTGCTTCCTTGCTCCGGGTACTTTGATCGACCTTCGTTGTGTGATCCTCCTGCTTGAGGCCTTTTTGTTCTTCGTTATAATTCACTTCATTTAATTCCTCCCATTGGCCGTCATCTTTTGATTCGCTTTGAATATCTACATCCAATAACGAGGTATTGGGCTCCTCTTGGCCGTCCGATCCAGAACTAGAGTTAACTAGCACTATTTCCCGATATCTATGTACTTTTGTGAGTTTGCTCTTTGTTTCCCTTGCTTGTTCTGACTTCTGATAATGATGACCTTGTACTGGAAGATCGATTTGGCCTCCTGTGTACTGATGAGTCTCTTCCAGGGCTTTAGCTAAATCTTCTTCCGTTATTTGCTTCTGTTCTTCAATAGTAGTTTTTGGGAGTGTATGTATCCTTTTTGTTGTTGGTGCATCCTCTTCAACTTGCAGAACTTCTCTGAATCTCTTTGTACCTCTCATTTTAGGCTGAGAGCTGGTTTCTGCAACTTCCATAATCTTTGCTCCTTTCTTCTTCTTAGGAACTGTGGCCACCTTGGCATACTGAGCAAGGGCATTTGATGATGGCATCTCTTGTAGATGTTCTCTCATTCCCAAGGCATGGTAGATCAGGATGGTCAGCGCCACACTGCCATTTAGGAACTTTTTATTCTTCCATTGCTTCTTGGCCTCGAACAATCTCTCTTGAACATATGGAGTCAAATTGATTTGATTTCCAATTTGCTTGATGGCATGGGAGAGTAGTTGGACAATAATTTTCTGTGGTGCCGTGTATCGGTGCATGTTCGGGAAACAGAAGTGTTGGTGGATCAATCTGACCTCATCCTCTATGTCCACTCGGTTGATGTCGATGAAGGTTCGGGTCTTTGCACCTTTACTTTCTTCTTTCACTATTGTGACCCCATCCTTCTCCCATCCAAAGGCTTCCTTGATTAGCTCATGTGTGAATTGAATAATCACCCATTCGCCTGCTTTATCCATTACTCTAGCTTCTGGCACCAAGGGATCATGTAGTGCTGGCTGTAGTGTATTCATGACTTGAGTGCATCTTTGAAAATCAGGCTTATAGATTGGCAGTTCAAAATATTTATGTAGGCCTGCTTTCTTCATGGTTTCTTCAACAGAAGGGAGTGTATGTTGCACTCGAAAATCCTGGGACATGATTGGAAACTGATGATCTGTGTCCATGATTTTAATCGTTGCAAGGAACAGGTAGTCCCCCGCAGGCTGATCTTCGCGGAACCAATGTCCCTTGGCCTTTGTGATACTCTGGGAGGAAAATCCATCACTTCCTCTTGTACGGTTGCTTCAGAATCTTCAGAAGCCATCTGCACTTGTAAGGAGAAGTGCATTAGTTTCTGGGATATTATGCAACAATACAGTGCATTGTTATGAGCATTATAGTTTTTCTCTCCGTTTCCCCATTATTCCAGAGGTGAGACCTCTTACCACCTCTTTTTACTTTTATTTTCCTGAAAGAAGACAATCGTTAGTGTAGCCGAAGCTTTTATTTATGTACATAGTAAGTCCATTCCTATCAAAGTGAAGCTAAGATCTAATCTCTCTTGGAGAAGGTGCGCCACTAGGTTCATAAGGTACGTCATGTGCCGAATGCATGGCCTCGCATTGTGGCCCTAGCATGCATACTTGAGGTGCATTAGAAACTTCATGAGTGCAATGGGAATCCTGATTTATTCCGTCGTGCATACTTGGGTCTCCACATCCATTTCGTGGGCGCTTGAATAGTACTTTCTGTTCCTTTGATTTCTGCGTCGGTTGGTGTCGTTTTAGTTTCTTCATGCGTTCGAATCGTATATACTTTTGCTGTTTGTCTTCGAGGATGGGTTCGTTTTGGCTTCCTTATTTGTCTCTCTTGCTGCATTACCTTCTCATGGTTGTTTCTTGCTGGCTTGGCTGCTTGAGTGATTTTTTTGGGGATCCATATCTGTTGTCGTCCCTTCTGAGCTTCGATCAAAGGCTTGGCGATCCATACCTGCATTAGTCCCTTAGGCTTGGACTGTGCTTGTACTGGTATGGTGATGTCTGCTTTCTTCTTAAGAGTGGGTTTTGGCTTCTCCTTGCTCGACATCCGATCCTTACGTACCCACTTGTACTTGAGTTGTCTTTGATATGAATAGTTGCTGGTTGTTGTTTTCCAATAGGGTGGTGTTGTGGCTCGTGGAGGAGCGTCAATAGAGGGAGTTTCCTTAATGGTCGGAGTCTCGTGGACGGACTGTGCTGATTTCGGCTCTTCTTCAGGCATTGTTGAGCTTGACGTGTCTTCTTCTTCCAGATTGGTTTCTGTTTTTTGAGTAGCCGAATTATTCTCGTGTGTCAATTCCGTACTGCTCTCCGTGCTTGTTATTATGCGTGGTTGGATTAGAGGCTTTACTTCTAATAGGCTGAAAATCTCCTTGTGCCCTATCTTTGCCGAAATATAGCCTTGAGCTAGATGGATACACACTTCATGCTCAATGATCCAGTCTTGTCCTAGAACTAAGTCTTCTATTAAGTCCTCATCGTTGCACACTAAGACTCTCTGTTCCATGGAGGAATTTTCTAGGTGGAGGGATACATTCGTGGTTCCAATACATTCTAGGGTTTGACCTCCAATTCCTATTAATCGGGCTTTTGTGGGATTCAAATCTAATTGCAGATCTTTTGCTATTCTCTTTCGCATGCAGCTAAGTCCTGCTCCTGAGTCTATCAATGCATCTATCAATTTGTACTCTGTCTTGCCAATCCCTAGGTTTAGGTAAGGTTTCGTTTTGCCCATACCCGTTGTATCATGATTATCGACTTGGTAATTTGCCATAGGGATAGGCTCTTCACCTTGGAGATAGCGTTCATCTCTTTGCCTCATCCATTCTTTCCGTTTTCTAATGCGCTCTAGTGCTTCTTGTCGAGCTTACTCTCTAATTCGCTCTTCCTCCTTTTTCCTATGTTGGGCACCTACCAATCGTGCTAGCATTTGATAAGTCAAGGGCTCCATGAATCGTCTCACTCTACATCCACTGATGTAGTTGGGAAGAATGTCTCCGTCTAGCGTGGCGAGATTGACTACACCACCAGTAGAGATTCGATTTATGATCAAAGGTCCGTATCCGCGTTTTTGTAACTTCTTGGCATGTTGTTTCAAGGTGTACACTAGGACTAAGTCTCCTTCTTTAAGTCCCTTGTCTTTTATATGTGCATCATAATATGCCTTTTGTCTCCGTTTAGCAGCATAAATGCCTGCTACTGCTTGCAATCTGGTCTCATGTAACTTCTCGATTTGATCTAGTTGTTGGGATAATTCATGTCCGTTCCATTCATATTGCTGGGCCACTTTCAATGTTGGCACTAAAAAGTCAATTGGCAAAATTGCATTTTGCCCATACACTAAATTGAAAGGTGTAGTTCCAATGGCCGTTTTATATGCAACTCGAAATGCCCAAATTGCATGATGCAATTGTTTGTCCCAATCAGACCTTCCATTATTGACAAGCTTAGTCAATACCGTGCATAGTACTTTGTTGAAGCTCTCAGCTTGTCCATTGGCTTGGGGATGATATGGTGCTGATTTTTTATGAATCACTAAAAACTCGTTCATTAATGACTCGATTACCTCATTGAGGAAGTGCGTTCCCCGATCACTCACAATCTCGATGGGTAATCCAAAACGGGTGAAAATATGCTCGAAGAGAAACTTAGCCGTGGTTTGAGCATCGTTCTTTCTAGTGGCTTTTGCTTCTACCCATTTGGTTAAGTAATCCGTGGCTACTATGATGTACTCTGCATGTGATCCTTTGGCAGGTGGATTGATAGGTCCTATGAAGTCAATACCCCATTTTGTGAAGGCTCTCGCGCATATCATGGGTCTTAATGGCATGTCATCTCTCCGAATTGGGTATCTAGTTCTCTGACAAGTCTCACAACTCCGTACATATGTTTCAGCATCCATATGTAGAGTTGGCCACCACAAGCTTGCAAAGAGAATCATTTTGACTGTTCTTTCCACCGAAAAATGACCTCCTGCATCACCTGCATGAGCCATCTCTAATATGGGTAAATATTCTCCTTCATGCACACATAATCTGAGTTGGTTATCTTTCCCTCGTTTAAACAATTGTTTGCCCATGAGTGTATAATCCCTTGCTCATTTCCTCTAAGGATCGCTTTCTTGCTAAACTAGCTCCTATCTCATGCTCCTTCGTTTTGAGAAATTGTAATAATGTCTTACTCCGATTGGGCGCTATGGTCGAAAAAGGTAGAGACACATGATCTTCCGGGATCATCTCTTGGCATTCTGCACAATTGCTTACATATTCGTGAATATTCTTTGGTAGGTCAGGCCAGTACACTCCTAATCTTTTTAGTTCTCGTAATGTTCCCTGAGTCCCTTGGTGTGTTCTCCATTTGTTTATGTGTGCCTGCTTGATCAGTTGCCTTTGTTCATCCTCCTCGACACATCTAAGTAACACACCATTGGTTTCCTTGTAGTACACACTTCCTTGATTGAAGAATTTCTTTTTTGCTATTCCTGTTGATTGAGTGTTGAGGGCCATGGGTGAGTATCGGGATCAATTTTTCTGCCCACTTTGGGCAAACTTATAGATTAGACAAATAAGCATCTGGTAGATCGTCGGGTACTTCACTTGGTGGCTCTCCGTGAGTTAGCCTAGAAAGGTGGTCTGTTCTCACATGTGTGTTTCCTTTTTTCACTATTACTTCAAAATCGAACTCCATGAGTAGTAAGAACCATCGTACCAACCTTCCCGTGTTGCAAGGCTTATTGACTAAGTACAATAGAGCTTGATGGTCAATAAAGAACTTGAATTTGTTGGCTAAGAGATAGTGTCTAAATTTCTTCACTGCATAGACCATGCCTAAACCTTCTCGTTCAGTAGTGGTATAATTTCTTTCTGCTTGATTCAGTTGTCTACTCGCATAAGCAATTGGATGATCGAGCTTGCCTTCATCAGCCGGTTGGGCTAGGATACATCCAATGGCATAGTTAGAAGCGTCAACATGAATGTGAAAGGGCTTGCTCCAGTTGGGTGATTTCAGAATTGGGGCTGTACTAAGTCTCTTTTTCAACTCGGTGAATGCCTTTTCGCACTTTTCTGTCCAAGTAAATTGAGTCAAGAGACCATACAAGGGTTTTGCTATTATGGCATACATGTGAATGAACCTACGGTAGTATCCACAATGTCCCATAAAGGCTTGCACTTCCTTTGCATTCTTGGGTCTTGGTAAGTCTAAGATGATTTTAATCTTGTCCTCATCCGTAGATATTCCATTTCTCGAAACTATGTGTCCTAGAATTTTCCCTTGTCTTACCATGAAGACACATTTCTCTGGGTTTAAGCAGACTCTGTACTGTCTACATTTGTTGAATATCTTCCTCAACTCGGGAATGTGATCGGGTCTTTGATTGGAGTACGTGCACAGGTCATCTACATATACTTCCATGCTTTTTTTTCAGAAATTCCTTGAAAACATGACACATCAATCTCTGGAAGGTAGCTGGAGCATTAGTGAGTCCAAAGGGCATCACTCTGAATGCATACACTCCCCATTCAGTGGCGAATGCTGTCTTATGTTGATCTTCAGTCGCAATAGCTACCTGATTGTATTCGGAGAATCCATCTAGGAAACTATAGATCTCCTTACCTGTTACTCTTTCTAATAAATGGTCCGTGATAGGTAGTGGGTAGCTGTCACATATAGTGGCTGCATTCACCTTCTTCAAATTTATGCACACTCTCAAGTTTCCATTTTTCTTAGGCACTACTACTAGTGGCGATACCCACTCGGTATGTTCTATCTCATATATGAATCCTGCCGCTAGTAGTTTGTCTATTTCTTCCTTAATCTTTGCTTCGTAGACTTCATTGTATGTATAAGGACGTTGTTTGGAGGGTTTTGCATCTGCTGTCATTGGTATTCGATGGGAACAAATAGTGGGTTCTACCCCTTTGAGATCCTTATAGGTCCATGCGAATACATCTCGGTACTCCCGGATAAGGTATATGAGTTCCTCTTCCTCTTCTTCAGACACATCTTTACCAATATATGTGCATCTTTCTTCTCCTTCGTCAATTGTTACAACAATTTTTTTCGTTTGTTCCTTGTTGTCATACGCTTCTCCGTCTCGTGCCTCTCGTCTAGGCATTTGAATAGCCACTTTTCTTTCCTCCACTTCGTATTTTTTAAAGTGTTCAGGAACTTCAAAAAGATCTGGGTTCGGCCCTACCTTACTCTTGTCCTCCTCCTGCCTGTGTATTGCCGTAGCAGTTTCAATTGCTAAGATCTTTGTTGGTTCCTGTTCCTTCTGGTTCTGAATAGTATT
Organism: Ceratopteris richardii; assembly: GCA_020310875.1. Classification (NCBI taxonomy): domain Eukaryota; kingdom Viridiplantae; phylum Streptophyta; class Polypodiopsida; order Polypodiales; family Pteridaceae; genus Ceratopteris; species Ceratopteris richardii. Next base: position 102,523,672 of record CM035442.1, on the reverse strand, counting down.
TAAGTAGCTTTCTTCGGAATCAAATTCTGGTTCCATCTCTATGCTTTCATATTCCTCTTTCCATTCTTTTTCCAGGATTTCCCCTTCTTCTACCTCTTGAAGAACAACCATATAGAAGTTTACATCATAGCCTTCCTCATCTATGCATTCATTCATCGTCAAAACTTCCTCGTTTACGCATACATCTAGAGTTGCCAAGATTTCCATCCATCCATGTGGCTCAAAAATCTCATCAGAAAAAATTTGAGGCGTGTAAGTGGGGTCCTCTACTTATCGATGGTTAGGATGTCCTATCGGCCATGGTTGCCTTTTGCTCTCTTCTCTCTTGGCTTCCTTACACATCCACAACTGGGCATCTTCATGCATCCAAGATTGATCACTTGATCGAGCACTGTGAATGGATAAGTCATCTTCTTCTCGGTGTACTGGATTCCATTGTAGTGGAGGGACATCTCGATAAGCAAATGTGTGCAAATTTATTTTGGTGGTGTTTCCTTGATGTTGCAGGTATAACGAATCTCTTCCCCAATCCTGTACTACCCGCATTTGTCTCATGAAGGGTCGTCCTAATATCATCTCGTAGTTGTTTGCTTTCTCGAATTTACAGATGGCTAGGGTGTGTTCGAATTCTACTCCACAAGTGGTTAGTTTGATCCTTTCTAATATTCCTAAGGGTTTTTCTACATGACCGTCTGCTAATTGGAGTTTCATGCGTGTGGGTTGTAAGGCAGGTTTTCCCCATTTTTCCCAGATTTCCTTGGTGGAAATTCCTACCCCGGCTCCCGTATCTAGAATGGCCTTGGTCATGTACCCATTGTGTGTGACTGGTAGACAAGTATTACCCTCATCCCCTTCACTAAACTCTCCCACTTTATCAACTGGAACTTGTATTGTGGAGTTATTTTCCTTCTCCTTTTCTTTCGGTCCTCCAATCTCTGGCTATGATTCTAATTGGTTTTCCATTTGCTTCCATAATTGTGGTTTAAGTCGAAGCAATTCTTCCACCGTCAATTTGCATCGTACTTTTGTTTTCTTTAATTCTGTTAGATTGTGTGAACTCTCTTCTACCTTTTCCTTTCCCTTTCCATGCACTGTGGGTGCTCGTATTATTACTGACTCCCTTTCGTATTCTCCCATGTAATTAGGCAATGTTGAAATGCTTATGGTTTCCTCTCTTCCTCTGTCAAGTCTTGATACTTCTTCGTATACTTCCTCCAAGTTGGGGTGAAGTTGACAATCTTCCACATCTATTTCCTCAAAAGGAGGTGTATTGTCTCCATTCTTCTTCCATTGCTCCTCTCGTATTCTATTCCATAAGTCTTTTGGCCAATCGGCCTCTAAATCTGGGATTATTGACATCGATTCATCTTGGGTTTTTATCTGACCGCTTTGGTCATCTTCTTTCCTAGGTTCCTTGCTATTGGACTTTAAGCATTCTTCATACAGACTATGTGCAATCCTGGTCTCTGGTAGAATTGGGATAGTCTTTTCTAGGGTTGCTTGTGCTACTTCTATGAGTTTCCTGCATATGGTCAGTCTTTCTTTCTCTAATTCCCCTTTAGGGTAGATTTTTTAATGTTGTTCAACGTTTGGGCCCATCTTGATTCTAGCTTGGTAGGCTTTCAACCACATGTCTAAATCGTCTGGCTTTGGGTCTGCTAGAATTGATCCGGGCTTCTCCCTATCTGAGCTAGGTCGGGGTAGCTCAGGGGTCTCCTTAGGATTCCCTTGTGCCTTGTGCTTATTCTGGTTTTTGGTTTGCTTTTTACTGTTTATAGTCTTATTTTTTGCCCATTTGTCCTTGAGTTTCTCTCGTCTTTCCTTCCATTTCTGAACTTTCGTGTTCCGGGGATTTTCACATGGGTCCTCAGAATCTTCCACTATCTGAATTGGAGGGCTTATTTTTTTGTTGCTTTTTTGTTTCTCTTCCGGGTGCTGTTCTTTTTGTTGTTTCGTTTGGGCTCTTGTAATGGCCTTTAGTGGCACAGTGTACTCCTTATCACTTCCGGATCCTTCTATGACCTCAATCACATTGATTGGTGCAGTGTCTTGGGATTTGGCTGGGTTCTTAGGGCAATCTGTAAAAAGATGTTCCTTTCCACAATCACTGCAATACCCTTCCCAAACTCTCGGAGGTGGTGGATTATAAGGTCGAGGGCATTCCCTAATGAAGTGATCCCCTCCGCATCTATAGCATGGTCCTCTTTGCACCGGTGGTCTAACGGGAGGTCTCATGGGTTGTGCTTTAGGAGCCGTATACATTAAGGTGGCTGTTTCTGCTCCATAGGCCTGATCATAGCTTTCATAACCATAATAAGCCGTGTCATATGTTGGTTCATATTCCATCATGTTTGCTTCATATGGATAGTACTCTCCTGGTGGAGAGTCATACCCTGGGTTGGTTGATTCCACATTGGTCATTATTGATGCTGGTACTATGGCTCTCTCTAAGTTTTCTTTTGGTTGAGCATACTTCACTGGTACTACTTGTTGAGGTTGTGATAGCTGGGGTCCCAGTACTGGTTGTGGTGGTGGGTACGGTGCTTGCTCATATTGTCTTGGTGCTCCTACTGGTGTTGGATAAGGATTGTATCTAGGCATCTCCCTACCAGGCTCTCTAGGTGGATATCCATATGGTCGGTATTGAGGTGGTTGGATAGGCCGTGCTTGCCTATTGAAGGGACAATTTTCAGTTGTGTGATTGGTGTATTTTTGCTCGATGTGGCAGTATGAAGAAGTCCCTTGTTGTTGCTGTCTGTAGTATGGATACGTAGGTTGTGCACCGGCCCCTCCTCTGGCACACAAGTGTGTGGGGTGCTCTCCTCCACATAAGTTACATCTCCGTAACATAGGCACTCTTTGAGCTGGATTTTGGTAAGCTCTTTGCCCCTGGACTCCTAGTTTTTTTGCTAATAGTTCAGCTAGTTCTTCTATGTTACCGGAGTTGGACGTGATAGTACTTCTTAAGTCTTCTGATTTAGTGAGGTCGGTCGTACCTTTGAGGTCTTCGGCAAGGTTATCTTCCAAGTCAATGCACCCTTGAAGACACTCACTTAATGTTTGTAGCCTTTTCACATATACTAGGGTTCTTAGGGTTCCGTTAGAGAGCCCATCTAAAAATAATGAAATCATCTTTTGTTGAGTGGGTCTCTCAGCTACTGGGCATCTATCCACATACTGATTGAATCGTCGGGCAGCAGTCTTCACAGTTTCATTAGGGTTTTGTTTAAAGCTATGGATTAGAGATGCAGAATTGTGTTTAATCCCTCTCTTTGTGAATTCCCCAATGAATTCTTGAAAGAATTGTTCCATGTTTTCAAATTGATTGGGATCTAAAGGTTGGAACCAAGTTAGAGCTGTCCCTGTGAGGGTGAGCCCAAAAGACTCATACTGCACAAAGAAGTCCTCTACTTGCTCTGCTCTTAGAACCTGTCTAAATTCGGCAATATGATCATATGGTTCCCCTAATCCATCATAATGGTTTCTCACGCACTTAGCTACTTGGATTGGTCTCAATCTTCTCGTTGGTTCAGGTGGTCTGGGCATCACAGGGAAGACTGGGGCAGCTGGTCGTAATGGAGGTATTCCTGGCTGTCCCCCTACTGGTGGTCGTGGTCTGACCGGTGGTCGATAATGGTTCCCTATCCCTGCGTGAGCTGGATTGTGTGTGTGCACTCCTGGAGTTGCAAACTGTACATGAGTACGGTTGGGCACACTTCGTTGGCTGGTCTGTCCGGATGTGGTATGTTCCGTCTCTTGTTGATTTCCAAAAGGATTTTGTGAGGTAGTTGCCTGATCTCTTGGCGGAAATACAGGCGCCCCCATGTATCTCAGTCGAGCTCTGTCTGAGGCACTCACCGGCCAATATCTCCTCTGATCCTTGTCCAAGTAAGTGAATCTAGTTTCATCGTCTGGGTCTTTTAGCTCATAAAACATCATAGGGTTTTCTTCTCTCCATGGGACTGGTAAGTCGGTTTGAAGCAATAAGTCTGATCCGTGGATCTTATAGACTTCCAACAAGTAGTCCTCTTGAGGAATCAAGTCCCCTCTCAAGACCCGTGATACTTGGGATCTTCCTCTAGGGGTGGTTACTAACTCTTCCGGATGTGTCCCTTCTGAGTTGTCTGGGTCCACAAACTCTCCCCTTTCATTAATCTTCTCAGGAAAATTAGTCACAATGTAGATATGACCAAGTTTGTCTACATAAGCACCCCCTTCATATTTGACAGCAGGTCGGGGCACTATTGGGGCATTCAGGGAAGTTACCATCCTGGCCACCGATCTGTTCAAGCCATCCAGATAGATAGGGATCTCCTGGGCATTGGTAGACACATACTGTAAGGAAGTACGGTAATCTCCCTCAACTGTAGACATGAAATTTCTATTTGGTGTTGGACCTTGCATGTCTTCTGATGCCATGGGTATTTCCTCCTCAGAATCACTAGAGGTCTCTGAGTAGACAGAGTGGTGACTGACCTGAGCCGCACTTCCTGTAGAAGAGATGACACTTCTTCGGCTACTTAGCACTCTTCCTGGCCTCAAGTTCATTCACACTCCTAAGTCTCTCTAGGTGTCCCACAGACTCTCCTTGAGTGACTCTTCCCAAGGCCTCCAATTGTCTCACAACAATGTTAGGGTCAATCTGGCCGATACCGTTTCCAGACGATACCACACTAGGCGATACTGCCTTGGCCGCGATACGATACCAGACACAGGAACGATACGATACCAATCTGGTGTCGCGATACCACCTTGGGAAGCAGACGATACGATACCTCTGCTGTTCACGATACGATACCGAAAAGTCTCGACGATACGATACTGGACACCTGCACGATACCGATATCAGTACCCTTACGATACGATACCCAGTATGGTGTCGCGATACTTCACAAGGAAGTGACACGATACGATACAGGTGGGGTCAGACGATACGATACGAAGATTCAAGGCGATACGATACTGGAACTATGACGATACGATACCACAGGACCTAGACGATACGATACGTATGACAGTATCGCGATACTATCCGGGTGAGTGGGCGATACGATATCAAAAAAGGACACGATACGATACTGCTTGTAACGATACGATACCAACTTAGCAAGGTGAGATCGCGATACCAGCTTAGCGACACGATACCAAAATGGTATCGCGATACCAAGTCTGAAACCCGGCGATACGATACCTCTGAAAATGTACGATCGCGATACCAACTCGGGGTCACGATACCAAAATGGTATCGCGATACCAAGACCGGTATCAAGCGATACGATACCTCGGCGAGTATCGCGATACAAGGGAGTTTTGGTATCGCGATACCAAACCTCAACCGATCGCGATACTCAAGCCAAAATGCAAGATATTTTCAAAATTTTTGCACCCCCTTGCTCTCCTTACTCCCCTCTTCTCTCCTAGGCCTCTGTATCACACAAAAAATCTGTTTTGATATCAGTTTTCCCCCCCCGCGATACTGCGCATGCCCTTAATCATGTGTTTATGCATGTTTAGAGAGTTTTTGGCTAAGGTTCTTGGTGAAATCTTACCAGTGTATTGCTCTGCTTGCACTTGGAACTCAACCCCTAGCTATGACAGCCTGAAAACCACGATACTTCACTCGCGATACCGGTCGCTACTAGCAAACGATACCAGACTGCAGTGAAGTGTCAAATGAGCCAAATTTTTGGTTTTTATACTTTTTTGACAGATTTTGAATTTTGCAATTTTTCTTGGTGATTTTGGAAATTTTTTTTGGTGATTTTTTCTACTCCAACTTCTCCTAACCTAACCCTAACTCCTCCTTCTCTTCCCTCCTCCTAAACCTAAACCTAAAACTTATTACACACACCTCTGAGATGTGAAGTAACAAGTGCTGAAGTGATTGACTAATTGCCACAAAACAAATTCACTTCTACAAGTACGATTCTATTACACTCGATCTATAACCATCACGAAGGCACCTTGGTTGAGTGTTCCTCGGCAACGGTGCCAAAAACGTGTGTACTTGAGCCAAGAAGACTCAAGGACTTGTGCTCCTCCAAATCAAGGGGAAGGGGTAGACAACAGTCATACACTTGCATATCAAGCAACACACACACATACAAGACCAAAATGAAGATCAAAATCTGCAAGGAAGAGGCAAATTCGAAATTTCAGAAGAGCTCCTTCTTCACAATGGCAAAAAGTTCTTATACAGAGTCACAAAGTGACTTATATACTAGTGCCCTAAGTTTGGTCCTTTCACACAAGAGACCGGCACTTTATTCACTAAAAGACTAATTTCTCTACTAATTTACATGGGTAAGCTTCTAATCTTCTGTGGGGATGCATCTAGAGGACTCCTCTAGTGCATTTACAACGGAAAATATATACAAGAGTGGTTATAATACAAAAGTTATGTCTCCAAATCGGAAAAATTTTGGGGCCCTTCATTTTCTCTGCCTTGTGCTCTTCTGTGCTCTGCAACACCTTCCCTTCCTCACGTTTTTTGGGAATGTCGGTTGTCCCTTGCATGGTGGGTAGATGCCCGACAACGGGAACGCCCTCTGTCCATCCTTGGCGGGTCTTGTATCTTGATGGCTGCGAGGGCTTGCATCAGGCCGGCCCATCCCTAATCTTGCCCGCTCACTCAAAGGGGCTTTGGAGTGGTAACTGTGCATGCCTCTAAATAGCGGACCGGCTAGGAATGCCTCCAATGTATGGGCTACAAAGCACCATGGGCATGAGTGCTTAGCCTTCCCTTCCTCACGTTTCTTGGGAAGGTCGGTTGTCCCTTGCATCATGGGTAGATGCCCGGCAACGGGAACGCCCCCCGTCCATCCTTGACGGGTCTTGTACCTTGATGGCTGGGCAGGCTGGCATCGGGCCGGCCGGTCCCTCATCTTGCCCGCTCACTCAAAGGGGCTTTGGACGTGTGTGGCAAAGGAGAGCCACTATGCCTCTTGGCAAATGGCAACCATGGACTTGACGTCGATGTATTGCCAGACCGGCTCGCCTTCGGCCGTCGTCTGTCTCCTCTTCCGGGTTAAGTCCCGCTTCCACTACGCAACCTGCCTCCGGGCCACCGAACATCTCGTCTCTCTTTGGCTTCCAGGTTACTTAAGGGGATTGCCCCTTTAACTCGTGGCTGTCCGTCTCCTTGTGGGCTCAAGACAAAACCCCACTTGGAGTTGGACCGTCACATTTGGTATGAGAGCTTCGACTCTCGGTCGGTCTGTGAATCTGCCGTTGATGGTGTCGGTCGTCGGCCCATCGGCAAAAAGGGATTTTTTTTTTTTTTTTTTTTCTTTTATATTTTATTTTATAAATACATGAGATACATTCGCCGTTGGTCCCCGCTTGGAGCTTGGCTTGTTTTGGCGCAAAAATGGAGAATTTTTTTTATGGACGTCGTAGTGTCCGCCGTCGGCCCCCGCACGCGTCATCGGCAAATGATAGCAGACGAGAGCTTCAAGCCCATGTGGCACGGGTCCGGGGGTCGGCGTGGCAAGCAACCCCAATCTTTTATGATCCTATGTAAGGCATGATGATTTGCCCGTCAATGTGTTTATGGGTTTGACCCTCTTGTCGGCCCACTCCTGTTCGCTCATTCCCTCATTGGGGGGATCCGTGACGTTCATTTGGCGGCAACCACCGTGAGGCGGGAGGTAACATCCTCCATATGCCGGCAAGGTTGCCTTGTTCTCTAGGCTGGAGTAGCGCCGTAAGTCGCACTGACCACTGTAAGATGCGTCCTTTTGGGGTGGGGGCCCCCGTTCATGAGACTGAAATTTGGGAGCAACATAGGGCAGTTCCGCCGTGCTCCATCGTGGGTGGGCTGCAGGGTAGAGTGCTATGGTAAAACGGTGATGCTTCCATGTGCTAAAACGTTACGTGTGCTCAACCTGCTTATCGACCGTAAGGCATGTCTCTTTGAAAATATTGTAATATCATTTATTTGAGTCACCCCCGAGCTAAGCAAAAATATGGAAGCAAAGGCTAATCAAACCGTGTTCTTCCATGAGGGTATCGCATCGGCCGGGATGGTGAGTGCCCTGAGGCCAAAATCTTTTCGGATGGAATATAGTTCCTATCTTTTACTCTTGGGTCTACGTGCCTAGAGTTATCAAAGTAAAGTGCCGTGCTACTCGTCGGGCCGTACGCACTATGTGAAAAACCGTGGCCGGCGGGCTCGTAGCTTCGCCCTCTCGTCACACCCTATGTGGAAGCCATCCATGGGTCCCTTCGTGGCCGAGGCAAAGTTTCAAGTAGAAGTGGCTTGCATGAATGTAAGATGCATCATGCGCAGCATGTTCGTGCCTTTGTGTGAAACGAAGCGTGCGCGCCGATAGACCCGTTTTCATGCGGCGAGCGGGTTCGTGACCTTGCCCTTCCAACCGTGCCTTATGTGTGCCGCTCGCGGGTCCTTTCGCGGCCCGAGCATAATTTCAAAGGAATCGGCCGGCATGAATGTAAGCCGCTCTGTGCGTCGCACGTTCGTGCCTGCCAAGTGCCGTTGGGGCCGCCGATAGGCCTGTGTTCATGTGGCCGGCAGGTTCATGACCTCGCCCTCCCATCCATGCCTTGTGTGTGTGCTGCATGTGGGTTCCTTCGAAGACGGGGCAAAGTTTCAAAGGAATCGGCCAGCGTGAATGTAAGTTGCACTGTGTGCTTCACGTCCGTGCCTTGTGCTAAATGTCGTGTGGGCCGCCGATAGGCCCATTTTCAATCTGGTCGGCATGCGTAAATCGTGTCATGCACTAAGTCACTTGAATGCGCCGTAAGCCATAGTGCCACAAGTCGCTGAAATATGTGTTGTAATTCGCCTTGACCACTGCAAGCTGCGCGCACATGATGTCGGTGACAATGATGCGTGGTATGTCCGTGCCGTTTATGCAACGTAACGCTGTGGGCCATCGATAGGCCTCTCTTCCTTGGTGGGAATTACCTTGGCTAACGCTTGCATTCTGGGCTTCACCGTGCCTTGATAATTATGGAACGTCGGAATGTACCCAAAGGATATGCGTGGAGTAGCAACGAGGCCCTCCCATTACAAGACAGGCATGGACCCATATTGCTATATCTACCCGGGTCGGGGCAAAATTTTAACTTGGAACTGGCTTGGGGCCTTAGTGTTTCATTTTGGCTCTTGCCTTGAGCGGAATGGCCCAATCTACTGTCTTGACGACGAAGGGCACTTGGACGACCAATCATGAACTGACTTAGAGGGACTGGCCATCCTTTTGACGATAGGACCTTCTTGGAAGTCCTTGGATGGAATCGGCACATTCAGCTTAACAAGAGGCAAAGGTACCATGACCCAAATTGTGAGGTGCCACACTTATGCAAGATTTGGCTCATGTGGAGCTTGGCTTTGTCCCGATGCAGTCGAAGTGGAGCAAGCCGTTCCTTCTTTAAGTAGTCTATTTGCTTCGAGCCAAATTGGCAGTGTTAGGATCGCACCTCTCTTGCACAAGTAAAGTTTCCCTTAGATATGCATTCGCAAGACAATCCATGGTACTAAGGAAACTGCCCCGAATTCGAAGGTAAGAACACCATGCACACTCACAACCATCACAATTTTCACCCTTTCAGCTTCACCGCAGACGGGATTGATCCTAGTTGCCTGTAGGTGAACTTCTCGAGGACGAGAAGTTTGTCGGAGAAGGGGTGGATGTCATGCCCCTTTGCTTGCCTCCCTTGTTTTCTATCGAGCCCCTCTTGGTGCTTGGGTGGTTTGTCTTGCTGCATCGAATTGTGTTTACTATAAGGGAAGTGGTAACCCTGCATGCCTCTGGACGGCGAACCGGCTAGGAATGCCCCCAACGTCCGGGCTACGAAGCACGATGGGTGCGAGTGCCGAGCCTTCCCTTCCTCATGTTTCTTGGGAACGTCAGTTGTCTCTTGCATAGTGGGTAGATTCCCGACAATGGGAACGCCCCCTGTCCATCCTTGGTGGGTCTTGTACCTTGATGGCCAGGCGGGCTGTCACCTGGCCGGCCCATCCCGCATCTTGCCTGCTCACTCAAAGGGGCTTTGGACATGTGTGGCAAAGGAGAGCCACTATGCCTCTTGGCAAACGACAACCATGGACTTGACTGCAGCGTACCACTGGGCAGGCTTGCCTTCGTTGGTCATCCCTCTCCTCTTCTCGGTTAAATCCCGCTTCCGTTATGCAACTTGCCTCCGAGCCACCCAACATCTCGTCCCGCTTCGGCTTCGGGGTTACTGAATGGGATTGCCCCTTTAACTTGTGGCTGTCTGTCTCCTTGTGGGCTCAAGACAAAACCCCACTTGGAGTTAGACTGTCAGAGGGGAAGGGGAGTGGGGGGAGGGGCTGGGGGGGGGGGGGAGGGAGGGATAGAGAGGGGGGGGGGAGAGAGAGAGAGAGAGAGAGAGAGAGAGAGAGAGAGAGAGAGAGAGAGAGAGAGAGAGAGAGAGAATACACAACAAAACAAAAGTATGTGTGTGTATGAAGTATGTATTGTTTGATTGCACAATTTCATACCATTGGTACTTTTTGCATAGTTCTGTGGTTAAAATATATTCGAATTTTGTAGACAACAAGAAGACTGAGAGATTGAAGTACCACAGATATCCAATATGTACCTACTTGTAGAACTACTATTATATTTATATCGTGCTTTTGTTTAAAATTTTTCTAGATGTGAAGAGCCTTCTCTAAATGTTAGACATCGTATGAACACTTTAAATAAGGGAGTATACACTCCTCTTGTTTGTGATGAATAGCAAATCTATTTACGAGTTCCATTGAAAATGGTGCATCAAGACTAGCGTAACCTTTGCACACCTTAAGGAAACACAAATCTACACACACAGGATGCTTGGAATTTTGTATACCAACAAATCATCAATTAGTTTAAGCACATGGCTCAGAATTAAACACAATGATGACGTTAATGGGGATGCCATAGTATTTATGGTATTATGCATAATGGAGCTGATAGGGTCTTGTGGTTGACTACCATGAGCTTAATCCTTTTAGTGACGCTCTCCTTGGGGGTGAATCTGGGATTCACCCGGATTCATCATGGAATATATGTTTGTTGCATGAGCGGACATGTAGTTTTCACTTGTGGATTCCTCATTTGAGTTGCAAACAATTGATAGGTGTGTATGATCAACTATGCATTCACTTCAAATTCTCCCCTCTTTAGCTTGTATCTTGTGCTTGGCTTCATTAGCTGAGTGTATGTAGTGTTTGATTGCACAATTTCATACCATTGGTACTTTTTGCATAGCTTTGTGGTTAAAATATATTCGAATTTTGTAGACAGCAAGAAGACCAAGAGATTGAAGTACCACATATATCCAATATGTACCTACTTGTAGAACTACTATTGTATTTATATCGTGCTTCTGTTTAAAATTTTTTTAGTTGTGAAGAGCCTTCTCTAAATGCTAGACATTGTATGAACACTTTAAATAGGGGAGTATACACTCCTCTTGTTTCTGATGAATAGCAAATCTATTTACGAGTTCCATTGAAAATGGTGCATCAAGACTAGCGTAACCTTTGCACACCTTAAGGAAACACAAATCTACACACACAGGATGCTTGGAATTTTGTATACCAACAAATCATCAATTAGTTTAAGCACATGGCTCAGAATTAAACACAATGATGACGTTAATGGGGATGCCATAGTATTTATGGTATTATGCATAATGGAGCTGATATGGTCTTGTGGTTGACTACCATGAGCTTAATCCTTTTAGTGACGCTCTCCTTGGGGGTGAATCTGGGATTCACCCGGATTCATCCTAGAATATATGTTTGTTGCATGAGCGGACATGTAGTTTTCACTTGTGGATTCCTCATTTGAGTTGCAAACAATTGATAGGTGTGTATGATCAACTATGCATTCACTTCAAATTCTCCCCTCTTTAGCTTGTATCTTGTGCTTGGCTTCATTAGCTGAGTGTATGTAGTGTTTGATTGCACAATTTCATACCATTGGTACTTTTTGCATAGTTTTGTGGTTAAAATATATTCGAATTTTGTAGACAGCAAGAAGACCAAGAGATTGAAGTACCACATATATCCAATATGTACCTACTTGTAGAACTACTATTGTATTTATATCGTGCTTCTGTTTAAAATTTTTTTAGATGTGAAGAGCCTTCTCTAAATGCTAGACATTGTATGAACACTTTAAATAGGGGAGTATACACTCCTCTTGTTTCTGATGAATAGCAAATCTATTTACGAGTTCCATTGAAAATGGTGCATCAAGACTAGCGTAACCTTTGCACACCTTAAGGAAACGCAAATCTACACACACAGGATGCTTGGAATTTTGTATACCAACAAATCAACAATTAGTTTAAGCACATGGCTCAGAAATAAACACAATGATGACGTTAATGGGGATGCCATAGTATTTATGGTATTATGCATAATGGAGCTGATATGGTCTTGTGGTTGACTACCATGAGCTTAATCCTTTTAGTGACACTCTCCTTGGGGGTGAATCCCAGATTCACCCGGATTCATCCTGGAATATATGTTTGTCGCATGAGCGGACATGTAGTTTTCACTAGTGGATTCCTCATTTGAGTTGCAAACAATTGATAGGCGTGTATGATCAACTATGCATTCACTTCAAATTCTCCCTCTTTAGCTTGTATCTTGTGCTTGGCTTTATTATGGCTGAGTTTGCCCGTCACTTTGGGAAGTGATTGAAACGCAGTTCTTATAGCTTCTTATGAGTCGTGTGTTGTGGGGGGGATGCGTATGAAGATGCACTCGGGGATGTCATAGTATTTAGTCGATACTATGCATAATATAGCTGAGGGCTATATAGTCCTGTGGTTGATTAGCATGAGCTTATAGTTACACCCTCATTTCAGGGTGAATCTGAGGTTCACCTGGGTTCATCCTGGTATATATGTAAGGTCTCCTATGTGTTATGTAAATGCTTTCGTGAAGCCAAGTACAAAAGTTACTTCTCTCCATCGCCTTACTTTTATATCAAGTTTTGATCAACCTTTCCCAACTATATTGAAAAACCCCGAGATAGTGGTTTTAACTGAGTTTCATGCGGACATTTTTTTCAACATATAAAATGGCTAAAATAAGTTTGCTAAGTGCTTCCTCTCATGTGTTCAATCATTGAATCATCTCACAGTAAAGTGTTACTTTTACCAGTAATTGTGTGTTTTTCTTCATGCCCTCCTTTGCATCATACATAGGAAGCTTCATCATAATAATCAATGGGTGTCTGATTGCTTTGCATACAATTGCGATGTTGGTACTTTGATGTTCCTTAGGTCTTTATGCAAGGAATATATTTGGACGTTCCGTATGTTGAGCTCCATATCCACGGTGAAACAATGCAGGTTGTGTCTGCAGTTAAGGCATTTTCATAGGGGGAGAGATAATTGATGTATAAGCTTTTGGCCTAGTTACATTTTGTGCTACACCTTTTATCGTAAGAAATGGAAGCACTCGATATTTTGAGAAGGAAAAGTTTTGTCTCCTTCCTTCTTTAGGGGACTAGTGATTGAAGCTAATGACATTGCGATTCATGGGGTGTCTGTTTCTAGAAATTTTTTATATGCTGACAAGATGACAATTACAAATAAACGGTAAACCTGTACGAAACTTTGGATGATTTGAGGCAGATTTTCAAAGAAATCCATATCCTTGAAAACATTCATGACCTTAAAACACTGACGCTGGGGAATTTATGGCAGAAACTTGTCGATCAAGGTGATTTGCCAATAGTCATCAGTTAATGGAAGAGTCATGTAGGACAACGATATTTTTTTGGGTTGGACTGATTCTATTTGTGTCCTACAGGATATTTGTCGGAACAGTCAGTGAATACTGTGTGAAGCATGTCGATTGTCCCGTCCTTGTTGTAAGACGCAAACAGGAAGATGCTCCAGAGGATTCGATAGAAGATTAAGGATGTGAAATGTTTCAAGCCCATTTGTCAATGTTTCAAGCCTTAAACTGTAAATTATGTAAAGATTGTTCATATTCATAGGTGCAAATAGATAGACGTGCTAGGATGAGTGCAGTTACATCAGGATTTAATTGTGATTGCTCTTGTGGTTTCAACAATTTTCAAATAACCACATGATTGTAAGACAGGTCATATCTTACAAACAGGCTTGTGTCATGTGGATTTAAGGGATTTCCTGAGCTAAATGATCTCTCTCTCTCTCTCTCTCTCTCTCTCTCTCTCTCTCTCTCTCTCTCTCTCTCTCTCTCTCTCTCTCTCTCTCTCTCTCTCTCTCTCTCTCTCTCTCAACACCAAAACACAAAAAACAAACCCCTCGCTCGGGCCCCTGGGCCTTGGGTTTTGGATAGCTTCATTTCTTTCCATACAGGTGACTCAATCATAATAAAATCTTTTATTTCCGCCTAGAGAACATTGAATCAGCTGGTAAGGTTTGAAAGATAATTCCAATGAGATGGCAACTGTATGCTATATGGGGAGTCGTGGATAGTCTTGCGTTTCACTGGGATAAAATGAGCAGCTAATGATATGAAATGCAATCAGACTTGCTTGCATACACACATGGACTTGCTTGCATACACAAGCACGTGCACGTGCCCGTTGCCTACAACACATGCATCTATACATCCACGTGTTCACATAGAGACCAGATGTCTTTCTTCCTCCTGCTTGTCATCATAATTCTTGTGGTTGAAACTCCAAATTTCCATCCACTCCAAGGGAGTTTATCAAAAGTATTATTAGGGGATGTTATACGAAACATTTATCAAAAGTATTATTAGGGGATGTTATACGAAACATTTTCCTTGCTTAGAGAAGGTTTGTCCTTCCTTGCGTCAGCATTGGGGATCCTTCTTTTGTTGCCTTTGTCTGAACTCAATAAGTGCTAACATGCACTATTTCCAATGTATTTCATTATCTCAGCTTGCTTTCGTTGAGTTCTCTCTGATTTCCATTATTTATGGGAGAACATTGTTGTACGCACGAACTTTTGATTCGTTTATATGTTCTATGCATATACATTGATTCTTCGTGTTTGTAATCTGTAGCTTAGATTTGGTATTGAAAATTTTGTGTGGCGACTTTTTTCTCACTTTTGGTTTTGACCTTAGTGCAGTGTCCGTAATCTTTTTTCTAATAAAAAACTTCCAACTTTCCTTCCGCTTCAATAAGTTTGAGTATTGGGGAGGGAGACTTTTCATGGGACTTTCTACTTGCTTATTTAAAAAGTTCACTCATGCTTGCTTCAGCACTTGGGGTCTTGGTGCTGTTGTCCGAGTTCTTGTGGACCACCAGTAAATCCTAACATGCACCGTCTTCCAACACATTTCTTACTTGAGTTTTCTTTTAAGCATTCTGTATTTCGATTGTTTCTGGGTGAAATATTTGTGCACATATTAAGAAGGCCATTTAAAAAGAAATATATATTTACTGTAGTATGCATCTTGTCTCTAAAAGATTGCAATGCATAGGCTGATATTTCATTTAGACGGATACATTAGTTGTTTTCATGTCAAAATGGGAGTGAACAACTAGTCCATAAAGAGGACTAGTTTTGACACTTGTATACGTATTTGTGAGGAAGATGGCCCAATATACAAACAACTTAACAAGGCATGGAGGCTCAGAATATCTAAGATTTAAAAAGCATGGAGTTAGGACTTCAGAGAGAGGGCCTCATGAGAGTATGTGAATGAATGAGCTTTATGAATGGAGGCCCTCCTTACATTCAATAGAGAAAAATAACTCTTTTATGGGATAATGTGAATTCGCATAAGAGAAAAAAGTGTGAGAGGATCTCTTGCGTAAAAGAAGAAACCCAGGAAATCCCATCTTTGACGATCCTTTTGGTTTATAAGTAAAGAGGTTTGTTGTCTTGGGAACTAATGATATATGATGGCTTCCATAAGAGAACCTGAAAGTGTGTAAGAGAATCCCATGCATAGGGGATTACATGGATGCATGTGAATACCAAAGGATAGATTATGGATATCAAGCCCCCTCCTTTCCCTTCCTTTTTCAAATGATCCTTTTGGTGGAACTAAAGAGGTTTGTTGGCTTGGGAACTAGTGATATATGGGGTCACTTAGTCCATGGGGTTTTTAGACCCAAGGACATGTTCATGTCACAACTTAAGAATCAATCTTGAGGGCATGTTCATCCCACAATTTAAGAATCAATGTTAAGAGAGGAAATTCAATTTCAATCTAGTGTAATGTAGGAATTATAGGCTTTGGGTTGTAGAATCTCCTTTTTTTTTATACATTAAGTCCCTAGAAGTTTGCAATGCATAACGCTTATATTTGCTTTTGAATACTTAAAAAACGAGGGCAAGCAATTATTCCATTGTATGCTTTTTCACATAAAAACGAGGGCAAGCAATTATTCCATCTTGGTGAAAATCTAATTTCACTTACTTTGATGTAGGGGATTATACAATTTACATGCTTCACTTTCATAGCATGCCATGGGTAGAGAAAATTGTGTTGCATGTTTTATGGAGCGGTTCCAAAGCTCTCTCTATGGAGGCATGTTGAAGGTTTAATCCTTGAATGGTTATATTCTTATATTGCATGATTCTATTGGAAATCAAGCTCCAATCTTAGGGTCTTTTGGATAAATCTCATTGTGCCACAAGTGGAGCACTAAGGGACAAAAGAATTTCATGAGTTTTGACCACTTTCAAGCCCTCCCATTTATCTCGTCAACTCGCAATCACATTTAGGTAAGATTCTTATCATTTAAAAAAGTGCATCAAACTCTTTTACTTGTATATAGTGTGTTTTAACTTCGAAATGAGAACTCCCATGTGTTTGTGTCCAAATAAGTAGTACTTTGTCTTGGAGTGTTAGCTCCAAACCACCCTAGAGACGCTTTACTTTATATCTACCAAGGCTAGAAAAATACTATCGAAAAATAAGCTAGCTAACTTCAGAAAATGACCTATCAAGAATATAATTGATTTCACCTTGAAGATCAAGTAAATGAGTAATCCTTTATGGTCAATAGGTTATCATATTGGTGTTGATGGCCTAGTAGCCTATACCCTCAATGAGTTGAGTGATGAAGAGAAGTGGAAGGCATTTACCACTTTTGTGTATGCAAGAGTATGTGTTGAAATTTGAGCAATTTGTGGCCTTGATTGTCGAAGAGGAGATGAATGTTGGAGGTAGAAAATCAAAGGGCAATGAGACCCAAGTGTTTTATGCAAGTAAAGGGAGGGACAAGGAAAAGGAAAAGGCAAGCTTAGAGGAAGGAAAGAAAGAGATCAAGGACAAGGAATGATAAGAAGCTATGGAGGAGGAGATCCAAGCCTAGAGGACAACAACACATGGACTTTAGTACCAAGAACCAAAGATATGGAAGTGCTTAGCAACAAATGCATGTTCAAGATCAAAATGAAATTATATGGAAGAATATGAAGGTGCAAGGCAAATACATACAATTGACTTCAAGGAAACCTTTAGTCATGTGGTTAAGATGGTCAAAATCAGAATTTTGATTGCTTTGGTAGCATATATGGGTTGAAGAATCTATCAATTAGATGTTGAGAATGTTTTCTTGAATAGAGCGCTAGAAGAGATAGTGTATATGGATCAATCTTTAGGGTTTGAAGATAGCAAGGAATCAACTTGTGTCTCGAGATTGAAGAAGCAAAATGTCGATAGCAACAAAGCAAGGCAATCATTATTCACAAGAGAAAATGAAAAATTTGCATTTGTATATCTATACATGGATGATGATTATCATTGCAACA
The DNA here is from genome assembly GCA_020310875.1 of Ceratopteris richardii. NCBI lineage: Eukaryota > Viridiplantae > Streptophyta > Polypodiopsida > Polypodiales > Pteridaceae > Ceratopteris > Ceratopteris richardii. Next base: position 102,505,942 of record CM035442.1, on the reverse strand, counting down.
TTTAGATAAGTCTTAATGGTTACAAATTCAAAAAGTAAAGAAATTCCATGAGTTTCAAACACCTACAAGTTGTTGGAGTCCAATCACACTTGAATTTTATTCCCATCATTCAAGTCTATGAGTGTGTTTTGGACTCAATATAATCAACCTTATCACTCCTTTGTTGAGGCATCTGGGTAAGGGCTTGAATGAGAGAGCTTTTGTCCAAACTAAGTGGAGGGGTTCCATAATGGAGTCTTTAAAGGCTTTGAAGAACTCATTTGTTAGTTTATCAAGGCCAAGGCTCTTGCCTTTAAGAATGGACTCAATGGCATCAATAATCTTACTACTAAAAAGCGGATTATCAAGTAGTTGTATGGTGCCTTAGAAGATTTGTCAATACTGTTAAATAATGTCTCCAAAGCTAGATATTTGAGATTTTATTTTGTTCAAGATTTTTTTTTGTTTCAAGAATATAGTATGCTTGTGACTCCTTTATTGATAAAATCATACAAAGGTTGCATTGTGGATCAAGACTTAATGTGAAAGGATTATAGTTGGATAGTCAACTATGAAAAGAATAGTAATTGTGGAACCAATAGAGGAAAAGTCCAATAAATTATTGTGGAACCTTGTTAAAGACATATTCTTTGAATAAATTTATCATGCAAAAGTATTTACTATGATGTTGATCTAAGAAAGTTAATCATGTTTCAGTTTCTATTTTTTAGGAGAATTCAAAAAAATATACTGTGGATCCATGTTAAAAGTATAGCCTTTGAATATATTTATCACACAAATGTCTTTACTATAATGTTGATGCAAGGATAAGTACTCGACAATTGTTTTGAGCACGTTTTTTAACACAAGCCAAAGTGTCCACGTAAGAATCTTGAAAGTGCAGATGTTTTAATTCTATTTTTGAAGAGAAGTACTTTTGTATGTGTATGATTGATGGGATCAAAAGGTTTTTTGAAGAGAAGTGTTTTTGTGCATGTATGATTGATACTATAAAAGAAAAGCAAGAATAGAGATCCTTTATGTCGATATTTCTGAACTTGGAGAATCGGGAAAATTTGGAAGTGCTGAAATTTTGGAAAAAATCCATGAAATTGCTGCTCATTTGAAGGTATTGAATGAAAGGTGGTCAATTCGAACATATTTCCATGCGAACCTAATCAATGATTGTTGTAAGTTATTTGATGCCTATATTATTAAACATTTTTATGAACCCTTGTTTCTCTCGAAGGAATGAAGAAACAAAAACAAATTATTTATGGAAAAACAGAAAATTATCTCTTTAATTATCTCAATGTGGTAGTTTTATCTATCTAATAATGTGTATGAGATTTTTATGAAAAGAAGTTCCAGGAATCTTGTGACACTTAATTTTATCAGATTAGCAAACTTCTAGGCATGATCTCAAAGGATTGTTGAAAGATATTATCACTCATTTGAATAGATTTACTCAAAACTTGATGATCTTCCTTTATTAGGTAGAAGATCTTATGGTTTCACATCAATGTGTACCATCGTGTCCAGCTCAATAAAGTCAGTTCCTTGCATGTTAATTGTGAGATTCATCTTAAAACTTAGAATTTCTACTGATTCTGATGCTTTACATCAAAATGTAGAAGTCGCCTTGCATATAGCAATGTTGCGTACAAATGGTGAGAATTCATGATTCAAAAAGTTACCTTAGATAGCCATTTCTTGCCTTAGAAAAAATTTAAAGATAGTAATACTAAGAATGACATGAAAAAAGAGGTTGAATCCTTCAATTTGTCAATAAGTCATTCCGGAAATTCAAGGATCCATTGTCAATCAAGCCTATGAATAGCTTTCTTTTTTGGAAATATTCACCTTAGATTTTTCCTTTCCTTTAATTTATAGGTTGCATTTCGGAAATGCATTGGGCATACATGTCTTTTCTCTAAAACCTGAATTGCAAAAAATAATTGTGAAAATCTTAAGAACCTACAATATTGTATAACTTCATGTAGTGAAAAATAATCCTTTGAAGCCAAAAAAAAGGATGTTTTTTTTTAAAAGATCTCTTTCGCTCTCTCTCTCTCTGTCTTAGCATTTTTTTTTAGAGTACAATGTTGGAAAGACACACATACCCAACCTCGTAAGATAGAGGCACCCATCTTAGGGAACTCATGGGTATGTCCAACCAAGATTTGAACTTGGGACTTCCTCCTACTAATTCAAATTGTACGCTACTAGGTTATGCATGTTTGGACTCTCTCTCTCTCTCTCTCTCTCTCTCTCTCTCTCTCTCTTAGCATTGTAACATGGGATCATCTTTTTATAAACAATTTAAAAATCAATATGATGGGCTAAATCAATGAAACAATAGGCCATAACTTTTTGAGAAATAAAGAACCTATTTAACGTGAAATCATCAAGTATGTCTTCTTTCCAATGCGGGTTACATATTTTTACCTGAGTCGGGCACAATTGGGCACCTTCTACTAAACATTCACTCGTCTATGCAAAGGGTGGATAGGGTCCACCTTGATCCATTTCTTCATTTATTTCACAAATTTCCACGGTGGAGCACTTTGTGATGCCCATCATCCAAATGAATATATTATCTTCTTCAAGTGGGAAGGAGGGCATTGCTTGAGTATCCATCGTGTATCCAATTGCTTTATCGTTATTGTACCCTTCTTTCAAATGTATTTGCAACTCTTCATTGGTCTTGGTGGAGATCCATAACATGTTTCTCCCCCAATTTTTTAGTGCCTTGGATTGCCTTGACCATGGTCTTCCCAAGAGCAAAGGAAAATAGGTTTCTTAGCGTCTTGCTGCATAACTTACACCATACTTGCCCACAAAGCTCTTGAGAAATCTGTAATTCCTCCACTTCTCGTTGAAGTCACACTTGTAGGTTGTCATTGTGCCATGTGCATCGGGATGTAATCTTCTCTTCATGATGGCTTTACTTCATTTTTGGTGGTTCTAAATCCCTCCAAAGTTGCTCAATCATGTCAAGGGAGGTGGCATAGGTAGGTTGACTACCTTCCTTAAAATGTACTCTTGCCTTTTCTATGCATAAAGCCCGCCATAAGATCCTCCAATGTAAGCATTCAACTTCTTGTTGAGAATACTTTGGTAGGGCCTTCTCAATCCATCTTTTCAGCAAGAAGTCACTTGGGGCATGTGATAAGCGAGCAACAAGAGCTTTTGCATGTGTATAGAGTTCATGAAACAATTTACCTGTTTAGATCCTTAAGTTTTCATGTTGGTCCTAGCTAGGATGAAATATAACAAAAAGCGGCCTTGAATGCTTTCGAAGTGTCAAAGTGTCTATCTACATGTTGACTATACCACTTGTCTACAAGTCCATCAAGGGTAGAGGGAAATAGGGAAAACATGGCATCCTCTCAATTTTGCAATCTTCATCCTCGACATAAGGAGATAAATCTCCTTATGTGGTCATTGACACCCTCTTGCACTAGACCCCCAAATGTAGGAAATTTAATGTTTAATATTGAGAAAAAAATTGAAAGGTCCTCAATCAAGAATAGTTATCTTCAAAGGTGTCGGAGGTGGGACCTAATACTTTCCTAGTCTTTTCTTTAGAAGGAGAAGTATAAGCTAAATATCCAAGAAAATTAATGGGAAGTTCTAAGGGTATTGGGGTCATTGGTCATCGAGAAGGGTGATGAGATGCTTTTTTTTATATTGTAAGTCTCTATGGGACTGTTTATTAGATGAAGAGATTCCCTACCTGCTCGGGTATGGGTCATGTACCCACTCACGCAACATTGGGTAGAAACTTAGTAAGGCTCAAAAATCAAAGAGAAGTAGAAAAGAGGATGAATTCTTTCTTCCAACACGTTCCTCACACAGAGTATGCAAGGGTCCCATCAAGAATTCCAAACTATAGAAGAGAGACCGGGGACCTCTTCTAAGAAGAGGCTCTTCTAAGAACAGGAGTAGATATGCCTCCCATGACACCTTCTACTCAAGGGAGGTTCTCCTTAGGGAAGTATATCGTGTAACATGCCTTTGTAGAGAGGCATTTCATAGATGCCCAACTCCTCAAGATGGTATAGACAGAACAAAGAGCACAAGGAGGTTTCATAAAAAAAACACAACTCAAAGTTGCATTGATTCTATCACACAAAAGTTAGGAAGTATACTTCAATGGGTGAAAAGACACACAACCCGGATAGCCACACACTAATTTACCTGCTGCCACTTTCCCACCCTTGAGGTTAACTACTCATACACTTACTACCAAGGCTCCCTTTCCAGTAGCAACACAAGTAGTTAGCAAGCAACTAATGAGCTAGAATCCAAGGGCTTATTCACTCTCAACACACTCACAAACCACGTAGGACTTCAGACAACATAATATGCAAAGAACATATGATAAAGTATCCAAAGAATAGTTCAACACACAATACAAAAATTAGGCACATATGATCCCAAAAAACAACACTAGACATTAAAAAATAGTCTAAACACTTGCCTAGAACTTCACAATAAATTGCACAAGTAGGTCAAAGACTATCTCAAAACTCCAAAAATACATAGCAAGGCTAGCCCACACACTAGGTAAATAGCCCACTCACAGAGATACAACAACAAAATAAGTACTACAATAGAGTACTAGAGCTCTACTTCACGCATAAATAGAGCAACAACAATTGTACTAAAGTAGCCCCAAATGAGAGCCCAATATGTGTTTATATAGATACTCAAGGCCATATGAGTGGCTCTACTGGATCCTATATGATCCTTGGAGGAAGGTCAAAAGTGGCCACTACCACGGATTGCATGCCTTAGAATGGCTTGCCATGAAGTGACTACTTGCAGAGGAAAGTTACTCAAGTGGGCCACCACCCCCACAGAGTAACCGCGTTTGGAATTGTTCACCGTCAAGTGCCTAACCCCTGACATTTGCAAGAATTTGAGGTGGCTTGGTATACTCAAATGTTTTTTTCCGATCTTGGTGGTCACCCAGCTAGAGAGTACCATGAGATGTGGGTCGCCCAACATGGAAAAGTGAGTGGAGTAAGAGATTGGGTCACCCAATTTGTTGAGGAGCCTCTAGCATAGCCCAATAGGTGGGGCACGTGGAGACCCTCGGAGCCACCTAGCCAAAGTGGGCGACTGGACATATACAATAGTTTTTTTTAGGAAAAAATACATTTTTTTGGTTGTAGCCAATAGATACGGATAAGTATCATAATCAAATAATAAAACAACGAAGAACAAATAAGATTGATCACAAATGAATTTTAATGGGGGTCACCCAATTTTCAAGGTTGTGTATGAGGAGTGGGTCACCCAATTTTGGGGTTTGCTAATTTTCAAGGGCAAGTGGAAGTGGCCTAGCAAAATTTGGCGAGTGGAGTGGCTTGACCAATTGGGTGAGTGGGAGTGTCTTAACAAAATTGGGGGAGGAGAAGAGAAAAATGGGCGAGTGTGGGGGGGGGGAAAGTGGGTCAGTGGGGTGGAGGGAAAAGTGGGTGAGTGGGGTGAAGGGAAAAGTGGCCGAGTGGGATGAAGGGAAAAGTTTGGTCAACTTTGGTCACTCCAAATGTGGATCATCCCAACCAAAGAGAATATGAGCCATTGACTTGATTGAAGCTCGGATATGATTTCACGATAGGCACCTATCGTCATACTCCAATTTGAGACTAGAGTTAATGTCCTCTTGACTTATCCACTCTCTTCTAACAGGGCTCCACATATGCTTCTAACTTCGAAAATCCTTCGACTATAGTTTCTTGGCTTGATTGATATTCTCATTTTTTACTTTTCTAATCTTGAAGATAGGGAACCAAATCTTTCCACAAAGAAGACACCAACCTTGATCCTTTGGGGTTTATTGGAACATGCAAAAAAAGGAGTGTGATGAAGTCTAAGTTGATCCATCTACGGGCATAAAAAAGGAACAAGTTATGACTCTTTCTCAAGAAAATTTTTTATCAAGTTTTGCTCTTATTAATCCTTACCTTGATCATCCATTTAAGTGCCAATTAATTGGTCAAAGCCACTACAAATTCCTTGTCATTCGATCTCCAACAGGCAAGGAAAAGACGATGGAGAAAATAAAAAATGTGTTATCATTATCAGTTTCCTTACCACAATGATTTGCATGCTCTTCCAGTACTGAAGCTTGCCTTAAAGTTTCTTTACACAAGAGCCTTAAAATCCATGTTTAAGTGATTGATCTTGGAACCAAAGGGAATAGAGAAAATATCTCGGCATAGCCAAAAATGCTTGGTGCAATCAATCTTACTATGGAGAAAAACATAAGTGCCACTAGAAAACATCATGAGCGCACCATCTATTCTTGATCTTGAGGAAGAAAAAGACTTTTGACTTGACATGAGTACATGCAATCATTCACCAAGTAGCTAAGTCCCTTAATTGCTATTACAAACAATAGTCGGAAAAGTAGGCAATCTTGCCTGATTGATCTTTTAAGGGCTATAAAGAAGGAGGGATCGCCTTTAATTTTTATCTTAGCCAAAAGAGTGGAAACCAACTTAATAGAATTAGAGGCAAGTCTCAAATCAGAGGCAAGTCTCAAATCCTTAAGTGAGTGAAGGATGAAATGTTAGTCCAATCTGTTATAAGCTTTACCAAAGTCGATCTTCAAAAAAAGAAGGTTTTGGTCGTATTTGGCATGCTCTAATCCTTCCCAAATATCAATGATAAATTCTAAGATCTGTCTCCCTTTGATGAAGCGTTTTTTATCCTTATTTTCCTAAATCCAGAGGCAATCTATTATATTGTTTGCAAGGGCTTTAGCAATGACCTTGTACCAATTACTTCTCTAGAGCATGGTAATACATCTCGAATTTTCAAATTTTTTTTTCACCATCTTTTATGAATCAGCTTAATTGCCCCTTTGTTTAGGAATCTTGGTAGGATGCCAAAGCCAAATGCCTCGTGCCACATAAATTGGATGGGTTCCACAAGGGAGCCTTTAAAAACTTTGAAGAAATCATTTGATCATATTAGGAAGAAACTCCTTAAGCTATTTTTTCTTCAAGTCTTTGCATATTTCTTTTGAAGGTTTATCAGCCTTAATTTCCCATCACTCTCTAAAGAAGAGTTTTAAATATTTTTTTTTTTATTTCCTCTTCCTATCTTAGCTTGCTCTTGAGTCCACATCTTGGGCAGACCCTTTTGAGGCCCCACTTCAGCTTTGTTCACTTAGATTTGAGAAAGTTAAGACTTTTGAAAAGTTTCTCTCTCAAAAATAGTGTCTCCCTCCCAGTGAGAGTGGTTGATAGAGTGCAAAACATGGTGAGACGAGACAACAAATAGTTACCACACAAAGATCTCTTTATCAATCTCACTTCTTCTATAGAAAACTTCATATAGTTACTGATTCTCTTACGTATTCTTCCTTGAATACACGATCTATATCTCTAAATTTATCACTTGAAAACCCAAAAGATAGATTCATTATTACAATCTCTTCTTCCAATCTTTCGTAGCCTTAATCCTCACGAGATTCCACAATTATCAATTTCACTCTAAGCAATTGGAACCCCTAAAATATCATCAAAAAATCATACCATCTAAATGATATGAAGTAGGGAGATTATATCATAACATAATCTATATCATGGCTTTCATGATATAGATTATGTTGACCTCATATTTTAAATGGTTTTTCTTAATATACTCAATGGAATATCTCTCTTGATTCTGACAAGGAGGGTTCCAATCCATGCAAAATATAGAAACCTTAGTTTAGTACCCATGTTTCTATAGAAAAAGCATTGTGCTCAATCTTTATGAACCTTAACATAAGCTACCTAGTTTCAAATAAAAACTCTTTTTTATTAAAAAAAAGTGTCTCACTTTCCTTTTTTTTTGCATAACTCTAATATTATTTTCTAAAGTCAAAAAGGACTAATGCAATGACCTAAATGAAAGAAATAGATTTTTCAAAATCTCTAGAAACTCACTTTAGCATATATAATACCGAATAAGATACTTTGGACTAATGCAAAAAGCTAAATAACAGAAATATATTTTTTGAAATCACTAGAGACTCACTTTAGCATATATAAAACCAAATAAAACCAAATGAAATACTGTAGGTTTGACAAAAGGAAGATGGAAATAAAATATTTGATTATCCATCGTGTATGTAATGCCAAACGAAATACTTTGCATTTGGTAAGATGAAGAGTAAAATATAATATTTTTATTATCCACTATGTATATAATGCTAAATGAGATATTGGGCTAAGGCTAGATTTGTTGAAGGCTTTCAATCCCTCCAATCATTTCTTAACATAAAGGTGTATACTTCCATCTTTTGATGATACTCCTATCAAGGATTCACTAGAACAATTCATACATAAATGTTAAAAAAGCAAATATATTGCAAATCTTTCCTTGAAATAGTTTCTTTTTGAGAAACATTAAAATGATATGGTGTCTTCCCATGCCTCAAAAAAGATTCAATCAATGCTAATGACTTTCTTTTTTGTAAGATGAAGAATATGATCCAAACATCACTTCACTTTGATCAAAGTCCTTAGTATTGCTTGTTACCTCTTTGAAATTCTCAATAACTTTGTGAGCCTAGGTGTTTTTATTTCTTTAAACGGGAATCATCTAAGATTCATAAAAACATTTTATCATTTTTTTTTTAATATAATGGAGGCTCAGCTGAGGCCTACTCCCCCTAACTTTAACTTTGAAATTGCAACTGTACAAGGAAGGGCATAGTACCCATGGGACCCCCCTTATCCCACAAGAATAGGGGTTTACAAGACTGGGTTAAACGACGGCCACGACTACTGTGAGGATGGAAAAACGGTGGCACCTCAACCACATGCAACATCTTTCCAAGATACATATGTCCCTTACATGTTTCTGCCAGGGGTTGAACCCTCGCCCCCGCCTCAAGAGGTGAGAGGCCCAACCACTAGGCCAGCGAACTGGGACAACAAAAATGATTCAAGATGAAGCACCCATATCTTGATTTGAGCACTCTCGCCATGATATTTCAGAATATATGATAAGAGTGACTTAGACGTAAGAATAAAAAATGGCTTGCAAATCAAGAATGATCTCAATGTCTTGGTGGTGAATACTAAAGTTCATAATAGAACTTGAATATGGAGGCACCCAATTATATATCTTCGCTTGAATTTGCTTATGTAATACACTAGCTTCAGATGTGAACTTTGTTTCCCTTTTTGCACGAGCATTGTTTTGACAACCTTGAAGGCTATGCTAAGATTCACATAAAATTGTTGGTCCTAATCAAGAGGCTACAATGTGGGAAGTGTGGTCAATCGTTTTATCACATAAAAAATCTTTTGTTCTTCCCTTCCCCAACTAAATGGCCGAATTTGAAAAATCCTATGCAAGATGTAAACATATTCAAAGAGCATGGAAAATGATCTAGAAAAATATTATAATATTTTAACAAAACATATCTATTACCTTGGATAAGCACCTTGAAGCGAATGGGCCTCTATTTTCTTTGAGTCGGATGAGATTCCATTCTAGCTGAATTCATGACTTAAAGACAAATCCTAGGTTGAGTTCTTCTACATTGTTCTAGATTAAGTGGTATTCCATCTTCATCTATCCTTTGGAATTCTTCCCTAAGCTTAGATAAGTGGAGTGACCTTCAACTATCTACCAAAATTGTGTCCATAAACACTCAACACTTTTGCCTAGGATAGAACCTAAGTTACAATCCCTCTAGCTTTGAAAGGTTGCATATGCATTCATAAGTCGAAATGACATCACATAAAAATATTTCCCATGTTATCATAAAACTAACCTTCTTTTGGTCTTCTTATGCTATATTCTATATCAATACTAGCCAATAAATCAGTCACGTATAAAATATTTGTTATGGTTTGTTACTTTTCAAGGATTTCATCCACAAAAGGAAATCGTAATGATTTTTGATCGTGGCTATATTCAAGGCCTTGTAGTCACCACAAAACCTCTATTTTCTTTTTCTTTTTGGTGCTATACTAACCAATGTGGATGGTCTAGTTGATAGACAAACCTTGCAGTTAAAATTTTCTTTACCTCTTCTTCCAAGACCCCTTTTTGCACTACCCCTAAGCTTCCTAATTTCTATGCAATCGTATGGTATGTGTTCGAGCCTTGGAGGCTCTCATATACGAGGAATCATCTACAAAGTGCCTTGGAGGCTCTTATAGATTCAGAGATATTATTTCTACTATTTTATCATAATTTATTATAGGATCGATATCTAAACTATGTTACCTATCATCTCCTAAACTTGTCATATAAGGCTCTAATGTATTAAATCTATGAAAATCCATATAAGACGTGATAGATTCTAATGCTTTGGTGGCACATGTGTTAGATACATATAACATAAATGATAGTTTGAAGATTTCATTGATATGTACATGGCATTTAACATAAAATTCTAAAGGTGTGTACTCCTCCTTCATTAGAATGGAGGGTTCCCATTTTACATGATCTTTACTCATTATCGTTCTTATGTTAGAAAACTAATTTTTTTATTTTTCTTAGTGCATATACCTATACAAGTACCCAAAATATATTTCTCACAAACATTCTCAAAAGGTTCCTTAATCTTGCTCAAAGAGGAAAATATAGTATATTTCTGCACGCATGACATACTAACAAAATTTAGAGGGAAAAATGTGCATGCAAAAATTTTCATCTAAAACGCCTTGTGAATCTTGAGCCACACATGTCACATCGTCCATAGATTTGTCACAATCTTTGACTCATACAACCCACACCATATTACGTCAAAACAAATAATTTTCCCATCGTTTAAGAGATAATGAAGTATACATTTTTCATCAGGAAACCTCCAATCAGCCAATACTTTCATGAATAAAAAGTTCTTTTTTATCCTTTAAACATGTAAAGAACATAAAATGTGTAGATACCACCAGAATTTGTCATAAGGGTTTGGGGCCAAGAATGCACACAAATAGCATAAAAAGGGAGAAGAAGCTTAGCAGCACAACACAGAGTGTATTGTAAAGCGTAAAATGTACAAAGATAAGTAGATCTTTACAAGTATGTGACTATAAATAAGATAGGGGAGAAAACCTCTAAAGAGGGAAAAAAGTGCCTAGGCAATCCTAAATGTGCTCTGCAGCACTACTAAAATTTACTAACAAATGACCCTTGGGAGTGATGAGGTGAAAAACATGCCAACACTCGTGTATAGACCAATGTGGAATAAGGTCAATCCATAAAAGGGAGTAATCTCATACATTTATGAAAAGTCTCATGAGGCAGAGCCTTTTTAAAAAGGTCACCAACATTATCCTATGTTGGCATATGCACAAAACTAATATCTCCAATAGAGAGTCTCTCATTGAGATAATGATACTGCACCTTAGTGTGGTTATTGAAAGCATGACCATTGGGTTCCCTGCACCTACCAATGTACTAGACTATTTGTAATTATTTTTGTGGCATAAGTCTGACCAACACCCAAATCATCCATAAAGCATATGAGCTACACATACTCACTATTAGCTATGAAAGCTATCCTATACTTAGCCTCACAACTACAAGTGGCCACAGTAGGCTACTTCTTGCTCAACCAACATACGCATGAGGTACTAAGAAGAAGAAAAGACCACTTGTGGACCAAAAAGTGGCATAATAGATAGCCCAATATGAGTAAAAAAATACATGTGACTCTAGTGGTACCAATCTCCCCTCGAGATAAACTAATCCTAGTTGTCAAGTTCCACCACCACCACTACTACTACTACTACTACTACTACTACTACTACTACTACTACTACTACTACTACTACTACTACTACTACTACTACTACTACTACTACTACTACTACTACTACTACTACTACTACTACTCTACTACTACTACTACTCTACTACTACTACCACTACCACTACCACTACCACTACCACTACCACTACCACTACCACCACCACTACCACTACCACTACCACTACCACTACTACCACCACCACCACCACTACCACTACCACTACCACTACCACTACTACTACTACTACTACTACTACTACTACTACTACTACTACTACTACTACTACTACTACTACTACTACTACTACTACTACTACTACTACTACTATTAATGTTGCTGCTTCTGCTACTACTATTGCTACTACTACTGCTATTGCCACTGCTACTACTATTGGAGTTAGACGTCTTTGGAAGCAGATGAACAGCACAAGGAAGAAGAAGAAGCTTGCAGCACAACACAAATACTGAATGTATTACCACTAGAATGTACAACGATAAGTAGCCCTTTAGGGGAATAGGCGTATATACAAGCCGAGGGAAAAAAACCTCCTAAAGAGGGAAAAAATGCCCAAGTGGTCCTAGAGTGTTCACACACATCACAACCTAAAATATCAATGAATCCCCCCTGGGAGTAATGCGGTGAACAAGGAGTTGGCACTCATGTATAAGGAAGTGCCAAGCTATGTGGAATCAATCCACAAAAGGAAGTAAGCCCAAAGCTTTGCAAAAAGCTTCAAACTTCTCCCTAGGTAGAGCCTTGGTAAAAAGGTCTACAATGTTCTCCTGCATGGGCACATATGCCAAGCTGATCTCCCCAATAGAGAACCTCTCCCTGACATAATGATAATGCACCTCAATGTGCTTAGTGTGAGCATGGAACACAAGGTTCCTCACAACTACCAATGTGCTCTGACTGTCAGTGAAGATGGTGGTGGCAGAAGACTGACCAACACCCAAATCAACCATAAGGTGTCTGAGCCACAGACACTCAATAGTCGTTGTGAAAGCTACCCTATACTCAGCCTCACAACTGAAAGTGGACACAATAGGTTGCTTCTTGCTCAACCAAGATATACATGAGCTATCAAGCATGATGCAAAAACCACTGGTGGACACATGAGTGTCATAGCAACTAGCTCAATCGCTGTCAGAAAAAGCATGCAAATCTGGCGGTAGTGATCCCCCCTTGGGATAAAACAATCCAAGTAGCCGGGTACCACTCAAGTAGCAAAAGATGTGCTTAAATACCTTCCAATGCTTGACACCTTGGCAATGCATAAACCTGCTCATCTGTGAGACATCAAGCATAGTAATGCATAAGTAAATCAAGCATCCAATAGCCTGCTGATAGAGAACAGCATCAAATTCATCTCTAGCATCATGAAGACTCAAATTGAATCGTAAACGTGTCTCTATAGGAGTGGCAATAGTCTTACAGTCATCAAGGCCAAAATGTTGCAATAATGTGTCAATATATTTCATTTGACACAAAGCCATTCCACCATCAACTTGCATAAACTCAATGCCCAAATAGTGATGCAAATGTCCCAAATCAGACATCTCAAATGAGGCATGCAAATCAGTCTTAAAATCAGCAATATGCATGTCATGAGGACCACTAAGCAACACGTCATTAACATACACCACAATGATCTTCATTAGCACACTTAACATATAAGGTTCTTTCAGTTGTACTGTTCTCAAAACCATGTGCAATCGAATAGGCATGTATCTTTTTATACCAAGCACGTGGTGCTTGCTTTAAACCATATAATGCCTTCTTTAACTTGCACACCTGGTTTTCATGCCCTTTCTGCACAAAGCGACAGGGCTGAAAAACATACACCTCTTCATGCAACTCACCATTCAAAAATGTTGTTTTTATGTCCATCTTATGTACATTCCAACTATGATGAGCTGTGAGTGCACAGATGCTACGAACAGTAGTCATTCAGCAAGCAGGAGCAAAGGTTCATCAAAATCAATGCCTTTTCCTACGCATAACCCTTTGCAATAAGCTTAGCCTTATACATATCAATTGTTCCATCAGGTTTACACTTCAGCTTGTATACCCACTTAGTGCCAAAAATGGCCTTCTTGCCAGGAGGCAAGTCACATAAAGACTAGGTTCCATTTTTCATGACAGCATCATATTCAAATTGGATTGCAGCCATCCGATGTTTGGAATTTTGTGCTTCATCAAATGAAACAGGTTCAGTCTCATCACAGAGCTAGAGGCATCCATAGCATAGCAATCTGATGCAAAAGAGGCATTATGAGAGCCTGAACAAGTACGATATGACAAAGGTGTATCTAATTTGCTATCATGCAAAGTTTGCACTAGCCTTTTTCGCATAGTTTTTGCCTACTCAATATCAACTCTCTCATCAACAAGTGCATCATGTAAATTTGCATAAAAAATGGAATGGTTTGCATCATCACATGAAACCTACAAAGGCTGAGAAGTTGCCTCATTAGGACCAACACTAGACTATCCACTTGTAAAAAGAGGTAGCAAAGTATCATACATATCTTTGGATCTAACAAATGTCTCCGTAGTACATGAAAGTAAGGGCTGAATAGCATCTTCCATAAAAACAACATCACGGCTAATCAAAATGTGTTTAATTTGTGGATGATACAGACGATCGCCTTTGCTTTCAGAACTATACCTAACAAAAATACATTTTACTGCTCTATCATCTGATTTCTTCTGATGTTGTTCAAGCACTAATGCATATGCCAAACAACCAAAAACATGCAGATGAGCAACATATGGCTTGCAACCATGCGAAGCCTCATATGGAATGATAAATTGCAGCGCTTTAGTGGGACACCTGTTAAGTACATATGTTGCACACATGAAAACCTCAAGCCAGAAACTATGTGGTAAAGCTTGACTCTTGACCATACACCTCGCCATCTCCATGAGTGACCTATTTTTCCATTCAACAACTCCATTTTGTTGAGGTGTATACGGCACTGTACACTGATGTTTTATCCCACGTTCAGCCAAAAATGCATTAAAGTCAAAAGACATATATTCCCCCCTCGATTAGAACGGAGGGTGCCCATTTTACATGCTAACAAATTTTCAACCAAAACCAGAAAATGTTTGAAGCACATAAACACTTTGGACTTTGCCTTTAATGGATATACCCATGCATGCCTAGAAAAATCATCAACGAAAGTCACGAAGTAAAGATCGTTTCCAAAAGAATTTGTCTGCATAGGACCACAAACATCACTATGTAAAAGCTACAATTTCTAAGTAGCCCGAACTGAACCATCTTTTGGAAAGGAGGAATGCTGCATTTTGCCCAAAATACATCCGTCACAATGATTTTTTCCGGGTGCCTCAAGTTTGGGCAAAGAGGATACCATTTCAGATTTCTGCATGCATAGCAAACTAGCAAAATTCAGATGATCAAAGCATGCATGCCAAAGCTTTGCATCGGACATAGCCTGAGAATCATGTACTACACATGCCGAATCATTTATAGATCTTTCATAGTCTATGAGCTTACACAGTCCACGACATAAAATGCTAGAGGCAATAATGATGTCGCCATTTGATAGATCATGAATTGTATATCTGTCATCAATAAATTTCACAACCAAGCCAATCCTGGCTAATGCAGAAACTGATAACATATTTTTCTTGATCCCTGGCACAAACAAAGCATCTGACAAAGTGAAAGAACTACCATTAGCAGTAGTCAAAATGATCTTACCAACTCCCATAATAGGATAAGAGGAGTTGTTTGTGCATATAGTAGTATTCCCTATAAGGGCATGCTTGAGTGAAGAGAAGAAACTGCACTGTGTAGCTCAGTGATGAGTAGCA
The DNA here is from genome assembly GCA_020310875.1 of Ceratopteris richardii. Lineage (NCBI taxonomy): Eukaryota > Viridiplantae > Streptophyta > Polypodiopsida > Polypodiales > Pteridaceae > Ceratopteris > Ceratopteris richardii. The sequence continues at coordinate 102,490,334 of CM035442.1, read as the reverse complement.
CCTCCTTTAATGTCAATCGGGGAAGACAAGAGGATGGTATGAAGACCTCGAGCAAGTGAAGGCACAAGTGTGTGAGTGAGAAGCACGCAAACATGCACACACATACACACACGTGCGCACACACGGCAAGAACAAAGAGAGTAAGACAATGGAATCCCTTCTATTACAACAAAGTTCTCATACAAGTTCAAACTACAAGAAGCTAACCCCCAAAAATGAGCTCTCTAGCTCTATTTATAGTTTTTGAATAGCTTTGGCCCTATCCAGACCTAGTGTCCGGCGTAGTTAAAAATTAGGTTTGAGGGCTTATTTGAGGGCTCAAACAAGGTTTAAAAAATATGAAAATTGGTAGGCAATTACTTCTAAAGATCCTCAAGCTCGAGGACTCCTCAGCTTGCACAAAATGGAGCTACAAAAAGGTGAAACGGTATTTACAATGGTTGTCAGTGATGAGAATCACTTTTATACTAGTGTAAAGATTGAAAAAATTTAATGGGTTGCCTCAGTGCTAGATCTGCATGTATGCCCGTACTTGCTTCTTCCCCGTATGATGCCAACACTCTCCCCCCCTAGCGTCTATCGTCTCTGATAGACCTTTGCTCCACGGTTTGATCAATGTAGTGCTGTAGTATGTCGGATGCCAATTCGTGTTCTCTGATTCGTAGTCCCTTGACCAGATCTCTTTGAAGGGCATCCCAATTAACCGTTCCCGGAATGTCACGTTGTGGGGTGGTGTAGAGCTCTGAGTGCATTGCCTGTTCGCATGCAAATAACTGAAGCAGATGGGTTGGACATGGTGCGAACACCTCCGAGTGAGCTTCCTAAAACCCAGTGGTAAACATATCATCAAATGCTTGATTGTAGCAAGCTGGGAGGTATCTAATCCTTGCATGCCAAGCGTAAGCCACCCTAATACTAGGGGTTGTGCTCATATCATAAAGTAAGTCATAATTACCATTTATGAAGCCCGGAATTGGAGGTTGGATGTTACGTACATTGCGGAAAGTCTTTAACACCACTTGCATCATGTCCAAGATTTTGAGCATCATCTGTGCGGTGACATCAGTCATGGGATGGAGGCGTGGCATCCAGTGTCTGATAGTGGCCATCATTTAGGCTACACTTGGTGTGCCGGTTGGGGATGCAATGGAGGGGTAATTGAGCCATTTTTTGCAATTAGTATTGTTCTGAACATTTATGGAAAATGCCTTCCATGATCTTCTTCGTTGTACTGGCCAAAGCAAGGGTTATACTTCAAATGCATGGGAGCATGATCCCATGTTCGTAGCATCTCCGGTTAGGTCTCAAGTAACTTTTGCCTCCAAATGGGTTGGAATATGGCCCCTTTTTGGGCTTCCTCTGGAATGTCCTCTGGTTCGAACTATGTTGCGAAAGTAGGGTACTTGTTGGTTTTGCGTTTGATCTCAGCGTTGTAGTCTGCCAACAGTACAAAGTAGGGCTTATACTGTAACTCTGAACTAGTTACCAGTTGCCTAGGAGCCAAGTGCCTGAAATATTCAGATTGAAGTATTGTCTCCTCGATAGTTTTCATGGCCATCATCTGAGTGGATATACGCTCTTCGTGAGTTGCCCCCATCTCTTCTACTTGTTTCATCCATGCCGGAGGGGGTTCCTCATATGTGTCTTGTCCTTCCTCCGTGACTCTGCCTCCTACAAGAGGTTGAGGCTCATAAGTATCTTCAAATGTTTCTTCCACTGGAATGACAATAGCCTCCTCTTCTATTGGTTGTTCGGGTGGAGATGGAGGTCGTTCATATTGTAACAATTTAATCTTTAATTCTGCCACTTGTTGGCATAGCTCAAGTACCTCGTTGGCCGTTGAAGATTCTGGTGGTGGAGAAGTAGCAACACTCACCATCTCTCGAGGTTCTATTGGGTGCGGTGTGGGCACATGGTGTCTTTGCAGTTCCTTTACCTAGTCTGCAAGTTGGTCGTGTGCTTCTAAGAGGGTCGCATGATCTTCCAATACCTGCTGAATGTTTTCGGAGGGGATAGCTTGGAATTTAGCAAGATCTATAGGTGCCCCTGGAGTGTTTTTGATGGCTGCTTCTAAATTCTCTTGATTCTGTTATTGTAGTCATCTATTCTCTTCTTGAGCAGCTTCTAAGTGTCGGCGAAGTAAGGCCATGTTTCTTTATAGTCTAGCATTGCGGGCTAGCTGATCTCTGAGTTGTTCTTCCGTCACCTTACCCGTCTCTGTATATTTGGCTTCAAGCTCTACATGAGATTGTTGGAGGGCGTTAACCTCTTGTTGTAATGCAGTGTTACTAAACTCCAAGGCATTGACACATGCCTAGATGTGGGACGACAGAGTACAAAGCTCTTTATTGTTTTCTTCCAATAATCTGTATTCTTGTTTAAGCTGGGCAGTAGCTTCAAACATGGTGTCCAGTGCATGACTAAATGAGGTGGATACAGAGGTGGAGGTGAAAGATGCAAGGGGTTGGGAAATGGGGAAGGGAAAGGTGGAGGTGGTGCTGACAGTGGTTGTATGTGGTGATGTGCGTGAAGTTACAAGTGGTGATGTTGAGACAAAAGTGGTGGTGAGTGGTCCTGTGGAGGGTGAAATGTCCATGGGATTGGACGTGACTGTGTGTGAAGTGTGAATCGTGAATATTGGAATGGTGGGTGGTGTGTTAGTCGTGGCCGTGAATGTGGGGGAGGTGGGGTGGGAAAGGGACTTTCTATTATGATTCTCAATTTGTTGAACTATATTTATAAGGTTTGCCAAGAATGGAGGTAGGGTGGTTTGAGTAGGTTCTGAGGAGGCTATGAGGGGCCCAATGGGTTGGGGTTGGGAAAGAGGAAAAGTATTGGTGAAGGGAAATGTGTGTGTTAATGTTTGGTTAGGGACATGTGGTTGTCCGAGAGCTGGTAGATAACAAGGGTGACCTATGATAGTTTGATGGGTGGCGGGATGACCTATCTGAGGGTCGGAAAATTGGCTGGAACTGGTGGATGTAAGTAAAGGGAAGGATGGAGAAATGGTGGTGTGTGGCATAGGTTCCCTGGGGGTGTTAGTATTCAAGAAGGCTAGTGGTAAGGGGTTTGGTGGGTTGGTTGGGAGGTGATGGTGGAGAGGGTATCTGTGTGCTGTCATCATGTGCATGAGTGTTAGAGGGGCTGGTCATGTGCACGTCATCCTGAGCGGTGGTAGGGAGTGAGGTAGAAACTTCGATCTGAATCATCTTACCCATGCGTGGTCGTGTATCCAGCCTTCGTTGATCGTATTGAGGAGGGGTGCGATGTAACAAGGTCTGCATAGCTTCTATAATCCCACATGTGTCAGCCAAAAGGTTCAATGATTCAACAAAGTGGGGGTCCGCGTTCTCTGCTTGAAGAATTTGATTCACCATTACTCTGTTTGCCTCTTCAGATAGCTTATGCCTTTTTTGTACCTGCTTGATCGTCTTGTAGAGCCGTTTGAGTTGTGCAGTGTAGGCAGGGGCTTCCTCCTCACCCTCCTCTGATTCATTTTCTTGTGCCTCTTCTTGTTCATGTGTGCCTTCAACATGAGTGTATTGTGCCTCATCTTCCCAATGTACTCTTCGTGCATCACTATGTGGCCGTCCTCTCTGGGATGATGATCCGGGACCATCAGTGTCTGAGAAGAACTCACTCTCAGATAACTGTGTTGTTTGCAAGAAGCTCTCAAAGTCGAAGGATGTATCCTCTACCAATGTAGCCATGGATGCAAACTCAGCATCCGTGGGTAGTGGAGGGGCTGATGGAGTGGGTTGTACCATGCCCTCAGATTGTGGTTGTTGGAGATGGATCGTGAATGGGGCTACTTGTTCTTCTTCTCTAAGGGAGATTTCTGTGGTGGACTCACGAGGAATTGGAACATGTGAAAGTGATCCACGCATTCTTTTGGCTGGTTGAACCCCTGGTTTTCGTCCCTGAAAAAATTACAACTATGAGTACTTAAGGGCCCGTGCGATCGGCACATCATAAGCGAGGCATCTGTATATGATTCTTGTAATAGCACAACAACCATGCAACATGGGCTTCCTGACTCCTCGTTTGTCAGCTTCATATAATTGATCGAGGATCCACACAGGCATCTTAATAGGCAGACTTCCCATCTCCGCTAGGTATAGTCCGTACCAAATCTTCTTATGAGGTTGTGTGAATCGGTCTTGAGCCGGAAAAGCAAAGTGTTGAAGGCACATTCACAACGGTATGGCAATGTTCGGGGTGAGGGCACACAATTCTTTCAGCTTCTTGATCTTACTGCTCTTCATCGATTCTGGTATCAATGGGTCACAATCAGAGGGTACATGGGTGTCATACATCTGAACGGCCTCCCTAATTGAAGTGATGTTCAAATCAAACTTTTTCATTTCCTCTTGGTTTGATAGAGAGGGCACCAGGAATGTGCCTGTCTGATCTCGATCCCCTATCGCTTTAAGAGTAGCAATCAAGTAGTAGCATCTAAGGAAATCTAGTCTAGGTAGAGATGCACTAAAATAATCCTTCAATCCAGCTTTCTGCCAAATATCTTGAAGAGGTGCTACATTTTGTAATGCTTCAAACTCTCTTGAGAAGAACTGGAATGTCCACCAGACTCCTCCGAATTCCAACTTGGACTCCCATATGTGGTCCGCATCCCCCAAATCTCCTGGCATCTCATTGAACCAATGAGAATGTCCTTTCACTCTTTGTGTTAGGCCACTTGGTGGATCCGAGATGGGAATTCATCTCACATTCAAAAACTCCTCAGGTCTAGTTGTTAGTGGAACCTCCACAGGCATGGTATCCCAATCCATTTGAGTACTAGTGCCTGCCTGGGAGCTCGTGCCTGCTGCTGCTGCCATGAGGCTTCTGATGCTTATCTGCTAGAAGAAGAGAGGCACATTAGTGTTGCATAGGAAACAGGATGTAATGGTGTTCCCTCCACAATACTAACATGACATTCCATCCACTATTTGGAATGTTATTGGATTTATGCTAGTGACTGGAGGTGACGCTATTTGGACTCGTAAGCAGACCTTGGGCACCCATATATGTCTGTCATTAGGGATAGCCTTCATTGATCGCTTAGGGACCCAAATAGAAATGGTATGTCTAGAGTGTTGCCTAGGGAACTCCTTCGTTTTAGTCCTTGACAGTGTGGGTCGCTTGATGCTTTTTTGAGAACCTGCCTCTGGAGCCGTAGTTTTTTCCCCTTTGCGTATCCGAATCTGCTTCACACCACGAAGTACTTCATACTGCCCAAGTGGGTGCTCATGCTTCTTGATCATTGGTCTCCTCAGTGTCGTGTGTTGTTGAGTCTGATCCTTTAGAATCTTCTTTGGAATAGATGTGAACTCCTCATTGACTTCTGTTCCTTCGGCAAGAGCGAAAATCCTCTGCACCATAGAACTTTCGACAAGAACAGCATTGTTATCTTCATGTGGGTTCCTGGAGGGGCCAGGAGTTGGTGCCTTTTCTAATGGCCTGAGTGCTCGATTTTCTAATTCAATCGTGAGGCGGCTTTGGCCTACCCAAGCCTGAAGAAGTCCACTTCTTAGGTTGAGGGTGACTGCTTGATTATAGATCCAGTCTTGGCCCAAGACAAGAGGTCTGGTAAGGTCCTCGTCTTCACACACTAGTACTTTTACTGGCATTAGGATCCCTTGAATGTAGAGGGGAACTTCCACCTCTCCTATGCAAGGGGTTTCAACACCTCCCAATCCTATCAGATAGGCCTCTATAGGTTTTACCTTCAATTGCAATTGTTGGCAGTAAGAAAGCCGAATTGCACTAGTGGCTGCTCTTGAATCGATTAAAGCTCTTATGGACCTTGCACTCTCCTTGTCCTACTTCTAGGGTCACAAAGGGTTGTCGATCAACTATCCTATGGGACCGTTCACTTGAAGTCTCACACATGGCCATGTGATAACCTAGAGCTTCATGAGTGTCAGTCATGGACTACTCTCTACCTTGTTTTCTTAGTTTCATTTGTCTGGTGCGTTCTAAAGCTTCTGTCTGTGCTTCTTCTCGAATTCGCTTTTCCTCTTCCTTCCGTTTCTTCGCAATATTGAGTCGATTTAGCATCTCTTTCATTAGGGGTTCTTGATATAACTTGACTCTGCATCCGCTTATGTAACTTGGTAGGATGTCACCTTCTAGAGTGGCTAGTTGTACTGCTCCACTTGTGGAGATCCTATTGATAATCATTGGTCCATAGCCTCTTTTCTCTAATTTTCGTGCATGTTGCTTCAATGTGTAGACTAGGACTAGGTCTCCTTCTTTCAAGCCTTTATCCTTCACATGTGCATCGAAATACGCCTTTTGCCTCTTCTTGGCTGCATAAATTCCTGCTACAGCTCTCAATCGTGTTTCACCTAAGCGTTCAAGATCAAAGATTCTAGATGAGAGCTCATGGCCTGTCCACTTGTACTCCTGTGCTACTCTTAATGTAGGTATTAGAAAATCCGATGGTAACACTGCATTTTGGCCGAATACCATTTGAAAGGGAGTGGCTTGGAGTACCATTTTATAGGCAACTCGGTATGCCCAAACAGCATGGTGTAGCTGTTTGTCCCAATCAGAGCGTTTATTATTCACTAATTTGGTGAGCACATTGCACAAGATCTTATTTGTGCTTTCAGCTTATCCATTAGCTTGTGGGTGATAGGGGGCAGACTTCTTGTGTATCACCAAGAACCCTTGGAGAAGATTTTCAATAACTTCATTCAAGAAATGTGTGCCTCTATCACTTACTAGCTCTATTGGTAGCCCGTATCTGGTGAACACATTCTCAAATAAGAACTTTGCAATGGTATGTGCGTCATTCTTCATTGTAGCTATTACTTCTATCCATTTGGTTAGGTAGTCGGTGGCCACAATGATGTATTCAGCATGGGAACCCTTAGCTAGGGGATTAATAGGACCGATAAAGTCTATTCCCCACTTAGAGAATGCCCGTCCACCTATCATAGGTTTCAATGGCATCTCATCTTTACGCATTGGGTACTAAGTTCGTTGACAAACATCACACCTCTTCACGTAAGTATGTGCATCCATATGAAGTGTGGGCCACCAAAGACGTGCAAATAGTGTTGCCTTGATCATCCTATCTGGGGCAAAGTGTCCTCCTGCTACACCTTGGTGTGCAGTTTCCAAGATCTTGAGATATTCACTCTTGTGGACACATAATCTAAGATACCCGTCTTTTTCTCTTCTGTATAGATTATCTCCAATAAGAGTATAATCTAAAGCTTCTTCTTCTAAACTCCTCTATCTAGCCAATGTCATATCCTGGGGAAAGGTTTTCGTCCTTAAGAAGGCTACTAAGGGTTCACTCCAATCTGGCACTAAGGACACTCGATAAAGAGTGGCATGTTCCACTGGTGGTTTAGTGCGGTAGATTGGGCATTCTTTACACATCCTATGGACATCTGCTTCCATAGTTGGCCAGTGCACTCCAAGTCTCCTCAATGTCTGTAAGGTTCTTTGTCTCGAGTAGTGTTGCGCTAATGCACCCTCATGTGCTAATTGGAACCACTTAGCGTACTCGTCCTCTTCCACACAACAGGCTAATACTCCTTGATCCGTATGTTTGTACATACTTCCTACCATGATATGATACTTTTGGGCTTTTACTACCTCCCTATCTTGAGTGTTTATTACTGGATGTTTAGGTCCATGTGTTAGTACTAGCACTAAGGTCTTGGCCCACTGTGGTACAACTTCCAAATTGAACAAGTAAGCATCAGGAAGGTCATCTGATACTCCTTGTGGGGCCTCTCCGGATGTGAGCCTAGAGAGATGATCTGCTCTCAGATGAGTCTTGCCTTTCCTCACCACCACCTCAAAGTCATATTCCATTAGTAAGAGAAACCACCTAACTAATCTCCTTGTGTTGCCTGGCTTGTTTACCAAGTAAAGCAGAGCTTGGTGATCAGTAAAGAATTTGGACTTATTTGCAAGCAAATAGTGTCTAAACTTTTTAACCGCATACACCATGCCTAATCCTTCTCTTTTAGTAGTGGTATAATTTCGTTCAGCTGCATTTAACTGTCTACTAGCATAGGCAATTGGAAGATCCATATTACCTTTGCCCTTAGGTTGTGCTAGCACACATCCAATAGCATAATTGGATGCATCCACATGGACGTGAAATGGCTTGTTCCAATCTGGTGTAGTCAAGATTGGTGTTGAACACAATCGCCGTTTAAGCTCATTGAAGGACTTCTTACATTCTTCAGTCCACTCAAAATTGTTCAATAGTCCGTACAGAGGCTTTGTGGCATACATGTGTATGAAACGTCGGTAATAGCCACAATGCCCCATGAAAGCTTGCACTTGCTTTACATTCTTTGGCCTAGGTAGTTCTGCGATCGCTCTCACTTTCTCTTCGTCAGTGGAGATGTCGTTCTTTGACACTATGTGGCCTAGAATCTTGCCTTGCCTGACCATGAAAACACACTTTTTTGGGTTCAGACAGACTTGATATTCTCTACATTTGTCAAAGATTTGTTTGAGTTCTGGTATATGAGTCTATCTAATGTTGGAATGAGCACAAAGATCATCAACATAGAATTTAAAATTCTTCCAAGAGCATTGATAAGCCCAAATGGCATCACCCGAAAAGCGAATACTCCCCACTCTGTAGCAAAAGCCGTCTTATGCTGATCTTCTGGTGCAATGGCTACTTGATTGTAACCAGAGAACCCATCTAGGAAGTTGTACACTTCCTTGCCTGCTACCCTTTCTAATAGATGCTCAGTGATTGGAAGCGGATAACTATCTCTGATTGTGGCGGCATTGACTTTCTTCAAATTAATGCATACGTGTAATTTGCCATTTTTTTTGGGCACCACTACGATGGGGGATACCCATTCAGTGTGCTCGATTTCATAGATAAATCCGGCTTCGACCAAGCGGCCTATCTCTTCTTTGATTTTGGCAGCATACTTGTCATTGTATGTGTATGGCTTTTGTTTAGAGGGTCTGGCATCTGAGGTCATGGGGATCGTGTGTGAGCATATGTCAGGGTCTACACCTTTCAGGTCCTTGTAGCTCCAAGCGAATACATCTCTGTACTCTCTTAGTAACGCTATCAACTCTTGCTCTTCTACTTTGGTCAGGTCATGCCCTATGTAGGTGCATCTTTCTTCTCCCTCTTCTATGGCTACAACTATTTTCTTGGTAGTTTCCTTGTTATCATAGGCCTCTCCTGATTGTGCCTCATGTTTAGGGATTCTTACCATGACTCTCCTATCTTCTATTTCGTACTTCTTAAAATTTTTAGGGACCTCAAACAACGATTCTTCTTCCTCCGGAGTGACTTCCTTCTTCTTTCTTTTCTTTTCACTCTTAGTGGTCACTTGTGTGGTTATCTCATATCATTAATGAGCTCTTCATGTCTCTGAGGTTGAACTTCTACCTCGTAGAAGTATTCTTCCTCTGATGCAAATGGGGGGTCCGTGATGATTGATTCTAAATCAGAGTCACCTGCATCCTCAAATGCATCAGTGCTAGGTTCACATTCTTCCAGAACCGAATCCCCCATGATTGGCTCTATTGTGAATACTGAAATGTCATAGCCATCCTCATCACAGTGGGGTGTCCATTGTTCTTCATTGATGGCTACATCCATTGTTGCTAGAATTTTCGCCCAACCGTGAGGTTCAAATTCTTCGTCAGGGAATACTACATGTGCATAGGCTGGGTCTTGAATTGATCTATGGGTTTCTTTAGCACCTACCTCTCTGGCCTTTTCTCTCTTCTCTTCTTCTAACGCTACCTTGCACATCCATAAGTGAGTGTCTTCATGCATCCATGAGGATCCTGATCCTATGGAGTGCACTGACTCCGTTTCATCTTTCACTCTATGGATGGGATTCCATTGGATGGGAGGGTGGTTGTGTATCCCTGATGGGTAACAGGGAGATAGGTATTTCCTTCTTCTCCTTCACTCATGTCTCCTATCTTATCCAATGGTATTTCTGGCACTGTTCTATGAGATCCTACCTGGGAACGAGACTTCGCTACATCTGGTACTTGTTTGGCTACATGTTTCCACAAGTCAGGCTTAACCTTGAGTAGCTCTTCTAAAGTGAGGTTGCACTGCACTTTAGTGTTTTTTACTACCTCTGTATTCCTAGCTATGATTGAATCTTCGTTTCTTATCATGACCGTGGGCGCTCTCATGCATGTTGACTTAGTTTCCCATGGGCCTATGAAATGTGGTAACTCTTGCAAGGAGTTAGACTCAAAGTCTAATCTTTCATGCGAGTGGGCACTCTCTTGCTCTACATAAATGTAAGGAATGTCTTGTGGGAATTGATCGTGCATATCATCCACAAGTTCAATCGGAGGAGTATTTCCACTTTCCTTTGCCCATTTCTCTTCTTGAATCTCTCGCAAGAATTCTGGTGAATACCAATTCATAGAAGAAGAGGTGTCTGGTTCAGTGGAGTTAGGCACATAAGCTTCCTGAGGAGGAATGCTTATTCTATCACTTGTACTCTCCTTAAATTGAGAGGAGGCTCCTTTTCTAGACTTTGCAAGTAATCTTTCCAATCTATCTAATATACCATCAAAGTGCAATGGTGTTCTAGTGGAGCTAGAGCCATTGAACAAGCGACTGGCTTCAAACATGGCTTGCGCCAATTTGACCATCGTAGCACAAAGCTTTGTTCGCTCTATCTCTAGATCGGCTCTAGGGTAACATTTGTCATTATCTGTCACATTTGGCCCTTCTTGGATTCTAGCTTGATATGCCTTAAGCATCATGTCTAGATCCTCAGGAGTGGGATCGGCTAGGATTGATGCTACCCTGGGTGGTGGGTGGGTTATGCGTGGTGGATTAGAAGGTTGGGGAATAGAAGGTGATGGGTTGGAGGGAGATGGAAGGGGTGGTGGTGGGGTAGTGTGAGAGTGGTTTTGAGATGCGAGTTCACTTATCTTTGCTTTGGTTTCTCTTAGGCTTTCTTCAAGTTCGCTCATTTTCTTTGACCATTGTCTTTTCATTCTCTCACGGCTATCTCTTCAAGCTTTTGTCCTTTTCTTGGTTATGCTCTCCGTCTCACTAACCTCAGGACTCCTTACCTGCCCTTCACCTTGAGTTTGATGGAAGGCTTGAGCTCGACTGACTACTTGCACTGGGGTAGTGGAAGTCACACTTCCTGTAGAGTCTACTATTAGCCCAATAACATTGATAGGAGCTATTTTTGGCATATTGAGGGGGTTTTTGGGACACTCACGTAACAAATGCTCCTTTCCACAATCTGGACAAAAGCCTTGAATTGTCACAGATTGGGTTTGTGTAGGTGCGGGTAGAGGGCAATCACGGATGAGGTGATCCCCCTGACATTGAAAGCATGGCTCTCTAGGGAATGGAGTCTTATATGCCTAGGTTGAGGTCTAGAGTTGGGGTTTGCGTACATGACATTCGTATAATCTAGCTCCCAAACAGATTCATTGGGTTCTTCATAATAGTATGACTCATTATGCTCAGGTGACTGCATGTAGTAAGCCTGTGGGCTATCAATATGTGTGGAGTCGAAACTATGGTCACTTGGATCACTTTCTGATAGCAAGGGTGTTACTGGGACTATGGCTCTGTTATTTTCTTCAGCAGATGCGTATTTCACTGGAATGACATTGGTTGGAGCAGGGGGTTGCTGTGCTAAGACTGGTTGAGGTCTAGGCTGCCCTTGATAAGGTGGTTGGTAGGATTGCTGGGGCCTACCATATTGTCGTGGTGAGTACTGAATTTGGAATCTACCCTGTTGTGGATATGGATGAGGATACTTTTGCCTGACAGTTTGCTTTTTATAAGGACAATCTTGTGCGGTGTGGTTGGTGTACCTTCGCTCTATGGTGCACTACTAGCTACTAGGATTCACTTGGGGTTGAGCCATAATGGGACATACACTCGCCATATGGTCACCTCCACAAGTATAGCATCGCTTTCTTGGCGCAAATCTTGGAATTTGTTTGCTAGAGACACCTAGTTTTTGAGCTACCTTCTCTGCAAGTTCCTCAATAGATGTGGATTGACCAGAAGTAAGGCTACTGGAGATATCTAAATCCTTGTAGATTTTTAAAAGCTCCAGCTCCTCTCCTAGATTATCGTCAATGTCTATGCACATACGTACACATTCTTCTATAGTTCTGGGGTCTTTCAGATACACAGATGATATAAGCTTGGTACTCAACAATCCATCTAAAAAGAAAGCCACTTGTTTGGCTGGTGTGGGTAACTCAGGCATCGGACATCTCTCTAGGTATTGCCTAAACCGTCTTCTTGCCAGTCGGACCGTCTCTTGTGGTGTTTGCTTGAATCTATGAATCAGGGAGGAAGTATTATGCCATATGCCACTCTTAGAGAACTCAGTGACGAAAGCTTCTAAAAGTTGGTCTATGCTCCTAAACTGCCTCTCATGTAGTGGTTGAAACCACGTAAGAGCTGTGTTTCTAAGAGTTAGGCCAAAAGCATTATATTGTGTGAATAGGTCCTCAACTTGTTCAGCTCTCAAGACTTGCCTAAATTCTGCCACATGGTCGTAAGGGTTTCCAGTGCCATCGAAGTAATTCTTCATGGACTTCACCAGCTGAGTTGGCCTCAGGGTCCTAGTGTGTTCTCTCAGCCTTGGCAAAGGGAAATCATCAGCATTTCTTTGGTTCCTTGGGGCTCTAGGTCTCTCGGTTTCTTCTCTATCCGTTTCTGTTCTCATCCTTTCCCTTCCCAGGGGGTTGGCAAAGCTTACCTCAGGTCTGTCTCTACTTCTATCCCTTTGAGCTCCATGAGTGTGGGAGGTCCCAGCTCCTTGGTGGCTGTAGGAAACATTGGACCGAGGTTGGGGAAAAACAAATTCACCCTTCCAAGTGTATGCATGTCTCCCATGCTTTGAAACCACGAAAATCCTCTCTAATGTATTGTCTAGGTAGGTTACTTTGCCTGGGCTATCAGGGTCTTTAAACTCATAAATTATAAGAGTTCCTACTTCATGAGGCTGGTCAGGCTTATACCTCCAAAAACCCTCATCAGTTTCTCGGTTTAAAAGCAAATCTATACTTTTATTGTCCTGCGGAACCCACTCTAGAGTCAAGATTCTAGTCAGGACTGATTTGCCACGGGGAGTCCTCGGCTCTCTCCCTAAGTTCCCTTTCTCTATGTCACCCATGTCAGTCTCGGCGATCACATTGCCGAACTCGTCAGTCCTATCTGGAAGGATGGTGACTACATAGATAGTCCCTTCTTTGTCCAGGTATGCCCCATTTTCAAACTTGACTGCTGGATGTTCTAGTCCAATGGGTTGATCTGGGTTTTTTATCTGGACCATAGATCTTCCTAAGTCGTCCTCATAGATGCAAGCACCTAATCGGTTGGTCCTAAGGTATTCCAGTTGCGTCTTATAGGGGCCTTCGACCTTATGTAAATATGGCACTCCTGAACTTCCTGTGGGTCTCTCCATACCATGAGACATCTCGGACTCACTGGTTTCAGAGCTAGGGTAGTGCGAATAATGGCTCAACTATTGAGCCCAAGACCTAGTAGTATGATTGACACTAGCCTCTGAAGACCTAAGACTCTGCCTATCTCTCCCTAGGTATCGTCATGATCTAAGGTTCATATGCATAATCAAGTCGTCCCAATTTTTGCCCAAAGTACAACCTCGTTGCAGCTCAATTTGTATCAGTTACTTGGTTCTTTTTTAGTTGATTATCGTGTTTATGATCTTGTCTGATATCATGTCGTCAGGAATACTTGAGTGACTTTCCACACTTTAAGTTGTTCGTACCACGTTAAGTTCTTTTCTTTTAAGTTATCGATAGCCAAGAGACTATCTTTATGCTTGAACTTGAGTATTTAATAGTCTTCAACTTGATAGATGCCTGTTGTCACCCTGACTTACTTCTAACACTACTCGCACTTAGCCTAAGCTAGGAATTGACAAAGGAAGTTGAGAATATTCCAACCTCACTTGCTGATCCCTTGCTTTTTAGTGCTTAAGAATCCCGTTCCCAAGCTTGCAGAATGCCCTTGCTTTGGATGCCCTCTAGTGCTCTCAATGGACCTGTAAAAGTTCCAAAGTTAGCTCAAGACTTAAATTCAAATGATAGAACAAATCACTTTCATTTATGCAATTCAGATATCAATTTGCACTATGTCTTTATGGAAAACCATTCTAAAGATCCCTTAGTTTTGTTCCCCCTAGGTATGGTCCACTTAAAAATTCTATATCTAATAATCCTGCTATTAATTTTACCGTAACCAATGAAATTTTTGGTAGTACTCCCCACGAGCTTTCCAACGAGCCTAAGATCACCGCGAACCGATTTCGTATGAGGAAGTTATGACCATTCAGGCATTTAGGGTTCAAAACAGGCTCTAAGGGCTCCAGAATTTTTTTATATTTTCTCAGTATTTTGCCCACTTCTAAGGCTCTAAGGTAGTCCCAATGTGTTAGAAACCAAGCCCAAAAATTATCCCAAGTCAATCAACTATTACACTCCAAAAAATTATTCGTGAGGCTGGTGTACCGCGATAGCTCGGGTCGATGTGTCACGATAGATGGGTGTGTCGTGATACACAGGTGTGTCGCGATAGGTTGGTGTGTTGCGATAGACGGGTGTGTCACGATAGGTGGGTGTGTCGCGATAGATGGGTGTGTCACGATAGACAGGTGTGTGGCGATAGATGGGTGTGTCGCGATAGACGGGTGTGTTGCGATAGGTCGGTGTGTCGCGATAGACGGGTGTGTCACGATAGGTCGATGTGTCGCGATACTTGGGTGTGTCGCGATAGGTCGATGTGTCGCGATAGACGGGTGTGTTGCGATAGGTCGATGTGTCACGATACTTGGGTGTGTCGCGATAGTTCGGTGTGTTGCGATAAACTGGGATATGGTGAATTTTCCTGATCAGGCTAGTGATTCTGGGAGCCCTCAGGCTGCGCTGTGTCATGGTGCACTCAGATTTGCGTTACGGTCACTTTTTCGGTGTGTCACGATAGCTCGAGCTCGATGCCTCGGGGCATGCGCAAAGAATTTTTGTACCTACTGAGCTTGCTAGAGATGGTGAGGATGCTGCAACCTGCAAGAATCATGCAAAAATACACAAAACCAACAATACACACTCGCTCTCTCTCAAACTCGCACAAAGAAAATGAGGAGAATGAAATGGAAGAGGTAATATGTGGAGAAGGAGATGGATATGGAGGTGGAGATGGAGATGGAGATGGAGATGGAGATGGAGAAAAAAACAAGAAAATTACCTACTACTTACCATTCCAACGCGTCCTCTCTACGTTTTACCATCACACGCTTGTCCTCAAAGCTCAATCCCTGGCAACGGCGCCAAAATTTGGTGTAGCTCAGTGATGAGTAGCACCTCCTTTAATGTCAATCTGGGAAGACATGAGGATGGTATGAAGAACTCGAGCAAGTGAAGGCACAAGTGTGTGAGTGAGAAGCACACAAACATGCACACACATACACACACACGTGCACACACAGCAAGAACAAAGAGAGTAAGACAATGGAATCCCTTCTATTACAACAAAGTTCTCATACAAGTTCAAACTACAAGAAGCTAACCCCCAAAAATGAGCTCTCTAGCTCTATTTATAGTTTTTGACTAGCTTTGGCCCTGTCCAGACCTAGTGTCTAGCCTAGTTAAAAATTAGGTTCCAGGGCTTATTTGAGGGCTCAAACAAGGTCTAAAAAATATGAAAATTGGTAGGCAATTACTTCTAAAGCTCCTCAAGCTCGAGGACTCCTCGACTTGCACAAAATGGATCTACAAAAAGGTCAAACGGTATTTACAATGGTTGTCAGTGATGAGAATCACTTTTATAGTAGTGTAAAGATTGAAAAAATTTAATGGGTTGCCTCAGTGCTAGATCTGCATGTATGCCCGTACTTGCTTCTTCATGTATGATGCCAACACACCACAACATAACATGTTTGGTCGCCCCACTATCAAAGTACCAAACATCTAAGTCTACTACAGACATGCACTGCTCATGCGAATATGGATCAAAATTGCAAACAATAGTAAACGCCCATTCTTCATCCTGCACAAGATTAGAAGACTCTGTTTTCGGTGTAGAGGCCTCTGCAACAACCATTCTGGTCTCTTTCTTCTTTACCTCTTTAGCACCCAGTTTTGGACAGCTCTTAATGTCACGATCATTTGCTTTACAATATTTGCAAAACAATTTCTGCTTTTCTGATTTCTTCTCAACTTTGTCTTCCTTCTTCGAATGTGCAGCATTTGCGGATTTCTGCTTACTAATAGAAGAGATCCATTTTCCTTTGTCCTTCTGATGAGCCAGGAAAGCTTGATCTGCAACATGCATAATAGACTTGTTCTCCCTAGACTAGTCTTCCTGTAACAAAACAGAAAACTAACTCTTCAAATGTTAAGGCATTTGGATTGCCTTTCATCATCAAACGAAGAGTAGAGGCAAAACTCTGATATGAGCCAGGAAGACCATTCAAAATAGTCTGCACAAGTGAATTGTTAGGAAGGACTTCATCTATAGAAATCAATTGTTCCTTCAAATCCTTGATCTTTATCAAAAAACTATCCATAGAATCACCTTCATTCATGTGCTCACTCTCCAACAGTTTTCCGAGGTAAGCAACACGAGCCTCATTCCTAGCCTGGTTCAATGTGGTAAGTGTATCCCAAACATCCTTAGCTGTTCTACAAGAGCGAATGTGAAGAATAATGGCATGTTTGACAGACAAAGCTATCAATGTGTGTGCCTAAGCATCTCTGCCATCCCAACGAATTTGCTCTACAGTAGGTGCAACAGAAACAGCAGCACGAACAGGAACCTGTAGAATATCACCATCTTTGACACCATCTGCATCAGCTTCAGTACTTGTATTTGTAGTATCTATATTCATAGGTGTAATAAGATGTCTTTCAACACCCTGCAAAATATTCCATAGTCCTTTTGTGACCAATACATGATGCATCATATAAGCCCACAATGGGTAATTCGTACTATCACATCGATCACCGAGAGAGGTAGGCCTTTGACGGTCTACATATCCCACTATAGGGAGATCATTTTGAAACTTAAAGGCTTAGATGATTTTCAAAAAACTAAAGGGTTTGCTAGAGGCTTAGATAAAGCCATCCAGAGAGAAGTAAGAAGAAATGCACCTAAGATGTTTGAGGAGGCGATCAAGTATGCCCATATTTATGAGGACCATAATCGTCCTCAATACACTCCTATGGAGACGGATAAGCCCCTCAAGCCTCTTAGTATGACTAAGTTCAAGAAGAAGCTTCCATTGGGGAAAAACAAAATTTTCATTAAAAAACAAAGATCACAAGGGCCTAGGTTACTTACAGAGCAGTTTGAGATGGCCAAAAGAGAGAACCTGTGCTTTAGGTGTTTGTCTCCTAGCCATTCACAATGGAACTGTCCACTCAACAAGGCAGAAGAAAAGAAGAGAGGACCAAAGAGTAGTATGGCCCGTGAAAAGGGCAAAAAAGCGGTCCACCTAGTGCAAAAACTTCCTATTCGTGGTAGCTCTAGCTGCAAGGGAGTGGAGGTGATGCACGAGGATATAGAGCACACCTGTTGTTTGACTCAATCATTGTGGTCACCCCAGTTTTGACCACATAACTTGGTTAAACTTCATGGTAGTGTATACGGGACCAGGGTGTGAGTCATGATAGATGACTTTGCCACTCATAACTTCATATCTATGCTTTGATCAAGAAACTAAAGATTCCCCAACAGCCTAGTGCACATAAATACATAGTATCTATGATGCAAGGGGAAGACAAGAGAATATGGGATACTATGGTATCCAATTTGGAAGTCAAGATGCAAGACTATACAGATCACATGGACTTCCAAATTATGAATATGGAGAGGACAGATCTTGTCTTAGGAAGAGAGTGGCTATGGGGGTTGGGAGACACACTTAAATGCAGCTATCAAAACAACACACTTGAGTTTGAAAGAAATGGAAGTAAATTTTGTATACAGGGAGAGAGAGATGTACCTAGTGCACCTCTCATTTCATCTTTAGAGTTGTATAGTCTTTGTCATTTTCAACATGTGCAGGAGATCGTTTTATTGTATAGTCAAGACTTTGAACATTGTACAGATAGTTCATCGAATGCATATTTTCATGCTAGGAATGTACATATGGATAGGAATTTATATTATTCTTTCTTGCAAGAGTGTGTGGTTAAAAGTTTTAAAGATCTTATGTTTGAGTTTAGAGATGTTTTTTCCACTGACTTACCTAGAGGGCTACCTCCTAAGAGAGGGGACATTGACCATGCTATTGAGGTAGTTACTAACACTAACCCTATTTGTAAGCCACCTTATAGGCTTAGTGTTTCTCAGCATGAGGAGGTTGAGAGGCAAATGCAGGATTATTTAGATAAGGGCTTCGTTAGACCTAGTAACTCACCTTGGGCATCGCCAATGCTCCTAGTTAAGAAGAAAGACGGCTCTATGGGATTATGTATAGACTATAGAGAACATGATAAGGTAAGTATCAAAAATAGGTTTCCAATGCCTAGATTGGAAGACCTATTTGATCAATTACATCAAGCTAGGTATTTTTCCAAGCTTGACCTTAGATCAGGATATCACTAGATTAGGATTAGGGCAAAGGATGTCCCGAAGTCTACATTTAGGACTAGATGTGGGCACTATGAGTTTTTGATGATGCCTTTTGGTCTCACCAATGCTCCTGCCACTTTCATGAAGCTCATGAATAGTGTATTATGGCCTTATCTAGGACACTTTGTAGTCCACTTCTTGGATGACATTCTAATCTATAGTGCATCGGAACAGGAGCACTTGCAACACTTAAGAAAGGTATTTCAATTGCTAAGGGAAAATTCACTCTTTTCTAAGGAGTCAAAGTGTGAATTTTTCAAAAACAGAGGTTAGATACCTTGGGCATATAGTCTCCCAGAATGGAATCCAAATGGATCCTGAAAAAGTAAGGGCTATTATGGAATGGTCACATCCAAGGACCTGGAAGAGCTGCAGATCTTCCTAGGTTTATCAGGTTTCTATCAAAGATTCATTAAGAATTATGCGTAAATTGATGTCCCCATGACGTAATAGCTTAAAGGGAAAGGGAAATCCCTTCATTGGGGAGACAAACAGAAGCAAAGTATGGAGAGATTAAAAGTAGCAATTGCCACAGCTCCACTTTTACATATAGGAGATCCCAATAAACCCTTTATGGTTGAGACAGACACGAGTGATTTTGCTATAGGAGCGGTTTTAGTTCAGGATGGTTGACCAGTAGTTTTTGGGAGTAAGAAACTAGAACCAGCTCAAAAGAATTACTCCATCTATGAGAAGGAGCTGTATGCAATTTTCCATGCTTTGAAGAAGTGGCGTGTCACTCTAGCACAATGGTGAGTACCAACGTGAGAAG
Source organism: Ceratopteris richardii (assembly GCA_020310875.1). NCBI lineage: Eukaryota > Viridiplantae > Streptophyta > Polypodiopsida > Polypodiales > Pteridaceae > Ceratopteris > Ceratopteris richardii. The sequence continues at coordinate 102,470,934 of CM035442.1, read as the reverse complement.
ATTCACCTCATAATTGTCAATCCGTGGAGACGTGAGGACTAGTATGAAGACTATGAGCAAGTGAAGGCACAAGTGTGTGAGTGAGAAGCACACAAGCATGCACACACATACACACACACGCGCACACAAGGCAAGAACAAGGAGAGGAACAATGGAGTTCCTTGCATTAGTCAAAAAGTCTCTTACATAAGCTCAATTCACAAACAGTCTAACCCAAAAATGAGCTTTCTAGCTCTTTTTATAGTTTTCTCACTAGCTTTGGCCTTGTCCAGACCTAGTGTCTGGCCTAGTTAAAAATTAGGTTCTAGAGCCTATTTGAGGGCTCAAACGGAGTCTAAAAATTATGAAAATTGGTATGTAGCTAATTCTAATACTCCTCAAGCTCGAGGACTCCTCGGCTTGAACAAAATGGAGTCTGTTCTACCAAAAATGGAATTTACAATGTTTGTGTAGTGATTAAAATCACTTGAGTTGTGAATGGTCCATGGAAAAAATGATTAGGCCTTGTTGCCGTATTGTGCATGACCGCTCTGTTGTGCTGGTATGCTCTTCATCTGACTTGTATGCCAACACTCCCCCCTTCCTAGTGTCTGTCACCCCTGACAGACCTCTGCTCTATAGGGTGGTCGATATAGTATTGGATGACATTGGTGGCTAATTCATGTTCTCCTATCCTTAAGCCTCTTGCTAGGTTCCAATGCATCCCAGTTTATTGCACCAAGGACCTCTGGTTGCGGTGTGGTGTAGTACTCGGAGTACATGGCTTGTTCACAAGCAAAGAGATGGAGCAAGTGTATTGGCTTCGGTGCGAAGAACTCCGAGTGATACTCCCAGAAACCTGATTTAAACATTTCTTCGAATGTCTGTTTGTAACATGCAGGGAGATATTTGATGCGTGCATGCCAGGCGTAAGCCACACGAATACTGGGGGTGGTGCTCATGTCATACACCAAATCGTAATTTCCATTGGTAAACCCCGGTAGACGTACTGGTGGTGTTGCTGCATTTCTAAAGGTTTTTAGTACTACCTGCATCATATCTAAAATCTTAAGCATCATTTGAGCTGCCACATCTGGCATGGGCTTCAATCGAGGCATCCAATGTCGAATTGTGGCCATCATGTATGCTATCGATGGTGGTCCCTGCGGTGGCGCTATGTACGGGTAGTTTAGCCATTCCTTGCATTGTGCATTGTTCTGAACTTTAATGTTGAATGCTTTCCAAGACCTGCGCCGTGGAACTGGACCGTAGCATGGATTGTATAGGAGATGTAAAGGCGCATTGTTCCATGTCCGCAGCATTTCAGGATATGTCTCAAGAAGTTTCTGCCGCCATGTTGGTTGACGAATTTTGCCTTTTTGCACGTCTGGAGGAAGGTCTTCTGGTTGAAACTGGGTAGCGAAGGTAGGAATCTTGCCTGTGACTCTCTGTATTTCTGCGTTATAGTCTGCCAAAATGATATAGTACGGCCTGTATTGGAGTTCTGATGAGAGGATAAGGCGTCTACGTGACAGGTTCTTGAAGTAATTGGATTGTAATACAGTGTCTTCTATGACCCTCATGGCCTGATTTTGCACGACTGTTTGCTCTTCATGTGAACTCCCAATTTCCTCCACTTGTCGTAGCCAAGGGGATCGTGGTGCTTCGAACGTATCCTGACCTTCTTCTGTTTGTTGACCTCCTGGGAATGGTTGTGGGTCATATTAATTGTACCTCCAATATGCTATGTGCCTCTTGTAGAGTTTGAAATTGTGTAAGGAGGCGAGCATTCTCCTCTTCTAGTGTAGCAAGACGATGTTGCAGTACCTCCGAGTGCTCTTGTAGTCGTGCATTATGTTGTTGGAGCTGATTGTACTCTGTCCTTAATTGTGATATACATGCAAGCATAGTGTCCAATGCATTGCCTATGGATGAGGGTGTGGTGTGTACAATGGAAGATGCATGGGAAGGGAATTGGGGAAGGGGAAGAGTGAATGATGTGTCTATTGAAGACGTGTGTGTGGGTGAAATTGGTGGAGGGGGAATGGGAGGAGTTGGAAGTGTGGGGGGTGGGGGAGGTGTTGTGGGTGGTGAAATGTCCATGCTTTCAGGAGTGGATGCGAGTGTGGTGTCTACCATATACATTGGAATGGTAGGTGTTGTGTGTGTGAAAGTGGTGAATAAGTGAGAAGAGGGTGTGGGAACTGAAAATAGAGGAAATGATTGAGACCGGGGTTGAAATGTTCTTAAAAGAAAGGCGTGGAGGGGTTGGAGAATTGGAGGGATGGGGTTTGGGAGGTGAGATTCTAAAGGCAGGGAGGCCATAAAAGGTGGCGTGGTAGCAGGGAATCCCAAGAATATGGATCTAGAATCGGGATGGCCTATGGCTGAGGGCATGGGGGATGGATGTCCTAGGGTAGGCTCTATGAGCGATTCGGTGGATTGTGTAGTGATAGTGGTAGCTTCATAGATTGGGTTTTCACGGGTGGAGAATAGGGTTGAACTAGAGGTGGGAGTACGGAAGATGAAGGTTTGTTCGGTGGGTTGAGTGGTCGAGGTGATCTCCCGGCTTCTGTTCTAGGAGGCGATGGTGGGGGTGTGGGTGGTAGTGGCTCAGTTGATTCATCATGGGTGACTGAGTGCTCTTGGCCAAAAGTTACAGCTGCTTGGGAGGTTGTCTTAATGGGTTTTGATGTAATAATAGGCCATTCTGCTCTCGTAACGGGGATCTAGATGTTTTTGACTGACCATGGTCGTGTTTGGAATCTTCGTGGATCATATTGAACTGGAGACCTCCGAATCGCGGTTTGAACTGCTTCTACTACCCCATATGTTTCTGCCATCAATAAGAGACCTTCACTGTATTCTAAGTCAACCCCTGCTTCTTCCAAAAGCTGAGCCATGAGCACTCGACTGCTCTGTTCGGTGAGCAGTTGTTGCGATCGCACTCGTTCCATGATTTGATACAGCCTTCGGAGTTCTGTTGTATAAGCGGGGGCTTCAGTGGTCTCCTCTTCGTCTGCTCCTTCTTCTTCTGGGTGTCCTTGTTGTTGACCTTGCTGATCGTCACCCCAATGTACATGGCGACCTTCTGTGGATTTTCTCCTTCTTTGTGAAGATGTGCCCTGTTCTTCTGTATCTGAATAAAACTCTACATCAGAGAGTTGTGTACTTTGTAAGAATGCTTCGAAGTCAAGGGGACCCATCCCTTCAGCATCTCCAGTCGTAGCAAATTCAAATTCGGATGGAACAGGAGGAGCCGAAGGGGCAGCTTGTGTTGTAGTTTCATATCCAGACCTGGGTATTCTAATGGTAAAGGGAGGTACAGTGGCCTCCCCTCGTGGCGAGACTTCTGGAGTGGTCAGAACTTCACGTGTCTGGACACAAGGAATTGAGCCCCTCATGCGCTTGGATTGATGAGTGGCAGTTTTGAGTCTCTTAAACATTTGTAGTTGTGCCCAAGTTAGAGCACGCTCAATGGGTACATCATATGCTAAGCATTTGTATATAATGCGCGTGATTGCACAACAGCCATTCACCACTAGTTTCCTAGATGACCTTTTATTTGCTTCATACAACTGCTCCACAATCCATATAGGAAGCTTAATTGGTAACGCACCTGTCTACGCCAAGTAAAGAGCGAACCAAATTCTTTTGTGCAGTTGTGTGAAGCGGTCTTGACCAGGGAAAGCAAAATGTTGCATGCACATACGGAGAGGGATGGACACGTTTGGTGTGAGTGCTGCCATATCTTTAAGCTTCAGTAGTTTCCTATCCTTCATGTTAGTAGGAATGAGAGCATCCTTCTCAAAAGGTACATGTGTACCGTGCATATTCCAAAGCAGTGCTCACCAATTCTAGTGTAAGTTCAAACCTTTTCAACTCGTTGTTGCCCAGCAAAGAAGGAAGTACGAATGTTCCTGGTTTGTCCTTTTCTTCGTTAGCTTGTAATGTGGAGACCAAATAATAGCATCGGAGGAGATCTGGTTTAGGTAGTGGTGCTTCAAAGTATTCGGCTAGCCCTGCACGTTGCCATATGGTCTGGAGATCTTTTGTGTTCTGTAGAGTCTCAAACTCCTTGGAGAAAAATTGGAATCGGACCCATGATCTGTCATACTCGCACTTAGACTCCCATATATACTTGGCCTCTCCTAATGGACCTGGCATGCCATTGAACCAATGAGAATTGGCATGGACTCTCTCTGTGATCCTGGGTGGATCCGGTACCGGGATCTACTGAAGGTGTTGCAGCTCCACAGGTCGTTCAGTTAGTGGCACATCAGCAGGTAGACTATCTACATCAATTCCTGCAGTACTTACTCCTGCCTGTGAGCTCGGACCTGCTGCTTCTGCCATGAGAGTGCTTGTAGTTGTTGATGCTTATCTACTAGAAGAAGAGAGAGGGAGGTGTTCCCTCCACAATACCAACATGACATTCCGAGTGGTTAGAGGTTATTGGGTGAAGTGTTTGTGATGTGTGTACATGTGGGTTAGTAGGTTAGGGTTCACTCTAGATACATACTTTGGATGTGCAATGTTCTCAGAATGCACCTACATCAGAGGGGAAGGATTTACAGAGGTGGGTCAGGGGGTTTGATATGGGGTTTAGGTCTCCAAACTTTGATGCTGGAATCGTTGCTTTTATTGGCGATGATGTGTGAAGGTTTGCGTATTGGAGTGTGTTGGGTTTGGGACCTTTTGGATACCCATTTCCAAACATTCCGAGGCGTGACCGAGAATGTGGTGGTGTGGAGTGTAGATGTTTACCTTTGGATGGGAGCCAATAGGACTCGTGAGTGTTGGTTTGATCTTGTGATTGGAGGTGAAGTTGTTTGAGCTAGTAAGCAGGTCTTGGGCACCCATATTTGTCTAGCTTTTGGGATCACCTTCATTGACTGTTTTGGAACCCAAATAGAAATGGTCTGTCTAGATTGATGCCTAGGGTACTCCTTCACTGTAGTCCTCGACACTGTAGCTTGCTTGATGCTTCTTTGGAATCCTGTCTCCAAAGTCGAGGGTTGTTCACCTTTGCGTATCCAGATCTGCTTCATGCCATGGGGTATTCTGTATTGTACCGGTTGGTGTTCATTCTTCTTGGTCCTCGGGCTCCTCTGTATCTTGTACTTTCCGGCTTGCTTTCCTCGACTTCTCTTTGGAAAAGAAGGGAACTCCTTGTGGACTTCTGTACCTTCGTCATGAGTGGCAATCTTTTGCACCATAGAACTTTGGTCAAGAGTAGCATGGTTCATTTCAGGTGGACTCCTCGAAGGAGCAGGATTCGGTGCCTCTTTTAGCGGCCTATGTGCTTGATTTTCTAATTCAATCGTTATGTGGTTTTGGCCTACCCATGCCTGAAGAAGTCCACGTCTTAGGTTGAGGCTGACTGCATGATCATAGATCCAGTCTTGGCCTAGGACAAGAGGTTCGGTAAGATCCTCGTCTTCACACACTAGCACTTTGACTGCCATTAGCACCTCTTGAATGTAGAGGGGAAGTTCCACCTCACCAATGCAAGGGGTTTCCACACCTCCCAATCCTATGAGATATGCCTCTATAGGATTGATTTGTAATTGCAGCTCTTGGCAGTAAGAAAGTCGAACTACACTAGTGGTTGCCCCTGAGTCAGTTAAAGCTCTCACTGTCCTTACACTCTCTCCTTGTCCTACTTCTAGGGTTACAAAAGGCCGTCGGTCGATTATTCTATGGGAATGTCCACCTGAAGCCTCGCACATGGCCATGGGATAGCCTAGAGATTCTTGAGTGTCAGGCATAGGCTGGTCTCTACCTTGTCTCCTCAATTTCATTCGTCAGATGCATTCTAAAGCTTTTGCCTGTGCTTCTTCTCGAATTCGTTTCTCTTCTTCTTTACGTTTCTTGGCAGTGTTGAGTCGATTTAGCATCTCTTCAGTCAGGGGTTCTTGATATAACTTGACTCTGCATCCACTTATGTAACTTGGTAGAATATCACCCTCTAGAGTGGCTAGTTGCACTGCTCCACTTGTGGAGATCCTATTGATAATCATTGGCCCATAACCTCTCTTCTCTAAATTCCGTGCATGTTGCTTCAAGGTGTAGACTAGGACTAGGTCTCCTGCTTTCAAGCCCTTATCCTTCACGTGTGCATCGAAATATGCCTTTTGCCTCTTCTTGGCTGCATAAATTCCTGATGCAACCCTCAATCGTGTTTCACCTAATTGTTCAAGATCGAAGATTCTAGAGGACAACTCATGGCCTGTCCAATCATGCTCTTGTGCTACTTTCAAGGTTGGTATCAAAAAATCCAATGGTAGCACTGCATTCTGGCCGAAAATCATATGAAAGGGTGTGGCTTGGAGTACCGTTTTATAGGCAACTCTGTATGCCCAAACAGCATGGTGTAGCTGTTTGTCCCAGTCAGATCGTTTGTTATTCACTAATTTGGTTAGCACATTGCATAGAATCTTATTTGTGCTTTCGGCTTGTCCATTAGCTTGTGGGTGATAGGGGGCAGACTTCTTGTGTATCACCAAGAACTCTTGAAGAAGATTTTCAATGACTTCATTCAAGAAGTGAGTCCCTCTATCACTTACTAGCTCTATGGGTAGCTCGTATCGAGTGAACACATTCTCAAATAAGAATTTAGCGGTCGTTTGGGCATCATTCTTCGATGTGGCTTTCACTTCTACCCACTTGGTTAGATAATCCGTGGCCACAATGATATACTCAGCATGTGAACCCTTAGCTGGGGGATTAATAGGACCAACAAAGTTTATTCCCCACTTAGAGAATGCACGTCCACCCATCATAGGTTTCAATGGCATCTCATCTTTACGTATAGGATACTGAGTTTGTTGACACACATCACACCTCTTCACATAGGTATGTGCATCCATGTGAAGGGTTGGCCACCACAAGCCTACAAATAGGATCGCTTTGATTACCCGATCTGGTCCAAAGTGTCCTCCTGCTATACCTTGGTGAGCAGTCTCTAATATCTTCAGATACTCGCTCTCGTGGACACATAGTCTCAGGTAACCATCTTTACCACGCTTGTATAGATTATCACCAATGAGTGAGTAATCCAGGGCTTCTTGTTCTAGACTTCTTTGTCTGACCAATGTCATATCTTGAGTGAATGTTTTCGTCCTCAAGAATGCTACTAGCGGTTCACTCCAATCTGGCATTATGGATACCTGATAAAGAGTGGCATGTTCCACAGGTGGTTTAGTGCAGCAGATCGGGCATTCCTTGCACAGCTTATGGACATCAGCTTCCATAGTAGGCCAATGCACTCCGAGTCTCCTTAGTGTCTGTAGGGTTCGTTGCTTCGAGTAGTGTTGCTCTAATGCACCTACATGTGCTTATTGCAACCATTTAGCGTACTCATCCTCTTCCACACAACAAGCTAGGATGCCTAGATCGGTATGCTTGTACATACTCCCTGCCATGATGTGGTACTTTTGAGCCTTTACTACCTCCCTATCTTTAGTGCTTATGATAGGGTGATTAGGCCCGTATGTCAATACTGGCACTAGTGGCTTAGCCCACTGAGATACCACTTCCAAATTAAACAGGTAAGCATCAGGAAGGTCATCTGATACTCCTTATGGGGCTTCTCCAGATGTGAGCCTAGAGAGATGGTCTGCTCTCAAGTGAGTCTTCCCTTTCCTCACCACAACTTCGAAGTCATACTCCATTAGCAAGAGGAACCATCTTACCAATCTACCTGTATTGTGTGGCTTGTTTACCATTGTGATGGTCAGTAAAAAATTTAAACTTATTTGCAAGCAAATAGTGTCTAAACTTTTTAACTGCATATACCATGCCTAATCCCTCTCTCTCAGTAGTGGTATAGTTCCGTTCAGCAGCATTTAGCTGTCTACTAGCATAGGCAATGGGAAGATCCATATTACCTTCACCAGTAGGTTGTGCGAGTACACATCCAATAGCATAATTGGATGCATCCACGTGAACATGAAAGGGTTTATTCCAATCTGGTGTGGTCAAGATTGGTGCTGAACACAATCTTCTTTTGAGTTCATTAAAGGAGTCCTCACACTCATCAGTCCACTCAAAGTTAGTCAAAAGTCCATACAGAGGCTTTGCAATGATGGCATACATGTGTATGAAATGCCGGTAATAACCGCAATGCCCCATGAAAGCTTGTACTTCCTTGACATTCTTTGGCCTAGGTAACTCTGCTATGGCTCTTACTTTCTCTTCATCAGTGGATATGCCATTCTTTGACACTAGATGTCCTAGAATCTTGCCTTGCCTGACCATGAAAACACACTTTTCTGGGTTCAGGCAGACTTGATATTCTCTACATTTGTCAAAGATTTGTCTGAGTTCAGGAACATGGGTTTGTCTAATGTTGGAATGAGCACAAAGATCATCAACATAGACCTCTAAGTTTTTCCTCAGGAATTCTTTAAATACATGACACATTAGCCTCTGAAAAGTGGTTGGCGCATTGGTGAGACCAAAGGGCATTACTCTAAAAGCAAATATGCCCCACTCTGTGGCAAAAGCCGTCTTATGCTGATCTTCTGGAGCAATGGCTACATGCTTGTAGCCCGAAAATCCATCAAGGAAGCTGTACACTTCCTTGCCTGCTACTCTTTCTAGTAGATGCTCTGTGATGGGAAGTGGATAATTATCTCGGATAGTGGCTGCATTAACCTTCTTCAAGTTAATGCACACACGTAGCTTTCCATTCTTCTTGGGCACCACTACAATGGGGGATACCCACTCAGTGTGCTCAATTTCATAGATAAATCCAGCTTCCACGAGTCTATCTATCTCCCCCTTGATCTTAGCAGCATAATTATCGTTATATGTATATGGCTTTTGCTTAGAGGGTTTAGCATCTGAGGTCATGGGAATAGTGTGTGAACATATGTCAGGGTCCACACCTTTCAAATCCTTGTAGCTCCAAGCGAATACATCTCTGTATTCTCTTAGCAAGGCTATCAATTCATACTCCTCCTCCTTGGTGAGGTCGTGTCCTATGTAAGTGCATCTTTCTTCTCCTTCTTCTATGGCTACCACTACTTTCTTGGTGGTTTCTTTGTTATCATAGGCCTCTCCCGATTGCGCCTCATGTTTAGGCATTCTCACCATGACTCTTCTATCGTCTATCTCATACTTTTTAAAGTGTTCAGGGACCTCAAACAAAGATTCTTCCTCCTCAGGTGTGACTTCTCTCTTCTTTCTTTTCTTACCTTCATTCTTGGTAGTCACTTGTGTGGTTAACCTCAAACATCATTTATAAGTTCTCCATGTCTGTGAGGATAAGCTTCCACTTCATAGAAGTATTCTTCATCTGATGCAAAAGGTGGGTCCATAATGATTGACTCAAGATCGGAGTCACTTGCATCTTCAAATGCATCAGGGCTAGGTTCGCATTCTTCTAAAACTGCATCTCCCATGATTGGCTCTATGGAGAAGACAGAAATGTCATAGCCATCCTCATCACAGTGGGGTGTCCATTGCTCTTCATTGATGGCTACATCCATAGTTGCTAGAATTTCTGCCCAGCCGTGAGGTTCAAATTCTTCGTCCGAAAATACTACAGGTGCATAGGCTGGGTCTTGAATTGATCTATGTGTTTCCTTCGCACCTACCTCTCTGGCTTTTTCTCTTTTCTCTTCTTCTACTGCCACTTTGCACATCCATAAGTGGGTGTCTTCATGCATCCATGAGGATCCTGATCCTATGGAATGCACTGACTCCGTGTCATCCTTGGCTCTATGGATGGGATTCCATTGAATGGGCAGTACGTCTCTATGAGAGTAATCCTTGAGATTGACTTTGGTTGTAACTCCTAAGTGTTGCAGGTACAAGGAATTGGTTCCCCAATCCTGTACCACTTGCAACTGTCGCATAAATGGTCTTCCCAAAATCATCTCATAGGCATGATTTTTGCTAAAGTCACATATGGCGAAGGTGTGCTCAAACTCAACACCACATGTAGTGAGAGTTATTCCTTCTAGCAGCCCTAAGGGTCTCTCTATGTGATCGTCAGCCATCTGCAATTTCATCCTCGTGGGCCTGAGTGCTGGCTTGCCCCAACTCTTCCATAGGGAAGTTGTAGCAATTGCAACTCCTGCACCTGAGTCCAAAATTTCCTTGGTTGTGTATCCTTGATGGGTAACTGGGAGATAGGTATTTCCTTCTTCTCCTTCACTCATGTCTCCTATCTTATCCAATGGTATTTCAGGCACTGTTCTATGAGATCCTACCTGGGAACGCGATTTCGCTATGTCTGGCACTTGTTTGGCTACGTGTTTCCATAGCTCTGGCCTAACCTTGAGTAGTTCTTCTTAAGTGAAATTGCACTGCACCTTAGTGTTCTTCACTACCTCCGTGTTCCTAGGTATGACTGAATCTTCGTTTCTTACCATGACTGTGGGTGCTCTCATACAAGTGGACTTTGCTTCCCATGGGCCTGTGAAATGGGGTAGTTCCTGTAAAGAATTAGACTCGAAGTCTAATCTCTCTTGAGATTGGGCACTCTCCTGCTCTCCATAAATGGAAGGAAGGTCTTGTGGGAATTGATCGTGTGTGTCATCCACAAGTTCAATGGGAGGAGGAACTTCACTCTCTTTAGCCCATTTCTCTTCTTGAATCTCTCGCAAGAATTTTGGTGTGTATCGATTCATAGAAGAAGAGGTGTCTGGTTCAGTGGAGTTAGGCACATAAGCTTCCTTGGGAGGAATGCTTATTCTATCACTTGCCTTCTCCTTCGCCTAGGAGTTGGCTCCTTTTCCAGACTTTGCAATTAACATCTCCAATCTGTCTAACAGACCATCAAAATGCAATGGTGTTCTAGTGGAGCTAGAGCAAGTGAAAAGGCGACTGGTCTCAAACATGGCTTGAGCCAATTCCACCATCTTGGCACACAACTTAGTTCGTTCAAGCTCTAGGTCAGCTCTAGGGTAACATCTTTCATGATCCGTTACATTTGGTCCTTCCTGGATCCTGGCCTGATATGCTTTGAGCATCATATCTATGTCTTCGGGAGTGGGATCTGCTAAAACTGATCCTACTCGGGGTGGTGGGTGGGTTATGTGTGGTGGATTAGATGGTTGAGGAATGGAGGGTGAAGGGGATGGTAGTGGTGGGGATGTGTGAGAGTGCGTTTGAGATGTGATTTCTATGATTTTGGCTTTGGTTTCTCGTAGGCTTTCCTCAAGTTCGCTCATCTTTTTTGCCCATTGCCTTTTCATACGTTCACGGCTATCTCTCCAAGCTCTTGTTCTCTTCTTATTCTAACTCTCAGTCTCGCTAACCTCCGCATTCTTTTCCTGGACTAAGTCTTGGTTTTGTTGCAACGCTTGAGCTCTAGTGACCACTTGTATTGGCGCGGTGGACGTGACGCTTCCTGTCGAGTCTACTACTAACCCAATAACATTGATAGGAGTAATTTTTGGCATATTATTGGGATTCTTTGGGCAATCTCGTAAGAGATGCTCTTTTCCACAATCTGTACAAAAGCCTTGGATTGCCACTGACTGGGGTTGTGTAGGTGGAGGTAAGGGGCAATCACGAATGAGGTGATCTCCCTGACATCTGTAGCATGGTCCTCTAGGGAATGGGGGTCTTACTTGCCTAGGTTGAGGTCTAGTGTGTTTGTGTACATGAGATTTGCATATTTTGGCTCCCAACTAGGTTCACTTGGCTCTTCACTGTAGTAGGACTCACCATGTTCAGGAGATTGTATGTAGTAGGCCTGGGGGCTATCTATATGTGTAGAATCAAAGCTATGGTCGCTCGGGTCACTTTCTGACAGCAATGGTGTTACTGGCACTATGGCTCTATTCAGGTTCTCTTCTGCAGCTGCGTACTTTACAAGAATTACATTAGCTGGGGCAGGGGGTTGTTGTGCTAACACAGGTGGAGGCTTTTGTTAGTTTTGGTATTGTGGGTGGTAGGTTTGTTGAGGTCTAGCATACTACTGCGGTGGGTACTGGTTTTGGTACCTGCCCTATTGAGGGTATGGTTGTGGGTACGTCTGCCTAACTACTTGCTTATTGTAGGGGCAATCTTGTGCAGTGTGATTGGTGTACCTCCGTTCTATGGTGCAGTATTGACTACTGGGATTCACTTGGGGTTGATCCATGATGGGACATACGTTCGCCATATGGTCACCTCCGCAAGTGTAACATCTTTTCACAGGGGCAAATCTTGGAATCTGCTTTCTAGAGACACCTAATTTCAGAGCTACCTTTTTTGCTAGATCCTCAATTGATGTGGATTGTGAGGAAATGAGGCTACTAGAACTATCTGAATCTTTATAGATTTTTGAGAGCTCTAATTCCTCCCCTAGGTTATCCTCAATGTCGATGCACATGCGTACACACTCTTCTATGGTCCTAGGGTCTTTTAAGTACACATATGACCTCAGTTTGGTACTTAACAATCCATCCAAGAATAAAGCCACTTGTTTGGCTGGTGTGGGTAACTCAGGCACAGGGCATCTCTCCAGATATTGCCTAAATCTTCTTCCTGCAAGTCTCACGGTCTCTTGAGGGGTCTGCTTGAAGCTATGTATCAATGAGGAATTATTATGCCTTATCCCACTCTTAGAGAATTCCGTGATGAAAGCCTCCAAGAGTTGGTCTATGCTCCTAAACTGTCTCTCATTCAATGGTTGAAACCATGTAAGGACTGTGTTCCTAAGGGTTAGACCAAAGGCATTATACTGCGTGAATAGGTCCTCAACTTGTTCAGCTCTCAAGACTTGCCTAAACTCAGCCACATGATCATATGGGTCTCCTGTGCCATCAAAGTAGTTCTTCATGGACTTAACTAGCTGGGTAGGTCTCAAAGTCCTCGTGTGCTCTCTAGGTCTTGGTAGAGGGAATTCATCCACATTCCTTTGGTTCCTTGGAGCTCTAAGTACCTCAGGTTCCCCTCTATTTGTTTTCGTTCTCGTTCTTTCTCTGCCCCCTGGGTTGGCAAAGCTTACCTCAGGCCTATCTCTACTTTTGTCTCTCTGAGCTCCATGAGCTTGGAATGTTCCAGCTCCTGGGTGACCAAAGGACACATTAGACCTAGGTTGGGGGAAAATAAATTCACCTTTCCAAGTGTAAGCATGCCTATCATGTTCTGTAACCACAAAGATCCGTTCTGATGCATTGTTTAGGCAAGTCACTTTGCCTGGGCTATCCGGGTCCTTGAACTCATATATCATGATTGTTCCTACCTCATTTGGCTGATCAGATTTATACCTCCAAAAGGCTTCATCAGTCTCTTGGTTCAGGAGCAGATCTATACTCTTATTGTCCTGGGGAACCCACTCGGGATTAAGGATTCTAGTAAGAACAGATTTTCCTCGAGGGGTCCTCGGCTCTCCTCCTATGTTCCCTTGCTCTAAGTCACCTATGTCCGTCTCAGGGATCACATTCCCGAATTCATCTGTCCTGTCTGGGTGACTAGTGACTACATATATGGTTCCTTCTTTGTCCAAGTATGCTCCGCCTTCAAACTTGACTGCTGGCTGTTCCAGTCCAATGGATTGATCTGGGTTTTTGATCTATACCACAGACCTTCCTAGACCGTCCTCATAGATGCTAGCACCTAATTGGTTGGTCCTAAGGTATTCCAGTTGTGTCTTGTAGGGGCCTTCCACCCTATACAAATATGGCACACCTGAACTCCCCGTAGGTCTCTCCATACCTTGAGACATCTCTAATTCACTAGTCTCAAAGCTAGGGTAATGTGAAAAGTGGCTCAGCTGCTGGGCCCAAGACCTAGCAGTGTGATTGACACTAGCCTCTGAAGACCTAAGACTTTGTCTATCTCTCCCTAGATGTCGTCTTGATCTATGGTTCATATGCCCTTTGTACGTTGCTGATTTCTTTGGTACCAATCACTTGTTCCTTTTAAGTTCCTTTGGATGTGTTTTCTTGTTTGTAATTAAGCATCATCAGGAGCAATTTAGTGTGTCATACTTGATGTTCTGCATCCGCTTAGTTTAAGTTCTTTTCCTTTAAGTTATCCCTTGACTGCAATTTAGACTATTCTTGGACTTGAGAAGTTAAAGACTCTTAGAACTTGAGTATTCCTATCGTACCTCTATTCAAACAAGACAACTACTCGCACTTAGCCTATGCTAAGAATGGACTGAGGGGGTTAAGAGGTTCCAACCTCAAGACGCTCCTCCTTGCTATGCTTCTCTGCCCAGGAAGCAAGTTCCCAAGCCTGCACACAATGGCACTCCCTTTGATTTCTCCAAGATCTCTCGATAATCCTGTAAAAAATTCCCAAGTTTAGCTCCAGCTTGATCCTTCAATTGACAGACAATTTATCACAGACACTTTTAATGACCCTTTTTTCCCCCTTTGCTATTGTCAAAAATTTTTTTCCTCTAGAGCTCTCTTGGTGTACCTACCCCTCAGTAGGTCAACTTCAAAATACCCTATCTAAAAATCAATGCATTATTCTTATAAAAAACAGTTGAGTGCGTGTAGTATATGCCACGAGCTTTCTGACAAACCCTAGAGCTCAAAAAACGGATTTCAAATGAAAAAGTTATGACTGTTCAGGGTTTAGGGGGTTAAAACAGACAAACAAGACCTTTCAAGGTTCTAGGGCATTTTTTCCAAGGCCTATTAAGTGTATGAGTGAGTGCGTATGTAAATATGCCCAAAATTTAGCCTAAATTTCCAAAAAATTACCCCTTTATTTTTTGCCGAGAATGTCTGTCTATCGTGATAGACGGTGTCTATCGCGATAGACACTAACTGTCGCGTGGGGTTGTCTGTCGCGATAGACGGTAACTGTCGCGTGGGGCTGTCTGTCGCGATAGACGGGGTCTATCGTTTGTCATGGTTTTGGTCTATCGCGATAGACTGAGTCTGTCGTGGAATTTGGTCTGTCGCGATAGACAGTGTCTGTCACGATAGACTGAGTCTGTCGTGGAATTTGATCTGTCGCGATAGATAGGTGTCTGTCGCGATAGACGGGGTCTATCGTGGGTCCCTCTCTGCCGCGATAGACGGGTGTCTGTTGCGATAGACGAGGTCTATCGTCTGTCGTGGTTTTGGTCTGTCGCGATAGACTAAGTTTATCCTGGAATTTGGTCTGTCGCGATAGACAGGTATCTATCGTGGGCTGCGGTCTGTCGCGATAGACGGTGTCTGTCACGATAGACCGTGTCTGTTGCGATAGACGGTGTCTGTCGCGATAGACTGAAAAAACGCAAATTTTTTAGAAACTTCTAGTGATTTGGAGTGCTCTAATGGTGTAGGTTACCGTGCCAAACACGCATTCAAAAAATATCAAGTTTTCCTGTCTGTCGCGATAGACAAAGGTAGTCGTCCCGGGACCTGTGCAGAGTCTGTCATACCTGCGCAAGCTGCTGGAGACGGTGGTACAGCTAGTTCCTGCAACAAAAGCTCAAAAAACACACAGAAACAGATCGCATGCAAGCTCTCTCTCGCTCTCTCTCACAAATGAAATGAGGGAAATGAGGTGGGGAGTGGGATATGACCAAAAAACTAAAATTTTTGTGGAGATGGAGATGGAGGTGGGAGATGGTGGGGATGATGATGGTGATGATGGTGATGCAAATAAGAAAAATTGAAGAAAGGATATTACCTATAACTCCAATGTCTCAACTCGACGTCTTACCATCACACGCTCGTCCTCGAAGCTCTCTCCCCGGCAACGGTGCCAAATTTGGTGTCACTCTAGCACAATGGTGAGTACCAACGATTTCACCTCATAATTGTCAATCCGTGGAGACGTGAGGACTAGTATGAAGACTATGAGCAAGTGAAGGCACAAGTGTGTGAGTGAGAAGCACACAAGCATGCACACACATACACACACGCGCACACAAGGCAAGAATAAGGAGAGGAACAATGGAGTTCCTTGCATTAGTCAAAAAGTCTCTTACATAAGCTCAATTCACAAACAATCTAACCCAAAAATGAGCTTTCTAGCTCTTTTTATAGTTTTCTCACTAGCTTTGGCCTTGTCCAGACCTAGTGTCCGGCCTAGTTAAAAATTAGGTTCTAGAGCCTATTTGAGGGCTCAAACGAAGTCTAAAAAATATGAAAATTGGTATGTAGCTAATTCTAATACTCTTCAAGCTTGAGGACTCCTCGGCTTGAACAAAATGGAGTCTATTCTACCAAAAACGGAATTTACAATGTTTGTGTAGTGATTAAAATCACTTGAGTTGTGAATGGTCCATGGAAAAAATGATTAGGCCTTGTTGCCGTATTGTGCATGACCGCTCTGTTGTGCTGGTATGCTCTTCATCTGACTTGTATGCCAACATGGCGTCATTATGGTGCCAAAGTTACGATAGTGTTTGATCAAGAGAGCATTAAAAGGCTCTCTAATCAAACAGACCTTAAAGGTCGTAAGGCCCGATGGGCAGAGACCCTTTAGGAGTTTGATTATGAGCTTAGGTATAGGAAGGGAAAGTTTAATGTAGTGGCTGATTCACTTAGCCGCATGCCTATGCTCAATGGACTGAGTTTTACTCAGATCACTAGTGAGCTACTTGAGTCCATTAGAGGGAAATGTAGGCTTGATCCTACATATTCCAAGATTTGGGAAGCCATAGAGAATGGGGATTGTGATATATGGGTTTCCAATGAGGATGGAGTATCGATGGGTACTCAAGAAGGATTCAAGTGGAATAATTGTAGTGTCCATGATGGATATCTGTTATATAAAGGTAAGGTGTGTGTCCCTAGAGATTTTGAGATGAGACAGCATATTTTGTATGTGTCATGACACACCTAGTGTGGGACACCCGGGAGCTAACAAGACTTATGATCTTGTTAAGAGGTAGTTTTACTGGCCTGGACTTCATAAGGACGTCCTAGAGTATGTGCTTAAGTGCACTAAATGCCAAGTCAATAAAGTTGAAAGGTTGAGGATTGGAGGACTACTCCACCCATTGAATATTCCTAATGGGAAGTGGGAAAGTATCTCCATGGCCTTTATAGTTGAATTACCTAAGACGCAAAGAGGGCACAACTCAGTCTGGGTAATTGTGGATAGGTTAACCAAAATGTCTAGATTTATTCCAACATGCACTAGAGTGAAGACACCTGATTTGGCTAGACTTTTTGTCGAGAACCTATATTGGTTATATGGTCTTCCTTTAGACATAGTTTCGGATCGAGATAAGAAGTTTACTAGCCACTTTTGGAGAGTGGTCTTTAAAAGGTTAGATATGAAACTTAGCATGAGTACGGCAGAGCATCCATAGTCGGATGGGCAAATAGAGAGGGTTAACCAAATCTTAGAGGATATGCTTTGACTATATGTGAATGAAAGGAAAACTAATTGGAAATAGTACTTACCTATAATAGAGTTTGTATATAATAGTGCCAAGCACTCTTCCACTGGGCATAGTCCATTTATTCTTATGCATGGGTTTCAACCAAGAGCTCCTTATGTAGTAGGATTGCAGAATGAGAAAGTTCAAGCTGCAAAGGACTTCTTGGAAGAGATGAATGATATGCTTAGGCTTGTTGGAGTTAGACGTCTGTGGAAGCACGCGAACAGCATAAGGAAGAAGAAGAAGCTTGGAGCACAAACACACAATATTGAATGTATTACTAGAGAATGTACAAAGATAAGTAGCCCATTAGGGTAATAGGCGTATATACAAGCCGGGGAAAAAAACCTCCTAAAGAGGGAAAAAGGTGCCCCGGCGGTCCTAGTGTGTTCACACACATCACTACCTAAATATATCAACAAATCCCCCCTGGGAGTGATGCGGTGAACAAGGAGCTGGCACTCATGTATAAGGAAGTGCTATGTGGAAATCACTCCACAAAAGGAAGTAAGCCCAAAGCTTTCCGGAAAGCTTCAAACTTCTCCCTAGGCAGAGCCTTTGTGAAAAGGTCTGCTATGTTCTCCTACGTGGTCACATATGCCAAGATGATCCCCCCAGCAGAGAACCTCTCCCTAACATAGTGATAATGCACCTCAATGTGCTTAGTGCGAGCATGGAACACAGGGTTCCTTGCAACTGTCAATGCGCTCTGACTGTCAGTGAAGATGGTGGTGGCATAAGACTAGCCAACACCCAAATCAACCATAAGGCGTCTGAGCCACACACACTCAACAGTTGTTGTGAAAGCTTCCCTATACTCAGCCTCACAACTGGAAGTGGCCACAGTAAGCTGCTTCTTGCTCAACCAAGATATACATGAGCTACCAAGCATGAAGCAAAAGCCACTAGTGGACACACGAGTGTCATAGCAACCAGCCCAATCAGAGTCAGAAAAAGCATGCAAATCTGGCGATAGTGATCCCCCCTTGGGATAAAACAACCCAAGTAGCCTAGTACCACTCAAGTAGCGAAAGATGCGCTTAACCGCCTTCCAATGCGTGACTCCTGGGCAATGCATAAACCTGCTCATCTGTGAGACAGCAAACTGAATATCTGGCCGAGTAATGCATAAATAAATCAAGCATCCAACAGCCTGCTGATAGAGAACAACATCAAATGCATCTCCAGCATCATGAAGACTCAATTGTAAACCTGTCTCCATAGGAGTGGCAATAGGCTTACAGTCTTCAAGGCCAAAACGCTGCAATAGTGTGTCAATATATTTCGTTTGACACAAAGCCATTCCACCATCAACTTGCATAAACTGAATGCCCAAATAGTGATGCAAATGCCCCAAATCAGACATCTCAAATGAGGCATGCAAATCAGCCTTGAAATCAGCAATATGCTTCTCAATAGGACCAGTGAGCAGCATGTCGTCAACATAGACAACAATGATCAGAAGCACATCATTTGCACGCTTAACATATAAGGTGCTTTCAGTTGGACTGTTCTCAAAACCATGTGCAACCAGATAGGCATGTATCTTCTCATACCAAGCACGTGGTGCTTGCTTTAAACCATATAATGCCTTCTTTAACCTGCACACTTGGTTTTCATGCCCTTTCTGCACAAAGCCACGGGGCTGAAAAACATACACTTCTTCATGCAATTCACCATTCAGAAATGTTGTTTTAATGTCCAACTGATGTACATTCCAACCATGATGGGCTGCAAGTGCACAAATGCTCCGAACAATAGTCATACGGCATGTAGGTGCAAAGGTCTCATCAAAATCAATGCCTCTTTCCTGCGCATAACCCTTTGCAACAAGCCTAGCCTTATACCTGTCAATTGTACCATCACGTTTACGCTTCAGCTTGTATACCCACTTAGTGCCAATGGCCTACTTGCCAGGAGGCAAGTCACATAAAGACCATGTACCATTCTTCATTATAGCATCATATTCAGATTGCATAGCAGCCATCCAATTTTCTGAATTCTGTGCTTCACCTGTTCAGTACATATGTTGCACACATGACAGCCTCAAGCCAGAAACTGTGGTAAAGCCTGACTCTTGACCATGCACCTCGCCATCTCCATGAGTGACATGTTCTTTCGTTCAGCAACTCCATTCTGTTGAGGTGCATATGGCACTGTACACTGGTGTTTTATCCCACATTCAGCCAGAAATGCATTAAAATCAGAAGACATATATTCCCCCCCTTGATCAGAATGGAGGATGCCCATTTTACATGCTAACAGATTTTCAGCCAAAACCAAAAATTGTTTGAAGCACATGAACACTTCGGACTTTGCTTTGAGTGGATATACCCATGCATGCCTGGAAAAATCATCAATAAAAGTCACGAAGTAAAGGTAATTTCCAAAAGAGGATGTTTGCATAGGACCACAGACATCACTATGTACAAGCTGTAATTTTTTAGTAGCCCGAACTGAACCGTCTTTTGGAAAGGACAAAGGCTGCATTTTGCCCAAAATACAGCCTTCACAAACATGTTTTCGAGGTGCCTCAAGTTTGGGCAAAGAGGACACCATTTCAGATTTTTGTAGGCATAGCAAACTAACAAAATTCTGATGACCAAAGCGTGCATGCCAAAGCTTTGCATCTGACATAGCCTGAGAATCACTTATTGCACATGCCAAATCATTTACAGATTTTTCATAGTCTATGAGCTTATACAACCCACGACATAAAATGCCAGAAGCAATAATCACATCGTCATTTGACAGATCATGAACTGTACACCTATCATCAACAAATTTCACAACCAAGCCAATCTTGGCTAATGCAGAAACTGATAACAGGTTCTTTTTGATCCCTGGCACAAATAAAGCATCTGACAAAGTGAAAGAACTACCATCAGCAGTAGTCAAAATGATCTTACGAACTCCCATAATAGGATAAGAGGAGTTGTTGGCGCATGTAATAGTATTCCTTGTAGGGGCAGGCTCGAGTGAAGAGAAGAAACTGCGCTGCAAGGTAATATGTTTGGTTGACCCACTGTCAAAATACCAAACATCTGAGTCTACTACAGACATGCACTGATCATGAGAAGATGGGTCAAAACTGCAGACAGTAGTAAACGCCCATTCTTCTTCTTGCACAAGATTTGCAGACTCTGTTTTTGGTGTAGAGGCCTCTGGAACAACCATTCCAGCCTCTTTCTTTTTTGCCTCTTTTGCAGCCAGTTTTGGACAGTTCTTTATGATATGATCATTCCCTTTACAGCACTTACAAAACAATTTCTACTTTTTTGATTTCTTCTCATCTTTATCTTCCTTCTTCGAATATGCAGAATTAGCAAATTTCTGCTTACTAGTTGAAGAGCTCCATTTTCCTTTGCCCTTCTGACTAGCCAGGAAAGCTTGATCTACAACTCGCATAATGGACATGTTTTGCCTAGACTGATCTTCCTGCAACAGAACAGAGACTAACTCCTCAAATGATAAGGCATTTGGATTGCCTTTCATCATCAACCGAAGAGTAGAAGCAAAACTCTGATATGAATCAGGAAGACCATTCAGAGCGGTCTGCACAAGTGAGCTATCTGGTATAACCTCATCAGCAGAAATCAACTGTTCCTTCAAGTCTTTGATCTTCGTTAGGAAACTATCCATAGAATCACCTTCATTCATGTGCTCACTCTCCAACTGTTTTCGAAGGTAAGCAACACGAGCCTCATTCCTAGCTTGGTACAATGTGGTAAGTGTATCCCAAGCATCCTTAGCTGTTCTACAAGAGCGAATATGAGGAATAATGGCACGTTTGACAGACAAAGCTATCAATTCATGTGCCTGGGCATCTCTGCCATCCCAGCGAATCTGCTCTGCAGTAGGTGCAGCAGAAATAGCAGCACGAACATGAATCTGTGGAATATCATCATCGACACCATCTTCATTGGCTCCAGCACATGTATTTGCAGTACCTGTAGTCAGAGGTGTAACATGACATCTTTCAACATCATGCACAATGTTCCACAATCCTTTTGCAACCAATACATGTCGCATCATATAAGCCCACAATGCGTAGTTGGTACCATCCAACTTATCCTCAACAGCCAACATACGGAATACATCACTACTTTCAGCCATGGCCGGTGACTAAAATACCTTGATGCAGAAAATTGACTATATCTCAAAAAGTTGAATAGAACTACGCTGACAAGTTCTGCTAGACCTGTAGCAGACTTCGAGACGCTTAAACTGGCAAACAAAAACTGGTATATACATTTGGCACAAAAGGACGAAATAGCCTGCACAAGCACTGCGATAGTGTGTTCGGAGGCCGAAACAAGCTCAGATCTCAGAAACACCCTGAGTATGCTCACCAAATTTCATGCGAATCTGAGACTGCAAACGGAGGAGTGTCGACGGCACCCTAGATGAAACGACGACCTGCTTTGATACCAATTGTTGGAGTTAGATGTCTGCGAAAGCACGCAAACAGCACAAGGAAGAAGAAGAAGCTTGGAGCACAAACACACAATACTGAATGTATTACTAGAGAATGTACAAAGATAAGTAGCCCATTAGGGCAATAGGCGTATATACAAGCCGGGGGATAAAAACCTCCTAAAGAGGGAAAAAAGTGTCCCGGCAGTCCTAGTGTGTTCACACACATCACTACCTAAATATATCAACAAGGCTTGCTAAGGATAGCATTAGGAGAGCTCGGGATAGGGCTAGAGCCTATGCTAGCCCTCAAAGGAGAGAGATCAACTTTGAGGTAGGAGAGCTGGTCTATCTTATAGTTCCATCTAGATCTGAAACCATGAAGATAAGACCTTGTCCAAAACTATCTCCTAGTTATTGTGGACCTTTCCAAATACTTAAGAGAATAGGAAAGATGACTTACTAGTTCCAACTTCCAGAGAATAGTCAAATCCATCTAGTTTTTCATGTAAGCCGACTTAAGAAAAGTCTGGGTGAATCTGACAATCTCATTCTAGATAGTGAGGTAGGAGAGCCTATATCTATTCAATCTATTCCACATGGGCCTGAGAATATACTACGCACTCGAGAGAAACGGACGAGAAGTCACTTATATAAAGAGTGTCTAGTAAAGTGGAAAGATAGTTCAGAAGCTAGTGCCACATGGGAGAAGGTTAGCACCCTTCAGAGACGGTTTCCCAGTTTTAGATTACCTTCCCAAGCGTCTTCTTAAGGGGAAGGATATGGGGAAACAACACGGAGATGTGACCATGTGCTTAGACACATGGGGATATAGCGAGAGTGGTGTTTCTATTATTTCTCTCTTTTTATCAGACCTTTCAATACCATTTTGAGGACAAAAATGGAACTAAGGGGAAGGAAATGTCACATGGAGTATCACCATTAGTATGAGTTAGAGGTGAGAACCCCCTCTTACGCTTGTTAAGTATGATACTCACATGAGTACCAAGTGGCACCCATATGAGATAGCTTGAGTATTGCCCTTTATGGGTGATGAGAGAGAGATATATATATATTAGCAAGAGCACCACGTGGTTGGGTAGAATATGATAGATGAAACTCCATGTCCTTCCTCTCCACATTCAGGCAACAACTGTACCTCCTTTATCTTGGAGTTTGTGCAGAGAATCCCTCAAAAAGTGAGGGGAATCCTTGGAGATCAACACATACCATCCAACAAAATACATCACTGCTTTCAGCCATGGCCACTGACTAAAATACCTTGATGCAGAAAAATGACTATATCTGAAAAAGTTGAACAGAACTACCCTGATGAGTTCTACTAAACTTGTAGCAGACTTTGAGACGCTTATACTGGCGAACTGAAATTGGTATATATCTTTGGCACAAAAAGATGAAATAGCGTGCACAAGCACTATGATGGTGCATTTCGAGGCCAAAACGAGTTGAGATCGTGATTTTGGCACCACAAAGCGAAGCAGTTTTGATCTCTGAAACACCTTGAGTGTGCTCACCAAATTTCATGCGATTCTGATACCAATTGTTGGAGTTAGATGTCTTTGGAAGCACGAAAACAGCACAAGGAAGAAGAAGAAGCTTGGAGCACAACATACAATATTGAATGTATTACCACTAGAATGTACAAAGATAAGTAGCCCGTTAGGGTAATAGGCGTATATACAAGTCGAGGGAAAAGAACCTCCTAAAGAGGGAAAAAGTGCCCCAATGGTCCTGGAGTGTTCACACACATCATTACCTAAAAATATCAACAACTACTATTGTTATTGCTACTACTACTGTTGTGGTTGCTGCTGCTGCTACTACTACTACTACTACTACTACTACTACTACTACTACTACTACTACTACTACTACTACTACTACTACTACTACTACTACTACTACTAATAATAATAATAATAATAATAATAATAATACTGTTATTGCTATTGCTACTGCTACTGCTACTGCTATTGCCATTGCTACTGCTATTGCTATTGCTATTGTTGTGGTTGCTGCTGCTGCTGCTGCTACTACTACTACTACTACTACTACTACTACTACTACTACTACTACTACTACTACTACTACTACTACTACTACTTAATACTATTATTGCTACTGCTACTACTATTGTTATTGCTACTACTACCGCTACCACTAGGGCTATGGCTACTACTACTACTGCTACCACTACCACTATCGCGATCACAACCCCAATTGCAACTGTAATTACTATCGCTACTGCTATTGTAACTATAATTGCAACTGGAATCGAAGCCACAGTCGCTACCACTACCGCAACTACTATCGCTACCACTACCCACAAACTACTACTGCTATTGCTACTACAACTGCTACTACAACCATCATCATAGTCGTAGTCGCAACTACAATCGTAACTGCTACTGCTACCCTAACCACAACTGCTACCGCTATTGCCATTGCTACTACCACTTCTATTGCTACTACTACTAAAACTACTACTATTGTTGCTTCTTCTGCTACTACATACTACTGCTACTGCTACTGCTGCCGCTACTACTACTACTACTACTACTACTACTACTACTACTACTACTACTACTACTACTACTACTACTACTACTACTACTACTACTACTACTACTACTACTACTACTACTACTACTACTGTTGCTACTACTACTACTACTACTACTACTACTACTACTACTACTACTACTACTACTACTACTACTACTACTACTACTACTACTACTACTACTACTACTACTACTACTAGTAGTATTACTATTGTTGTTATTACTACTACTACTACTATTACTACTACTGCTGCTTCTGCTTCCATTGCTACTATTGCTACTACTACTACTGCTACTGCTACTGCTACTGCTATTGCTACTGCTACTGCTACTGCTACTGCTACTGCTACTGCTACTGCTACTGCTACTGCTGCTGCTACTGCTGCTGCTACTGCTACTGCTACTGCTACTGATACTACTACTGCTACTGCTACTGCTACTGCTACTGCTACTGCTACTGCTACTGCTACTGCTACTACTACTACTACTACTACTACTACTACTACTACTACTACTACTACTACTACTACTACTACTACTACCACTATTGTTGTTGTTGCTAGTGTTGCTACTGCTACTAATGCTACTATTGCTATTATTGATACTACTAATACTACTACTATTACTACGAATAATGATAATAATAATAATAATAATAATTCAATATGTTCACATTGTCCAATGCCTTATATGTGCTAGGATCCTAAAAAATATGTTATCAATATAAATTTGTAGTGGTTTGTATAAGCTCACAAACTATCAAAAATATATGGATCAATATGCATGTGCAATACAAGATTTTTAGGCCATTTCATTTGCAAACTTGGTCATATGATTTTTTCTAGTTTCTTACACTTGCAAAAGTTTGATATGATGTCTTCTTTGCCTAAACATGAGGCACCATCCAAAAATGGTCATGTGAGTTGTATTTTAGGTAAGATGCAATGTTCTTCATTTCCCAATAATGGCATAGAAAGAGCTAGACAAAAATATTTTATGCTCAAAATTATGTTTATGGTACTATGGAAAAAAAACCATATTTTGGGAGTCTTCTTTACTTTGTGACTTTTATTGATGAATTTTCGAGGCATGAATGGGTGTACCCATTAAATAAAAAGTCCAAAGTATTTATGTGATTTGAAACATTCATGGTTATGGTTAAAAATCTATGAACACCCAAAACTCTAAGCCTTTCTAGTTGAGTGTAGGATAAAACATCAGAGTATCATGTTGTATACACCACAACAAATGGCAATGCAAAGAGAAAAGATAGGTTTCTCATGGAAATGGAAAGGTGTAAAAATTTAGGCTTTATGACATAGTTTTTGGCTTGAGGCCATAGTGTGTGTTGTATATGTACTTAACAAGTTTCCTACAAAATCATTACAATCCATAACTCCTTAAGAAGCACTTGGCATGGCTACAGGCCATCTGTTGATTATTTGTATGTTGTTAATTGTTTGGCATATGCATTAATGCATGATCAACAACATAAAAAAATGGATGGTAAGTCCGTAAAATGTGTTTTTTTTTTTATAATTTTGAGAGCAAAGATTATCACAATTGCATTCTGGCTAGCCATGATATAGTTTTTATGGAGGATGTTGTGCAATCTTTGTTTTCATGTATCAAGGAGAAAATAATGAGCTCAAACGATGTGTGTGTTACATTATTGCCTCTTTGCAGTGAAGGACAATCAAATGTATCTCCTAGTGAGGCAACACCTCAATCTATGTAGCTTGTAAATGAGAAAACAAATCATTCCATTTCAAATGCAAATACTCATGGTGCAAAGTTTGAGAGGTAGCAAGTTAAATGCACCTTTTCCTTATTGTACTCACACAGGCTTCAATGGGGCTTCTTTTGCGTTTGATTATAACGCAATAGTTCTCTATAGACTTTGTGATGACAATGATACTATTTCCTTGACTTGGTCTTTGTGTGATGGGTCTTCTCGTTGGAAAGCCACTGGAAGTAAATGGGTCCTTAGTATCGTAAGTAACCAATATTTTTCAACTCAAACGCAATCAAATGGGCACTATTAATGGAGGAAAAGTAGCTCATCTAGTAGTGTAGATGACTTCTTCATTAGGAATTGTGCAACTTCTCAAATCCTCTTTGGTGAATGTTCAGTGTGATCATTAGAGAAATCTATGGAAGAGTAAGGTAATGTTAGAGTGGATAATAAGTAGCTAGTGAAGAACCCCAAAGTAATTTCTTTGGGCATCCATATAGTGTAGAATAGTAATTTACTATTTTAGGACCAATGATACACACTATTCAATTTAGTACTTGACCAAGACAATACACAAAAAATAATTTGGCAATGATGGGATCAACAATTTTAGAAAAGGTGGAAGCAAAGGAGACCAACAACCAGCAAGAACTAAATGAGACATTAGAAGAGAGAGAGAGAGAGAGAGAGAGAGAGAGAGAGAGAAAGAGCGAGAGAGAGAGAGAGCATGATGGAGGATGCAGCATGCCCACTATGGATTTTGACCTGACATAGCTAGGCACGAAGGTAAAACCAATGCTCAAGATGAAATAAAACAAGTAAGGGACTAATAAGTACTAGAAAAAGTAACTTCACTTCAATTTTTTAAATTGATAATTAGCCGCAAAATCCAAGGGAGGAAAGGGGTGGACCCCACTTTAGGACCACTTATTGAAGCACAAAATCACACATCAATTTCAATGAAGTTTCCACTCAACCAAACAAGATCAAATCACATCAAGCAACAAAGATAAGATAAGTATATAGCCAATGAAGACCAAGGTTGCTCTAGTAGAAACCCTACTTTGAAAGATGGAAGAATTGGATTTTGATGAAGAAATCCATGTTCAACTAAAGGACACCAAAATTCAAGCACCAAAATGACATTAAAGTTTCCAATTTTTTTGAGACCCATTAAGAAGGTTTCCAAGAATAAACAAGCAATAGTGCAAATAAATCAGAAATTTACAATTTTACCTTGATGTTGCTCTGATACCATTGTTGGAGAAGATGGTGGACACCTTCCAGAGATGAGATCGTGCTACAAATTTCTCCTTCACACTAGCCAAAATTGAGTTGAAGAAACCTCTTGAGCTTTCCAAGAATCAAAAATAATCACCCAAGTACTTTGGAAGATGATCCTCAAATCATTGGATCAAAACAAATAACTTGGAGTTTCATTGTGAACCAAAAACTTTCTATTTTGCTACACCTGCTCAGAGAAATGAACAATTCTCTTTCTCTGCTAACAATTGAACAAAATCCTTTTGTGAATATCTAATTAACTTCAATAGCCAACTTTCACAAGTTATTTCACTTAAAATGAAAAACTATGCTCAGAGAATGATGCTTAGCAAAATTGAGATGCATCCCGATATTTTAGGGAGTTAGCAATATGCATACTAGAGAGCAATGTTTTGAACATATCTCGAGAATGGATAAGGCAATTGACATGTAACGTTGTAGCACAGAAATAAACTATCTAATGAGTCTATAACAACTTAAATCACTAAAAATGATCAAGTATACACTCAGAAATAGATCAAAGAAGCTCACTATTTTGAGTAGTATATAATAGAGTAGAAGAGATGAGACATGGGAAGGTTATATGTATTAATGCACATAAATTACATTGACATTGGCAATGAATGATTGCACAATGTGAGGGCAATAGACAAGCTATAATGTGAGCTCAATATGCCACACAAAACTCCTCTGAAATCTCTACGATTACTTCCTCTCATCCACATGACTAGGTAGTCCTCTTTTTATAGCCTTTTATTGGAGCCAAGATTCAAATTTGAATTCAAGTCTTTACCTAAAAGTGTTCCAAAGTTTTAGGACTTGATTTTCCATAAATCCTCACCAAATAATTTGTGGAAAGATTCTCCTATGAATTCATAATTGGAAGTGATTCCACATATGCACTTTTACAAGGAGTAAACATCAATCTTTTACAAGAGATCATTCATGTGCTAATACATGAATGAACATATGAACTTTTTAGAATGAGTGAACAAAAATTTAGACTTGGAGTAATTGCACCAACACTACAAATAGTGGTAAATGCCCATTCTTCATTGTGCCCAAGATTAGCAGACTCTGTTTTGGGTGTAGAGGCCTCTGCAACAACCATTACAACCTCTTTCTTTCTTGCCTCTTTAGCAGCCAGTTTTGGACAACTCTTTATGACATGATCATTTCCTTTACAGTATTTGCAAAACAAGTTCTGCTTTTATGTTTTCTTCTCGTCTTTGTCATCCTTCTTTGATTGTGCAAAATTAGCAAATTTTTGCTTACTAGTAGAAGAGCTCCATTTACCTTTTCCCTTTTGACTAGCCAGGAAAGCTTGATCTGTAACACGCAATATAATGGACATGTTCTGCCTAGGCTAATCTTCCTGCAATAGAACAGAGACTAACTCCTCAAATTTTAAGGCATTTGGATTGCCTTTCATTATCAAATGAAGAGTAGAAGCAAAACTCTGATATGAATCGGGAAGAACATTTAGAAGAGTTTGCACAAGTGAACTATCAGGCAAGACTTCATCAACAGAAATCAATTGTTCCTTCAAATCTTTGATCCTTGTCAAAAAACTATCCATGGAATCTCCTTCATTCATGTGCTCACTCTCCAACCGTTTTCATAGGTAAGCAACACGAGCCTCATTCCTTGCCTGGTATAAAGTGGTAAATGTATCCCAAGCATCCTTAGCTATTCTACAAGAGCGAATGTGAGGAATAATGGCATGTTTGATAGACAAGGCTATCAATGCATGTGGCTGAGCATCTGTGCCATCTCAATGAATTTGCTCTACAGTAAATGCAGCAAGAACTACAGCACGAACAGGAACATGAAGATGGGGCCATGAGGAATATCATCATCTTCAATGCCGTCTACATCATCTTCAGCAACTATGTTTGTAGGTGTAATAGGACGTTTTTCAATACCCTGCACAATATTCCACGATCCTTTTGCAACCAATACATGACACATCATATAAGCCCATAATGGGTAACTGGTACCACCATACTTATCCTCAACAGTCAACATACGGAATACATCACTACTTTCAGCCATGGCCATTGACTAAAATACCCTGATGCAAAAAAATGATTATGTCTCAAAAAGTTGAACAGAACTACCCTATCAATTTTTGCTAAA
The DNA here is from genome assembly GCA_020310875.1 of Ceratopteris richardii. NCBI lineage: Eukaryota > Viridiplantae > Streptophyta > Polypodiopsida > Polypodiales > Pteridaceae > Ceratopteris > Ceratopteris richardii. Next base: position 102,441,506 of record CM035442.1, on the reverse strand, counting down.
CCTATAGCAAACTTTGAGATGCTTATATTGGTGAACCAAACCCTGTATATATCTTTGGCACAAAAAGATAAAGTTTCCTACACAAGCCTTGTGATAGTGCATTCGGATGCGAAAACAAGCTCAGATCGCGATTTTGGCACCACATAGTGATGTTGGAAATTAGGTAGGCCCATAACTAATACCACAGGTCCAAGGTTCCATAGGTCCAGGATCTACAACATAAATTTCAGCAATCTTCCAATATTGACAAAACATGAACATACCACATTTAATCATACAAATGATGAGACAAAGATAGAGAAAGATAAGACAACATGTGTAAAGTGTTACGTAAGCCACTACTTACTCACACTATCATATATACAAATGCTCGAATTACAATGTGGGAGAAAAACTCTCAACCACTCTATGTGAACAAAAATAGATGGATGAGTGAATGTACAAATGTAACAAACATATTCAGATGTATGGATAGAAATTTGAATATATATATATGAGATGTGTGACCTAATAGGTTGTAGAAGAGTGAATATGAGTGACAGAAAGAGGAAGGATCAGTCTAAAACTGATAATCAGCAAACCCTCATCTAACTTTAGGTTATGGAAGACCCTAAATTAGACACGTGTGTGAAAAGATCACATACTTACAAAAGTAGCAAAGAATGCTAACAAGTTTGCTGACAGAAATCCTCATACTCATGTGTAAACACCTTCTCGAACACCTCATCCAAATATGCATAAAGCATACATGTACTGATTCTCTTGTACCTATGCGGAATAGGACTCCTCCTGATTTGGATGCCACTGCCTCCATAAACTTCAAGTAGTACTTGTGTGCATAAAGAGAATATGTACCTAAATTCTTAACGTAAGATGCAAATCTTATGTTAACCTCCATCCAATGTCTTTGAAGTACATTGAAATCTTCATGTAGAAGACAATCTTCAAAATACATTATGTAGATGGCTGATCCACACCACCAAGCTCTTGATGGGCAAGTCCTCTCCATAAGCAAGAGTGTGAGCACACTCTTCTCCAAGAAGAACTCCATAGCTGCTCCTCAACATGCTCCTAGAGTGCACCATGGCTGCCCCATGTGTGCTAGAGCACCACCTCTATTGAGGGACCAAAGACTGGTGTTGCCAATTGGTGTGTGATGTCTAACAAAGTGACCCAAGACTCTCTTATATAGGTTTTAAAGCTCCATGTGAAAAACTCACAAAAAAGAACTTTAATTTAATTTCATCGCTTTTCAAATTGCTTTTGCTTTATTTTAAGTGAGTTTGCTTTATTTTTAAAGTTGCTTTTAGCTAACTTTAAAAATAACTTCTTGACCTGCTTTTTCACACTTCTGACTACCTGATGAATGATCTGACAACATTTTTATGATCCTCATGCCGAGAGCTATCATATGAGGTCAAAACCCTAAATCAGCAAAAAAATTAGGGTTAGGGTGGTTTTCTCCCAAATCTGATCTCTGATGATTGAATGTTATATACCATTGGAAGCTCTCTTCAAGCTCTACAAGATAGGCTCATAAAAGTTTTACCCATTTTTGTGCCAAAAATGACTAAGTACCAAAATTAGGGTTTCTACCCTAAATGGATTTTAGACTGATGTGACATTGTTTTCCAACAACCCCCTCCGCAATGTCATGTTGGTACAAACTGAACTGGATAAGAAACTTCATTCATCTGTAAACTGTCATAAACTTCAAACTTGTACTCCCGAATTGACCTTCAAACCTTTTCTTCAAAAGTCTTCTTCAAAACTGAATTTGATTTTCTTCAAAGTTCAAAAACTTGAACTTGCTGAATATGAACCATAATACTTGAGAAAATATGCAAAACTAGATATCCAAATAGTGTGCTCATCAAGCAATCATTTGCTTGACAACAAATGTAGCAAGTACTGTCTCTGAACATGCTATCTCCTGTCTTCTTAAACTTGAAAACATACACTTGGATCCACATATTTGCATTTACCTTACGAAAGTTTTCTCAATGTACTTCTGTTGTGTCATGTAAATACTCTAAACATAATCAAGAACTGAATCTTGGGTCTTGTGACTGACAACTCACAACTTAGTGTATTATGAACACTAGCTCGTTCATCTCTAACTATACTCAAGTCAACTCAACTCAACTTAACTCATGAGTTTCACCAAAAAAATATATGATGTCATCATGTCTTCATCCTTGTTTAATATGTAAGTGCTTCATACCTTTTTCCTTTAGAATTTGGTATAAACATATATGTGCGCACCTCTGAAAACATACCTCTCTGAAATATCAAATTTCTCTTCAATAGAACTCTAGAACCTTCTCTTGATCAAGAACACCTAACAAGAACTTTCTCCAGACATTCTCCTTCTTCCTTCTTCTTTCAAAGCTGGAACATAAAGAGAAACTGACAAAGGAAATATAGGAATACCTGATATAGGAATACCTGATATAGGAATACATGATATAGGAATAACATTGAGGTTTTGAGTTATTCTTGATATAGAGGTGCTCTAACATCGAGGATAGCTTGTTCTTTTGGAGATTAACACTCTCCATCAGTGGTATCAGAGCCGGAGTCATCAAAATTGAAGAAAGGAGGACCCCAATTGTTGCAGTTATACACAAATCCACCTTTGAAGATTTAAAAGGTGAAAGTTTGAAGTCAAAGTTAGAGACGGAGTCCTGAAGCTATCAAGAAGATCAAAAGGAACTACATTCAAAATAAAGGTACACTTATTCCTCATAAATCTTGAAGAATTTAATACACAGGTGAAGAAAGGATGGGAGATTCTCTTCAGATAGAGAAATTGGATAGAGAAAACTATCCTGCTTGGTCTATGAGGATGGAAGCTCATTTTATGAGCAAAGACTTGATAGGATACATCACATGTGAAGAAGAAAAACCAAAATTTAGAGATCCTAGTGTTCCAACTAGGGATGAACTCTCAGATTTGAAGACATGGATGAAGAAGGATGCTCAACCAAGAAGCATTATCTATTTGGGATTCAATGACTACTTGCTACCTCATAATAGAGGACTTGAAAGTGCAAGTGATATATGGAATGCTTTGGAAGAGCATTTCCAAAACACTACAGAGTCAATGAAGGCATCTTTATGGGCATACTTTACCACATTCAAGAAGAAGGCTTCTCAATCCATTTCTGATTATGTAACAAGGATGAAGGACATTGCATATGCATTAGGAGCAATTGATGAAGATATTGAAGAGGACAAATTGGTAAGGCAAATCCTCACAGGTTTGAGAGGAGATGAGAAATGGAAGCCATTCATTTTATCCACTGAATCGTCACTAGATCATTTCACTCCTGATTTGAATCAGTTGCTAGGACATATGCTAACCTTTGAGCAGGATATCAAAGGTGATGTTGATAAAAGTGCAGGTCAAGCAATGTATTCAAAGGACAAGAAGAAGATTAACATAGGCAAGCAACAATTGAATGAAGATGAAGGTACAACTAGCCAAGCTAACTTCTTAAGAGGAAGAGGTGGTGGCAAAGGAAGAGGAAGAGGCAGAAGCAATAAAGATGGTGCCAAAGCTTGTTGGATTTGTGGTAAGAAAAAACATTTAGCTCATGAACGTTGGCATAATATTTAGAATGGTGGAGGATATAATCAGAATTTTAATTCAAGAGGAAGAGGTAATAGAAATCAGAGAGGTAACTTCAAAGGTAGGAGGTAATAGAGGTTACTTTGGAAGAAATGCAGGTAGAGGTTTCCAAAGCCAATCCTACAACAATACCTACTACAGTTATGCTTCATATCAGAAGGAGGATTCAACCTTAATTATGAATGCAACTTGTGAAAGACAAAGTGAAGATCAAAGAGTCTTCTACATAGACTCAGGGTGTAGCAATCACCTGAGTGACAACATAGCTTTGATGCCACTAGATTGTCCACCTATAAAAAGAGGGAGCAAAGTATCATACATGTCTTTGGAGCTAACAGATATCTCCTTTGTACATTAAAGTAAAGGTTGAATAGCATCTTCAACAAAGAGAATATCACGGCTAACCAAAATGCATTTAGTCTATGCATGATACAGACGATAGCCTTGGCTTTGAGAACTGTAACCAATAAAAAATACATTTTACTACTTTATCATCCAATTTCCTGCGATGTTATTTAGGCACTAATGCATATGCCAGACAACCAAAAACATGCAGATGAGCAACAGATGGCTTGCGACCATGCCAACCCTCATATGGAGTGATAGATTGTAGCGCTTTAGTGGGACACCTGTTAAGCACATATGCTATACACATGACAGCCTCAAGCCAAAAACTATATGGTAAAGCCTGACTCTTGACCATACACCTTGCCATCTCCATGAGTGACATGTTCTTCTATTCAGCAACTCCATTTTGTTGAGGTGTATACGACACTGTACATTGATGTTTTATCCCATGTTTAGCCAGAAATGCATTAAAGTCAGATGACATATATTGCCCCCTCGATCAGAACGGAGGGTGCCCATTTTACATGCTGACATATTTTCAGCCAAAACCAAAAATTGTTTGAAGCACATAAAAACTTCGGACTTTGCCTTCAATGGATATGCCCATGCATGCTTGGAAAAATCATCAATGAAAGTCATGAAGTCAAGATAATTTCCAAGAGAGGGTGTCTGCGTAGGACCACAGACATCACTGTGAACAAGCTACAATTTCTAAGTAACTCGAACTAGAGGAAACCATTTCAGATTTCTGCAGGCATAGCAAACTAGCAAAATTGAGATGACCAAAGCATGCATGCCAAAGCTTTGCATGTGACATAGCCTGAGAATCATGTACTGCACATGCTAAATAATTCACAGATCTTTCATAATCTATGAGCTTATATAGCCCACGACATAAAATGCCAGAAGCTATAATCATATCACCATTTGACAGATCATGAACTGTACATTTATCATCCACAAATTTCACAGCCAAGCCAATCTTGGCTAATGCAGAAACTGATAACAGATTTTTCTTGATCCTTGGCACAAATAAAGCATCCGAAAAAGTGAAAGAACTACCATCAGTAGTAGTCAGAATGATCTTACCAACTCCCATGATAGGATAAGAGGAGTTGTTGGTGCATGGGATAGTATTCCCTATAGGAGAAGGCTCAAGTGAAGTGAAGAAACTGTGCTATGAGGTAATATGTTTGGTTTCCCTACTATCAAAATACCAAACATCTGAGTCTACTACAGACATACACTGCTCATGAGAAGATGGGTCGAAATTGCAAACAGTAAACACCCATTCTTCATTTTGCACAAGATTTGCAGACTATGTTTTCGATGTAGAGGCCTCTACAACAACCAATCTAGCCTCTTTTTTCTTTGCCTATTTTGCATCCAATTTTGGACAGTTATTTATGATATGCTCATTTCCTTTATAGTACTTACAAAAGAATTTTTGCTTTTTTTATTTCTTCTCATCTTTGTCTTCCTTCTTCAAATGTGTAGCATTTGTAGATTTCTGCTTACTAATAGATGAGCTCCATTTACCTTTGCCCTTCTGACTAGTTAGGAAAGCTTGATCTGCAACATGCATCCATGGGGTACATGGGAAGAGTATTTTGCCCAAAGAGCCCTAGAACCTTCTAGAAGCATCCATTTGAGTTGAGTCTGATTAACTGGGACACTTCACACACATGCAATTACATGGTTGACACATGGATGGTTAGAATCCACCTGCCCAAGAAGGCAGACCCTTGGAGAGAGCTATATATAGAGGCATATGGTTGGGAGGAGAGTCATTCATTTGTGAGCTAGTCTTGTGGTTAGGCTATTGCATTTTACATTTTCTTAAGTTCTCTACTGAGTTCCTCAACCAAACTCGAATGAGAACTGATTCTACATCGTCTTCTCCATCGTACGCCCATTGAGAAGTTGTGTGGGTCATGGAAAGACCATGTAGCCGGAGGACATGCACATGTGTTGGATGTTGCATGTAGTGATTATGCTTATCTTTACCTTGAGTTGCCATGGCAAAAGGATCTATAGAAGACATATATGGCTAGAGCTTTATAAGGAAGGCTTCACTTCTTCAGAGAAGAGGACAAGAGGAAGCAACGGTCTTCAAAGAGGAGTCTGTAGTTTTTCTCATAGACCAAAGAATGGAGAATCACCCTTCTCGAGGATCAATGAAAGGATGTAGCTAATTGGGAGATAAGTATTTTCTAAGTTGATGTTTCAATACTTGCTTTATTCGTTGCTTTCATTTAGGTTGCATCTAAATATTATTGAAGCATGGTAGTAGTCTTCTCTTTTATAATGATTATGCAAACACTACAAATTTAATGAAAGCTAAACAGATATAGAAGTATTGGGGAATACATCAAGCATTTGCATGCATCTAAAAGTTCTTGCCCAAAAAAAAAGATTGTTGGTGCATTTCTCCTTTCAAAAGAATGTTTTCATGCACAACACACATTTTCTTCTTGTTTGGAAAAGGTATAAGATGCAATCAAGTTTGTGCACATGTATATTTGTATCTTTTTGAAAGGTAGCAAGTAGATTGTTTGTGCATGGATGCATGCAAAGCAAGCTCAAGGACTGCTTGAATTAAGTTTGGTGCATGAAAAGGAAAAAAACATGCAAACACATGAATACACTTGTATGCATTTGCATGCAAGAACATGCATTGGCATATGATAAAGCATAGTTTTTGTTGTTTTTTTGCTAAGTAGTTGAACAAATGTACTTTCCTAATTGTTACCTACTTTTTCTAACTATAGTTAGACAATTAGGGAAAATGGTAAACGAGTTGCAAAGTTCCTAGTTGCTATGCAACTCAAAAAAGCTACTTCACTTTTTCTCGAAAGTCATACTTAGGTATTACATATTAGGGGCTTTGCTTAGGAATAGTAGGCTCGCTCAAAGTCAAACGTTCAATTTTCTTGCTCATTTGAATGGCAAGAAAATAGAACTACTTGCAAATTTCCATGATAAATCAAAGTCAAGGGAAAACTTAGAGAATCCTAATGACAAGGTTGGATGTAAAAATTCATGCATCCAAGTAGGATGATTTGGCATGCTTTTATTTGATTCTATCCCAAGACATGATAGCAATCAAATAAAATCAAAGGGAACTTAAACTGATTGAACTTTTAAAGTTCAAAAGATAGTTGAGATGTTCCAAATTTGTAAAAACTGTAGAATTTTTGAATTTTTCACTTTGACTTCATTCTAAGGAGTGATAAAAATCAGAGAAGTGATTGAACCTTAGCATCAATTGAACTTTAACATTCAATAGTTGGATGCTAAGTTCCATGATTGCATCTCTAGTACGAATGCAAAGTCTTAAGAAAAGGGGAAAAATTTTAAAAAGAACTCTTCCTTTTAGAGGATTTGAGAGTTATTCTTGGTTTCGTATAAGCTAATTGTAACTTAAGAAGAAACCTAAGTCAAAGTGATTGTTAGGAATCAAGATACTTCCTAACGATAAGCCAATAAATGAAATAGCCTGGTTAACTATTTCATTAGTGATAAAGAAATATCTTTTGGAAAAGCTATTTTTAAAGCTTTGAGTCTTGTCCAAAAGTCAAGAATTTCTTTATAAGATCATCCTAGTAATGCAAAAGATTCCATGATGAATCATTTGCTTGGTATTATTTGATTCCTTGGAAGGAATCTCAAGTTCATGATTGAATTAATTCTTTCTAGACGTGAGAACGGAATTCTTCAAGTAATTTTAATAGCAAGTAGTTCCCAAGAAGTCCCAAACCACCGGTACTGGTATTTAAGTCCAAAGATTGATATAGCCTAAAGGTATATCAAAGATGCTTAGATTTGGAATCTGAGAGGCATTGGCATATGTTCGGACTTGAGTTGAGGAAAAGATCTCTAAAATCCCATGGGTAAGCGAACAAGCTTTTGTTAGTTCAAAGAGATCTTAACGATATGGATTAAGTCTTTATCCTTGTCCCAAGATCAACCAGACTTGATCAAGATTGGTCATGATTGTCCAAAAACGTGCAATTGGAATTACTATGAAGTTTGCCCAAGTATTGGCAATCAATTTTCTTTTGGAAAATTTTCACTGAAATTCCATTTATCCAATGGAAAAGTGTGAAAAGAGTAAGTTTTTTCAAGTCTGAACATAGTAAAATTCCAAGTATGTAGTCTACAACCGTGTCAATGGTAATTAAGTATGTGGAAGGAGAAACATGAAGTTTACCTATCCTTAAAGGGATTTCTTAAAGGTGAAATCCAAGAGCATGAGTGGATGCTTATACTTAAGCAGTAGAGAGATTCCTATAAAGTCCCTGGGGTAGCCACTTAAAGCTTTAGTAAGAAAGGAATCTAAAGAAAAGAAGTGAAAAGCTCTTGTCGCTACAAAATTGGTCGAGAATAACTAATTGGACTTGAATTTGAGAAATTCAAGAAGTTGGAATTATAACTAGTTTTCATTTGAAAACTCTAGCAAAGAAGAATGGGCATTCTATCAAGAGGCTTTCAAGTTTCCAAAACAAAAGCACCAAATTATGAAACGATGGTGTATTGGAATCAAAACCTAGAATATCAAGGTAGAGGTAATGCATGAAACTTCAATTGAAGTGATATGGCACTCTAGCAAGATATGTTTACAATTTAGGATAAATATCACTCACGTCAATGTGAATATAAAATAGGGTGGTATGGAACACCAGATTATATCCTCATATTGATGTAGGAAAGATGGTATGGGACATCGGACCATGGGATGATAATTATCTTTTAGTCCTAGAATGAAATTTGAAGTTATATTTGATCCTCAAGGGAATCAAAAACTTCAAGGAAGAAGTTTAATTTCAAGGAGGATAATAAAATGATCTTGAGATACTTCAAGTTCAAGTTTAATTTCAAGGAGGATAATAAATTGATCTTGAGATACTTCAAGTTCACGGAAGAGGAAGATATGAAGTAAGTAACTTCCAAGACCTTCTTTTTCAAATATAGCACATACTTGTTTTTATTTGAATTATGGAACACTTCAAGATAAAGTGTTAATGGTTCAGAAATATTTGATAAAGTTTTGAAGAAGTAAGACTTTGACATTTAAATTATCCTTTCAACTACGGAATAGAGTGGCTAAGTCAAGCAAAAAGTTCCTAGTATAACTTGGTAAATTCAATCCTTTGCTCTATTTTTTAGCATGAAAATATTTTTCGAGGGGGGAAGAATGTAATAAACTAGTAAGTTTATGATGTAAGGGTCCGACTGGCTCACACGGATCTGAAATCAGACACCGTTTGGTCACCCATGTGTATGACCAAAGATCTCGAGTCTAGACTTACTAGGAGGTCATGTGCTCTTGTCAACAAGTGATCCACTTAGATTAGTGGTTAAGTCTCAAGGATGTGAAGGAGGAGGCCTTGGGTTCGATCTCGATGGGGTACATAGGGAGAGTATTTTTCCCAAAGAGATCCAGAGCCTTCTAGAAGCATCCACTTGGGTTAACTCGAGTTAACTAGGACACTTGGCACACATGCAGTTACATGGCCGACACATGGATGGTTAATATCCACCTACCCAAGCAGGTAGTCCCCTAGAGAGAGCTATATATAGAGGCATTTGGTTGGGAGGAGAGTCATCTCTCTAGCACGTGGTGGTCGTAATGATAGTTTATTGTAGTTGGTCCCATGAGGCATGCCAAACCAGTCAGTGTTGCTTGCCATTTCACTAAAGAACAAGAATGTGACAAGGTCTCTACTTTAATTGAATGTGAAATTAAATTTTATCTCACAAATCATCACTCTGATGGAAATTATGACTGCACTAATTGCTTCGAAATGGAGGTGAAATCTAATGCCACTGCTAGAAATGCTTTCTCGCTAATGAAAATTAGTGTTCTTAGATGGTTTGCACTTGATTTGCACTATTATAAGTGCACACACACACTGTGATGCAAAAAACCTAAACTTGAGAAGGAGTTGAACCTTCTCTAATTCCATTGTTGGGTGTGCGTAGAAGTGCAAGAGACACATAAAAAGTATACACAAGGAGCACAAATGCAACAAGACACATGGAGAAGATGGATGGCTAGAATAGCTCTCTCTATTGATGATGAACAAAATTGAAGTAAGAGCCAAATAATATCCCTAAGTACAAAGTACCACCACATATGAGCATATCAAATATGTGGTAACATGGAGAAAAGACCTCTAGCTAGCACTAGAGTAAAAAAGTGCCCTTGTATATGGAAAAGGTTCACATCAAAGCTACTCAAGGAACACATAATGTAACAATACACATGCACACATGTTTCTCTCTCTCTCTCTCTCTCTCTCTATATATATATATATATATATATATATATATATATATATATATATATACATACATAGAGAGAGAGAGAGAGAGTTGGAGTTTGAGGTCCATGGAAGCACACAGATAGCACAAGAAGAAGAATCGTAGACCACAACACAATAGTGAATGTATTGCCAAGTGAATGTACAAAATATCAGTCACCCAATAGGTTTATAGGCATATATAAAAGCCAAGGGGAAAAACACCCTAAAGAGGGAAAAAAGTGCCCCGACAATTCTAAATGTGTTCACACATATCACTACCAAAATATATTAGCAAATCCACCTTGGAAGTGATGCAATGAACAAGGATCTTACACTCATGTATAAGGAAGTGCAAAGATTTTGTGGCTCCACATCACAACAATTCAAAGGTAATCTAGCTACCTAGCCTAAGAAAAATAATCTTCCTACTCAAGAAAATAACCTCTTAGCCCACAATGGGTGAGCGATTCATGTATCCAACCAACCAAATCCACCCATATATATACTTTTAGGCCAAGGGGGAAATGTGAGGAGAGCTTGCCAAGTGCCCCCTCCACATTGATCCTAATCTAAGGCATTCTAACCTTGGAATTCACATGAAATCACATGGATCCCAGAAGGATTCCTCCCAATCTTGTACATCCAGAGGCATGAGAGGCCTCTGTAAGGGTTAAATTAGCATACCCTTAGGAAATATCAATACTAAGGGTCAAGACCCTTCAATTGGGAGTAAATAAATCCAAATAGCTCAAGGGTTCAAGTGATAGTCTTGGAGAAACTTTATCAACAGTTTCTCAATCCAGGTTCCATAGGTCCAGAATCTATAACATATAATCCAACAATCTTCCCATATTGACAAAACATGAACATACCACACTTAATCATACAAATGATGAGACAAAGATAGAGAAAGATTAGACAACATGTGTAAAGTGTTACGTATGCCACTGCTTACTTACACTCATATATACAAATGTCAATTTACAATGTGGGAGTCAAAACCTCAACCACTCTATGTGAAGAGAAATAGATGGATGAGTGAATGTATGAATGTAACAAACATATTCAGATGTATGGAATGGACAGAAATCTGAATATATATGAGATGTGTGACCTAATAGGTTGTAGAAGATTGAATATGAGTGACAGAAAGAGGAAGGATCAGTCTAAAACTGATAATCAACAAACCCTCATCTGAACTTAGGTTATGGAAGATCCTAATTCAGATACGTGTGTGAAAAGATCACATACTTACAAAAGTAGCAAAGCATGCTAACAAGTTTGCTGCTAGAAATCCTCAAACTCATATGAATATACCTTCTCAAACACCTCATCCAAATGTGCATAAAGCATACATGTACTGATTCTCTTGTACCTATGCTGAATAGGACTCCTCTTGATATGGATGCCACTACCTCCATAAACTCCAAGTAGTACCTGTGTGCATAAAGAGAATATGTACCTGAATTCTTAACATAAGATGTAAATCTTATATTAACCACCATCCAATGTCTTTGAAGTAACCCGAAATCTTCATGTAGAAGACAATCTTCAAATACATCATGTGAATGGACGATCCACACCACCAAGCTGCTAATAAATAAGTCCTCTCCATAAGCAAGAGTGTGAGCACACTCTTCTTCTTCAAGAAGAACTCCATATCCGCTCCTCAACATGCTCCAAGATAGCACCATGGCTGCCACATGTGCTAAGAAGCACCACCTCTAATGAGGGACCAAGCTCCAAAGCTTGTGTTGCAAAAGGTGTAGGATGATTTGATCAATGAGACAAGCTCTTCTTATATAGCATAGCTCTCCATCAATAAAGCTACTCCAAAAGCACTTCTCATAAAGCTCTACGATCGCTTATGTAGAAAGCTACGAACAAAATCAATCGCGATCCGTTGCTGTTGTAAAAGCAAAAAACATCAAAATATTCTTCGCGAACACGCTGTGCTTTTGCTAGGAATTGAACCTAGGTGGGTTTGATAGGAGGATGACGACTTAGCCACGAGGCCTGGCGCCTTTGCTTGTAGATGGAGTAAAACTAAAGACTACACAATCTGTAAATAGTCTAAGCAAAATGGATCATGGACAATGTACTTGTATGGCATTGTTTCCAACAATCCCCCCTGCAATGTCATAATGGTACAAAATGGACTGGATATGTAACTTCATTCATTTGCAAACTTCATAAGCTTCAAACTTGTACTCCCCAAATTGACCTTCAAACCTTTTCTTCAAAAGTCTTCTTCAAAATTGAATTTGACTTTTCTTCAAACTTCAAACAAGTTGAACTTGCTGAATATGAACCATAATACTTGAGAAAATATGCAACTAGATATCCAATAGTGTACTCATCAAGCAATCACTTGCTTGACAACAAATGTAGCAAGTACTGAATCTGAACCTGCTATCTCCTATCTTCTCAAACCTGAAAATATACACTAGGATCCACATATTTGCATTTACCTTACAAAAGGTTTCTCAATGTACTTCTACTATGTCATGTAGATACACTAAACAAAATCAGGAACTGAATCCTGGAACCTGTGATTGACGACTCACAACTTAGTGTATTATGAACACTTCTGGTTCATCTCTGACTGTACTCAAGTCAACTCAACTCAACTCAACTCATGTCTCATCAAATTTCATATATATGATGTCATCTTGTCTACACCCTTGTTCTATTTGTAAGTCCTTCATACCTCTTTCCTTCAAAGTCTGGTATAAACATATATGTGTGCACCTCTAACATACCTCTCTGAAATATCAAGCTTCTCTATAATAGAACTCTGGAACTTCCTCCTGAACAAGAACACCTAACAAGAACACCTAACAAGAACTTTCTCCAGACATTCTCCTTCTTCCTTCTTCTTTCAAAGCTGGAACATAAAGATAAACTGACAAAGGAAATATAGGAATACCTGATATAGCTCTATAGGAATACACCTATAGGTATGACTCTGCATTCTTTCACATATGTCTGAAAATAAGTCTTCATGTTTCATCACCCCCTAGATGATTTAACACTAGTATCCAGAATTCTTCAAATATATCAGACTTTATGAAATCTGGAACGTCTTCCTTCTTTCAATAAATATGATCTTCAGTGATCAATACCTGTATCTGAAACAAAATCTTTGAACCCTTTTTATTAGCACTGCAATTGCCAATAGCTTCCACTGTTACTTCTCAGCTTCCCATATTCTAGAATAAGGTTAGCTGATCCTAACATAACAAAACCTTGCTGAAAGAATTTTAGGATTCATAACCATCTGCAACATAACAAGTATCTTTTTCTATCCCTCTGCAACACTAATCTGATAGAATCTGAATCTTTGACTTACTTCTTCCAATGTTAAGAATCTTCACAAACAAAGGATAAACAACTGACTCATAAATACTCAAGAGCTTTCATGATCATTCAAGATCATTCAAGATCATCCAAGATCATACAAGATTTATCAAGATCATTCCAACAAAATACCTGTGTAGAATCTATTCTCATCAAACCTTCATGAATGAATGTTTGATTTGCTACCTGAATGTCTCTAAGTGTCCATGCTTCTCACATAAAGCTGTAAAACTTTTCTTTAACCAAATCCTTTCCAAGAATCGGCAACTTCTACTTGAAACATAAGTGGACAAACTCTCACCTTGAGAACTCCAAAAGCTGCAAGTTGATACTTCATATCTTCATATTCTACCCAGGTGAAATGTGATAGTATCTGCTTGACTTTATTTTGGCTAACTCCACTTCTCAATCAAGTGAAATAGGATCTGAATTGGGACACCTTTTTGAATACAAGCATGTATCCAAAAATCTAGACAATCATAGAAAGTAGATTCTTCAACTAACTGGTACATCAAAAGCATGAATTTTCTGAAGTTTTCTGAAAATACTGAATATGAGGTAGCTTTTCCAAACACAAAACCTCAACCCAAGTCTTCAACATCTACTACGAAAAACTCTTTTACCTCAAGAGTTAGATATAAGAAATATACTTCTCTACAACTTGTCATATACCAAGTAGCTTTGTATTGACACTCCAAGAATTCTTTGAGGGAACATATAACTACTTTCCCTTTGGAAATGTTGGACTTTCTTCTTCTGCATCTTTCTTCCACCTGATGATGATGTCAACATCTTCAAATTTCTCTTCCATTCCTTTTGTTTTCTTTGTCTTGAAGTAGCAAGCACTCTTAACTTTCTCTTCCTCTAGTGTTAAGAGTAAGAAACAAAACTAAGATGGTATACAAATGGAAGTGAATATTCCTCATATCTCTGAATCAAAACTCTGCTTCAAATGACCTGGTTTCTTACAGTAATGGCATACTCCTATCTTTGAATCAGATGTAGATGAAGACTTTTTTTTGGGTGTAGAGGAAGTATTAGGGGTAGGGTTGGAAGACTTAGGATTAGAAGAATTACTTTCCTTCTCGGATTGCTAATTGTTCTCTCCTTCTTTGTCTCCTTCTTCTTTTTTCCCTTTGACGATGATAACATGGCTTCATCATTCTCTTCCATACCCTTTTTTTATCTTTATCTTGAAGTAACAGGAACTATAGCTCTTGTAGAGAGAGATAAAGAAGTAAGAAAAGCATGATATGTAGATTGAAGTGAGTTTAGAAGTGTGTTTACCATCTATTCATATGAAATGTTGACTTCAAGATTGAGTAACTGATCTCGTAAATCTTTAAGCTTCAAAATATCTGACCGAACTGATTGAACAACTTTCGTCCTTGTGTTGGCTAGCTATCTCCTTAGACGAGCTTTCTTAGTAGGGTTTCTGCTCTCATAGAGATTATCCAACTCTAACCAAGCTTGACGAGAGGTTCGACATGACCTGATTTGGGGTATAATATGCCTCTTCATTCCCATAGCAATATATGAAAGTGCTAGTGCATCCCTTGAATCCCATTTGGATTGCTCTTTTGTAGGAAGTAATTTGATATTAATACAGACTCCTAATGATGAAGTGGTTCCTTCTTCTTCACTAACCTCCTGTTGAGCAGAAATAGAAACAATAGGTCTTCTAGAAGATGAAGCAACATCTTCTCCAACTTGTCTTAGCCTTGGATAAGTGCCATTGACAATATTCCATAAGTCTTTAGATACTAATAGATTCATCATCATAAAGCTCCACATTGGATAGTTAGATATTCTCTCAAGCTTGTATTCATTCTCAAGTCTATAGTCACTCATCTGTTAAGGGTGTATGTCAACTATGACTTGATACCAAATGTTGGAAGTGGGTGGGCCACAATAACAATTAATCATAGGTTTACATGATCTTCCAACACATGAACCTTAACATACACATCTTAATACTCAAAAAGATGATGAGTGAGAGATAGAGAGAGAGGTTAGATAAGTCTTTAAAGTGTACAATAAGATAGAGTGCTCACCTACACTATCTATATTCAAATGTCAAATTACAATGTGTGAATATGATATAAACTAACAAGATTGAAACTAGGCAGAAAAAAGAACTAGATACAAGAAATTGTGTGCCTAAGAGGTATCATGAGTGTGTGTGTGAGAATATGGAGAATATGAACAATTTAGAACTGTTTTACAGCAAACCCAAATTTTGACTATTCTAAATAAAAAACTAGTGAAATGAACAAGTGGGGATAGATGTAGACTAGTTACTCACAGTATACTACTGACACGAACTCCTCCAAGATCTCTCTAGATGTAGAGCACACCTCCTCCAAGAGTGTGAAAATCCTCCTCACATAGAGGACCTCCTCCTTGATAACCTATAAGATCTCCTCCTAGAGTGATTGCTCCTCTTGAGAAGATTGTGTCTTGAGTGGTGATGAACAATGATAATAAGGCCTCCTTATATAGTTTTTGTAACCATGTGAAAAGCAAAAGAAAAAAGCACTATCATGATTTAAAAGCAACTGGTCATCACTTGACAATTTTTGCGTCCGTCAACAAAAAACACTTGAGCAAAAAACTTCGCGATGTGCCGTCGCTATTGTCCATGAGTATTGAACCTGGGTGGTTCATTTGAGAAAATTGTGCTTTAACCAACACGCCAAGCACACTTGTTGTAGAGAGTCTTCTTAAGAATATGCTTGTCAATTTTGGTGATTTTGGACACTTTGGACTATGTTGACATTGTTTCCAACATGTATTTTGGGCAAAATGCCGAGTTCCTCCTTCCCAAAAGATGGTTTTGGTTTGAGCTACTAAAGAATTGCAACTTGTTCATAGTGATGTATGTGGTCCTATGTAGACACCTCCTTTTGGGAATTACCTTTACTTTGTGACTTTTGTTGATGATTTCTCCATGCATGCATGGGTGTATCCATCGAAAGCAAAGTTTGAAGTATTTATATGCTTCAAAGCGTTTCTTATTTTGGTTGAAAATCTGTCAGCATGTAAAATGGGCACCCTTCATTCTGATCAAGGGAGGGAATCCATGTCTTCTAATTTTAATGCATTTTTGGCTGAGTGTGGGATAAAACATCGGTGTATAGTGCCATATAAACCTCAACATAATGGAGTTGCTAAAAGAAAGAACAAGTCTCTCATGGAGATGGCAAGGTGTATGGTCAAGAGTCAGGCCTTACCACATAACTTCTGGCTTGAGGATGTTATGTGTGCAGCATATGTACTTAACACGGGACCCACCAAAGCATTGCAATCCAATCACTCCATATGAGGCTTGGCATGGCCACAAGCCATCTATTGCTCATTTGCATGTCTTTAGTTGTTTGGCATACGCATTAATGCTTGAACAACAATGCAAGAAACTCGATGATAAAGCATTGAAATGTATTTTTGTTGGGTATAGTTCTGAAAGCAAAGGATATTATCTATATCATTCTTAGACTAAGTGCATTTTGGTTATTCATGATGTTTTTGTTTGGAAGATGCAATTCAACCATTACTTTCATGTACAAAGGAGACTTCAGTTAGCTCTAGAGACATGTATGACACTTTGTTGCTTCTTTTTACAAGTAGACAATCAAGTTCTATCCAAATGAGGCAATTTCTCAACCTTTATAGGTTCCACATGATGCTGCATATCATTCCATTTCTGATGTAGATTTACATGATTCACTTGTTGATGAAAGGGCTGATATAGAGGAGGCAAATAGTATGCTAAAATGGTTGGTTCAGACTTTGAGAGATAACAAATTAGATGTACCACTATCATATTGTACTCGTTCAGACTCTCATAGTGCTTCCTTTGCATCATATTGCTATGCTATGGTTGCCTCTAGTCTTTGTGATGAAAATGAGTCTATTTCTTTTGATGAAGCACAAAATTCAAAAAATTGGATGGTTGCTATGCAATCAAAAAATAATGCTTGTTGGAGTTAGACGTCTACAGAAGCACGCGAACAGCACAAGGAAGAAGAAGAAGCTTGGAGCACAACACACAATACTGAATGTATTACTAGAGAATGTAAAAAGATAAGTAGCCCATTAGGGCAATGGGAGTATATACAAGCGGGGGAAAAAAACCTCCTAAAGAGGGAAAAAAGTGCCCCAGTGGTCTTGGTGTGTTCATGCACATCACTACCTAAATATATCAACAAATCCCCCCTAGGAGTGATGCGGTGAACAAGGAGCTGGCACTCATGTATAACGAAGTGCCAAGCTACGTGGAAATCACTCCACAAAAGGAAGTAAGCCCAAAGATTTGCGAAAAGCTTCAAACTTCTCCCTAGGCAGAGCCTTCGTGAAAAGGTCTGCAATGTTCTCCTGTGTGGGCACATATGCCAAGCTGATCTCCCCAGCAGAGAACCTCTCCCTGACATAGTGATAATGCACCTCAATGTGCTTAGTGCGAGCATGGAACACAGGGTTCCTCGCAACTGCCAATGCACTCTGACTGTCAGTGAAGATGGTGGTGGCAAAAGTTTGACCAACACCCAAATCAACCATAAGGCGTCTGAGCCACACACACTCAACATTCGCTGTGAAAGCTGCCCTATACTCAGCCTCACAACTAGAAGTGGCCACAGTAGGCTGCTTCTTGCTCAACCAAGATATACATGAGCTACCAAGCATGAAGCAAAATCCATTAGTGGACACACGAGTGTCATAACAACCAACCCAATCAGAGTCAGAAAAAGCATGCAAATCTGGCAGTAATGATCCCCCCTTAGGATAAAACAACCCAAGTAGCCGAGTGCCACTCAAGTAGCGAAAGATGCGCTTAACTGCCTACCAATGCTTGACTCCTGGGCAATGCATAAACCTGCTCATCTGTGAGACAACAAACTGAATATCTGGCCGAGTAATGCATAAGTAAATCAAGCATCCAATAGCCTGCTGATAAAGAACAGAATCAAATGCATCTCCAAATTCATGAAGACTCAATCATAAACCTGTCTCCATAGGAGTGGCAATAGGCTTATAATCTTCAAGGCCAAAACGCTGCAATAATGTGTCAATATATTTCGTTTGACACAAAGCCATTCCACCATCAACTTGCATAAATTGAATGTCCAAATAGTGATGCAAACGTGCCAAATTAGACATCTCAAATGAGGCATGCAAATCAGCCTTAAAATCAGCAATATGCTTCTCAATAGGACCAGTGGGCAACATGTCGTCAACATAGACAACAATGATCAGAAGCACATAATTAGCAGGCTTAATATATAAGGTGCTTTCAGTTGGACTGTTCTCAAAACCATGTGCAATCAGATAGGCATGTATCTTCTCATACCAAGCACGTGGTGCTTGCTTTAAACCATATAATGCCTTCTTTAACCTGCACACTTGGTTTTCATGCCCTTTCTGCACAAAGCCACGGGGCTGAAAAACATACACTTCTTCATGCAAGTCACCATTTAGAAATGTTTTTTTAATGTCCAATTGATGTACATTCCAACCATGATGAGCTGCAAGTGCACAAATGATATGAACAGTAGTCATACAGCATGTAGGTGCAAAGGTTTCATCAAAATCAATGCCTATTTCCTGTGCATAACCCTTTGCAACAAGCCTAGCCTTATATCTGTCAATTGTACCATCCGATTTACACTTCAGCTTGTATACCCACTTAGTGCCAATGGCCTTTTTGCCTGGAGGCAAGTCACATAAAGACCAAGTACCATTCTTCGTTATAGCATCATATTCAGATTGCATAGCAGCCATCCAATTTTTTGAATTTTGTGCTTCATCAAACGAAAGAGGCTCATTTTCATCTCATAGACTAGATGCCGCATAGCATAGCAATCTGATGCAAAAGAGGCACTATGAGAGCCTGAACGAGTACGATATGATAGAGCTACATCTTATTTGCTGTCACGCAAAGTCTGCACCAACCATTTTGGCATAGTTTTTGCCTGCTCAATATCATCTCTCTCATCAACCAACGCATCATGTAAATCTGCATCAGAAATGGAATGATCTACATCATCACATGAAACTTGCAAAGGCTGAGAAGTTGCCTTATTGGGACCAGCACTGGACTATCCACCTGTAAAAAGAGGCAGCAAAGTATCATATATATCTTTGGAGCTAACAGATGTCTCCTTAGTACATGAAAGCAATGGCTGAATAGCATCTTCCACAAAAACAACATCACGGCTAACTAGAATGCATTTAGTCTGTGGATGATACAGATGATGACCTTTACTTTCAGAACTGTACCCAACAAAAATACATTTTACTGCTTTATCATCCAATTTTCTGCGATGTTGTTCAGGCACTAATGCATATGCCAAACAACCAAAAACACACAGATGAGCACTAGATGGCTTGGGATCATGCCAAGCCTCATATGGAGTGATAGACTTCAGCGCTTTAGTGGGACACCTGTTCAGTACATATGCTGCACACATGACAACCTCAAGCCAGAAACTATGTGGTAAAGCCTGACTCTTGACCATACACCTTGCCATCTCCATGAGTGACCTGTTCTTTCGTTCAACAACTCCATTCTATTGAGGTGTATATGGCACTGTACACTGGTGTTTTATCCCATGTTCAACCAGAAATGCATTAAAATCAGAAGACATATATTCCCCCCCTCGATCTGAACAGAGGGTTCCCATTTTACATGCTGACAGATTTTGAGCCAAAACCAAAAACTGATTGAAGCACATGAACCCTTCGGACTTTGCCTTCAATGGATATACCCATGCATGCCTGGAAAAATCATCAATGGAAGTCACGAAGTAAAGATAATTTCCAAAAGAAGGTGTCTGCATAGGACCACAGACATCACTATGTACAAGCTCCAATTTCTGAGTAGCCCGAATTGAACCGTCTTTTGGAAACGAGGAACGCTGCATTTTGCCCAAAATACAGCCTTCAGAAACATGTTTTCCAGGTGCCTCAAGTTTTGGCAAAGAGGACACCATTTCAAATTTCTGTAGGCGTAGAAAACTAGCAAAATTCAGATGACCAAAGCGTGCATGTCAAAGCTTTGTATCTTAGATAGCCTGAGAATCATGTACTGCACATGCCGAATCATTCACATATCTTTCATAGTCTATGAGCTTATATAGCCCACGACATAAAATACCAGAAGCAATAATCACATCGCCATCTGACAAATCATGAACTGTACACCTGTCATCAACAAATTTCACAACCAAGCCAATCTTGGCTAATGCAGAAACTGATAATAGGTTCTTCTTGATCCCTGGCATAAATAAAGCATCTGCCAAAGTGAAAGAACTACCATCAGCAATAGTCAAAATGATCTTATCAACTCCCATAACAGGATAAGAGGAGTTGTTGGCGCATGTAACAGTATTCCCTGTAGGGGCAGACTCGAGTGAAGAGAAGAAACTGTGCTGCGAGGTAATACTTTTGGTCGCCCCACTGTCAAAGTACCAAACATCTGAGTCTACTGCAGACATGCACTACTCATGAGAAGATGGGTCAAAACTGCAAACAATAGTAAACGCCCATTCTTCTTCTTGCACAAGATTAGCAGACTCCGTTTTTGGTGTAGAGGCTTCTACAACAACGATTCCAGCCTCTTTCTTCTTTGCCTCTTTTGCACCCAGTTTTGGACAGTTCTTTATGATATGATCATTCGCTTTACAGTACTTATAAAACAATTTCTTCTTTTCTGATTTTTTCTCATCTTTGTGCAGCATTTGCAGATTTCTGCTTACTAATAGAAGAGCTCCATTTTCCTTTGCCCTTCTGACTAGCCAAGAAAGCTTGATCTGCAACACGCATAATGGACCTGTTCTGCCTGGACTGATCTTCTTGCAACAGAACAAAGACTAACTCCTCAAATGACAAGGCATTTGGATTGCATTTCATCATCAACCGAAGAGTAGAAGCAAAACTCTGATATGAATCAGGAAGACCATTTAGAACGGTCTACACAAGTGAGCTATCTGGTATAACCTCATCAGCAGAAATCAACTGTTCCGTCAAGTCTTTGATCTTTGTTAGGAAACTGTCCATAGAATCACCTTCATTCATGTGCTCACTCTCCAATTG
The DNA here is from genome assembly GCA_020310875.1 of Ceratopteris richardii. Lineage (NCBI taxonomy): Eukaryota > Viridiplantae > Streptophyta > Polypodiopsida > Polypodiales > Pteridaceae > Ceratopteris > Ceratopteris richardii. The sequence goes on along the minus strand of CM035442.1, from coordinate 102,419,765 downwards.
TTTTCGGAGGTAAGCAACACGAGCCTCATTCCTAGCTTGGTACAATGTGGTAAGTGTATCCCAAGCATCCTTAGTTGTTCTGTAAGAGCGAATATGAGGAATAATGGCATGTTTGAAAGACAAAGCATCAATGCATGTGCCTGGGCATCTCTGCCATCCCAACGAATCTGCTCTGCAGTAGGTGCAGTAGAAATTGCAGCACGAACAGGAATATGCAGAATACCATAATCTTCGACACCTTCTACATCAACTTCAGTACCTGCAGTTGTAACAGTTGCAGGTGTGATAGGACGTTTTTCGACACCCTGCACAATGTTCCATAGTCCTTTTGCAACCAACACATGTCGCATCATATAAGCCCATAATGGGTAGTTGGTACCATCAAACTTATCCTCAACAACCAACATACGGAATACATCACTGCTTTCAGCCATGGCCAGTGACTAAAATACCTTGATGCAGAAAATTGACTATATCTCAAAAAGTTGAACAGAACTACCCAGACGAATTCCGCTATACGTGTAGTAGACTTTGAGATGCTTATAGGGGCGAACAAAAACTGGTATATACCTTTGGCACAAAAAGACAAAATAGCCTACACAAGCACTACGATAATGCGTTCGGAGATCGAAACAAGCTCAGATCGCGATTTCGGCACCACAGAGCGAAGCAGTTTTGATCTCTGAAACACCTTGAGTATGCTCACCAAATTTCGTGCGAATCTGAGACTGCAAACAGAGGAGTGTCGATGGCACCCTAGATGAAGCAACTACCTGCTCTGATACCAATTGTTCGAGTTAGACGTCTGCGGAAGCACACAAACAGCACAAGGAAGAAGAAGAAGCTTGGAGCACAACACACAATACTGAATGTATTACTAGAGAATGTACAAAGATAAGTAGCCCATTAGGGCAATAGGCATATATACAAGCCGGGGGAAAAAAACCTCCTAAAGAGGGAAAAAAGTGCCCTGGCGGTCCTAGTGTGGTCACACACATCACTACCTAAATATGTCAACAATGCTATTATGAAGAATGCTACCCAGCCTTTCTGTGATTTGCCTCCAGGTGAAAAGGCCATTGGCACTAAATGGGTATACAAGCTAAAGCATAAGCGTGCTAGAACAACTGACAGGTATAAAGCCAGGCTTGTTGCAAAAGGTTATGCTCAAGAAAGCGGCATTGATTTTGATGAGATCTTTGCACCCACATGCCGAATTACCACTGTTCATGGCATTTGTGCACTTGCAGCTCATCATGGTTGGAATGTACTTTAGTTGGACATTAAAACTGCATTTTTGAATGGTGACTTATATGAAGAAATATATGTATTTTAGCCCTGTGGTTTTGTGCAAAAAGGACATGAAAACAAAGTGTGCAAGTTGAAAAAGGCATTATATGGTTCGAAGCAAGCACCATGTGCTTAGTATGAAAAGATCCATGCCT
>CM035442.1:102408320-102415820 GCA_020310875.1 Ceratopteris richardii | reverse complement strand
AAGTAACTTTCGTAAAATAATGTCATGTATGAGCCTAACTTCAAACACGGAATGAGGGTCAACATAACAAAGATACTTGATTAACTTCCATGCTCTCCGTTGTCTGTCTATCCTTTATTCAGCTTCCACGGAATCCGCATGAACAAGGTGCTGAGAGGATGGCAATGGAGGCCCGTACTGCTACTGCACCCTCCCTACCTCAGCAAAGGGGAGCATTATTCCTTTCACTACTGGCTCCCGCTAGTGCCCGCATTCCGTGTGCTCATGGAGCGAACAACAAGCTAATTGGTAAATCATGGACCATTGCGCACGCCAGCCTCGGCCATAGCAACTCCGGTGACAGAAATGGAATGGAATCTAACTTTTTAGAGGAGATAGATGCCTTGATAGGCTGTTTTGAGCAGCTCAAGGATGCTCTCGACTCGTCTTCGAGCTCTGGAGTTGGGCTGGATGTGAGAAAACATGCCGAACACGTGTTAGAGCGTTTGTACGTCCTTCGAAGGACTGCTAATGAGGCTTCTCGTTCACCAGGCCCCCGAGTTGCAACGCAGCTCATCGCATCATTCAGAGTGAGCTCTTTTCGTACTTATTTGCGGGGCATGCACGTGCATCTTCAGTACGACTGCATGAGGCGTTGGTCAGATAATTTATCCACGTTTTCATTCCAGCCAGGCACTGTTGGTACTAGCTCTACTAATTCCACGAAGAGGAATGTTCGAAACTATATAGCCGTATAAGGCTGCCTCCAGGCATGTTTTGCTTCTAGGAGATCGATACTTTTGTATGTCTTCATATATAGACGGTTTAGACGAGTTCAATCAGAGTTTTGACAGTCCGTATTATCATATTATCACCTATTTCTGTGGTGAGAGGTCCGTCTCTATTCACAGATAGCTTCAAGTCCAGAAGGGAACCGGCTAGGTATGCATTTTGTTTCTTCTTCAGGAGCTCCTGCCGTGTTGCACATTGGACGATAACGTGAATGACAATCAATGGTTCGAATTGAAAAGTGCTACGACTATCTCTAGTTGTCCCTTGAATAATAGACTTTTCATCAGATGATTAATCAGAAGCATCCGATCATCAGCAAAGTTGTGATCTTCCTTGCATCACCTATTGCTAGGTACATACATGTAAAAGAGGTATATATTTCAAAACTATGGGATGAAATGCGGAAGAAAAACACTTGAAGTTGACTTGTGACGAGCAAGGCATTATACAAGCCAAATATTTGATATCTTGGAAGAGGTCCTATGTTCCTATATACATTTATTTGTTGCAATGTTGGCTTGGCCTTGTTAAGGAGAGAAACAAATGGGACTCAAGTTGTGGACAGGGATAACGGGACACAAAAAAAAAATGCTGAAATGAATGAAAAAGGGCATCGAAACAAAATTATGGCGAGTAAAAGCCTAAAGAGCACTAGAAACAACATTGTGTTTGTCGGAAGAGGGGGAAACGCCTTAGAGAGGGGGGAATAAGTTCTTTCCCATGGTGAAAGAAGGAAGAAAAGGGTTTATGATTTTTGCGAAACGCCTTAGAGAGGGGGGAATAAGTTCTTAAGTGGGATGTTGTTGGGGATAAAGGCCCCAAGGACTCTCCTTTTGTATATTTTGACTCTTCCATGTGAAAGCTCTCTCCGAGGCTTTCCAAGCATATCTTTGTTATTTTTTTTGGACCCCAAATTGGGGAGTTATAGGCATTTACATTATTTTTATGACTTTTGATCATTGGCCATGTGTGAACATGCCCAAATGATCTAAAAGTCACTTATCAATAAGACTTCCCAAATCTCTAATAACTTGATTGGGACTTCTTCAACTTCAACATGGAGCGTGCAAAGTTTTTAAATTCATAGTGTGAAGAGAATTTCAGCAAAAAAGCAGGAAGATATAGTTGCATCTATGATAGAAGAATCTTCGGAGAACTATGCAGGGTGTAGGTAAGGAATGAGAGGCTGTATATGCTGAAAGAGAGGCAAAAACCTGCAGTTGAAGCGGTTTCTTTGGAACTTTCTACACATGAGTTTCTTTCTCCTACTTTATGCATAAGTATCCTTGTTTTGACGTATGGAAAAAAGATATTTTGTCCAGTAAATCGTGTAAATTTGACAGTGTGGGAATAAGGTATATGTTTCTTTCTCCTACTTTATGCATAAGTATCCTTGTTTTGACGTATGGAAAAAAGATATTTTGTCCAGTAAATCGTGTAAATTTGACAGTGTGGGAATAAGGTATATGAAATATTCTATCCAATGAACATTGTACATCTGGAAGCACACCCTATTAACTATGCTTTTGTTGCTGCAATTCATCCTATCTGTTGGTTATTTCTTGTGCTAGGATCCAGTATGGTCAAGTCTGCTCCGACATCTTCAAAGTAATAGCATAAACTCAGTTTGCGAAGCTCTCGATGAGTTCATGCTCCTGTATGTTGGGGGGTGTGTGAGAGAGAGAGAGAGAGAGAGAGAGAGAGAGAGAGAGAGAGAGAGAGAGAGAGAGAGAGAGAGAGAGAGAGAGAGAGAGAGAGAGAGAGAGAGAGAGAGAGAGAGAGAGAGAGAGAGAGAGAGAGAGAGAGAGAGAGTATGTGTTTATCCTTTTCTTGTGCAGCTACTATTGGGCATTGACAATGATAGTGGGGATACCATTTTAGTCACTGTTGTGCAGGAGCTGATGAATATCTAGTTTGTGGTTGATTGCACGAGGTTGTAGTTGCACTTTTTATTGGTTGAATTCAGCTCTTACCTAGATTCATCTAGACATGTATTCCTACTCAAATTTTATCATATCAAGGCTTATACATATCACATTTGATATCATTTTCTGTCCTTCAAAAAAGGCTGAACTTTATAATTCATTCAGAATTGATGTAGCGTGGTCTTATCTCTATTCCATGGATAGTTTGGCATGCATTTCATTTTCTGAAACGACTTACAAATTGCTTAGACTTCCTTGACAAGGGCATTTTCAAAGCCTCAATTTATGTTTCCAGGCTCTTCAAAGGGAATGTGGATCCTTAGAGAATATAGTGAGACTTGCCACAGAAGCAGGGCCTGTGGCAATTGGACAGGAATCAAACAATCAAGGGAAAGGTGGCCTAGCTGTTGTGGAACAAAACAGCATTGCTCCAACAAATGTCGACAGTGATGTTGTAGATCCGGATGCTGAACAAAAGCAGGATGATGAGACTTATGTGGAGGTTCTGAGTGGACCGAAATACATCATGTCTAGTCTGTCAAGTGAGGTGTCCTTTAATTCAGAACTGATCACTCTCTGTCATGTATAAATGGGCAAGACCATTGCTCGAACGTTTAAAAAATACTTCATAGTTCTCCAGGGCTCATCCAAAATGGCTTCGATTCGAGCAGAAATAGAACGGAGGGTTATGGAACAGGTTTGAGTTAGGAACCTTGATATTGTCTAATGTTTGAAAGAACATGGTTCACAAAGCTGGTCTTTACATTGCTTGTCAAATTTCTTTTATAGCTCTCAAAGAAGCGGGATTCCTATCAAATTAATAGATCCAGTTCAGATTCTTTTGAGGAAACTGTGAACATTGGGAAAAGAAACTCAGGTTAGGACTTAGATTGCTCCTTAGCTTCTTTTGTTATACTTCTGTAAGTACAATTTTGGCTATCAGCTGCTGATCATGGCACTAATTTATTCTGCAATTGGTATTCTTACTATATGATTTATTTTGTTGTACGCATGAAAGTTTCCAGTATTTCGCAGAGGAGCTTTCAAGATGAGGACGTTACTGATGATATGTTACTTTCAGGCAAACGTCCTATTGAAAAGTAAGTTACAGCGAATTCGGTAACAATCATCATTTTATTTTTGGTTATTTCAACTTCCTTAGCATCACATAAATTTTGATTCAGCTATCTTGGCAGTTTGTCCCTTGTAGATTGGATTCCATTTCTGGACAGAATATGATAGTCATGGATTATTATTCTCAAAGAAATGCCGTGATGGAGTTTCTCAACTAAGAATTAATGTGTGGACAGCCAATAGAGTTCCATGTTTGGATGTGCTGAACTTATATTGAAATTCATGCTGTCTTGCAAGGCTTATTCCTTTGAACAGCACAACTAGTATGGTATGAACTGATGGCCATCTAAAGGAGCATAATACAGTATGCCCCAGCTTTTGTGTGGAATCACAACACCTACATTGATTACAAGAAATGAGGGAAAACTAGCCGTGGGCTGCACAAGCTCCTGGGAGGGTGAAATATCTTGGTATTATACTCTAGAAATTTGTGTTGAAATGAGCAAATGATTGGATATTTATACTATATGTTGCTCTAAGCAGTAAATAGATTTTAAAGTGTCATTCAATCCAATTAGTTTTTTTGGCCCAAAGGTGAAAAGTAGTTGAGGAACTAGCTTTATGACCTTTCTTTATCAAGATATTAGGCAACGTTTCATGGCAAATATGGCAACTTGGCATCGCTTACAGAATTTTTTGTCAAGACAAGCGCATTTAAGCTCTTTAGGATAAAATCAGTGTGAAAAATTCTTCTCTCTGAGCTTGGGAGAAAAAGAAGAGTACTAGGCATCGCATTCCATCCAAAAAGGGTTCTGTTACTCCCCATATGAGCTACCATGACTTTTAAAATTTAAAAGAATATCTATGATGTTTTATTACTCTAATTTATGTGCATTTGTTGATGTCTCTCTTTTCCTACAAATAAAATGGATGCATGTATGTTGCTTTTTGAAGGAAAAAAACTGTTTTTGGAAGCTCTCCCTAAAACCTCTCGAAAACATGCATTTTGGACTCAGCCCATCAACTTGATACTAACCTTAGAAGCCATATATGCTGACGAATACAGTTTTTCATATTTCTGCTATCCAGCCTATGCGGTTTACTGTATTTATGAAAATAAAGATCCCCACCCCCCCCCCCCCCCCCCCCCCCCCCCCCCCCCCCCCCCCCCCCCCCCCCAAAAAAAAAAAAAAAAAAAAAAAAAAGAAAAAAAAAAAAAGAAAAAGAAAAAAGAACCTGTGCATGTATGTATCTAACTTCTACCATAAAAGGGGATTGCAATGCATCTTCCTAAGAATGCTACCTGTTGCACTTTAAATGTATGGAGATTGATCACCCTCATGGTATAATCATAGTTGTTTCCTGACGCGTCAGAAACGTTTTCTTGATGTTTCTGATGTTTTGTTTTTGACGGCTGAATCTGACGTGGCTTTCAGAGTCATGTAAATATTGCGTAATTTTTACAAAGTGCCATGTTTTTCTAGGTCTCTATTGTTTAGCTTCTTGAGTTTGGAGGGAGAGGGAGGGAAGGAGGGAGGGAGGGGGAAGGGGGGGGGAGAGAGAGAGAGGGAGGGAGGAGGAGAGAACATTTTGTAAGCTTGGCTAACCTTATTTTCTAGCCATGATCTGCATGCATGCATGTATGTATGTATGTTATGGCAACAAGAAAGAAATGATATTGTGTTTTGGAGAAAAACACATCTCATGAATCTAAAAGATATGTTGAAGCTGGAGGCGTAAGGATGCACACAAAACAACACGAGGAAGAAAAAGCTTAGGAGCATAAGAAATTATGAAATTACTAGTGTGCAATATATCAAGATATGTATCATTTTAATGTTATGGGAAAGGAACTAGTGTTGTCTACTATTTTCTATTTAATTCTTTGTAAAAATTTTAGGTAGTGTTAGATACCGTCAGAAATGTTTTACCGTACCCGTCATATGTCAGCTAAACGTCAGAAATCAGAAGTCAGAAACACGTCAAAAACAACTATGGGTATAATTTTGTAAGATTATTAATGAAGTTGTGGCATGGAGAATGCAACTGGTTCTCTTTTATGCACATATTGTCCAATGTATGGTCAATTTACAACAATATTTTGGTAGGAATTTGGTTAATGTTTACACTTCTTGCATGAATCACAATACTGCTATGCTTCAAGTTGATTTCGCTAAAGCCTTTGATATTGAAGCAATATGCTACATTAAATAGATTATGATTAGAATTGGTTTTGGGAAGAGAATGTCAAATGTGATCTTGTTTTTGTGTGACGGAGCAACTTCATCCATTTTGTTAGTGGGGAATCACAATACATACTTCATCTCATCGAGGCATTAGGCATGCCTATCTTTTGAGCTGCTCACTAATTTCCATTGGCGTTAGATACAATCATTCATTCTCTATAAAAGACTCTACAATCAGTATACCATAGGCTTGAATGTATGAAATATAGTCATTGACGTACAAGAGTTGTTGTACATCTATTATTATACTTCATGTCACAATACAAAATTTGGGCACACACATTTGAGTCCTTGAAGATGTTCTCCCGGGCATTTTGACTAAAACTAGTATCTAGAAATCCTAATAGTTTGATGTCAATTGTCATAATTTAATACCTTGTAGTTGAGAATATGCATATAAAGGACATGTTGGATATCTTCTAAGTGTGCAAATTTAAAGAGAGGGGACTCCAAATTTAGTAATTGTCATCATTAGATATCACCACTAATAAGATGAGAGAGCTTGAAATGATGAGCAACATCCTTTTGAATCAAGAAAAGAGAACTTAGTTGATGAAAGATAGGGAGAAAGTGCACATGAAAATAGTGTAAGAGGGTAAAGTGAAGACTTGAATTATTTTGGGGGGGGGGAGGGGGGGGAGGGCCGGAGGAAGAGAGGTAGATGTGCACAAGATTTACAAATGGTCTTGTCCCTTATATTCACTCTTCTTTGGTGTAACTCAAGGGTCCTTTTAATACAAATAAGAAGGGAACCCTAATTTTTATAAGAAACTTCTAGAGAATGCATCAAGGGCCTGAAACACTCCTCTTTACAAAAAAAAATTGGTGAAAGTTTTTAGATACTTTTTTAAAGTATCTTCATAAAACAAACTACCTGTTAAAAATACATTTGACCTTCTTTTTTGAATGGAAAATATCAACAAGAGCTTTTGAACCCTCTTTAAAATCAATAGTGATTCCTAAAAAGTTTAAACCTATGCTTTACAAATATACCCCGTGTTACAAAACATTAGAGCAACCTACAAAGGGCTTTATCTCAAAGGTGGCTTAAAGTGAGGCTTGAGCTAATGTTACTCCCACTTGAGTTGTGCAATACTTGTATTGAGATTTCTCAAAGCTCTTCATTAACATATATGAAGGATTGTCCTTTGTATGAACTTCAGTCATTGTGACTTTTCCATCTTCAACAGCTTTAGTGAAGCGAAATTGTACATTGATATCTTTTTTGGGAGTGTGAAACATGGCATTCTTCGCCAGATATATGGCGACCGCATATGTTACTTGTTCACATGAATTTCTTTTGGTTTGTTGTTTGAAGCATCCCATGCATTCTTTGAAGCCATACATGCAAAGATCCATAGTACATTGATGCATACAATTGCATAGATGCATTCATAGTACATAAAATACCACATGCACATAACATACATCGATAAATATACATTACATGCATAAAAGCATGTACATATACGTATCAATTACTT
>CM035442.1:102393320-102403320 GCA_020310875.1 Ceratopteris richardii | reverse complement strand
CAATGGTCTACTATCTATCTCTATCTATGTATTTACATAAGAATCCACTTGCCCAACTAATATATCTACCATTGTTTGACTAAAGAATACACTAAATTTTCTTTATCAATTATTATGTATTTATAGAAGACTCTACCTATTTAAGTAGTTTATCTATCACAACTCAAGAGCACAAGAAATTCTATCTACGTTAAATAGATTTGATTAATTTATCGACCTTTATTGAGTGCAAAAATAGAATAGCAAAATAAAGCTTTTAATAAAAAAAGCATCAAAATCTCGATGAAAATCGCTACCTAAGATTTAAATCGTAAGAAAAATTTAAAAGGTTTTTACTTTGAAAAAATCGTGAGATTTTTTAAACTATGGGGACATGTGGCACCCTTGAACTTGCCTTACAAGCACCCCCTAGCTTAGAGTTTTATAAAGGATGTTCGAGAGGTGAAGAGTGTCTCGTGAGCCCATCCACTTCACATTTGGAGCTTGGGTCTCCATTTGGTTAGGAACCCCCAATTCCTATAAGAAATGACCATCCTTAGCCTCATCCCTCCCTTTTCCAAAAAATTCACAAATTGTCTGCCGTGCACTTGGCTTGAGCATAGTTTATATCATAAGCTTGTACCTACCTCGTTAGGGGCCATAGATCTTCTAATTCTTGCATTAGCTGAGCTAGTTCATCTATTTCTTGCTTTAATGTTGCCTTTTCCTTGACTCAAGCCTTCTGAAGTTTGAGGATATCTAGTTCATGTCGAAGCTTGGAAATGGAATTGTAGTGAAAGAGCTTATTCCTTGATGAGGTACAAAATGAACTCTAGCCTCTTCTATGTGAGTGGCTGTCACCTTGAATTCCGTGATGGTAGTATATGATTGGAGAGGTCCTCGGAGCTTTTGCTGGGAAGACCATGGGAGAGCCTTCTCCACCCACTATCATCGACAGTATTTGGTAGACTAACCGTTAAGGATCAGGCCCTAGTCATAAGCTTCAAGAAGGTTTCACCTACGTGTAAAGTCAAGTCTCCAAGCTCACTAAGAGTTCTCTCAATGGAATTACATGGCTTGAAGGCTTTTGTGAACCCCGTCTTCAAAGTCACCCAAGTCTAAAGTGGTTCTTTGCATTTTGGCTGTACTACTTGTTAGCTAGCCCCTCTAGGGTGGAAGGAAACAAGGCTAGGATGCATCTTGCCTCTGTTGCAATCCGGAGCTCTTGAAGATATATAGGAACCTCTGTATGTGGTCCTTGGGATCCTCGTGAGGAGTGTCACATAATGAGGGAAACTGAATGTTGATGTTAGACAAAACGGTTCAAAGCTCTTTTGTCATGTCTTATGAGCTTGAATCATTCTTCACACAAGAGGACAAGACGAACTCCTTGTTGCATAGTTTGTGACATGTTTTCCTCTTCAATAGTGGCTAGCCTTTTGAGTATGCTTGCTCAAGCAGAACCCCTCTTAATGGAGTGAAGTAAATGCTCCGCCTTCCGTCCATGGTAGCTCTTAATGGGTGTTTCCTTAGGGCTCAACCAATCGTCCTTTTGGTTTCTATTCTGGTATTTGTCATGGAGCATGGTGAGAATGGGTTGAAGTGTGGAGATAATGAGGGAATGATTACCAGCTTGGCGTAATTTGACCAACATGAAAGCTACTCTGTGTGGAGTGACTTGCTCACTTGGAAGTGAGTGGCCACCTGGAGAAGAAGAAGGAGAAGTGGTCTCCCTCTTGGATTTTAGGGAGAGCAATCTCCTAATATGGAAGGAAAAAAGTTGCCCCACTTGAGGAGTAGTTGCCTTAGTTGAAAAGATAAGTTGCCCAATATGCCAATCTGTTTAGGAGAAGAGAACAATAGCCCAATCTTGGGCGAGTGACGTAGATGAACGAGGAAGTTTGGGTGAGACTGGAGAGGATAAGGGCGAGTCAGGTAAAGGATGTGAGTAGCCCTTGGGTGAGTTATATACGAAAGAGAAGATAGCAAGAGGAATAAGAGTGACTACAACATTTAAATGTCCTAGTCACACACTTCTTATGAGCACTATCCTAACATGCATGCCAAATTTCAGCTCTAGATGGTGAATTAGTAGGTGGGTCTTAGGGAATGCAAAATGCACTTCTCCTAGATTAGATAGCTCAAGGCACTTATAGAAATTCTCTTACAACACTTGAGCAAATACTCAACAAGTGTAAGACCCAGTTCTTAATTGCACATTAACACTTAGATTAGAATAAAAGACTAAGAATAGAATATTAGACAACATATAGTAGAGAGACAAATCATACAATAGACACACATGATAAGAGAATACCATGCATTCCTTTTCAATAAGAGACTTGCATGCATTCCTGAGCCAAAAAAGGTGTTTAAGGATGATCTCCAAGCTAATCTAGCCTCAAGCTTACCCTCTGTCCCAACACGAACTGTTAGGACTCCCTTGCTGGTGTAGGAGAAGTCTGGCACAATTTAGCTTAAGGAGTGAATGAACACAATTGCTAAGGATACTAGCAATAGTACACTCCAAGAGCATGAAGTTTCCACTATCTCTAGATATGCCTCCTAGTACGTACTACGTATCTATGTATATCTCCAACTTGGGTGTATTCCACTATCTCTAGATATGCCTCCTAGTACGTATCTATGTATATCTCCAACTTGGGTGTATAGGCCGTGGGCTGCTCGAAGGTGGCATAGTGGTGGTCCTGGCAACTGTCATGCTAGAGCTAGAGTGTGCTCAGGCAGTGGTCCAAGCCTCCGGGGGTGGTCCAAGGGGTGGCCCAGATGGTGTGCCGGAGCAGCCAATGTGTAGGAGTACTTGCCCAAGTTGTGTGTAGTTGCCCATGTATTGGTGGAATTTGCCCAAGTTGAGGTTGCCCAGTGTGGGAGTTGCCTAAGGCACATGCATGTAGTCGTCCAATGTGAGGTCATCAACTCGATGGAAGGTGCTTATGGATAGGTGCCATGTCCAAGTGGAGTCACCCATGTTGGCACGTCTAAGTAGTCAAGAGTGGTGGAGTGCACTGAGTTCTCCTTGTGATCTTGACTTAAGACACAAAAAACTTTTTTTCTTCCCTAGTGGACCACCTTAGATGATCCAGTGATTCCACTACTCCATTTTGAAATGAACACTACATGTTTGAAAAAGGTACATCATGTACACTAGTCCATTTTGAAAAACAATGGGTTAGTAGTATTGGTAATATGGGTGGGGATTAGTGCGCTTAATCAATGATTCTCCTCCTTTCAATTCATTTGATCTTGAAGTGAAAGAGGCAACAAATCAAGGAAGAGGTCAATGACCTTGCTCTATAGAATACATGCCCTTATATGGCTCATATGATGAAGTACAATTTCGAGGACTTGGATGTTCTTTGAGGTGGGAATAACGTTACTAAGTGACTTGTAAATTGACCTAGCCTAGAAGTAAAGCTTCCTAGCCTAGAGGTTAATTCCAAAGTGTGTGAAGGAGGTGGTCTTGGGTTCAAATCCATGAACCTCATGGGGTTGTATTCTGCCACAAGACTTGTAGAGCCTTCTAGAAGCATTCAACTCGAGTTAACTTGAGTTAACTCGAGGAAAGTGGGACACATGATGGACTTACCACTAGTAGATTTGAGAGAAGTAGGACATGTGGGACTACGTGCTACAGGATTCAAACTAGAGAGGAGGTATTTATTTATAAAAAAAAAAAAAAAAAAAAAAAAAAACTTTTTGTACTATTTTCTCTAAACTGCTTAAGGTGCTAGCTGAATTTTTGGAATATGTAGTGAATTGTATGCACATTCATGATTTCTTTGATGAGCAGTGTCTATTGTTGTGAGATGGCTCTTGTATGGATGAGCTGGGCCACTATTTCCACTTTCTAACTACAGATCAAGCAAGCATCAGAAACTTTGGTGGTCAATGATTTGACAGGATGATTATCACATATTTCTCCTCGCAACGATGATTCACTGTCAACATACTCCTTACACAACAATCATGCACACATCAAGGTTGTGGGCAGTCAGATTTCCAGCTAATGCTGTATTGTGTTTGTCTTACATGTGCTATGTCTGGGGGCAGGTTAGCAGAGGTTGTTTAACCATTATTGGAGAGCTTAAGTACTAGGTCTGCCTGAATACTAGAACTGTGTTGCTTGAAGCAGCCGTAGCTGAATGGGATTCAAGTGACAAAGTCATCATTAGTCCATGTCACCAAGTAGACATACACCCCACCGTACATACTGGGATCATGGGAAGATTCATAAGCAATGTGAGAGAGACTCATCTTCATCTCGGGAATCTTCACATGAAACATACAATCTATTGGCTAATTTTCAGAGAACTAAACATTTCAAGAAGCTCTAGAAAGGCATTCCATATATGTTTTTGTCGTTCTTTACTTTGAGTAAAACTTCACATGCAAGGGAGTCTTTGTTTGCAATTCTTCTAACTCTTATTGGTGTCTTTGATCATGCATAGGTCCATCTTAATTGTTTTTTACATTCTGCAGAGCTTACTAATAATTTATCTATGGATTGATAACACTATGTAACTACTCATGTCATGCATAAAAACCAGAACATGGTATTATGCAATCATAATGAAGACACCAAGTGAATTCTTATATATAGATCCAAATGAAGCTGAAAATCATTATTTGGTACAGATGTGGAGTTATTTATCATTTTTATGGTTATTGGTAGCAGGGTGGTTGAAGGTCCAGAACCAAGTGAATTACAAGCTTTAAATGCGATGCATAACAAGCAGGGAATGGAGAATGAAAAAAGAAAAAGGGAGACCGAGAGCACAGAAAACATTTCTCTTGAAGTTCATGGACAAATGGTAAGTTACAGTGTTGGTTGGAAAATGATCCATGTTAAGGATAAGAGGTTTTTGCAGAGATTGTCTCCTGAAAATATTCAGCAGTATTACAGTGTAAGAACTAGCTCTACAGGTGCTCTCGGCTCTTGCAAATATATTGTTAGAACTACATTGAACATTGTATAGGAATCCACAAAGATCCTGTTGAATTTGCCCTCTTTGATGATAGCTTAGTAGTGTTAGACTAAGGTATAAGGTAGAGAAACCTACTCTGAAGGTAGCTTGGCTTGGCACTTGGATGCCTTGCCTCTCGGTCCATTGGTGAAGTTCATGCTTAGTAATGGATGCACATAATCTAGTTATTTTTGTTTCATCATGATAGTGCTCTTCCTAGGCAAAGGAGGGCTGCTAGATCTGAAAATAGGTACAACTGTGAACATCCTCCAAGAAGCACTGAAAATAGGCGATCAACTAAAATATTCCTTAAGAATGATCAAACTGCTCAGCTAGAGCATCATGATCATATGCTTTCCTGGTCGTCATCTTTTCAATAGCCTTCTTTACCATCTTGGCAGGAAAAAAGAGTGCATGTGGGACCTGGGTTGGCTTTTCTCTGATGGATCTGAAAGTAAGTAGCTGGTCCAGGCCCTGGGGCTTATGCAGAGAAAAGTAGGCAACTAATCCCATATGTTTATAGATGTAATAGCTGGCACCACAGAGTGCTCATGAAACAATCACCAAGCCTTACAGGAATCTTGACTCAAGATCACTGACATAAGTCTCTCTCCAGCTGAGCTAAGTTTTGTTTTTGTCTTTCTTTGCACAAGGCATAAAAAATTGTTATGTGACTTTACGTGAGTGATTGTATCCGTTATCAGCTCCTGTATATCTCTCACATCTCTCTACACTCATCATACGTGCTGTTTTGGGACATCATCATACGATCTGTGTTGCAGCATCTTGTAGTGCATCTGTCAGAATCTATGTAAGCTCATGAAGAGAGTGCTTTGACTTCACACAGAAGCACATTTTTATTTCAACAACATAGAGAGGTCTTTCTCTCTTGTGAATGTACATAGTAACCTGGTTGTCCGTATTGGTGCAGCTATATTAAGAGAACATGGGGTAAATGTCAGAACAGCATGATCCATTACTACCCTAACTGACCTAGGGCATGTCACAAATGGTGCCCTTTTGCTGCATCTCCCTGGCCTGTAAGGTTTTTTGCTGTACTCAGATTGATTTTCAGGTTTCAAGCTCTATGCTGCCATCCCACTGTTCTTTTGCTGCGATCCCTCTCTTGTTGTTTGGGTTTTGTGTAACATTCTGATCAGGCAAGCCTAGGGTCTCAGGCCCTACCCTGCCAATCTCGTGCCTTTTTCTGTGAACTCCCTCAGTTTTAGGGTTCAAAACAACACAGTCCAGACAGGGCTGCACTTCTGTTCCCCATAGCACACAACTGCTGCTATATGAAGAGAGAGATGCGTGGATAGCAAGCCCATTGGAGGCAGGCAGCATTACTACTAAATAGCTACTAAAGCTGGATATGCGTTCCGAGGACCGTTGTAGTCATCACTTGTGTATGGTGATAGTGACACAAAGTGCCAATCGACCCGAGTTAAGTTTCGTGACTAGTCAAAGATGAGGAAATATTTTCTGCCCAGTGGCTTTGATGGACCAGAACCCCGTCCTAGAGTACCCCAAAATATGAGAAAAAATTCAGATATATTTACCAACATACCGAACATCCAAGGCCACTTACGGTAAAAATGTATGATCAAGTGTGATAAGACTAAATCACTTGAGCTCAGGACAGCCACATAGCTACCTTCAGGCTTCAAGACCTGACTTCATCGGAGAAAGGAAAGAATTTGAATTTATCTAGAAGGCCTGGACTTTTCACACAATGACATGTTTGTGGTGAGCATATTGAATCATCTTGTCATTTCATGTGTGTATTTCTCCAATCTTGCTTTGGTATCACTCTCAAGTTCTGGCACGATCTTTGATTTGGAAATTTTGTATAACCGTCTTCAGTACTATGGATTTTCTCCCTTCATGATTTTTATTCCTGGAAGATCCTTGGTCAGGATAAAATGCTTTGAGGCATTCTGTTTATGCACTGTCTATTGTGTTTCATTACAGGTAAAAGATTTGGAGAAAAAACTGCTTGAATTAAAGGGCGAATTATTGAATGTGATTGATGATTTGGAAAAAAGTAAATTGACTCTATTAGAACTGAAGAAACAGCAGATGAACGAGCAAAGTGGATTGTCAGACAAGGCAAGTGTCCTCGATGCTTTTCCATGTTTGAGGATTTGGGATCATGTTTTGCATGATTGAATTATGTGCTTATAATGGGCTATATGATATAGTGTCTAGTCAAACTCGTGTACAGTCAATTTCTTTCCCTGCAGCAACTGTACTGGAAAAGGATTTTGACCTATTGATGCCTAGGTTTTTTATTTTTGCTGATTGCAGGTCTTGGAAATTGAAGAAGTCTTGTTTTCCTTGAAGGACCAATTATCTCAGGTGAAGTATGACGTGGAGGAAAGAGAAGATACTTTATTGTCTCTTAAACAGTTGACAGTTGAACAGCGTGAATCTTCAAAGAAGGTCAGTCCTGTGATTTAATTCTCACATTTCTGTGGAGTTATGGAAATGATTCCATGAAAAATTTTGCCTACATAAGGTTGCAGCAGCTTGTCATAACATTTTTCAAACGAATGAAAGGTTACATGTAGCTCATAATCAAATGCTATACGTACACCAGGACTCGTTTTGTCACTTTGTTACTCACTTTAGGAGATTTTTTTTTATGGCTGTAATTCCTGGTATCTATTCTTTGTTATTCCTTTTTACTTGATAGGGACCTCACAGAATCATGTAGGCTATTGTGAGCCATTATATTATGTTTTTCCTTTTTTAATTTGATTTATTTTTATTCTTGTCAACAGATCAATAACCTTTCAGGAGAATTGATGAAAAGATTAACAGAGGAACAGCTGAATAATTCATTACAAGAAATGAAACAGAGTTTGAAGTACACACAGGATGGTTTTGTGTCACTTGGTTTCGACTTTGACAAGACAAAAACAGATTTAGCGACTGTCCACAAAGAGCAGAAAAGAGTCCATGAGGAGATCCATGCACGTATAATGGCACTTGAAATCAGGATTTGTGAAAATGAGGATACATTAAAGGGGTTCAACCTTCAGAGTGTGATATCAGAGCTTCAGACTGTTAAAATTGAATTAGATACTTTGCAAGATAGTCAAATGCATGAACAGACTCTATTGTCTGATTTGCAAGCAAAGATGAATCACATTGTGTTTTCCCTCAAGAGCAATGATCAGCAAATAAAGGACATATTATCGGAAGTTGGATACAGAGTGAAGGAACAGGAGATGAAAGATGCATTTAAGAAATTTATGGATGAAATCGGCAAACAAATACTGGGAGTGCAGGGAGAGATGCAGTGTATTCGTTCCGAACAAGCGAAGACTATGGCCTTGCTTGGTTCACTGCAAGAAGAATGGAAATCAGATAGGACAGGACTTGAAGCCCAGGTTGCAGATTTGGAAGCCAACCTTGCAAATCTAAAGCTTGAACAGAATCATTGTGTTCTGGAAGAACTCTCGAGTATAAAAAGGAAAGTGAATGAGCTCCAAAATGAACAAAATTATGAGAAATCTTTTATCACAAATTTACAGAACCGTTTCACAACATTAGAGAACCAAGTTTCAAGTTTGAGTAAGAAAATCAGTGAAGACATTGAAGCACAGAAGCAAAATCTGCTGCAAGAAGTCCACCCCTCAGTGGAGAAGCTGCAAAGAGATTTGTGTACACAGCAAGCAGATTGGATAGAAGAGCAAAAAGCTCATAACATGGAATTTCAGACCCAAATTAGAAATGTGAAGGACAAACTTTCATGTTTGGAAGCAATTCAAAGCCAAGGATTATCAGAAGTTTCAAGTGTGAACGAGAAGCTGGTTGACTTGCAACAAGAGAGAAATCTTTGGAAAGCTTCCGATGCAGATGCACGAAAGCAGATGGTAGAGTTAGAGAATAAACTCATAGGTATCTTTAAGGAAATGGATGAAAATGTGAAATCACAGAAGCAGAGCTTGCTGGAGGAAGTGCGGTTCTTAGTGGATGAGATAATAAGACATTCTTCCTTTGGCCAAAATTATGTGGAAAAAGAGTGGGAGGCAGAGCACAGGGAGCTAATGATTCAGCTAAAGGGACTTGAAGACAAGATTGCATCATTGGAAATACTGCAAAATCAAACTGCATCAACCAAGATACCAAACATCGAAGCAACCTTAGGCAATTTGCAAGAAGAGCAAAGGCAAGAAAGATCTTTGATTTCAGAGGCTCAGAGTCAATTAGTTCTTCTAGAAAATAGAATGTTAGATCCACAGAGGCAAACTAGTGATGATACAGAACTCCTAAAGGAACAAATACTAGAGGAAGTTCGAATCTTAGTGAATGAGTTGCTGAGAAACCCTTCTCTTCATGAAAGCAAAGACATAATACAGTCTGCTTCAGTCCAAAAGTACATTGCCATCACGGAGAATTTTGATTACAATGAACCTAAAAGTTCAAGACAAGAATCTAGTAGAATCATAGAGAAAACAGATGCACCTGAAATATTGCAACCGGTGGAAACTCAGCGGGCACTTGACAAAGGAACAGCTTCATTGGAAGCCTTTTTCACAGTGATGGGCCATTTGATAAGGGAGGAGCTGAAAAGAATGGATCATGCTTCAGTCGAATGTTTGCCATACACTAAGCTTCAGGAATCTGCAGTATTTGAGGATTCTCCCCCAGGTCATATTGAACAACCATTCTTTTGTGCAAAGCTAGTACACTTTCAAGTCATGGCATAGCTTAGAAAGATCATGCATTGTAAGCCATTCTGCTGAGCTATACATACATACACACACACACACACACACACACACACACACACACACACACACACATGATATATATCATATATATGTATATATAATATATTATATACATATTATATATATATTATATATATATATAGTATATTATATATGAATATATATATATATATATTATATATACATACATTATATATATATATATTATATATACTCATATAGATGTGTATATACGATATATATATATATATATATGTATCAGTGTATATATATATATATATAGTATATGTATAT
>CM035442.1:102355008-102362508 GCA_020310875.1 Ceratopteris richardii | reverse complement strand
TTCACAATGATTGCATACATGTGTATGAATCGTCAGTAATAATCGCAATGGCCTATCAGTGCTTGTACTTCTTTTATGTTCCTTGGCCTGGGTAATTCATTGATTACATGTAACTTATCTTCATCCCTGGAGATTCCATTTTTTGAAACTATATGACCAACTATTTTGCCTTGTCTGACCATAAAGACACACTTCTGAGGGTTTAAACAGACTTGATATTCCCGCCACTTATCGAAGATGTGTTCAAGCTCAGGGATATGATGTGTTCTACGTACTAAGTGAGCACACAAATCATCCACATACACTTCTAGCTTCTTTCTTAGAAATTCTTTGAACACGTGGCACATCAGCCATTGAAAAGTTGCAGGTGCATTCGTCACCCCAAAAGGCATTATGCGAAATGCAAAGATACCCCACTCAGTGGAAAATGCCATCTTATGTTGGTCCTTGAGGGCAATGGCAACTTGGCTATAGCCTGAGAATCCGTCAAGGAAGCTATACACTTGCCTACGACTCTTTCCAACAGGTGTTCTGTAATAGGTAAAGGGTAACTATCCCTAATAGTCATAGCATTGACCTTCTTTAAGTTAATGCACACTCTCAGCTTACCGTTCTTCTTAGGCACGACTATGATGGGTGATACCCATTCGTTGTGTTCTATTTCATAGATGAATCCGACTTCTATAATTCTATCTATTTCTTCCTTGATCTTCAATGCATAATTGTCATTATACGTATAGGGCTTTTGCTTAGTGGATCTTGCCTCGACAGTCATGGGTATCCTATGGGAACATACATCAGGATCTACCCCTTTCAAATCTTTGTAACTCCATGCAATCACATCCTTATACATCTTCAATAAAGCAATCAAACTTTCTTCCTCTTCATTAGTCAAATCATGTCCTATATATGTGCATCATTCTTCTCCTTCCTCAATTGCCACTACAACTTTCTTTGTGGTTTCCTTATTGTCATAAGCTTCTCTCTGAGCTTTTGTCTCTTTTTGGGATTCTGATCATGATTTTTTGGTCTTCCGCCACATATTTCTTAAAGTTTTCTAGAACTTCCATCAATGGTTCTTCCTCCTCAGTTTTCACGTTTTTTGCCTTCCTCATCTTTTGATTTTGTTGACTAGGACTTGAATTATCCTGTTCCTTCCTATGGGTGGTGAGGTATGGGGACATGGCTTCTACCCAACCTAGAAATTCGTCTTCTGATGAACATTCGGGTCTGTTCGAATCTACTTCCCATTCCTCGTCATTCACTAGCATACTCAGTTCCAAGGTACTCCGTTCTGAGATCTCTCCTTTCAGATTATTCTTTTTTGTGTCTTCACCAACTAGGTTTACAATGAAGATGGATATATCATAACTGTCTTCATCACAATGGGGGGTCCATTGTTCTTCATTCATTGCTATATCCATAGTTGCTAGAATCTCTGCCCAGCCATAAGGTTCAAATTCCTCATCTGGAAACACTATCGGAACATAAGCCGGGTCCTCAATGGGTCTAGAGGTGTGTCCTACTCCCAACATTCTTGCTTTCGTACGCTCCTCTTCCTTGGCTACAATTTTACACATCCAAAGGTGTGTATCCTCATGCAGCCATGATGGGTCTGATGTCAAGGAATGTACCGATTCCTTCTCCTCTTTGTTCCTATGTACAGTACTCCATTGCAAGGGTGGTACATCCCTATGTGAATAGTCTGTGAGGTTCACTTTTGTAGTCACTCCTAGGTGTTGCAAGTACAAAGAGTTGGTTCCCAAATCTTGTACTACCCACAATTGTGGCATGAATGGTCTACCTAAGAGCATCTCAGATGCTTGATTCTTTCCAAAATCACATATTGCAAAGGTGTGATCGAATTCTACTCTGCAAGTGGATAGGGTAATTCCTTCCAACAATCCTAAGGGTCTTTCTATATGTCCGTCTGCCATATGTAACTTCATCCTAGTAGGTCTAAGAGCAGGTTTTCCCCAATGCTTTCACAACGAGGTGGTCACGATAGCTAGTCCTACACCTATGTCTAGGATGGCTTTGGTAGTATGGCCTTTGTAAGTAATGGGCAATAATCGTTACCTTCCTCTCCTTCGCTCGCATCTCCCACTTTATCTAGGGGTATTCAGATACCTTTCCTCATGCACTTGGTCTTGAGGAGGTTGTGGTGATTTCTTGGAACTGATTTGCCACATGTTTCCATAGTTCTAGTTTGATCTTCAACAGCTCGTCCATGGTCCAATGGCATTGAACTTTAGTGTTCCTAATGGCCTCTATGTTCCTAGGAAGAACTGAGTTCTCCCTCCTTACTCAAATAGTGGGGGCTTTCACCTAATTGAGCAGTCTTCTTAGGGGCCAGTGAAGTGAGGTAACTCTTGCAAAGAGTTAGATTCAAAACTAGTGTGCTCCCTGGGCCACTCGTCCACTTGATCTCCATAAATAGATAAGATGTCTGCACGGAACTATTCTCCTGAGTCATCAATCTCGAGTATAGGCGGTTGTGATGCTTGTTCCTACCTCCATCTTTCTTCTTGAATCTCTTTCAAGATGGCGTGTGAATCCATATAGCCCGTTTGATGGTTTTCTAAGTCTCACCTAACCTTTTCGAATAGAGTGGTCTTCAAGGATTCTTCTGGGCTAATTTTTGTGCTAGATCTGACTTTCGTGGGGTTAGATAGTACTTGCCCTAGTCTTTCTAGTAGTCCTTGAAAATGTAACTCAGGCCTGGGCATAATTTCCCAATTGAGGTATTGTGATGCCTCAAACATTGCCTGGGCTAGTTCAACCATTTTCATGCACAGTTTGGTTCTCTCAATTTCTAAGTCAGCTCTTGGGTAACTCTTGCTGGATTCTCCTACTTGTGGTCCTTCTTGTATCCTTTCTTGATAAGCTTTGAGCATCATGTCAAGGTTTTTTGGGGTGGTTTCTGCTAATACCGATCTTGGTTTCAAGGTAACTACCCGTGGTTCAGCTTCATGTCATGCCGTTTCTAAGATTTTAGCTCTGGTTTCCCTTAGGCTTTCCTCTAACTCGTTGATCTTTTTACCCCCATTTTCTCTTGTGTCGCTCTCGTGACTCTTTCCAAGTTCTCGTTTTCTTTCCTGTTGGCTCTCCTACTTCGTTGGCTTCAGCTATTTTTTTGGGGGTTTCTAGTTGCATATGCCTTTGTATCGGGGCTCTAATTACTAACTAGATGGATATGTACTGGGGGATGGAACCTTCAGCATGTTGCACTATGCCTATCACGTTAATGGGTGTCACTTTTGTAGAGGTGTTTGCAGGGTTTTTAGGGAAATCTCTTATAAAGTGATCCTTTCCACATTCAGGACAAAATCCTTGAATATTGAAGTATTGTGACTGCACTATAGTTGCGGAATGTAGACAATCTCGTATGAAGTGGTCTCCTTGGCATTTAAAGCATGGTCCTTTGGGTACCTGTGATCTTCGTTGTCTCGCCTGTGGTCTCGGGTTGGGATTTGTATACATGACTTGAGCATAATTTGGTTCCCAGTTTTGCTCATACACAGGGTTCTCATAGTAAGGGTCTAAGTTTTGCGGTGACTCCATATAGTAGGATAGTGGGCTATCCACGTGGGAGGAGCCAAATTTGTTTGCATTAGGGTCATTATATGTGATGAAAGGGGTCATGCATACTAATGCCATATTTGAATTTTCCTCTGGTGTGGCGTACTTCACTGAAACAACATTAGCACGGGGTGGAGGTTATTGTCCTAGGACAGGTTGAGGTCTAGGTTGTGCTTGATATGGCACTTGATATTGAGGGGGGGCACGATAGCATTGTTTTGACTGGTACTATCCTTGTTATCTACCTGGCTGATATTGTTGAGGGTAACTCTGCCTAACCATCTATTTATTATATGGACAATCCTGAGAAGTGTGGTTAGTGTAGCTGCACTCTATGGTACAGTACATTCCATTGGAGTTTCCTATGGGTTGCATTGCATGTGGACATATGTTTGCCATATGGTCACCTCCACAAGTATAACACCTTTGAGGGGGGGCTAATTTGATGCCTAGTTTGCTAGAGACTCCCAATCCTTTTGTCCACTTGTTCCTCTAAGTCCTCTATTGAATTGGAATGTCTAGATGAAGTCTCTGTAGTGCTATCCAAATCTTTGTGAGCCTTAGGAAGTTCTATCTCATCTCCTAAGTTATCTTCTATGTATACACAGATACATAAACATTGATCCAAGGTTTTCGGCTCCTTCAAAAAGACATATGATCTCAGCTTAGCACTCAGTAGGCCGTCTATGAACAAAGCTATCAATTTGACTTCAGTGGGTCCTTCCAATGGGGGGGCATCTCTCTATGTAACGTTGAAATCTTCGACCGGCCATCCTTACTATCTCTTGAGGGGTTTGTTTGAATGTGTGTATCAAGGAAGATGTGTTGTGCCTGATTCCACTCTTGAAAAGTTTGTAATGAAGGACTTCATCATGTGGTGGATGTCTCTAAACTGGTGCTGGTGCAATGGTCGAAACCAATCCAATGCATCACCCTTTAGAGTGGGTCCAAAGGCATTAAATTGTGTAAACATGTCTTTGACTTGTTCATCCTGTAGCACCTGCTTGAATTTTGCTACATGCTCGTAGCGATCTCCCGATCCATCAAAACAATTCTTCATAGCCTTCACTAATTGAGTAGGCCTCAAAGTTCTAGGGTGGTCTCTTGGCCTAGGTAGGGGAAATACATCCCCACCCTTGTGAACCCTATGATCCCTGAGTGATTCTCTTTCAGCCCTCCCACTCTCGGTGGGGGCCCTCTCCCTTCTTGCACGATGGATGAAAGTACTCTCTGCACCTTCCTTGTTCTTCTCTCTATGTCCCTGAGATGTGCCAATACCTAAACTATCCTTAGATACTTGCAATCTTAGTAGAGAAAAAACTAATTCTCCTCCCCACATGTACACATGATGACCATGTTCTATGACCGTATACACTCGTTCTGAGGTGTCATCGAAGTATACAACCTTCCTTGGAACCTCTGGGTCCTTTAGTTCATAAATCATGTTTGCTCCTATAGTAGTAGGATGCTCTGGCCTATATCTCCAAAAGGCTTCATCGATCTCCTTGTTCCAAATTAAATCTATACTCCTATTGTCCTGGGGCATCCACTTACGAGTTATCATCCTTGTTAGTACATACTTTTCTCTCGGTGTTCTAGGGTTCCTCAATCTGCTTACCATGTCCTTCTACCTCTATGTCCGCAGTTTCTACCATCTCACCTAATTCATTCATTGAGTCGGCCATAATTGGGACGATGTACATGGTCCCTTCTTTGTCTATGTAAGCCTCATTTTCAAACTTCACGACTGGATGTTCTAATCCCATAGGTTGTATGGGGTTATGTAGTTGAATTACTGACCTATGAAGGCCATCCTCATATACCCGGGCACCCAATCTATTTGTACGGATATACTCCAAATGAGTCTTGTGGGGTCCCTCTGTCTTCTCTAGATGGGCTACATTAAATGATACCCCTGGTCTACCTGTGTTGAAAGACATATCCGAGTCACTCATATCTGAACTAACCTCATATGGATAATTGCCTAACTGTTGAGCCCATGATCGTGTTGTAGTCCTCACGCTAGCCTCAGAAGAGCGAACACTCCGTTTATCCCTTTTTCCTAAGTATTTTCCAGATCTCAGGTTCATTAATCCTAATCTCACCTTATTGTGCTCACCCCTTTGATTAGGTCAATCACTTGGTTCTTTGTGCATTTTCTTTAGAGGTTCTTTTCTTGTTCAAATTTATCGCAAGGAATCGATTTAATATGTTTGACTTTAAATCATTTGAGCGTTGTGTATTCAAATCACAAGATTCCTTTGGGCTTGATCCCTACACCCACTTACTTCTTCTCTCCTCAACCACTTATCACTCAATGAGTTAGGGTGAATCCTAGCTACTCTAGGATTCCTAAGACACTCCATTTATCACAATGTAATTTTGCTCAAAGAAATCGTCAACAAATAAAGAAATGGAAATCCCACTTACAATGTTCTCCTGGACTTAAGAAGCGACTATTTTGTCTTTTCCCAAGAATACGAGGTAATTGTCTGCTTCTCCCTTTGCCCTATGCCACACACACCAAGGTTCACAATTAATGGCCAAAAAATATCCCAAAAATTTGAAAATATTTGAAAAACCCTAATTTTGGTGTTTCGTTTGACAGTCGTGATGGTCAAACAAAATCGCAATGGTGTGTCACCATCACGATGGTGTGACACGCATGATGGTTAGAGGTCACGATGATCAAGCCTTACAATGATCAAACACAATCGTGAGTGTCAAGTCATGACAGACAGTCAGGATCGCGATGATCAAGTCACGACGGTCAAGCTATGATGATCGTTGATAATCATGATGGTCAGCTCATGATGGTCAGATGACAACGGTCAAGGCCACGATGGTCAAGCAAAATCACGACGATCAAGCCATGACGGTCAGTCAGGATCACGATTGTCAAGCACCATCGCACGATGGTGATTCATCGTCGTGATGGTGTGACGCAATCGCGATGGCATGAGCCAATTGCCACAACGGTCATTGATCGTTGCGATGGTCAGACACAATTGCAATGATGTGTCATAATCACAATGGTCAAGAAATTATGCAATTTCAAAAAACTAATCATGGATCTATGCAAGCGCTTAGGTAGGCTCCTCCTTCATGCAAAACGTTTCCCCAAATTCATACCTTGGTCTGACAATCGTGATGGTCAACAACAATGGCAATTTTTGAGAGAAAAATGGAGTTTCTACCTGTGTTTCTTGCAGATCCATGGTGTCCACAGGCTGCCCTAAAAAATTAATGCACCAGAAAACACGAACACATGTGCAAAATCTCTCTCTCACTCTCGCACACACACAAATGAGGGAAAGAGAAGAGAAAGAGGGAATATGACTAATTTTTTGTGATTTTTTTGGAGTTTGAGATGATGATGGGGAATGATAATAGAGGAATAGTGGAGTAAAAGTGTGTAAAAACTAACTAAAAGCAACAAAACAACAAAGAAATTTTACCTTTGAATGATTTTCTCCAACACACTTACCATCACATGCTCAATAATTTGGTGTCACTCTAGTACAATGGAAAGTACCAACCTGAGGAGCCCCACCTCATAATTGTCAATCTACGGAGAGGTTAGGCCGATATGAAGATCAAGAGCAAGTGAGGTGTATGAAGAAGATGGTGAGAAATGCAATGAGCATACACACACAATGAAAGTCGCGATGGAGATCAATGGAAGGCAATGAAAAAACTCATCATATTCATGATCAACTAATTACAATAGCTCATCTAATTCTAGCTCATAAGTTCAACAACCACAAAATGAGCTCTCTAGCTCTATTTATAGTTTCTGCCCAGTTTTTACTAGTTTCACATCTAGTGATCTGCATAGTTAAAAAATAGGTTCTACCTCTAATTTGAACTATCTAACGGCTTCCAAAAATAATAAAAATTGGTGTGAGCTTTCTACTT
>CM035442.1:102287508-102347508 GCA_020310875.1 Ceratopteris richardii | reverse complement strand
CCTCTTCTGCGGCGACCACAGGACCGCCATGCTCCTCTCTTTCGCTTTTTTCTGTGTCGCTGTCACCCTCGCATACATGACCCCCAGTCGTGCCCAGCTCGTACTTGGAGGCTTGCACGGCTACATTTGCGCAGAATATTAAAGAGTGCGCCAGCACATCGTCACTCCCGTTGGCAGGCTCTTTCGAAGGCATACAGCCGCACGCGTCACCAACCAATTGACGACATCTATCAAATAACAGAAGCGTGATCGAAAACATTTCCATCCTTCTCAATTGATCTTCTCAATTGATCTTCCTCAGCTCTTGAGTGGTGCCAGGTGGATATCGGCAACCCGGGCCCATTGATGCTGGCCTGCTGGTCGAAGACCATGGTATCATCAGGCCACAAGGAATGGGTCCCTGTTTCCGATATCCAGCACTGAGCAGGTGACGGAGGCGATGAGAAGTATGGCATTAGCGCTACCGAAATCCTGGCTGTACAGTAGGGCTAGCAAGGAGACCTAGATCCTCGTGATTCGGCCGCTTTGGCCCCACGAAATGAGTCAATTGCAGTGGAATTGTGAAGCGAGTCAAACGGCTACGCATAAACAATTATTTCTACATGAGCATCATCTGCATCCTGCAGTCCTCTTCTCTGCCAACATTTTGCCAATCTCACAGTAAGCGTGCTGATAAATCTCCGTATTGCGGGTTGGCATCTAGGAATGCTGCCAATATGCCTGAAACAAGCTTTCAGGATATGGCTTCCAAGCTCAACGTATCGTTCGACTTGTCCTCTTTTTCTTTCCAAAGTCCCACGTATCTTTCTGCCGATTATCTACTCATTCCCACCTTCCGAACTCCATTGTCGGTGAGAGACATGACTTTCTAGGAAGTCATGAATCTGTATGAAAGAACGATTTGTAGGGCATCATTTCAGTTCCAAGAAAAATGTTTTGATTCTACCAAATCCCCCCATTTCTCCAATGATTCTACCGTTTCTTGTTGCTAAAGACATCTGAAATTTGGCACCTTGCAGCGAGAAGCGCAGCTTTATGAGGTTTCCTTTTTCCTCGAGAATACGTTGGACACACAGTTCTCAAATCCCCTTAGCATTGAACTGATCAAGTATAAAGTCTCGACTCTCCCTAAATCAAATTTCATTTTATCCATTGACGAGGACATACGTTTTCACTACACGGAACGGAATGGAGGAAGATTCACATTTAAAAGTCAGACCTCTGGTTGTCCTCCGCGCATAGGTTGCGCACTGCGCAGTGCATCCGTTTACTTCCAGCGCGATGAGGGATTGGCCTTACGTTGCCGCATGAGGACACCCCCTCATATTTGATATGAGGTTATCTATGGCTGAATTCCGCTTTCGGGTGATCATGTATCCAGCCTTCGAGCGTGTCAACTCCATTGTTTCTGGCTTCGGGCACAAAATCCCGTCGTCTGGCGGCCTTAGAGCCATCCAATTCTATGCTTCTCTAATGAGCTCTATAGTTCCTGTCAAGCTGAATCTCTATAATGAGCTCTATAATTCCTCTCATGCTGAATCTCTATAATGAGCTCTATAATTCCTCTCCATGCTGAAACTCTAACCTCTGCTTTGTGGAATACGAGAAGTTCCACGAGTACTAAACTCGTTTCACTTGTATTTTCAATTATCACTTGTATTTTCAATTAATTCAAGTTAATCCAAAAGATTAAACCCCAAGCCGAACTTCCTTTACAAAAGTTAGAGCTCTTATGAGAGATGTATGATGTTGTGCTAACACTTTGGACCCTGAATTACGACGTCCAAAGTTCAAAACCTTAGAGTGTAACATGACTTATAACCCTTGGAAAGTGAGAGACAAACTAGGGGGCTCTTAAGTGCATGAGTTATTGTTTCAATCTTTCAAGGTTAAATAGAAGAGAATGTGGACAAACGAATTTATAAAAAAAAAAAAAAAAAAAAAAAAAAACTTAGAACTCTATTTTCAAGCTGTAAAGCGTAAGAACAAATGGATCCCGAAATGAAGCTCTACATTAAAGCTAGTAAATTTAAGAGAAGACGATTCTCCATGAATGGACAACATGATTTTAGCATGCTTTGTAGTTAGGGTAAATTTAAGAGAAAATGAATCTCCTTGAACGGGACAACATGTTTATTAGCATGCTTTGTAGCTCTCCCTAACTGTTTGTACTTTGCTTCTTTGTTGGAAAATGAAAGGAAAATTTTAGAGCTCTACAGAACATTGGTGACTCGCGTGGAATATTCATTGATCTTTAAGTAAATAATTTGGAGAGCCCAAAAACCACACATACAAATCGAATGCCCATACATTCCAATTCGTCGAAAATTTCTCCTTCTTATCGTGAAAAACCAAGGTGAGTATGTATCGTTCATTTCAACATATCAACTATAATTCCAAGAGTAGATCGATTCTAGAAAAAAAAAAAAACTTCCCTCTGTTTAATACATTTCACGAGTCTGCCTCGAGATCCGTTAGAAAAATCAGTTTTCAGATGCCCTTGCCATCCAGCATATCAAGTGTAACGTTTTCTTAAGCTTATATTTCATCTATCATGAAGAGCTGCGTTTTTTCTACATTGGATCAAGCAACATAGCATAATTGCATTTTCAGAATTTATAGCTCTACGGGATCTTGGCGACCCGCGAGCGGTCGTCGTTGCTCTTGTTAAGTGATTCTTATTAAAACTGATAATTTGGAGTACGAAAAGCACACGCACATACAAATGAAATCTAAAGCATGGAAATTGAGACTTCGAAATTTGCACAAGTTCGCTGCCATCAGTAGAGTATATTGTACTTTCGTTTTGAGTTCTTTGAGAAACAAGGTCATCTCGCTATTCCAAATTACACTTTAATCTACAAATGTTCTACTTTTCACAATTATCTCTACAGAGAATCTACCATGTTGAGTATTTTGGAATGAGATCTATGGCGCATTTCGATCAGGAACATGACATATTGGAGGTTCTGATTGTAAAATTGATGTCATATCTCCAGTATCCAAGCGATGACGATGACGATGACAGTAGTACAATCAAAGGGCTAGCTTTGCTTTAGAACGCTCAAAGTCATGTTGAGAATAGCGAATCATTTCTCTCAATCACAATCAGTTGTAAGACGAGCCGCCAAAACTGGTTGCAAGCGAGAGAACATTCTGCCCGTCAGCCATCTGAATGGCACCAGAATCTACATCGTTTAGCATGGAGCGTGATGCTGCGGGTTCAACTTGGGTCTGTTGGCTTGCAAATGGCATTATGGACTGTTGGTCGTGCCGTTGATGGGCCAGCATCATTCCCATACTCGCAGCATGCTGAAAAATAGAACAGACGGATCAGATAGTTATAATATCCATTATCTCACGAGTAACAGAACCTATCAAGAATTTAGGTTTCATGGCTTCCTCCCTTCCGAAGACAGATCTAATCTGCTGGCTCGCCCTACCATTACCTTCATGACACTCATAAATTCACTCATTACTATATCTACATTCTGTTATTCTCATGAAGGCACAAATGGAAAATATCTATGATCTGCAGAATTCTGAGGAAGAATTGTCATGAATTCGATTTATCGCCGTCGTGAAACAGATGCTGAATTCGATGAAAAAGAGTTACAACTCTTACAAAACGATTGAAGTTGCAGTATTCTGACCTGTCTAAGAGATATGGGATTTAACAGAGGAGACGTCGCCGGTGCTATCGACGATGGATGTACTGAATGAAACGCAGATTGCCAGTCCGATGACGATGAGACACAAGTCCCAGCGTTTACATCCATTTCTCGCTGTGGATGAGTTTGGCTATCAACTTTCGTGGTGCTATATTTATGTTCTCTACAATCCACGCCCTCGACCTTACCCTCGACCTCTTGAATGCTCTGAGAATCCACTTGATATATCTGACCTGCTCGGAACTGAGGCATGGCCTGTTGCTCACCTGAATGATCAGCCTCTGGCGCAGTCCCTTGCATATCACTCACATGGCACAATGTCCTTGAGTAGAGCGATGAGCTAGCGGATGGACAATCACCATCTTGACAATCCCTGAAATGCGTCACTAGTGTTTCTTAACGTGAGTATTATGAGACAACAATGCTCATTCCCGAAACCAATCCTATCGATAACTATGTGGCTGTACACAATTCGTCTTCCACGTACCTCAAAGACAAAATTGAATTGGGATGTTCGGCCATATTGTGGGTACTTGGAATCTGATAGTCCCTCAATACCGAGAGCCATATATGCGCAGGAGTAGCATGTTGCAGCATGCCTCCAGGCTGCGATTGCATGATTCCATATATCTGAAAAAGTACAGTTATTCGTATGTAAAAAAATTATATTAATCCGTCCACGATTTCGAAGCCGACGTGAAATTGTTGAAGTTTCACAGAATATCTTATGAACAATGTTTATTTGTGTGCAGGCCTACTGAAGAATCATGTAATGCGAAAGTTCATCAACTGTAAATCTCTATCACACCCACTACATATCCTGAATGTCATGTTGGAAAATCATGAAGGTAAGTGTCCTTTCGAAATCTTACCTGTGCACGAGCCGAGTCCAAGGGCATTGACAGGTGAGTGTTCTGATCCAGCGCTTGCTGTGCCAACAAAGCAATAAATGTATGAGCAAACTGAGAACGAGTCCAGACGCAAAAGTAATCGTAAAGCATGTAAGTGAATCTTCTGTGAAACACATTATGGAAGGTCAAGTGAATGGGAAATCACTTTTCTTATCCGCAAGCTCTCCAAAGCAGTTTGAAGATGTTGTTCCAACGAATCTAGCTGCTCCATGGAGTGCATGCATTTCAAATCGCCTTCATAAATTCTGCAGTGAGGACGAAAGTCGATCTTAGGAAAGGCACTCATTTCTTGTACAACCATATAGGGATTCTTTCATTGAGAACGGGCTGTGTAAAAGTGGAATCCAACTGCACCTTAACCTAGTCTCTATGTCTTGCAACTGAACTTGAGTTCTCTGGATCTCATACTGCAGGGTCTATTGTTCAATAAATCAATGAAATAGATACAAATTAGGGGCAATCGAAAATCAGAAGTAACACAATACAGTCCCAGCATTCGAGTTTCCCGTTTACAATGGAAGTGCTCACCTCCAAATTGGTAACGCGCGAGCTGCACAAAAAATGCATGGTCGTATTATTGAAGTGATGAATGCAACGAAAACATTTGATACCGTAATTGCAAATCACACGATTTCAAGGCGTATCCAACAAGCAATCAGGAGGACTTGATGACGAAATCGGGACCTTGAAATAAAGAGGAAAGTATTTCGAAGACGAAAGTTTTAATCATGAACATACCAGCTGCTAGAAAGCTGAATCGCCATATAAGTCTCCTGTTTAAGCCTTTTCGCTGCTCTCATTAGCATCTGCGATGGTTCAACCAAGCAGGTTATAGGTAAGAACCCGTAACGTTGCTGAAGTACATTGGTTAATGCAGCAGGCTTGTGTGAAATAGCTTGGGACAAAAAAGTGATCGGGAAAGCGTTCCCGTGAACTCTATTATGCTTATAAAAAACTCGACGAACCTCATCTATTTCTCATCAATCCTCCTACGATATTTTTACTCAATGACGCCTCACCAGATTAGTAATTTTCCTATTGGTGAGAAGAAAGACGAAATCCGACGATTTACATATGAAAGAACTGAGTCGTACTTCAGAATTTGCAATCTTCGGCGGCAGATTGTGACTATTGCACCATTTTAGGCATTGGCTGCAGTGTAAAAACAAAAAAAGAATCAAACATACTTTTCCTCAGAGATATCAGCAGCGAGAATCATTGTATCTATGGCCAATCTTTGTGTTTAACATGCTAAATACAAGAAAAAACATGTGTTTGCCATGCGCAAAGTGGTGACTAGTAAGAGTGGTTTATAGTTAAAATTCATGATGTATATTTACTGAAAATCTGAGCTATCTAGCTACACCGTAGCATAGTAGTTCTGCCTGATGATCGGAGAGAGCACATGTTACCCGAAAAGAGTAGGTTCTGATTGACTTCTATAAAAAGTGACACAGGGATTGTGAATGTAGGAATTATTCTTACACTGCCATATTTCGGATATCATTGCGCACCGATGTGGTTGCTGATTGAACATGAACATGAAATTTTCATATACATGAACATGTGGTTGCTGATTGAACATGAAATTTTCATATACATGCAAAGAAATTATATACTGAACAGGCGAGCTTCAGTTCGTAGAAAGAAACTGAATAGAGAAAAGGTTCTTTGAAGTCTCTATCTAATAGGAGTCATTTAATGTCGCATTTTCCACCATCAAAGAATTCATTTGGGACTGTAAGGCAGTCATCTCAGAAAAACTTATGCATGCTCCATTGGAGGCAGAATGAAGAAGTAAAGTCGAACTGTTAATGTCGATGGTACCTTTTGGCGCGTTCGTGGTCGGACAGATTAGCGAAGCGAGCGATGACATCCTCAATTCTGGCATGAAGATAAATGTTGAATAACTAAAAGTATTAAAAGAACACTCATAGAAATGGGTAGGCAAAATAGGCTAAGGAGAGCGTACCGCTTCTTTCCAGAAAAATGGTTGAGCCTTCCCGATGGAGAGAACATGATAAGTGCAATATCGATATCACAGAGCACAGATAACTCATAGGCCTTCTTGATGAGTCCATTCCGTCTCTTCGAGTATGTCACCTGCCTGTTCGTAGGGTTCTCAATCTTTCTTATTTCAAGCTTGACCCTCCCCATTATGCGATGCACTTCTGACACTTTCACCGGACGCCTTCAATCCATGATGCTGGGTAGTCAACAAATGTGTGGAAAATGAAGCATCAGCGCAGAAAATCACAAAATGTTCATTTTCTTCCCAATCCTCCGAAATGGCGTACAAGAATGATCGCTGTCGCCACCTACATCAGCTGTAAATCGTGGTTCATCAGTACGTGCAGAAGATGAAGCTCGTTGGTCATCTGAATGGAGGAACGAGGAATAACTTGAAACGGAAGGATGGGGCGATTCGGTTATCAATATGATAGTTAGAAGCGATCCTTGGTAAACAGAACCTCGAAACAGTCCTTACGAAGTGGAACGCAGGATTAGCAAGAAAAAACAACGCTCGGTCGACTCCCACAGAAAATCAGTAAAAGTGCAGTTGACATTGAAGAAGAAAAGCACTGAGTGTGTGGGGCAGGTATATATACTTGCGGAGGAAGGATGTTGAGAACAGGAGGCGATCTTTTCTTCCCCTCTTGCGTAGTGAACATCTGAATTGATGTATGTTTCAGCTTCCACCGAGTCACAGAAGCTTAGCATATAAGCATCTTCAATCCGGCATAGACGCCAAAGGAAGATGGGATTGCTGAGAAACAATAATAAACCAAGGAAAATGGAGATGCAAGAAAGGATGCTCGGGCTCCAGATGCGCTGAACTGGTTTCGGTGACTGGAGATTCTTCACATTATTTAATTCAGTTCAGATGACTTGTATTGCGGGACAATATATATAAATAATCATCTTGATCCTGAGTTTCAGAACCGCTCACCGGAAAATGGCAGGTGTTTTTCTTCGAATGAGGTAGAAAAGATGGCGCGAAAATACGTTTATTCATGACCAACCTGCACGGTAATCCTCTCTGTTAATCTAACCCTCGAATATTGAATGAGACGCTGAGCATTCGTATTTAAGTCCAGCCTACGGCCTGCGCTAGCATCTCGCACCAAACATCGCACAAACGACAACTTCCGCGGCCATTCGTGCGAGTAAGGGTGGAGAGAGAGAAAATGGGGGAGAGCACGTTAGGATTGTCGTGTGTAGCGGAAGAGAGACAAACATGGAGAACTATGATCTAGAAAAGACGTGCATCTGGGCGGCTGTATGTGCGTTGTGGGGGAGAGAGACGGGGGGGAGAGGTGCGAGGCTCCGTCTTTGAGTCGAGGCGAATACTAGGAGCGAAGTTAAGGTTTGACCGGTGAAGATCATGAGCGATGGCGTGTGTAGAAAGAGTAGGAGTGATCAGAGAGGCTTGTTCTGCGGTGGGCGATGGTAGCCGCCATCGAGCTAAACGGTAAGGTTACATCCATGAGCCACGATCCATGTTACCCATGATAAACACTCGGAGAGAGCCTCTAAGTGCCCATTATTTTTCATTTCCACGGACTCACCTGACTCTTTTTTTTTGTGAAAAGGGAAGAATCTTAAAGACGAGAGATTATAGCACACCACACTCGTGGACGGTAGACTAGAATCCTGCTTAGGCCGGGCACATGTGTGAGGTAACCTAACTCCTAGTAAATTCGGTTCAATCAGAGCCTTGGGTATTAGATGCATCATGTACACAAAATAGAGATGGTTATTAGAAATAACTAGCATCCTTAATGTCTAATGTATTTGTCAAGGATATTCATATACCTCTAAGTCTCATGGATGGAGAGTCTCAGCTCTCTATGCACTCTAAGAATAGAATCTCTAATGTTCTTTGGTCTTGACAATTACCTCCCAGAGTTATTGTTGGGTTCCTCTCCCCTCCCATGAGGAACTTGCAATTGTTTCTTTCTTTCATTAGGTCACAAAAAGCAAAGACAAGTATCTTTATTTTCCATTCTTGAACCCTTTCTTCCTTGTAAGGAGCAGAGGTTCATATGGACATAAGAGTGTAACAAGCATCTATAGTCAATAGCACATGTCAAGGGCTAAACAAATTACAACTACCATGAGGGAATAATTGGGAAGTTGAGAAGGAATATACCTTGAAAAGATATCCTACCATGTGGAATAGTAAGTACACAAGAGCACTTAAATTTGTAGATGAGTCCCTTGTTGTGCTGATTGTATGTGTGTGTGCCTTGTAAACAAGATAGCCCATTGCCATATGGCTTAAGACTTAGAAAGTTGTCTTCCTCGGTTTATATGCAGTCCCCAAGTTTTGCAAAGATGAAGAAGAAGACGCGTGCATGGCAGAGCCTATGAGATCCTTAGAGATTAGAGGCCCATATCAGATGTCTATGGAGCCACCTTCCTACCATAGCAACCTACATATATATGTGACATCACCTTCTCCATTTCTACTTTACCTACTGAAGGTGTGGCCTAGAGACCAAGGTTTCTTAGCCTCTCCTTTATCCCCTAAGGTACACAATCTTACTTTATAAAATTTCTTCTCCTTAGTTCCATTTTGTCCTCAAAATGCCATTCGAAGGCATAAGGAAAGGATGGCCTGATGGTTGCTCCCATTGGCACCTCTGCACAATACAATCTGCAATGTCATCTATATGTATTGGTTTTCCCTATGCTTCCCCTTAAGAAAACTCTTGGAAAGGAAAAATAAAAGTGGAAAAACATCTCTCTTGAATTTCCTACTATCTCCCGTACAAACCTAACTATCATTCCCATAAAAATAACATCATTTAAGTGACCTTAGTTTATAAATATGACGTTTTTTTGATGGAGCAATAATGTGAAAGACTAATGTGGAAACCTATAGGTATGATAAACCATATAAAATAGAACTACGTACGATAATAGAAGTGATTAGAAATCCCTAAGTGATTGTAATAGACTCTTTTAAGATATGTATTATATATGTGAACCTTAGTTGCTTATATATGAAGTGAGTTTGAACCCATATACATTCAAATTTGACATGACGCAAGACATGGTTTCACATATTTACTCATATACGTATGGGTAATGTTTTTTATTATTACTCATATACGTATGGATAAGATGTAGTCTTCGAAGACAAAGATAGAAGAGCAAGAGGAGTTGGTTCATAAAGTTCTTGGAGAAGCACATAAGGACGGGGTGAAAGCAATCAGCGCATGTCGCTATGCAAGCTTAGCGAGATAAGTACTTCTTTCATTAATTTCTTCATGTACATTGATTGTGCTTAGTATACTTCACTTGACGAATACGATCTCGATAAAAGTTGCAAAACGAGATAGCTCTAGAGTCATGTATCAATAAACAACACATCTTGAATGTCATAAACATATTCCAATTTAGTTTTTTTTTTTTTTTTTTTTTTTTTTGGGGGATCAATGTTGCATTGAAGGTTAGCATTGATTTGGATAGCATCCATTGTTCTCCAACTCTGAGGACAGAGTTCTTCAAAGAGGGGAAGAATGTAATAGACTCTTTTAAGATATGTATTATATATGTGAACCTTAGTTGCTTATATATGAAGTGAGTTTGAACCCATATACATTCAAATTTGACATGACGCGAGACATGGTTTCACATATTTACTCATATACGTATGGGTAATGGTTTTTATAATTAGAAGTGCATGTGAACGCATAGTGAGAAACCAACTTTAAAGAGTAAAAATAGGAAAGTTACTTTGTGCATGCATACAAATATATAGCGTGCATTGTCTAAGCTTAAAATAGAAGAAAAGTGCAAAACGCGCACACGCGGAAGTAAATCTAAAACGTAAAATTAGGAAAAAAAAAGTAGAGGTTCAGTCTGCAAGTTGTCGTGATTTGCTAAGCGTTTTGCATCTGTTTATGGGTTGCTGACCACCTGTCTTCAGCCTAGGAATCACGCGCTAATCTCACTCCAAGGACTAGAAAAGTCTGTCCAAAGAATTCCTCCAATTGTAATCTCTTGGGAACGCCCGTTATGCACAACCTCCTCCCTCTTCGGGACCATACATGGCTTCCGGATCTGCTCCTCGTTCTGCTCCATCATATCCATCATCAACTCATCCATTCATCCATGCAAAAGAAGAAAGTTTGCAGATGTACACTATACAACACTCTGGTTGGTGCTGATGAGCAGGAATCTTGATTCATAATCTCCTGTTGTGCGCATATATACAGGGATAACTAAAATGGAACACAATTATATAAGAAGCAGGCTCGTAAGATGCAGACATAGTCCATCGCAAGGCTACCTGGTGACAAAGATGATGCTTGAAAAAGCAAGCTCGATTACATGGTGCAAGATTGTGATGAAGCACATAAAATATATGCTTGACTAATTTGAACCTCTCGGACAAAAGAAAACTTGGATTTTCTAGAGTTCGATCATCGATTTCATTGCAGAAGCCCATGGAGGAGTTATATATCATCATGCCCACGCACTTTCTTATGCTCACATTTCATGGAGAGTGATGATAGTTCAAAACTCTAACAATACAATTTAATTAGAAGGAAAGCAGCATGCATCTGGACATATATCAGCACACAACTTGCATGTTACGGGGATTCCGATGTCAAGCATGGTGCGGTTCATAGAGGGTGTGTAGCGGTTCACATAGGGCTTTCTATCTGTGGTAGTGAAAGTGTGATGGGGTTTGGAAACATCATCAGAGAGCAGAGTTGTACGCAATTTTGAATTTTTGATGGTGTCGAACTTACTGTGCTCAAGGCAACCAGGTATGGATCGTTCATGAGATGTATGGACGAAGTTACAGAGGAAGCGAAGGACCAAGTTTTATTCGAAAGCTATTGATTACATATGGAATTATGACATTTAATTCATCAACATAAGTTACTATCTTGTATTTGATTTTTTTTTATTTCATTTGACCCGAATTTATTTATTGCCATGTTCGAGTATTCATGAAACTAATATTTAGATATTCTTTTGTATGTTTGCTTGTTCATCGTTATGGTCATGATGAGGAACGCTACAAGTGGTATCAGAGCGGAGTTGGATTCCGGGATAAAATGTAGTCTTCGAAGACAAAGATAGAAGAGCAAGAGGAGTTGGTTCAGAAAGTTCTTGGAGAAGCACATAGGAACGGGGTGAAAGCAATCAGCGCATGTCGCTATGCAAGCTTAACGAGATAAGTACTTCTTTCATTATTTTCTTCATGTACATTGATTGTGCTTAGTATACTTCACTTGACGAATACGATCTCGATAAAAGTTGCAAAACGAGATAGCTCTAGAGTCATGTATCAATAAACAACACATCTTGAATGTAATAAACATATTCCAATTTAGGTTTTTTTTTTTTTTTTTTTTGGGCATCAATGTTGCATTGAAGGTTAGCATTGATTTGGATAGCATCCATTGTTCTCCAACTCTGAGGATAGAGTTCTTCAAAGAGGGGAAGAATGTAATAGACTCTTTTAAGATATGTATTATATATGTGAACCTTAGTTGCTTATATATGAAGTGAGTTTGAACCCATATACATTCAAATTTGACATGACGCGAGACATGGTTTCACATATTTACTCATATACGTATGGGTAATGGTTTTTATAATTAGAAGTGCATGTGAACGCATAGTGAGAAACCAACTTTAAAGAGTAAAAATAGGAAAGTTACTTTGTGCATGCATACAAATATATAGCGTGCATTGTCTAAGCTTAAAATAGAAGAAAAGTGCAAAACGCGCACACGCGGAAGTAAATCTAAAACGTAAAATTAGGAAAAAAAAAGTAGAGGTTCAGTCTGCAAGTTGTCGTGATTTGCTAAGCGTTTTGCACTTTTCTTCTATTTTAAGCTTAGACAATGCACGCTATATATTTGTATGCATGCACAAAGTAACTTTCCTATTTTTACTCTTTAAAGTTGGTTTCTCACTATGCGTTCACATGCACTTCTAATTATAAAAACCATTACCCATACGTATATGAGTAAATATGTGAAACCATGTCTCGCGTCATGTCAAATTTGAATGTATATGGGTTCAAACTCACTTCATATATAAGCAACTAAGGTTCACATATATAATACCACATTATCTAAGCTTTGTGCTTCAATGTAATGTAATAGACTCTTTTAAGATATGTATTATATATGTGAACCTTAGTTGCTTATATATGAAGTGAGTTTGAACCCATATACATTCAAATTTGACATGACACGAGACATGGTTTCACATATTTACTCATATACGTATGGGTAATGGTTTTTATAATTAGAAGTGCATGTGAACGCATAGTGAGAAACCAACTTTAAAGAGTAAAAATAGGAAAGTTACTTTGTGATTGCATACAAATATATAGCGTGCATTGTCTAAGCTTAAAATAGAAGAAAAGTGCAAAACGTGCACACGCGGAAGTAAATCTAAAACGTAAATTAGGAAAAAAAAAAGTAGAGGTTCAGTCTGCAAGTTGTCGTGATTTGCTAAGCGATTTGCACTTTTCTTCTATTTTAAGCTTAGACAATGCACGCTATATATTTGTATGCATGCACAAAGTAACTTTCCTATTTTTACTCTTCAAAGTTGGTTTCTCACTATGCGTTCACATGCACTTCTACTTATAAAAACCATTACCCATACGTATATGAGTAAATATGTGAAACCATGTCTCGCGTCATGTCAAATTTGAATGTATATGGGTTCAAACTCACTTCATATATAAGCAACTAAGGTTCACATATATAATACCACATCATCTAAGCTTTGTGCTTCAATGTAATGTAATAGACTCTTTTAAGATATGTATTATATATGTGAACCTTAGTTGCTTATATATGAAGTGAGTTTGAACCCATATACATTCAAATTTGACATGACACGCGACATGGTTTCACATATTTACTCATATACGTATGGGTAATGGTTTTTATAATTAGAAGTGCATGTGAACGCATAGTGAGAAACCAACTTTAAAGAGTAAAAATAGGAAAGTTACTTTGTGCATGCATACAAATATATAGCGTGCATTGTCTAAGCTTAAAATAGAAGAAAAGTGCAAAACGTGCACAGGTGGAAGTAAATCTAAAACGTAAAATTAGGAAAAAAAAAGTAGAGGTTCAGTCTGCAAGTTGTCGTGATTTGCTAAGCGTTTTGCATCTGTTTATGGGTTGCTGACCACCTGTCTTCAGCCTAGGAATCACGCGCAAATCTCACTCCAAGGACTGGAAAAGCCTGTCCAAAGAATTCCTCCAATTGTAATCTCTCGGGAGCGCCCGTTATGCACAACCTCCTCCCTCTTCGGGACCATACATGGCTTTCGGATCTTCTCCTCGTTCTGCTCCATCATATCCATCATCAACTCATCCATTCATCCATGCAATAGAAGAAAGTTTGCAGATGTACACTATACAACACTCTGGTTGGTGCTGATGAGCAAGAATCTTGATTTATAATCTCCTGTTGTGCGCATATATACAGGGATAAGTAAAATGGAACACAATTATATAAGAAGCAAGCTCGTAAGATGCAAACATAGTCCATCGCAAGGCTAACTGGTGACAAAGATGATGCTTGAAAAAGCAAGCTCGATTACATGGTGCAAGATTGTGATGAAGCACATAAAATATATGCTTGACTAATCGACAATAATCTCTCGGACAAAAGAAAACCTGGATTTTCTAGAGTTCGATCATCGATTTCATTGCAGAAGCCCATGGAGGAGTTATATATCGTCATGCCCACGCACTTTCTTATGCTCACATTTCATGGAGAGCGATGAGAGTTCACAAACTCTAACAATACAATTTAATTAGAAGGAAAGCATAGATGGTCCTACGGGATCCAAATTTTTGGAAAAATAATGCAGTCAAGCTTCAGTAGGGCCTTCTAATACATTATTGGAGAAGGTTTGGAAGTCACGTGCAGTGTAACAATCATGCAGTCAAAGAAGTCGCATGCATCTGGACATATATCAGCACACAACTTGCATGTTACGGGGATTCCAATGTCAAGCATGGTGCGGTTCATAGAGGGTGTGTAGCGGTTCACATAGGGCTTTCTATCTGTGGTAGTGAAAGTGTGATGGGGTTTGGAAACATCATCAGAGAGCAGAGTTGTATGCAATTTCGAATTTTTGATGGTGTCGAACTTAGCGTGCTCAAGGCAACCAGGTATGGATCGTTCATGAGATGTATGGACGAAGTTACAGAGGAAGTGAAGGACCAGGCTTTATTTGAAAGCTATTGATTACATATGGAATTATGACATTTAATTCATCAAGATAAGTTACTATCTTGTATTTGATTTTTTTTATTTCATTTGACCCGAATTTATTTATTGCCATGTTCGAGTATTCATGAAACTAATATTTAGATATTTCTTTTGTATGTTTGCTTGTTCATCATTATGGTCATGATGAGGAACGCTATAGTGATCCAACATAGTAGATTTGTGTTCATATCACTCTAGGTGTTTCTAGCCTTGAGCACTATGTGCTCATATCACTCAAGGTGTTTCTAACATTGAGAACATTTATAAATAGTATTTTTTGTCCTAAACTACTTCTATGTCCATGCAAATCCATCACCTTAGCTCATGTAACTTGGTTTTTCATTCATACAACTTGGAATAAGTTCTATTTGAAGAGATTTTATTAGCAATATGATGCAAATTTTGGTCTTTTCTCTTCCCTTTATAAGTTTTCCATAGGAATGTAAAATCGTTCCGCTTTGAGATTCAGATAATCCATAAATATCGAGCCTCCTAAATGATGTTAGACCATCATAGTCATAACCCAATAGCAAAGAAGAGATTTCTCTTTCTATGGGTCATATTTACTCACATCTCTACCAACTCTAAGATGGAAATTGATCACTCAATTTTGATTTCTCTAATACCATCAACTTGATCTTCCTCATCTAATCAAAGATCAGTGTACATAGACATAATAACAACTCATCTTAGAGTCTTCATGTGAGATTCAATCTAACTACTATGACTAACTGATCTTCCTACTCCCTATACTAGGATAGTGCTACTTGTTACACTTATGTGTTCCTCGAGTAGATTTGATGTGAAACTTTTCCCTAAACATTGGTGCTTTTTACTCTAGTGTTGGCTAGAGGTTTTTTTCCCATGTTACCATATACATGATTCACTCATATGTGGTGGTACTTTGTACTTAGGGACATTATTCAACTCTTACTTCAATTCTGATAATCATGAATAGAGTGAGCAATTCTAGCCATCCATCTTCTCTGTGTGTCTTGCTACATTTGTGCTCCTTGGGTGTGCTTCTCATGTATCTCTCACACTTCTACACAAACCCAATTGTGATATCAGAGCAAGTTTAGCTCCTTCCAAAGCTTTGATTTTTTGCATTGCAACATGCGCACACTTTTAACCGTGCAAATCAGCTTCATAGCATACAATAGTGATTTAGGAGTCAAAAAGCATTTCCACCAGGTGCATTAGAGTTTGACCCCCATTTCGAAGCCATTTGTACAGTCAAAATTGCCATCAAAGTGATGGATTGTGAGCTGAAATTTTAGCATTCATTTTAGCTTTCATTGAAGTAAAGATCTTGTCACATTCTTGTTCCTTAGTGAAATGGCGGGCAACAATGGCTTGTTTGGCATGGTTCAAGCTGAAGATAAACTTGATGGGACCAACAATCCAATGTGATCTTCCATGATGAAACATGTTCTTGTTGCGAAACAACTATGGAACATAGTGGTGGATGTAGATCAAAGACCCGCAGGCTCTTCTGTTTCACAGTCTACTATCATAGATGGAGCTTCTTCTTCAAGTATAGTGGTTACTCCTCCATCCACACATGAGCAACTTAGATGGGATGGAAAAGATTCTCAATCTCATGCATTGGTTGTGCTTTTTGTGAAGCATCATATAGTTCCACACATTCAATCATGTTCTACATCAAGTCATGCATGGGACACTCTGGCTCCTTTGTATGCAGTGCGTAATGAAGCATGCATTGCATACTTGAGGAAGAAAATTGAGGATGTCTGTATGGCTATAAATGAGTCAATGTGTATGTGACATGCATCAAGGACTTGAAAGAGCAATCAAGAAACATATATGAGATTATTCTAGATGCATCACTCATCTCTACATTGTTGAAAGGATTACCAGAAGCTTTTCAAAGCTTTTTCACTACACTTTGTTTGGTTGCAAAAGGGAATCCAAATGTGTATGCATTTGATAAGTTTGTGTCTCTTCTTTTGCAAGAAGAGCCATTTAGAGAAAATAGGAGTGGTTTGATTGAGGGAACACAAGCCCTTGCTATCTCACAAAAAGGTAAAAGAAAGTATGGTTCAGCTTTGGGTTCATCAAAACCAAAGCCTCAACTTTCCTCTTCCACTCATTCCTATAATGATGTTGATTTGAAAAAGAAGAAGAGATACAAATATTGTGGAAAGATTGCTCATACTATTGATGAGTGTAGAAAGCTTGCTAAGTGCAATGAAAAGAAGAAGGAGTCCGGCATGCTAATTTCTAAAAATTCTTCAAATGCAAAAAATGATTAAGCCAACATGATTCAAGATTTTTGGGCATGTGTTGTTACATGTCATTATGATGCATCATTGCATTCTAAATGTATGATTGTGAGTGAGGCTGATTTGGATTGGTTCTTTGATAGTGGTTCTTTGAAGCACATAACTTCATGCAAAAGGTCTTTTAAATCTTTGAAAGATGCATCCAGAGGAGGAGATGTGGCATGTGCAAACAATGCCTCTTATCTTTTCATTGGAGTAGGAGAAATTGAGCTTATGGCTACAAATGGAGGTGTGATTCTCTTGAAAAATGCATTGTATGTACTTGGTACTAAGAAGAACTTAATTTCAATTCTGTTGATTGCCAAATCTAGACTTCATGTACACTTTGTTGGTGATAAGTGTATGGTTCATGATTTCAGCAATGGTGATATTATCATGATGTGTGGTATATTATTGTATGGTTTG
The DNA here is from genome assembly GCA_020310875.1 of Ceratopteris richardii. Lineage (NCBI taxonomy): Eukaryota > Viridiplantae > Streptophyta > Polypodiopsida > Polypodiales > Pteridaceae > Ceratopteris > Ceratopteris richardii. The sequence continues at coordinate 102,329,937 of CM035442.1, read as the reverse complement.
TATCGCTTCGATACATACAAGAGGGCTGCCTCAAATGCCTTGGTTGCTCGTACTTCTTCCATGGCTGAAATGGAGCTTTGGCATGCTCTTTTTGGTCACTTGAACTTCAATATTTTGCTTTACTTCCAAAAGAAGGACATGGTTATTGGTTTTCCAACACTTGAGCCCATTGAAAAGCATGCATGTGAAGGTTGCATTCTTGCAAAGATGCATTGTGATTCTTTTCCAAAAGATATTCATACACACACTACAAGAAAATTATAGCTTGTTCATAGTGATGTTTTTGGTCCCTTTTGAAGTATTTCTATGGCGATGCATGATGGTGGACTCTCCTTCTAGAGAGCTCCACAACGATACCCTTGTAGTAAGAACCTGACCTCCAAGCGTCATAGACAGTACTCTGCACAGAGGTGCAAAATACATAGAAGCACACAATACACTGACCACGAATATAAATTTCTTAGGTCACACAAATGTGGTCAAAGTTATAGTTTGTGGCTCACCAGGCCACTAAATGTTTTCGTAAAGAACATATATAAAAGTGTTCAATGGACATTTGGCCTTTCACATGGACAGTGATGGTAACAATCTCCTACTAAAGGCCAATATGGCCAAAGTGACTATGGGAGAAAAATAAAGAATGATAAGGAATGCTTGAGTGTAAGTATACAAACTATACCTCCCACTTGATGGGCATGTTACACAGTATACAAGTAGCTATGTAAGATCATGAATCAAGTAACCCCCATCAAGTGACAATAGTGTCGAAAGCTATCTTGTGCTAGAGCTTTAGTCAAAGCATCTGCAGCATTATCTTATGTATGAAACTTCTCAAGAATAATGCAATTAGTAGTCTCTAATGAAATCATAGCACACCTCAATGTGCTTGGTTTTTGCATGATAGACTACATTCTTAGCCAATGCAATGGCACTCTTACTATCACTTGGTGAACGAGGTACATGTTGAGGTAGAACCATATCACAAGCAAGACGGGAAAGCCACAATGCTTCTTTACATGCCTCGCTTGCTACAACATACTCTACTTTTGTAGTGGAAACAGTTGTACATTGTTGAAGATGAGAGATAGCACCTCCAGCAAAATTAAAAATGTACCCTAATATAGACTTATGATTGTCTACAAAACCAACATAATCAGAATTTGTGTAACCAATAATGGACGCTTTCCCTCTACCCAAGCATAGACACTTGACCCTAGTGCCATTCAAATATCTCAAAATCATCTTGATCACTTCCCAATGCTTCTCACCATGATTAGACATATATCTGCTCACAACTCCCACTACAAATGCAATGTCTGGTCTCATAGTTACCATAGCATACATGAGACTAACAATAGTAGACTCATAAGAAATTTTGTTCATGAATTCCTTTGGGGAAATCATCCTTGCTCAAGTTCACATATGTGGGTAAAAGTGTACTCAATGCCTTTCCACCCTGCATATTGAACCTATGAAGTACTTTGGATATGTACTCAATTTGAGACAAGTATCTGCATCTTTTACTCTTATAACGAGTAATGTGCATGCCAAGAATATGTTTGGCATCCCCCAAATCCTTCATATCAAATGTCTTACTCAATTTCTTTTTTAGAATTGACAAGTCATAAGAGGACTTCCCGGCAATCAACATATCATCAACATAAAGTATCAAGCATATCAAGCTTCCATTTGAGCATCTCTTTTTGTAGAGATAATGATCATGATTGCTTCAAGAATAGCCTTGAGAATTCATAAAAAGCATCAAACTTTTGGTACCATTGTCGAGGGGATTGTTTAAGTCCATATAAGCTCTTCTTCAGCTTACAAACTAGAATTTCCTTACCAAGAACTACATAACCATTTGGTTGTTCCATATAGATCTCATTTGTAAGATCTCCATGCAAGAAAGTAGTTTTCACATCCATTTGGACTACCTCTAAGTCCTCCATTGCAATGAATCCAAGCAACATTCATAGCATAATCATCTTGTCCACTACAGAAAAGATTTCCTCGAAATCAACACCATGCTGATTTTGAGGAAAGCGGTTTTCACATCCATTTGGACTAGCCCTAAGTCCTCTATTGCAATGAATCCAAGCAACATTCACAGGGTAATCATCTTGACCATAGGGGAGAAGATTTCCTCAAAATCCAAGCAACATTTGCAGTGCTTTATACGTTGGAGAATCACTATCTGACGTGAATTTCAGCTTATATACCCATTTACATGGTAATGCTTTCTTGCCCTTTGGCAAAGGTACTAAATCCCAAGTACCATTCTCGTGAATAGAATCCAACTCACTTTTCATGGCATGCTCCCACTTGACATAATCCTTTGTCTGCATAGCCTCTTTGTAGCAAGAAGGCTCACTAGCATTTGTTAGCATAACAAAATCCAAACTTGGAACATATGTATCAGGTGGATGTGAGACACGTGTAGAGTGTCTCAATGGTTGCTAAACAAGAACATTTGTAGATTGATTTGATCGTACATTCTCTTGAACATCCCTATGTGCAGCATTTTTATGCATGCTAATTGGAGGACTAATATCCTCAAACACAACTCTTCTCACTTCAACCTCCTTAATGAGCTATTTATGCATCATAAACTCATTGAAAATGATATCAATACTTTTGATCATTGAACATGTTTTAGGATCCCATAAGTGATATCCAAATTGTCCTTCTCGACCATATTAAAAAAAATGCATTTCTTTGACTTATGGTCTAGCTTTTGTCTAAGATTCTTGGGTATATGAACATATGATTCACACCCAAAAACCTGAATATGATCATAATATGGTGACTTCCATGTCCATAAATCTTATGCCACTTTCAAACCTTTGGCAGTACTAGTGGAAAGGTTAATCATGTGAACTGTAGTCAATATTGCTTCTCCCCAAAAGCCTTGTGAAAAGTTTGCATGATGCAACATAGAAACTACTCTATCTTGAATAGTTCTATTCATCCTTTCAACTACACCATTTTGTACTAGGGTATAAGGGGTTGTAAACTCTCTATGAATTCCTCTAGATTGATAGAAAAGGCTGAATTCATGTGAGGTATACTCACCCCCATTATATGAATGTAAAGCTTTGAGCTTTTTTAGCCTCAATTGAACCAAGCCATTTTTTGAAGGTAGGGAATACCTCATCCTTTGATTTGGTAGGATATACCTAGACTTTTCTAGTAGCATCATCTATGAGAGTGACAAAGTAAAGAGAATTGCCTAATGACCTTGTGGGCATAGGACCACACACATTTGTATGAATGAGATGTAAAGGCAGAATTGAAGAGTCAATGTGCGTTTTATGCACATTCTTGTTTGCTTTTCGTATTCACAATAATCACAAAATGAAAAATCAGAGAAAGATAACATTGGTAAGTAGCAAGAACGAGAAAGATTTTCCATTCCACTATGAGATATGTGGCCCAAACAGCCATGCAAAATACGAGCCATAGGCTATTCAGTAACAATTAACAAGTGTTCTTTCTATGATAAAAATAAAGGATAAAGTGAGGCAACTTTGTTTCCTTTGCAATAACCATATTGCCCGTTGATATGTGAAAGGACTCAGCATAGAAACCACCTTGTAACCAAGGTCATAAAGTTGACCAGCTCACATCAAACTACGTAATAGTTGAGGTACATGGCATACATTATCCATATTAGTAAATTTAGAGCCATCAATGAACTACACAACCACATCTCCAATCCCCACAAGGTCACACTGTAAGAGACACCAAGTCTCATAGTACCAAGAGGCTTTGTTGCATAATTAGAGAACCATTCTCTATGTGGTGTCACATGGAAAGAAGCACCCAGATCTAGCAGCCACATGTGTGAAAGAGAATTATCCATAACAACCTTAGTGGGCACAATACTATCAAGTGTCAACACATCAGCATCATTAGAAATAGAATTAATCTCTTCAATCTTCACAGTCAAAGAAGATGGTGCAGGTAATTGTTTAACATGCCTATCAACATTCTATCCTTTACCTTTAGCATTCTTTAATGGATAGTAGTCTTTCTTCATGTGTCCTTTCTTATTACAATAATGGCATTTGATATCCTTCTTTCTTGATTTACTTCTACTCTTATTTCATTGACCAGTATTTTCCTTGTTCTTACTCTTGCCACATTGCTAATTCTTTCCTTGGTAAGAATCATGAACACAATACGCATCTCCACTCTGAGTGCCAACCATAGATTTTCTATGAATCTCCTCATTCAAGAACACCCCACATATATCATCATAGACCAATTTACCACTAGGTGCACTATTGTTAATAGCTGTGCAAAATATATCCCTTGGTGATGACAAGGTGCATAACAACAAGACTGCATTCATTGAATTATTCATCTCCATTTTCTGAGCCTGTAACTCGGAGAATATTGCATCAAACTTATTTAGATGAGCAACAACCCTATGTGTGTCCATGCAAAGTTCATATAACTTTCTCATCTGATACACTTTATTTGATGTCATTTCTTTTTCATATGTATTGCATAGCTTCTTCCAAAGCTCCTCTGCACTTTCATAGTCCAATACTGTAAAGTAAACATTATCTACCAAATGCAATTCAATGGTAGACCTACCCATTTCATCCAACTCATTCCAAACATCATCATCATCATCCATATCAATAGGCTTCTTTGAGATTCCATTAACTGGCTTCCACTATCTCCTCTGAATTAGCACATCTTTAATTTGATGTTTCCATAGAGCAAAGTTTGTGCCATCAGATTTCTGTATCTCATCTTTGCCTTGCAAGTTATAGCTCCTCTTGGGAACATTGGCACTACACCCAGATCCACCAAATGTACCTTAGATTTTTTATGCCATGATGATAGAGAATTGACTAGAATGAAAATGAAGATAGAATAGTCCAAGCACCAATACAGCTCAAGAAAGGATGACCAAGTGTCAGATTCTAGGAAAAAATCAACAGTCTCCCCATAAAAATGGATTAATGAACAATAACGACCAATCAAAGGGATTATGTGAGAGTGAACCTGCTCACATCAATAAGCGTATGAAGGAGTAAACCAACCTCTATATAGTTGGCACAACAAAATTTTTCCAAAGTCTCCTCTGCAAAATGAGCATATGACGAGTGTCAAAATTTCATAAAACTACAAGTACTGACATAGAAACTTGCATAGTGAACCACTGACACTACAACATATAATGAGTTACTCAAAAGAAGCTAACTAGGCTTATCAAGCAGCTATGAACAACTAGCATACATCTTGTATGGTGAGGCTAGGTAATTCTTCCACCTACATCACCAAAGAAACTTCAACATCTAGGTGTCTCCCATTTAAGAAAACCTCACCATGACCCTCTTTATCAAACATAAAAGAATTTATGGAAAAAACATAACCGCTATATCAATGACCACATGGACATACATAAGCGGTATCCATAGAAGCATACATAGTGTGTATGTGGTCAATATATGCAGTAAAATGTCATTGAAAAGGTTGAATTTTCTACCCAAACACTAGCTAATAATATCTGCAAGTGTATGTCAACTATGTTCTTTAGGCTCAAAAAACTTGCATAGACTTGCAGTGGTTACTCCCAACACAATTAGATCTTTCAAGAAACCTATAGATTTACTAGTGTGGATGAAAAAATAGCCCCAAAGGTGAATATTCATTATAGGAGAAGTACAAAGAGCACTGTTCTTGATCTTCTTGAACCTGTGTAAAGAGAATTATGTATGAAAGTGCTCCAAAATGGCTTCAAGAATCGCCCCAAAAATGCTTCAAAACAAGCTTTGAAAGCAAAGAATGAAGCTTTGAGGGCCCAAAACATGTTCAAGGTAATATCAACATTATTCTTTTCCCTTCTTCAAACACAAAAAGATTGTAGCTTAGTGGCAAGAGATTTCTGATTAAGCAAGCTTTGGGGGGAAACAATATTGGGATGGGTGACCTCCTAGGAAGTACCTAGAACCTCTGTCTTCCTTGGTCATTGAGGTCCTCCCTCGCACATAGCCGACGGTGCCAATGGTGACTTCGGTGACTCGGCTGACAAGGTATACCAAGATCTATTAGTCTTAAGCCTTGAAGAAAGCCTTGGGTGGGTAGGTAGGTTCTTGCTTTGCTCGCACAAAAGGAACAAACCTTCTACATCCAAATGCTTTGATACTAGTGAAGTATTTCTCTAGTGATGCATGATGGTGGACTCTACTTCTCGAGAGATGTGCAACGATAGCCTTGTAGTAGAAACCTGACCTCTAGGCATCGTAGATAAGATTCCTCACATGGGGTGTAGAATACACAGAAACACACAGTACACTGACCATGAATACAAATTTCTTAGATCACACAAATGTTGTCGAACTTAGAGTCTATGGCTGACAAGGCCACTATCTGTTTTATTAAAGAACGTATACAAAAGTGTCTAGTGGTCATTTGTCCTTTGTCCTTTCACATGGACACTAACGATAACACCATCAAGACTCCATCTTTTGGGAAGCATGTATATTTGTTACCTTCATTGATGATGCTACTTGCCATACATGAGTGTATCCTATGAAAGCAAAGAATGAGTTATTTTCTTGCTTCAAAGAATTCTTAAGTATGGCTGAAAATTTTGCTTCAAACAAGCTTTTGACTCTACGCACTGATTGTGGTGGTGAATACATGTCACATGACTTTAATGCTTTTCTTCATGAAAGAGGAATTTCATACCCATGTACGGTGCCATATACACCTTAGCAAAATGTTGTTGTCGAGTGTAAAAATAGAACACTCCTTGAAATTGCACAATGTGTGATAAAAAGGAAAGCACCTTCCTTTTAAGTTTTGGATGGAAACAGTCATGTGTGAAAAATATGTGTCGAATCACTACCCTATAAAAGGAATGAGAGTCATCACTCCTTATGAGGCTTGGAATGGACATAAGCTCATGGTTAGTCATATGTGTTTGTTTGGTTGTTTGGCATATGCTCTTGTGCCATCACAACAATGTCACAAACTTGATGACAAGGAAAAGAAATGTATATTTGTTGTTTATAGTGCTGAAAATAAGGAATATCATTTGCATCATCCATTCATGAACACAATTATTGTGAGTTGAGATGTGGTACTAGTTGAAAATTCAAATTTTTCCTCTACTTGAATGCAAAAAACAGCCAACAATTAGCTCACAACATGTGTTTGATACACTCATATTTGTGTTCCAAAGTGGTGCATTTGACTATGGCCATGTAGACTAGCAACTGAGGTTCAAAGGGCTGAAAAATTTTGGAAAAATAAAGCTAAAAATGCAAATAATTTCCAGCCAAATATGGCTGAATTTTTCTAGCAAAAAATGGTTAGAACTATTGGAATTGCCAGCCAAATATGGTTCGACATTTGCATCAAAATATGGCTGACAATGCATGAAATTCAGCCCATGCATGTTATACATGTTGATGATGTATTACATAATGAGAACATGTCTATCAAGAGTGCACAAACTATGCCAAAGTGGCTAAAACAGACTTTGCAAGATAGCAAATTGAATGCACCTTTTTTTGGTAGAACAAGATCAAGCTCTTGCCATGCATCAAGTAACTTTGTGGATTATTCTATTATTGCAACAATGTATAATGAAGAGCCACTTACTTTTGAAGATGCATGTGATGATCCACATTGGATGAGTGCAATGCGATCACAAATGGATTCCATACATAGGACTGGTAGTTGGAAGTTCTGTGAATTGCCAAAAGGCAAAAATGCCATTGATACAAAGTGGGTTTACAAGATTAAGAAATATTCAAATGGTAGCATTGATCGCTACAAAGCTAGATTGATTGCCAAAGGATATGCCCAAAAATATCGCATTGACTATCAGAAACTTTTTGCACCTACTCCATTCATGATTACCATTTGTAACATGGTTGTGTTGGCTGCCCAACGAGGTTGGAAAGTACATCAGCTGGATATAAAAATAGCTTTCTTGAATGGTTATTTGCAAGAAGAGGTTTATGTGAAGAAACCTCTTGGATTTTTCATGAAAGTGCAAGCACATATGATTTTTCACTTTCATAAAGCCTTCTATGGTCTCAAGCAAGCTCCACGTGCATGGTATGACAAAATCCATAAGCACTTGATTGCTCTTGGCTTCACATGTGGTCAATTGAAAGCACACTCTATTTATGCAAAGATGGGGCTGATCTTACAGTGCTTGTTCTTTATGTTGATGATATACTCTTGACTGGGCCATGTGATGCAAGACTTGACATCCTTATGGCTAATTTGCAACATACTTTTGATGTGACTTATCTTGGTCTTTTGAGCTACTATCTTGGCACCCAATTTATCCGTTGAGTGTTATGCATCAAGCAAAGTATGTTGAGAAACTACTTCACCATTTTGACTTTGAGGATTGCAACCTATTTTCTACACCAGTTGAGACATGATTTAGGTTCTCAATTGAGGATTCCAGTGATGCATTTGACACTTCTCTTTATCAGCAAGCTTTGGGATGTCTTATATATGCATGCAACACAAAGGCCATATATACAGTATGCAATTTCCTAGTCAATTCAATTCATGCATAGCCCTGGAACTAAGCATTGGCAAGCAGTGAAATGTGTGTTTAGATATCTCAAAGCCACTTTGAGTTTAGAAATCTTTTATGGTAGAGATATTCCACCATGTTTGCATGCTTTTATAGATAGTGATTGGGCTGGTTGTTACTAGTGGTAATTGATTTGTCCTTCGAGACTCATACATATCTTTGTTGAGTAACAAGCAACCTAAAGTGGAGACATCGAGTTGTGAAGTTGAGTCTAGGGCAAATTCCATAGCTACAAAGGAGTGTATATGGCTGAGACACCCATTGATTGATCTTTGCATGAAGTTTGATGTTGCTACACATATTCTCTCTCATAGTTAGAGTACATTGGTTGTTGCATGAAACCTAGTGTTTCATGCATGGAACAAACATATTGAGGTGCATTATCACTATGTGAGAGAGCACCTTCATGCATGAGATATTGATTTGGTATATGTGCCTACACAAGATAATGTGGCAGACATATTCACCAAAGCTCTTCCATGGGAAAAGTTTGAAGCTTTTCGCAAAGCTTTAGGCTTATTGCTTGGTGGGGGGCTGATCTATCACTCCCTGTATGTGTTCCTATCATTTGCTCTAAGAGGGTTTGTTACACTTATGTGTTCCTCGAGTATCTTTGATGTGAACCTTTTCCCTATACATGGGCACTTTTTACTCTAGTGTTGGCTGGAAGTTTTTTTGCCATGTTACCACATACATGATTCACTCGTACATGGTGGTACTTTGTGCTTAGGGATATTATTCGGCTCTTACTTCAAATTTGATCATCATCAATAGAGTGGGCTATTCCAGCCATCCATCTTCTCTGCCTGTCTTGCTGCATTTGTGCTCCTTGTGTGTGCTTCTCGTGTATCTCTTGCACTTCTACACACACCCAACAACTACTCCTACCTAGCAAGTCTGAAAGATAAAGTCAACCTGGACTATTCCCCTAGAAGCAAGCTAGAGTTACTTCCTATAGAGACGAATCCCTACTCACTACAAGAAAAACATGAATTACGATGGACACAAATTGAAGTAAAAATGATAAGCATTGGTACATCCATCATCAAAAAGTACTCCAACGTGAAGTGCTAATTTAGTTGGGGAATACATATTTTGTATATAATTCAGTATAAGAGTCAAGCACAACTTTTTTCTAGGATTTTTTTTCTCTTGTTTACTGATAGATATAGTGATGCCTATACTGACTTTTTTCATGTTATTATATTGCATATATATTTTTCATATTAGCTTAACAACCTGTATATCGATGGAAAAATAATATTTTTTGACCGCTATGCCAACCAAGTTACCCATGGCTATGCTGATGGATTGATTCACATAAAAGAAAACGTGCACACTATATGTGGCATTTCCTAGAACCAAATTTACTAGCCTGCAAACAAAAGCAAAAAATATCCAAGTCTATGTTTGGATTCGTTCAAAGTTTTTTCATGTATTTTCTTCTTATTCTTACTGTCTTTCACATATTATTCTCTCTCTATTACTCTATTTCACTAGTTTTGTTTTATTTTTAGGTTCTTTTAGTTTGTTTTGAACTACATCAACAATTACATAGCTTCTAATCTATGCATTAAAGCTTACATAGCTCACATCTACACAATTAAAATTTACAAGCTTCACGTAAGTGAAAATTTTCGTTTCTTTATTTATTTTTTCATTGAAATTTGTTATTTATTAAATTTAATTAAAAAAACATAATAATTGAAATACTTTCAGAAAGAAATACAATTAAAGAAAGTAATTAATTAACAAATACACATTTATATGCAAACATACATAATCACACATTCACATGCATTTAAACACACATAGATACATATACACATATATATAGACACACATATGCACATGTGTACAAAAACATACATACACACATGTATACAGATGCATGCACATACATACACACTTACACTCACACAGGAACACATACAGATACATATTTGTACAAACATGAACACACACACACATACATACACACATATATACACACCACATATACATACATACATACATATATACACACCCATAGACATACATACTTACCAGAAATACACTCATACATGCATACATACACACATATATACACACATACTTACATACACACATATACATACATATTTACATACTCACATTCATGAATGTATACATACATACATACATACATACATACATACATACATACATACATACATACATACATACATACATACATACATACACACACATACACTCACACACATACATACACACATGTATATACACACATATATACATATACACACACATACATACACACATGTACACTCACATACATATATACACACATAAACACACACACATACATACACACAAACATACATACACACACACACACACATATATATACACATATGCATACACACACATACACAAACATATAGATTGCCTTTTTATGGGTAGGTTTTTTTTCTTTGTAGGTAGAATGTCCTTTGGAAGTGAAATGTATTTTTTTTAAGTTATGGTGTGGGTGGCTTTTTTGCTTATGGCTTGCAAGCCTTTTCTATTTATGGCATATAAGCCTTATGTTATTTTTTCTAAGTTCCCTACTCTAGGGGAGATGCTATCAAATTTTGCTTTGTCATATGGTCTTATGTACATACATTCTCTCACACACTCGCTTAGTCCCTCCCACTCTCTCTATCACATCCACTCACTATTTATTGTTTTATTTTTGGGTAATTTGACAGCAATTTGTAGCAAGTCAATCACAAAACTTGTTTTGCAAACCTTCATCTCTATGCTTAGAAATCTCTACATTCATGTATAGTTTTAAGTAATTGAAAAATCTCAATTAATTATTTATTCTTTCTTTCATATTTGTTAAATGTTATTTTTAATTATATATTTTTTTATAAAAATGGAAATATAATAAAAGATACATACATACATACACACACACATACATACATACATACATACATACATACATACATACATACATACATACATACATACATACATACATAAATACATACATACATAAATACATACATACATACATACATATATACATACATATACACACACATACATACATACATATATATATATATATATATATATATATATATATATATATATATATATATATATATATATATATATATATATATATATATATATATATATATATATATGCATACATACATACATACATACATACATACATACATACATACATACATGGGAGAAGCCTTTTGCCATCAATTTTATGCTCTTTGGGTTTCATTTTTCTCATTTTCCCACCCTTCCATCCTTCTCTTTCATCCATTCTCCCACTCTCTTTCCACCTCTCTTTTCCTACCCTCCCACCCTCTTTGTGGTGGCATTTTATGACCATTGCTAGTTCTTCCATTTTGGCAGTGCATTTCAATATTTTATAGTGTTTATAACTTTCGTATTCATATTGGTGTCATTGTTCTAGGAGATATTGATGCATCTCAAGTTTGTGGAGTGTTTATAAACACTTTTTTGAATCTTCTTCATCAATATTGAAGTGTTTCTCAACCTTTGTGAAGTGTTCATACACACTTTTTGAACTCTTTTGTTTTTATAATCAGTTCTTTTTTACTTTTGTGCATTTGTATTGCAATATACAACATTCTTTTGTTGTACTTGATCTTGAATAGTGGGCAACATTTATGGTTTGAAGATCTAAGATCTACAAAATCCATACATATGGTATAGGCTAGCATGCTTGAACTCTTGACTATGAAATCTTCTTACACATCCTCTTCATAGAAGCATGGATTCTGTGCGTCTTCACCTTCCTCCTCTAGCAGCATCACTTCCCACATGTATAACTTAGAGATAATGAAACTGACCGAGAGAAAGACTCCATGGTCTCAAAATTCTCAATGGAAAACTCAATTGTTCTACCACAATCTTTGCTTGGAACTTGTGTTGCATAGCACCCGCGTTGGAATCGAGAGAGAGAGAGGAAGAGTGGTTTGATGTTTCGTGGACCCTTCTACCAATGTTCATCCACTTATGGAGATCACCGAATTGGTTGATCTCCTTTTCCACTTAAGAAAATTATACAAAATAGGTGCAACCCCAAATGTTTTATTGTATAAGGCCTATTCAGGAAATTTGGGAATTATTCAAGTCCCATTTATATTACTTATTATGTTAATTTCTCACGTCTGAGCCCAGCCTTGATACCCCATTTATAATAAAATTATCCTTAATGTTAAAGTGTCAGTTTAATATACTCCAATCAAGAGATAATAACATGTTTTGGTGTGTGAATGAGTCAAAAACTAAAACATTAGGACACAAAGAATTGTCTCAAAATCCTGTGTAATTCCCATTTTTCCTGAATAGGCCTTGTATGCACTTACATTTGTCTGTGTGGCTACAACAATGGACATAAGACACACAAAGCATCGACCTCTGGACAATGAAAAGAGTAAGAACTCAAAAACCTCACTGAAAATAGAGAAAGACATCTTTCTACACCCTCACGACTCAACCCAAGTGAAAGGGACAGCTCAGCGAGTACAAATCTATGTTCACCTCTGTTAGCTATTTGGATACTCCTAGATTGCTTGGCCATCAATGCACAAGCCATTGCTTCACCTGACAAAAGCTCTTGCTCTCTCTATATTGCATGTGTCTGAGAGTACATACATACATACATACATACATTAGTTAGATATATTACATATATGCAAACTTACATAACTATATAAATTATATACATACATACATACATATATAAATACATAAATGCATACATAAATACATGCATACATACATACATACATACATACATACATTCAAACACCACATATAAAAAAAATCACAAACATTACATACACACAAACTTACATACATACATAAATACATATAGGTGGACTGTTTTTTGCAGGTGGATTTTTTTTTCTAGGTGGATTGTTTTATTATGGGTGGAGTAATTTCATTGTAGGTTGTTGTATGGCTTGCATGCCCTCTTCATTTATGGATTGAGCGCCTTTTGGTTTATGGCCCGTAGGTGCTTGTGGTTTATTTTTTATAAATTTCCTATTCTAAAGGAAATGTTGTCAAACTTTTTCTTGTCATATCATATGTGGCACTGATAGTAACATATACACACACACACACACACATATATATATATATATATATATATATATATATATATATATATATATATATATATATATATATATATATATATATATATATATATATATATATATATATATATATATATATATATATATGTATGTATGCTACATAAATAAAAACTTACATACTTATATACATAACTACATATGTATCTATATATTACATACATACATAAATACATACATACATGCATGCATGCATACATACATGCATACATAAATAAATACATATATACTTTACATACGTCAATACATACTTTACATATGTACATACATACATATAATATATATATATATATATATATATATATATATATATATATATATATATATATATATACATACATACATACATACATACATACATACATACATACATACATACATACATACATACATACATACATACATACATACATACATACATACATACATACATACATACATAGATAGTTAAATATGTATGTACGTACATATGTACATACATACGTACACTAATAGTGCACTAATAGCATATATATGAAGAAGGGAGAGTTACCACATGTTAGTTTCTCTCACATGAATTGAGATGTTATCACATTTCATGCATCAGATTTACCATATAGCTATAGTTTATTCATTTCAACTTTTTTGAACTTCATATCTTGCTAAATTTGAGTTCTTTGCTACAATAGCAAGCAACAATGAGTTTCTTGACATGCCTCAAGCTAAAGATAAGCTTGATGGGACCTACTATCCAATGTGGTCTTACATGATGGAGCATGTTCTTATTGCAAAGCAACTATGGAACATAGTGGCAAATGGTGATAAGCGATCTAGTGGTTCTTCTATTATGCATCCTATTGTCATAGATTTAGGATCTTCTTCAAGTACAATGGTTATGCCTTCTCCACCTATGCAAGAGCAACTTAGACGGGATGAAAGGATGCTCATGCTCATGCATTGATTGCCCTTTCTCTGAAGAGGCATATTTATCCACACATCCGTTCATGCACTACTTCAAGTCAAGTTTGGGATACACTTTCTACTTCGTATGTCATGCATAATGAAGCACACATTTCTTACTTGAGAAAGAAACTTGAAGATGCCTGAAAATGAATCAAAGGATGTATATGTTACACACATCAAGGATTTGAAAGAGCAATTGTCAAACATTGATAAGACAATTTTGGATGCATCACTCATTTCTACACTACTAAAAGGACTGTCTAAATATATTGTAGTACCTTGAAGCCTGAGGATTCCTCCACAAGTCTTTTGTATCATATGTGCATTAGCAATACATTTCATGTTTCATTTCTATTAATTTATCAATATCTATCTACTATTACACTACTTTGAGCAACTCTATCAAATTTTCATATTTATTTCTCCATGTGTAGGTAGTCGTTATCCAATCCATCAATTGGATCACTTAGCTAAAGTATTTTGATAGCGATGCACCACATTGTACTCTCCTTCTGGAGTGCTCCACGATGATATCCTCAGACTAGAAAACCGAGCTGCAAGCATCGCACACAATACTCTGCACAAAGGCTACAAAATATCCAAAAAACAAAGTATATAGGGAGCACAAACATAGACTTCTTAGGTGTTACAAATGTGATCGAACTTAGAGTCTGTGGCTGACCAGGCCACTATATGTTTCACATGGACACTAACGATAACAATCTCCCACTAAAGACCAATATGGCTGAAATAACTATGGGAGAAAAAAAGAAGAATGATAAAGAATACATGGATGTAATTATACAAAATATACCTCCCACCTTATGGGCATGTTACACAGTATACAAGTGACTGTGTAAGATCATGAATCAAGTAACCTCCATCAAGTGACAACAGTGTTGAAAGCTATCTTGTGGTAGAGCTTTAGTCAAAGCATCTACAACATTATCTCGAGTGTGAACCTTCTCAAGAATAATGTGCTCAGTGGCTAAGCAATATCTAATAAAGTGATACCTTACCTCAATGTGCTTGGTCTTTGCATGATGGACTGGATTCTTAGTCAAAGCAATGACACTCTAAATATCACTAAGCAAATGAGGTACATGCTGCAGTAAACCCATATCACAAGCAAGATGAGAAAGCCACACTGCTCCCTTACATGCCTCACTTGTTGCAACATACTCTGCTTCTGTGGTGGAAACAATTGTACATTATTGAAGACATGATCTCCAATAGATAGAACCTCCAACAAAATGAAAAATGTACCTTGATGTAGACTTTGTCACGAGGAAGGAGATAAGGAATAGAGCTCACACACACACTCTCGCTCTCAAGAAGAAGTACACACACAGATTGAGGCAAGGAAGAATGATCTTCTTCTTCTTCTTCTATTACATAAAAAGGAATGAACAGGAATGACGTGAAAACAAGAATACAACAAGTGCAATATATAAAGATCAGTACATAAGGAAAAACCTAATGTCCGCAAATGAGTGAGCTGGCAAGGAACAAATGTGCCATCACTCTCGGTAGATAAATCTAATAAAGCTCAATGAAGTATCCCTGACATATACCGACATGACCACTATACATGTCAGAGAAACGAAAAACAGGTATGTGTCATCCTGGATCATCACATGTTGAGCTTGATATCTCAACACTCCCCCTCAAGCTCAATGCCATATCCTGTAATCCAAGCATCTCCCGAAACTTCTTCAACTTCTTAGCTCCAAGTGCTTTGGTGAAAATATCAGCAACCTGCTCATCTGTTCTCACATAAACAAGATCAATATCACCTGCTAATACCTTATCTCTAATGAAGTGATAATGTACCTCGATATGCTTTGTTCTAGCATGGAAAACAGGGTTCCGTGCTAACTATATGCTGCTAAGATTATCACAATAAATGGTGATAGGCTTTTGCACTTCCACACCTAAATCTGCAAGTAGCATCTCCAGCCATGATGCCTCACATGCTGCCATTGCAACACCTCTATTTTCAACCTTTGTACTCGACAAAGAAACAATGGGTTGCTTCTTGCTACTCCATGTAACAGCTGCACTCCCAAGTGAGAATAGAAAACCACTAGTAGATCTTTTATCTGGAATGCTACCAGCCCAATCGGCATCGGTGTATCCATAAACCTGCAAATCTACACCAACCTCATAAAACAACGCATAATCCAAAGTAGCACTTCACATAACGTAGAGTGCACCTCAGAGCATACAAATGTGGCATCCTGGGAACCTGCATAAACTGACTTTCAAGTCCAACAGTATAACTTAGATCATGCCTTGTAATTGTGAGATATATAAGACTTCCCACAATTTTCCTGTACATAGTAGCATTTTCCAATGCTTCACATGATGTAGTTTCCAACTTCAAATTCTGATCTAATGGTATAGAAATTGGCTTATAATCAGCCATACCATACTTTTGCAGCATATTCAAGGCATATTGCCTTTGTGACATCCATATACCTGTTTCTGTATGTATAAACTCAATGCCCAAGAAATAGCGCAGCACACCAAGATATTTCATGTCAAATTCCTGCATAAGAAGTTCCTTTATCTCTTTGATGCTTCCTTCATTATCACCACCTACAATCAGATCATCAACATAAATAACCACAATAGTGATGCCATCATCAGCCTTCCTTGCATATAGTGAGTTATCTGCATCACACATAAAAAACCCAATGCTAGTTAATTAATCAACAATCCTTGCATGCCATGCACGAGGGGCTTGCTTCAGCCCATAAAAAGCCTTTTGCAACCTGCAAACATATTCTGGATGCTTTGAATCTTCATATCCTTGTGGCTGGTCCATATATACTTCTTCCAGTAAATCACCATATAGGAAAGCATTCTTCACATCCATCTGATGCAAAGTCCATCCTTTTGCTATAGCTAATGCAACAAATGGTTTGACAGTAGACATTTTAGCTACAGGGCTGAATGTTTCCTCATAATCAATGACATATGTCTGTGCATATCCTTTAGCTACCAATCGTGCTTTATACCTTCTTATACTACCATCAGCATTATGCTTTACCTTGTAAACCCATTTGCAGCCTATGGTTTCTTTCCTTGTGGCAATGGAACCAACTTCCATGTATCATTTCCATAAAGTGCAGCCATCTCCTCATCCATAGCTTTTTCCCAATCTGCAATTCCAATTGCATCTTCAAAGCAAGAAGGTTCAGCATCTTGTATTACCTTTGTCATGTAGGCACAATGACGAGCCATATAACTGTCATACATCAATCGTTGCACTGAATTCCGCATCCTCTGAGATCTTCTTGGTCCTGGGTCACTTCTCCTTGTATCATCTGCATCTGCCCTTCTTACTCCTGGTGTCTTCATAGAGGGCAATCCAAGTTCCTCATCAAGACTATTTTATGAACCGCTTGAATCTCCATCAACATCTTCAAAACCTGCACATGTTTTACTACCAGCAAAAAGCTTTGCTTTACCTTTCTTGGATGTATTTGATGAATTTGCTGGACTGAAATTTCCATGCAATCTTCCAATCCATGGATTTGAGTTGGAACTATTGCTTGGTGATGCATGTGGTCCACTCAAAACTTGAGATTCTGCACTTGATTTTTCAGCATTTTCTTTGTCATTTGGTTCAAGATTCAATCCTTCTTTGGCATCTGCATAGAAGCTTGACATTTCATCAAATACCATATCTCTGCTCACCTTCACCTGTCGTGTGAGTGGGTTATAACATTCATATCCCTTTTGCTCAAGGGAGTATCCAATGAAGACACACTTTTTTGCTTTTGGATCAAGTTTCATCCTCAATTCATCTGGGACATGTGCATATGCAATACAGCCAAAAACTTTCAGATGTGATAAGTTTGGCTTTTTACCTGTAAACTTCTCTTCAGGTGTAGCTTGATGTACAGTAGTAGTCAGAGTTCTATTCATGATGTATACAGCAGTATGCACAACTTCTGCCCAATAACAATGAGGCATATTCTTATCAACCATCAAGGCTGTTGCTATTTCTGCAATATGTCTATTTTTGCATTTAGCAACACCATTATGTTGTGGTGTGTACCTGCATGAAAATTCACACCGAATTCCATGATTTTTTAGAAAACTGCTGAACTCATTTGACATATATTCACCTCCTCCATCAGATCTTAATGTCTGGATATACTTCCCTGTCTGCTTTTCCACCATAACATAAGATTTTGGAAGTGAGTGAACATCTCGCTCTTCTCTTTCATGAAATATGCCCATACTTTGCGTGTATGGTCATCAATGAAAGTAACATAAAACCTGCAACCACCCATAGATGTGGCCTTTGTTGGATCCAAAACATAAGTATGTACTACTTCTAGTACATTGTCACTAAATGATACTCTTGACTGTTTACCAAATTGACATGCTACACATACCTTTTGCATTTCTGCAACTTTGAAATTTGGTTGTCCATGGACAATCTCCTTTGACTAGATCAGTTTCAGCCTTTGCAAATTTGCATATCCAATTTGTTTGTGGCAGATCTCTATATCAACAATAACTCCTACACCTTTTGCAAACATGGCTGCATTCATTTCAGGAATCTTCACATTTAAGGTGAACATCCTATCCACTTTGTTTCCTTTGGCAACCAATCGTCCATCCTGCTTGTACTCCTCTACATATAATCCATCAGCATTGAACCTGACTTGTAATCCCTGGTCAACCATTTGTCCAACAGAGACCAGATTCTTTGTTATATTTAGAACATGCAGCACATCAGCAAGATGTTTTACCTTTTCATCCTCCATAGATAGTGCTATGTTTCCTGTATGCTCAATAGGATGTGATGTGTCATCACCTATTTCAACATATCTAGGAACTGGTAATTTCTGCAAAGTACTAAACCATTCCCCATGACTGGTCATGTGATTTGAAGCACCTAAATCAACATATCAAACATTATCATTCGATTTTGAAGCACCAGCAGACATCATATTCATCATGTGATGTTGAACCATAAATAGCTTCTCAGAATCAGTTGCACTTGTGGATGCATAGTTGTTTTGCTACCTTCTGTTATTTTGATTCTTCAACCTTCAATCGCGTTTAAAGTGTCCAGGTTTACCACAATTCCAGCATCCTTTACTATCATTACCTAAATCATTTCTTTGGAAATTTCTGCGACCTCTTTGTCTCCCCCTGCCTCGAAACTGTCCTCTTCCTCCTGCATGATTCTGTTGTTGACCTTGGTCTTGGTTATTGTTTCCTCTTCCACTTCCGAAATCTCTACCTCTACCTCTTCCTCTGCCAGAGTAGAATACCTGCTCAGAATTGGGATTTCCTTGGGTTTTTGAATCCTCACCAAGATTCTTTTCTTCAATAATCAACATAGATACTAGATTAGCAAAATTTGGAACATTTTCCCTAGTTTGTATAGAAGTTCTGAACTGCTTATATGCAGCTCCTAAACCACAAAGGCATACTTCCACCTTATCATCATCATCTACATTCACCCCAATAGATGCAAGTGACTCACAAACTATCATCATCATCTACATACACTCCAATAGATGCAAGTGCTTTTGACTTTCAGGGTATAGTCACTTACAGACATGCTCTTTTTCTCCAAGGTATGCAACTCGTTCTTGAGTTGCAATTTTCGTGCCTTTGTATTGTTCTCATACAATGTGACCAAACTGTTCCAAGCCTCTTTCAGAGTCTTAGCATCCTATATGTGCCCAATCATGCTATCTTGTATGCTAACAGATAGCCAATACGTTACCTTCCGTGCTCCTTGATTCCATTCCTCATATGCTCTTATCTATTTTGCAGTCCGATTCCTCTCTACTAATTGCGGAGCATTTTCATTCTCTCCTTCGATGTACTTCCAATAGCCTTTTCCCATCAAGAAATTTGTCATTCTGAATCTCCAAGAATGGAAGTTGTTCTTGTCTAGCTTATCGCTCATAAGATGACTCATTCCATCTGCGTTTGCCATTTTTGTAGCAATACACAACACTGCAAACCACTACAAGCAGCACTTCTGCTTGAACACTGTCGCACTATGACGTGACAGTTCGATCTCAGAAAAACACAGTTTTCGTGTATCAACAGTACACGAAATCGCTTGAAATTTTGGAGCTGGATTATATGAGTGTTGCCAAACAAGGCGCAAGTTACAATTTCTGAAATTGACCTAGTTTTTCTTGGGCCCCACCTTGCGGGCTCAAAACAGAGGTCGAGATGGCTCTGAAACTTCACACAAATTTTCGTAGCAAACGGAGGTTGTTATGAATCACATTTTCTCCATGCCTTGCTGTGTACTCTTCACCATGGCCTTCTCCACGAGCTCTCTATAGCCACGCTAGCTCTGATACCATGTCACATGGAAGGAGATATGGAAGAGAGCTCACACACACACTCTCACTCTCAAGGAAGTACACACACAGATTGAGGCAAGGAAGAATGATCTTCTTCTTCATCTTCTATTACATAAAAAGGAATGTACAAGAATGACCTGAAAACAAGAATACAACAAGTGCAATATATAAATATTAGTACATAAGGAAAAACCTAATGTCCGCGAATGAGTGAGCTGGCAAGGAACAAATGTGCCATCACTCTCAGTAGATAAATATAATAAAGCTCAATGAAGTATCCCTGACATATACCAACATGACCACTATACATGTCAGAGAAACGAAAAACTGGTACGTGTCATCCTGGATCATCACATGTTGAGCTTGATATCTCAACAGACTTATGATTGTCTACACAACTAGCATAGTCAAGATCTATGGAACCAATAATGGATGGCGCTTTCCCTCTACCTAAGCATAGAAACTTGTCCTTAGTGCCACTCAAATATCATAGAATCATCTTTACCGTTTCCCAATGTTTCTTGCTAGGATTAGACATATATCTTCTCACAACTCCGATTGCAAATGCAATGTCTGGTATCGTAGCTACCATAGCATACATGAGACTACCAACAGCAGACTCATAAGGAATTTTGGTCATGAATTCCTTTTCCTCATCTGATTTGGGGATATCATCCTTGCTAAATCTCACATATGTGGGTAAAGGTGTACTCAATGCCTTTCCACCTTGCATATTGAACTTGTGAAGTACTTTGGATATGTACTCACTTTGAGACAAGTATATGCATCTTTTACTCCTATCAGGAGTAATTTTCATGCCAAGAATATGTTAAGCATCCCCCAAATCCTTCATATCAAATGTGTGACTCAACTTCTTTTTGAGAATTGACAAGTCATTAGAGGACTTCCCAGCACTCAACATATCATCAATATAAAGTATCAAGCATATCAAGCTGCCCATCTGAGCATCTCTTTGTGTAGAGACAATGATCCTCATTGCTTCGAGAATAGCCTTGAGACTTCATAAAAGCATCAAAATTTTGGTACCATTGTCTAGGGGACTGTTTAAGTCCATAGAAGCTCTTCTTGAGCTTACAAACTAGAATTTCTCTGCATGGAACTACATAACCCTCTGGTTGTTCCATATAGATCTCATCTGTAAGATCTTCATGCAAGAAAGCATTTTTTTCACATCCATTTGAGCTAGCTCTAAGTCCTCCATTGCAATGAATACAAGCAACATGTGCAAGGTAGTCATCTTGGCCACTGGAGAGAAGATTTCCTCAAAATCAACACCATGTTTTTGCTTAAAACCCTTTGCTACAAGTCATTGTTTCTTCTTTGGAGAAGCACTATCTGATGTGAGTTTTAGCTTATATACCCATTTAAATGGTAAAGCTTTCCTACAATTTGGCAAAGGTACTAAATCACAAGTATCATTCTTCTTAATAGAATCCAAATCACTCTCCATGGCACGCTCCCACTTGGCATGATCCTCTGTCTGCATAACCTCTTTGTAGCAAGAAGTCTCACTGGCATCTATTAGCATAACAAAATCTAAACTTGGAACATATCTATCAGGTGGATGTGAGACACGTGCAGTGTCTCAATGGTTGCTAAACAGGAACATTTGCAAACTAATCTAATTGGACATTCTCTTGAACATCCCTATGTGTAGCATTTTTATGCATGCTAACTAGAGGACTAGTATCCTCAAACACCACTCTTCTCACTTCAACCTCGTTAATGGTTTGTTTATGCATCTTAGACTCATTGAAAATGACATCACTACTTCTGATCACTGACCATGTTTCAGGATCCCATAAGCGATATCCAAATCATCCATCTCGACCATATTCAAAGAAAAATGCATTTATTTGTCTTATGGTCCAACGTTTGTCTAATATTCTTGGGTATATGAACATATGCTTCACACCCAAAATCTCAAAGACGCTCATAATATGGTGGCTTCCCTATCCATAACTCTTGTCCCACTTTCATATCTTTGGTAGTACTAGGTGAAAGGTTAATCACATTAACTAGAGTCAATATTGCTTTTGCCCAAAAGCCTTGTGAAAGGTTTGCATGATGCAGCATAGAAACTACTCTATCTTGAATAGTTCTATTCATCCTTTTAGCCACGCCATTCTGTACTAGGTTATAAGGAGCTGTAAACTCTCTACAAATTCCTCTAAACTGGCAAAATAGGCTGAATTCATGTGAGGTATACTCACCCCCATGATCTAAATGTAAATCTTTGAGATTAGTTCCTTTTTTAGTCTTAACTTAAGAGAGCCATCTTTTTGAAAGTAGGGAATACCTCATCCTTTGATTTGATAGGATATACCCAAAATTTTCTAATAGCATCATCTAAGAAAGTGACAAAGTAAAGAGAACCACCTAATGACTTTGTGTGCATAGGACCACACACATTCGTATGAATGAGATCTAACGGTTGAATTGAAGAGTTAATGTGCATTCTATGCACATCTTTGGTTTGCTTTCCATATTGAAAATTCTCACAAAATGAAAAATCAGAGAAAGATAACACAGGTAAGTAGCTAGAATGAGAAAGATTTTCCATTCCACTATGAGATATATGGCCCAAACGACCATGTCAAATACAATCCATAGGTTGTTCAGTAATAGCTAACAAGTGTTCTTTCTGTGATACAAATAAAGGATAAAGTGAGCCAACTTTGCTTCCTTTTGCAATAACCATATTTCCCTTTGATATGAGAAAGGGCTGAGCATAGAAGACCACCTTGTAACCAAGGTCATCAAGTTGACCAACTGACATTGAACTGCATGATAACTGAGGTACATGGTGTACATTATGCATAGTAAATTTTTGAACCATCAATGAACTGCACAACCACATCTTCAATCCCGACAACATCACACTGATAAGAATCACCAAGTCTGAGAGTACCAAGAGACTTTGCTGCATAAGTAGAGAATCACTCTCTATGTGGTGTCACATGGAAAGAAGCATCAAAATCTAGCAGCAATGTGTGGGAAAGAGAATCAGCCATTAGAGCCTCAGTAGTCATAGTACTATCAAGTGTCAAAACATCAGCATCGTCAAAAATAGCACTGATTTCTTCAATCTTGATGGTTGAAGTAGATGGTGCAAGTATCTGTTTAACATGCCCATCAACATTTTTCCTTTTACCTTTAGCATTCTTTAACACATAATAGCCTTTCTTCATGTGTGTTTTCTTATGAAAATACTGGCATTCGATATCCCTCTTCCTTGATTTATACTCTTATTTCATTGTTATTCTTTTCCTTGTTTTTGCTCCGGCCATGTTGTTGATTCTTTCCTTGGTAAGAATCATGAAAGTTATATGCATCTTTACTCTGAGTGCCAACCATAGGTTTTCTACAAATCTCCTCACTCAAGAGTGCTCCACATGTGTCATCATAAACCAATTTACCACCAAGTGCACTATTGCTAATAGTTGTACAAAACGTGTCCCATGATGATGGCAAGATGCATAGCAACAAGACTGCTTGCATTTCATTATCCATGCCCATTTTTTTTATTGTAACTAGGAGAATATAGCATCAAACTCATTCAGATGAGCAACAACATTGTTTGTATCTGTCGTGTGAAGATCATATAACTTTCTCATCAAGTACACTTTGTTTGATGCCATTTCTTGTTCATATGTATTGCATAACTTCTTCCAAAGCTCCTCTGCACTTTCAGAGTTCAATATTGTAAAGTAAACATTATCTACTAGGTGCAATCGAATGGTAGACCTGGTCATTTCAACTAACTCATCCCAATCATCTTCATCCATGTCAACAGGCTTCTTTGAGATTCCATTTATTGGCTTCCATTTCCGCCTCTGAATCAGCATATCTTTAGTCTGATTATTCCATAGAGCAAAGTTTATGCCATCAAATTTTCCAATCTCAAAATGGTCTTTGCATTGCAAATTATAGCTTCACCTCAGAACAGTTGCACTAGACCTTGATCCACCAGATGTGCTTGAGATCTCTGATGCCATGATGATAGAGAGCTGAATATAATGTTAATGGAGCTAGAAGAGTCCAAACCCCACTAAGGCTCAAAGAAGGATGACTAATTATCACATTCTGGGAGAGAATTCAGTAATCTTCCCAGAAAAATGAATTAATGAACAATAATGATCAACCAAAAGGAGTATGTGAGAATAAATGTGCTCACACGAATAAGTGTATCAAGGAGTAAATCGATCACTATTTAGTTGACAAAACCAAGAATTCAAAAAAATTTCACCATAGTATCCTCTGCAAAATGAGGATATTTCCAGTGTCAAAATGTCATAAAACTACAAGTATTGACATGTTTACTTGCATAGTGAATCACTGACTCCACTGGATATAATCAATTACCCAAAAGAAGCCATCTAGGCTTATTGAGCACCTATGAACAACTATCATACATCTCCTATGGTGAGGCTGGGTAAGTCTTCCACCTGCATCACCGAAGAGCCCAACATCTGGGTGTCTCCTAGTTCAGAAAACCTCACCATGAACCTCTTTATCAAATGTAAAAGGTTTTATGCAAAAACATAACTGCTATATCAATGATCACATGGACTTACATAAGCAGTATCCACAAAAGCATACATAGTGTGTATGTGCTCAATATATGCAGTAAAATGACACTGAAAGGTTGAATGAATAGCCCAAAAAACTAGCCAAAAACACCTACAAGTGTCTGACAACACTGTTGTTTAAGTTCAAAAAACTTCCATAAAATTGTAGTGGTTGCTCCCACCACAACTGAAAACATTTCGAGAAACCTGTAGTTTATGAGTGTGGCTGAAAACATGCCCCAAAGGTGAATAATTATTGTTGGAGAAGTACAAAGAACACTCTTCTTGATGTTCTTGGACCTGTGCGAAGACAACTATGCACAAAAGTACTCCAAAATGGCTCCGAAAATCACCCCAAAAATGCTTCAAAAATAGGCTTTTGAAAGCAAAGAATGAAGCTTTGAGGGACCAAAACAAGTTCAAGGTAATGTTAACCTTAGTTCTTTCCCTTCTTCAGACACCACAAGAGTGTAGCTTAGTGGCAAGAGATTGCCACAGTTAAGGGAGCTCCAAGCGGAACAATACTGGGATGGGGGACCTCCTAGAAAGTACCAGGAACCTCTATGTTCCTTGATCAATAAGGTCCTCCCTCGCATGGAGCCAATGGCACCAATGGTGACTTCGGTGACTTGGATGACAAGATATGCCAAGGTCTATGCCTTGGTCACTACCTTAGTCATAAGCCTTGGAGAAAGCCTTGGGTGGGTGGGTGGGTGCTCGCTTTGCTCGCACATAAGGAACAAAACTTTTGCATCAAAATGCTCTAATACCAGTGACGAATTTTGATGGCAATGCACCACGTTGCACTCTCCTTCTCAAGAGCTCCACGACGATATCCTCGAGCTCTAAGCACTACACATAGTACTCCACACAGACGCTACATAATATGCAGAAAACATAGTATACACGGAGCACAAACACAGACTTCTTAGGTGTTACAAATGTGATTGAACTTACAGTCTGTGGCTAACCAGGCCACTATATGTTTTTAAAGAACATATACAAAAGTTTCTTGTGGCCATTTGGCCTTTCACATGGACACTAACGATAACATTAGCTAGAATTGTTGTAAGCATGCCTACATCATTCGATGCATAGATCTTGAGATATGATTGATTGTATGTGATAGGATTTGTGTATCTTCTTCTTCATGAAAAGTTGAGCTTAGCCCCCTGACTTCTTAACTACATGGCTCAGTGCATTTTCACTCTAAATTCATGAGATCACTTGCTATAACTTGCTTAAGACTTCATTTGAAGGTGTGCAAAGAATCTCTAGAGAATTTCTATTAGGTTGTGAGCACTGAACAAAACATTGAGAACTTTCTTCCATAAATAGAAAGTTTCTCAAGTGATCTTGAACTCAAAACTTATCTGTTTTGATACAAAAATTGAGATTGATGCTCCAAAGGACTTATGTGAGTTTAATCCATATCTTGGAATCTTACAAAGTATACTAAATGTTTCTGAAGTTATAAGTGCAGGTTTTTGCCAAGATAGTCTCATCTTTGTACTATACATCACCTCTTCACATGGATGATATAATTAAAGTCTTTCAAAATTAAACTATAAATGAGGTTGGATTCAAAGTGTAATTTTTTCAAAATAGAGGTTCGATACATTGGGAATTTAGTCTCCCTAGATAGAATCTAGGTGGATCATATGGGCTATCATGGAATGACCACATCCTAGGAACCTAGGAGACCTCAAATCTTCTTAGATTTATCAAGTTTCTATAAAATATGCATTTGGAACTATGCCAAGATTGTCGTACCGATGATGGACCAATTTAATGGGAAAGGAAAATCCTTTCATTAGGGAGACAAACAGAAGCAAAGTATGGAAAAGCTGAAGGTAACAATTTCTATAGTTCCATATATAATGGATCCCAATAAACTCTTTGTGGTTGAGATTGATGTGAGTGATTTTGCGATAAGATTAGTTCTAGTTTAGGATGGTCAAATAGTGTCTTATGGGATCAAAAAGCTAGAGTGGGCTTAAAAGAATAATGTCCTCTATGAGAAGGAGATGTATGTAATTATTCATGCTTTGCAAAAGTAGAATCATTACTTATATGGTACCAAGGTTATGATATTACTTGATCAAGAGAGCTCCAAGTGTCTCTCTAATCAAACATACCTTAAAGTTCATAATGCTTAATGGGCAGAGACCCTTCAAGGGAGTGACTATGAGCTTAGGTATAGGAATGAAAAGTTTAATGTGGTGGTTGATTTAGTTAACCGAGTACCTATCCTCAATGGACTAAGACTGAGTTTTACTCAGATTAATGGTGAGCTACTTGGTTCCATCAAAGGGAAACATAAGATTGATCCTACATACTCCAAGATTTTGGGAAGTCATAGAGAAAGGGAATTTTAACACATGGGTTTCCAATGATAATGGAGTATCAAAAGTTACTAAAAAATATTCAAGTGGTAGAACTATAGTATCCATGATAGATATCTATTGTATAAAGGTCAGGTGTGTATCCCAAAAGATTTGGAGATGAGATGGCATATATTGCATAAGTATCATGACATGCCTAGTGTTGGACACCTAAAAGTGAACAAGACTTATTATCTTGCTAAGAGGTAGTTGTATTGGCCTAGACTTTATAACAATGTTCTAGAGTATGTGCTTAAGTGCACAAAATGCCAAGTCAATAAAGCTCAGAGATCGAGAATAGGAGGTTTTCTCCACCCATTGGATATTCCAAGTGGCAAGTGGGAGAGTATCTCCATGGATTTCATAGTAAGATTACCTAAAACACAAAGAGGCCATGACTCTAAATGGGTAATTGTGGATAGATTAATGAGATGACTAGGTTTATTCTAGCACACAACACAACGAAGACACGTGGTAGCTAGGTTGTTTGTTGAGAACCTATACCAACTACATGGCCTTCCTTTAGACATAGTTTTAGATCATGATAGGGCGTTCACTAGACACTTTTTGGAGAGCATTATTCAAAATATTGGATACACATTGCATGAACACTATTGAGAATCCACAAATGGATGGGCCTGTGGAGAGGGTTGAACAAAACCTAAAAGATATGCTTAGAGCATATGTAAATGAACCACAAAATAACTGCCAAGAGTACTTACTTATAGTAGAGTTTGCATATAATAGTGCCAAGCACTTTTCCACTAGGCATAGTCCATTTATGCTTATGACGAGTTTCAGCCAAAAGATCTTTATGTAGTAGGATTCAAGCATGAGAAAGTACAATTTCCAAAGGATTTCTTAGAAGATATGAATGATATGCTTAGTATTAAGAGAGCTCAAGATAGGGCTAGGGCCTACGATGACCCTCAAGGGAGAGAAATCAACTTTGAGGCAGGAGAGCAAGTCTATCTTAGAGTTTCCTCTAGCTATGAAGCCATGAAGGCTGAACCTTTTCCAAAATTATCTCATACATATTGTGGATCATTCCCAATAATAAAAAGAACAAAAAAGATGGCTTGCTAGCTTAAACTTCTAGAGAATAGCCAGACCCATCCAGTATCTCATGTGAGCTAGTGTTGTAGTCAAATGTACCCTCTCTTCAGACTTTAGGTTTGGGAAATGATGAATCCTGATTACAGACCATCAAAAATTATTTTTTGACTCCCTAATCAATAGCAAACTGCACTTAGAGATAACTTTGAATAATCACCCAAAACATTAAATACTATAAAAATAACAGAATCAAAGACTGACATAGTATATGCACTAGGAATATATTGAATTGATTAAATAAGATGAAGTTATAAAGCTACTTTCAATCTACACCATAGATACAAGACATCTGCACACACATGTCTTCTTCTCTACATGCTTATCTTCACCAAAACTGGTATCAATTAACATCTCACCATGAATTTGAATAGTTAGACTTCAACCAACTAACAAAACATCAACAATTACTAATTTATAACAAGTTTAAGTATTTTTTTGGAACATTACAAAATGTTTGCACTAGCATCCTCTCAACACTAGCATGCATGGTGGACTAAACCACCTAATTTACATAGAGTTAGAACTCTTTATCTCCTTTTGAAGGAGGATGAATGGCACAATACTAGTCATAAACAAATTCATAAAAAATGGCCTTGATCTAAACTATCATAGCATCCATTGCAGTATGGAATTCATTTTTTGAGCTAACAGTAGTCTAAATTTAGTGTGCTTTCCATGTGGCCTCAAATACCTTGGTTTCCACATATTCAATTGATAGAAAGTCAATAAAGTTCTAATTAGCCTTGACAACTTTTGCCAATTGAGCCCAAAACAAGTGGTTCTACTCTTCTTTCGACACCGACTCTAGATCCTTGGTTTTTGTCTACTTTTATAGCTCAACTACCTTCTAGATTTCTTCAAATATCTAGAGTTCCTTGTGCTCTAATATCGTACCCCTTTCTTCAATTACTTGCTTAGCATCCTATACCTATTTCTCTAATATCGATAGTCTATTTAATTTAACAAATACCATCTACATATTATCCATTAAAGAAACTACTTGAGCAATTAGAGATCCTTTCTCTTCTTACAACTTGTTCACTTCCTTTTGTAATGTAGAGTTTTCAATCAGCATCCATTGTCATTATTTAGAAACTTCCTCTAGTTGACCACTTTTTTTTTTTCTTCACTTTCTTCCAATATCGTCTCCAATGACAAGATAGCTCTTTCTATGGCTTGCAGCTGGTCATCTAAAATGTCTACTCTCCCTGCTTAGCTACACTCCAACTCTTGTGCTCGCAAATTTAATTGATCATTTTCAATCTACAAAACCTTATTAACTTGCTCCTAATGCTTGGAGTTAACCTCATCCTTCTCCAATTGTAGAGAGCATAATGCCAACATTCTGGATGCATCAACTAAACGTCGTGCATACATTTCATTATCCAGCATATACCACAAATAAATATTTTCTATGCATGGAAGTGTAGGCATCATAAGTAGCAAAATGATTAGGGGCAAACTCCATCAACAATCTGATAGCTTCACCACCTAAAATAGCCTAGAAAACTTGACATTTTTGCATTATCCTACCCACCTTCCATAAAATCATAATGTGTATCAAATAGATAGATGTGAATACCTCAGTCTATTTATTCACTAAAGTGATTAAGGTACATTTTGGTAATTATATGCCCTAGACTACCATACTTGTAGGAGTTTGTTGTTGCTACCATTAGGCGCCCAAGGGAGAAATTCCTTTTCCTTCACTTCTTGATCACCTTCCATCCCAAAAGCTGATATATAATCCTCTCTTGTTAATGTCAACTCCTCCTCCAACTGCTCAAGGAAAAATCAAGAAGAGCTGACATCGTTTTAGAATCCAAGGGTTTCTTGTGATTCATTCTCTTTGATTTTCCACCTAGATTCCTATCTTCTACCCCTTCCACTTGCAACTTCATAGCCTCAAATGCTACTTGAACCTCTTGAAGTTGTGCAATTAGGGGGTACAAAACTACTCCCTTCTCAATCAACAAAAGTAAGTGTTCCAAAATATGCATGCTTCTCGGTATCATATTGTTAGAACCTTATCTGACTTTGGAAGTAGAGGTTCTTGTTGTTTCTAACTTCTCTTTCTCTTCCTTAAATCGAGAAAAACAAGTACCAAAACGTGTTGGCATGGTATGCCTCCATTTCCTTCATCACCCAAAATTTTTCTTTATATTCATTATTCAACATCAATGTTGCATCGCATCATGGTCACCAATGTTTGGGGATAATATGTACCCTCTCTACAAATTTAGGTTTGGGGAATCGGGATCTTGACTATAGATCTTCAAAACTTAGATTATTCTACCATACTATACTCAAAAGTAACTAAGAAAAATCACCCAAAACATTATAGACTATAAAAAATAACAAAATGGAAGATTGACAATGTATACGCACCTCAAATAAAGTAAATTGATTAAAAAAGAGGAAGTTACATAACTCTTTTCAATCTCCATTGTACATAGAGTACATTCACACACATGTATTCTTCTCTTCATGCATATCTCCATGGAAAGTGATATTGGGTACTATCTCATCGTGAAGTCAATAGTTAGACTTTAACATATTAACACAACATCAACCATTACTAATTTATAATGAGTATGCATAATTTCTAGGGATATTATAAAATGTCCATACTAAGGGAGCCTCTTTCTGTTCATCTATTCCACATGAGCTAGAGATGATACTACACTCTTTAGAGAAATGAACAAGGAGCCATCTATATAAAGAGTACCTAGTAAAGTGGAAAGATAGCTTAGAGGATAGTGCTACACGGGAGTGGATTAGCACATGTTAGAGATAGTTTTCAGCCTTCGTTTTGCCTTCCCAAGCTTCTTCTTAAGGTGAAGGACATGGGAAGGAGCTATGAACATGTACTTCAGATAAATGGGCTTCAATGTGAGTAACTATTCTAATAGTTTTCTCTTTCATTAGGACCTTTCAACACCATATTTAATGAAAAAGTGGACTTAAGGGGAAGGAGATGCTACATGGTTGCCTTAGGACAATGGAGTTAGTAGTGAGTGCCATGTGGCATGTTGTTGGGGATATAAGGATCATGTGACCTTACCTCTATATTTTTTTCATATATATATGCATCGTTTATAGAGCATTGCCTCAAGAGAGATCATTATGTGGGTTTTGAGGCTCCCACACATGTGTGTGTGTCTCTCCTCTCCTCTCTATCCCTCCATCTCCTTCTTTCTCCTCTTGTTTAGCACACCAAAGCCCTTAATTGGTATCAGAGTTTGTTGAAGGCTAGTGTGCAAGAAGCTTCAATGGAAACTTAGGTCACAAAAGGTGAATATGCAAGTCGACACCTCTCGATAGCTACTCAGTATTTTGTTCATAACTCAAGCTAGGAAGCTCAGATTTGTGCATTTTAAAGTTCTATGCATACCTAAAATATAATATTACAACTTTAGAGAAGAACATAGAATCTAATTCAGAGTTTTAGTTCACTGAAAAATCAAAAAATCTAGACTAATGTAGAAGAAGAATCTACAATCATTTGCACAATAAGTCAGTTTTTTGGTTGTAACTTGAGTTTTATAGGGCGGATTGAAGCAATTCAACTTGCTATGTGTAGATCGAAAAATAATCTATAGATTTGTAGGAGAACACAAAATCTAGATTTTGAGTGCTAGGTCACCAAAATTGCAGAATACAAAGCAATAGTGCTATAGTGAAGATAA
This sequence comes from Ceratopteris richardii, assembly GCA_020310875.1. Taxonomy (NCBI): domain Eukaryota; kingdom Viridiplantae; phylum Streptophyta; class Polypodiopsida; order Polypodiales; family Pteridaceae; genus Ceratopteris; species Ceratopteris richardii. Next base: position 102,297,091 of record CM035442.1, on the reverse strand, counting down.
AATTGACAATAGATGCTTATTTTGTGTACATCTTGAGCTACATACCTCTGATTGAGGTGTTATACATATCATTATATAGTCAAGAAAGAGTTCTTGAAGTTTCCTAAAGAATAGAGCGAGTGGGAGCTTTGCAAGAACTTCATTAATTCTTGCATCAGTCATATGTGAGCTCGACTCTTATCGATATGAGTCTAGAGTAGTTTGAGGTGCATGGATACACCTTGTTCGAGGCAATTGGTGTAGGCTGATCGATATGGGTTGAGATATGGACTCTTCTTGTACATTAGTATATAGTCCTACATCATTCTTTGTATATTTTTTCCACTTATGGTCACATTGACCCTTAAGTGGGAGATTGTTGGGGATGTAAGGATCATGTGACCTTACCTCCATGTTCATATATATACCTCATTTATAGAGCATTGCCTCAAGAGAGATCATTATGTGGGTTTTGAGGCTCCCACACATGTGTGCATCTCTCCTCTCCTCTCTCTCCCTCCATCTCCTCCTTGCTCCTCTTGTCCAGCAGACCATAGACCTTCACATGCATGTGAGAGGCGATATGGAGGGCATCCATTATGGAGAGAGGGATACCATTTGGATAGATATATGGTTGGGAGGTTGTGAGTTTGAATCCCAATAGATTTCAACAAAGATTGCCACATATTATATTTTGCGGTGAACAAATTGTTCAAGCAATGAATGTTGGTCAAAGGGCTTTGGATCTTGGCAAACACCTTCAATATCACAAGTGGCGAAGTGTACGAAAAAAATATAATGACAATCCATAGACCCTTATCAACATGTAGTTGAGTTCAAACAAATTATGAGATCCAAAAAAATCATTCATTTCTTTATGGAGTATGCATTGATGAAAGGATTCATCAAAAGAATTCTAAAAACAAAGGATCTAATATGACTGAATTGAAATAACACATGGATAGATTCCCTATTGATGAGAGGCCATCTGAAAAGAAATTAATCTTTCTATTTCTATAAGGTCTCACAAATGGAAAATGAATATCTTTTGTCAACACCTTAGATCAATGTATCAAAGATTGTGTACCTTGAGGATAATCTATTTTTTGATCTCAAGATCCCTTTGACACACATCAAAAGTGAAGCCTCTATCACTTCTAACATTTCAAGATCTTCGGTAGAAGAAATCATTTACCTAATGGTTAAAAATTTGCAAATGGAGACCTCTAGCTCTTTGGAGATGTCAATATTGCAATGGAAACCATCCTATCACAAGGATTATGCAATTTTCTTAGAGAGCACAAAATGATAAATCATTCCATAGAGAAATATCATTATAACAAATAACCATAGCGGAGATCTCAATACCTAGGCTTATGTATCCTCCTAGAGGTGCATATGGAAATCCTTCTAGAGACCAACAACCTTATAAAGAGTTGTATTATAATCAAATAGATATAACCAAGGAAAGCAAGAGCCACCAAGACCTATGTTGGATTATCAAACTCCACCATAAAATGTCTTCCTAGTCAAGTACATTGAGGAGAACTATGGAACCATCTATTATGAACAGAAATGATAGCTATTGTTAGCAATATTGTGATGATTAGAATGAGTATCCTAATGATATCTATAGTGAAGGATGATTGTATGAGAACATTATACCCTTAAAATATGAGTGATAACTCAAATTGGACTAAAAAATCAAGTGCAGATGTGTACAATGTTGAGAAAGGAGCTACGGCACAATGCCGACATATGAGGAATTCTCCAACTCTTAATAATTCTTGTTTCCAATGTGGTCGTGAATCCTTCTTGAAGGATTTTTTTAAGTCATCAAAAAAATTCATGCGCAAAATAGAAGGACATTATTAATCATTGGCAGTGGTAATGACTCTCAAGGGAAAGTCCCTCTTCAAGCTATGTTACACATTCAAGCCAAACTACAAGAGATAGACCAATCAAATGAGGAGGATGGCTCATCTCCACCCCAATCCATGGATCAAGAGCTATTGGGAGACAAGAAGAGAAAAAGAAAGAACTTAACACAAAAACAAAGAAATGAAAAAAATTAGCAAGAAATGGGAAAAGAAGATGGTTATCCTCAAGAAAAAGCTAGGAGATGCACTAACAAAAGTCTAAAACATGAAATCTAGATTATCTGAGATGAAGAAGACTTCTACGAAATATAAAATAGGTTCTCTACTTATAGATCTTCTCCCTGAAGGTATGGAAATTCTATTTAAAACCTACAAATCTCGGGTAAAAAAGACCCTAGTGTGGAAAAACACCACCAATGTTATCTCAATGTTCAACTAGAAAAAGAGAGGCAAACAGTTTAGAACTATCCTAGAAAAATCTAGAGGAGGCTAACCTACTAATGGAGTGATCTCAATAGGTTATAATTCAAAAACCCATTCCCAACTTGGTGATGGACCAAGAATTACAATTGACTTGGTAAAAACCTAGCAAAGAGAGTGCACAAAGGAGGAACCCATTAAGGCTCAAGTAATGCCAAATTCACTTGATGAACAAGAATGCTTGGGAAAAGAACCCATATAGGATGTGTTTGGAAAAGGTTTAGAGATAAGCTTTGTCATACTTGAGGTAGAAGACAAATGGCCAGAATACTTGTGGGACCAAGTTCAGGATGCTAGATGGGGGAAAGAACAAGAAAATGACCAAGAAGCTCTTATGAAAGAAATAGAATACAATGGGACTTCCAATTTATAAATTATTCCATAAACAAGAATGCTTCTTGGATAAATCTATTAGAAGAAGAAGATGAGGATCTATAGGATTTGCCACAATTTAATGGAAAACAGAAAAGAGAAAATAGAATTTAGAAGGCAACTTTTGTTAGATTCCAGTGGCCAAGGCAACACAAAGTACATTCAAGTTTGAGCTTTTAAAGCATACCTAGGTGAAATGCACCTTGATCATAGAAGAACTTCTATGCACAAAGCCATACTTCTGGCAATGGCCAAACATGTGGCTCCAAACACTACTCAAGCTAATATATGATAGATGAAACTACTCATAGATAGATTGATTATGGAATAAGTGCCCACATACAAGGTAGGGGAATACAGTGAAGGAGATGAGGGTAGTATATGAATATCTATCCTTTTCAACAAACATACAACAAAAGTTATTTTACATTGTGAGGCACACATAACAATATCCTTAAAAGCCCTATGGGGAAATTGGGAAAACCCCGCACCACACCATATGCATCTAAAATTACAATTGGTTGAATAATATAGTTATCAACCAATAGGATTGCTAGAAAATGTGAAACTAGACATATGTCGAGCAAAATTTCCAAACAATCAAATCTCTAGCTTTAATCAAGCCAAAAATCATTAAATGATTCCTGGAAGAACATTCATGCACCCATTAAGAGTGGTGCAAGATTGGGGCATTAATGCTCTCTATCTACAATACTTAGGCATTACTGCTTGAATCAATTTATATACATTTGAACACTATGATATCCCTCCACTCCAACAAAAAAATAGTGCACAAAGATGTAGATGATTTATCCTAGGATAATTCATCAAATTCAAAGTCATAGGTGGAGGAAGATGTCAATTTATGGGTTCACAGTAGTAGCTTTGAAAGCTTCCCTATACTCAGACTCACAACTAGAAATGGCCACAATATGCTACTTCTTCCTCAACCAAGATATACATGAGCTATAAAGCATGAAGCAAAAACCACTCATGGACATGCGAGTGTCATATAAACTAGCCTAATTTGAGTCAAGAAAAGCATGTAAATATGGAAGTAAGGATCCCCCCTTAGGATAAAACAACCCAAGTAGGCATGTACTCAAGTAGTGAAAGATGCAATTAATCACCTACCAATTCTTGATGTGTGGGCTGTGCATAAACCTCTCATCTAAGCGATAGAAAATTGAATAATAAGCTTGGTTATGTATAAGTATCTCAATCATCCAACAATATGCTAATAGGAAGCAACCTCAAATGCATCTCTAGAATCATTAAGACTCAATTATAAACATGTATTCATAGGTATGACAATAGATTTGCAATATAAAAAGGCCAAAATGCTACAATAATGTATCAATGTATTTTATTTGACACAATGCTATCCCTCCATCAATTTGAATAAATTGAATGCCTAAATAATGATGCAAAAGCCCCAAAAATGATATCAAAGAGGGATACAAATCAACATATACAATAATGATCAAAAGTACATCATCTGTAGACTTAACATGTAAGGTGATCTCTATTGGATTGTTCTCAAATCTATATGCTAGCAAGTATGCATGTACATTTTCACCCTGAGCAAGTGAAGCTTGCTTCAATCCATAAAATTTCTTTTTCAGCCTAATACTTTGTTTTCATGCTTTTTTTGTGCAAAATGATAGGGCTAAAATACATAAATTTTTTCATATAAGTCACTACTTAGAAATGTATTTTTAATGTTAAATTGATATACATCCAACCATAATGAGTTGCAAGTGCACAGATGCTACGAACAATTGTCATTCCGCATGCGAGAGCAAAGATCTCATCAAAATCAATGCCCTTCTCTTGAGCATAACCTTTTGCAACAAATCTAGACTTATACCTATCAATTGTTACAATAGACTTATTTTTGAGCTTGTATACCCACTTAATGCCAACGGCCTTTTTTTACAAGAGGCAAGTCACATTGAAAACAAGTACCATTCTTCATAGCGGCATCAAATTCTGATTTTGCATAGTAGCCATCTTTATTTTTGTGCTTCATCCAAAGAAACAAGTTCACTCTCATTATAAATACTAGAGGCAATCATTGCATAAAAATCTGATGCGAAAGCATTATAAGAGCCTATATGAGTATGATATGACAAAAGTGCAACTAACTTGCTATCTCTCGAAGTCTATAGTGGCCAATTAGGAATATTTTTTTCCGCTTTAATGTTAGTTCTCTAATCAATAAGTGCATCATGTAAATCTACATAAAAAATAGAATAATCTACATTATCATTTGAAACCTATAATGGTTGAGAATTTTTCTCATTAGAAGCAATGTTTGACTCCTCAACTACAAAAAGAGAAAGCAAAAGTATCATACATATCCCTTGGGTTGAGTTTTGTCACCTTAGTACATGAAAGTAAGGGATCAATCACATCTTCCACAAAAACATCACAATTTCAACAAAATTCATTTAATATGTGGGTGCTACAAATGATTCCCTTTGACTTTAGAACTATACCAACAAAAATACATTTCATAACCTTATCATCCAATTTTTTGTCTTGTTGTTCAAGCACTAATGCATATGCTAGACAATAAAAAACACTCAGATGAGCAATAGATGGCATGTGACCATGCTAAGCCAAATATGAAGTGATAGACTATAATGCTTTGGTGGGATACTTGTTAATAATAGTGTTGTAGTTGAGCACTTTAGTGTCCTAAAAAAGAGACATTATTTGATGAATTTTCTAGATTACTAGAAGCAAACATTTATAAATGGAACTATGGAACATGTTAGCACAAGGATTGAGTATTTTTAGAAAAATATAGTTTTTATTAAAAGATAAAGAACATTAATATTTATTCACTAATCTTATGATGCTAATTTTAGTATTGGTGCACAAGTTATAGTGATGTCTGTTAGTATGATTTTTTATCCAAATCACATTCTACCCATTTCCATTGTTGTAAATTCAATAAAGTCTCTAATTTTATATACTTAAACATTTTTCTATACATAACAAGAGATTTGTAATGATTTTTACGAGGTTTATGGCTAAAAATAATCTCATATGCACCATGACTGTGTTATCATCTATGAATTATTCTGTAATGTGATGGTATGAATATGACTCATTTACTATTACCAAAATACTATTTGAGAGTCTTAAAGCTAGAAATATTTTTTTTAACAACCTTAGGAGTCAAAGTTCTATGTCATTCCTTCAATTTAAACAATACTACTATTTTTCTATGCTAAGAAAATGTCATTTCATGAGAAAATATTGGATATGCTACATGATTAAAGTTAATATGCTAGTTTTCTCTACATAAAGTAGTTGTTAGTGTTTATGGAATTATTTTGATTGATATGATAAACCTTATATCATTGCAAAAAGCTAATTTTTTAGGCTGAAATTTTATGCTCAATAGTGTGGAATATGACTATTCAATGAAATATGGAGATGGTTAGTGGTATGTGAGATAGGTACACAATATTGGTTCAAAGGCATGTAACATACTTTTATGATACTTTACGAAGTTTTATGAAATTAAAAACCATTAGTGAATTTCCTATTATAAAAATGATTTTTATAATTCTCATGACTTGTCTTAGATGATCGCATGACTTTAAATTAACATTGGAAAAGTTATTTGAATCCAAAGAAAAGTTTTTATATAGAGACATTTCTTTCTTCTTATATATAAGTTTGTACATAAACATCCTTTTGTAACCATATTCAATCATTTCTACATTTTGAGTTATCAAGAAAGGTTACTTTTTAAAATTACATTTTTCATAGAACATCTAGGTATAAGTCTTATGGGGCTTGAAAGATTTTTTCAAACTTTTATTTGATTATTACACATGATTTTTTTTAATTTGTTAGAAAAAAGGGTATCATAATGTCTTGTTTTGGTACAACACTAGTGTTAAGTACTTACATTGCACACATAACAAGCCATAAGCTATGTTCTAAAGCCTAAATTTTGACCATACACCTTGCCATCTCCATGAGAGACTTGTTCTTCCTCTCAGCAAATCCATTTTCTTAAGGTATATAGATACTATACATTGATGTTTTATCCCATGCTTAGTGAGGCATGCATTAAACTTATAAGAGAAATACTCCTCCTCTCGATCAGAATCGACATTTTACATGCAAACAATTTTCAACCATAGCAAAGAATTGTTTGAAGCACATAAACACTTTGAACTTTTCTTTCAATGGATAAATCCATGCATGCCTAGAAAATCCATCAATGGAAGTCACAAAGTATAGGTAATTCTCAAATGAAGGTGTTTAGCATAGGACCACAAACATCACTATGAAGAATCTACAATTTATATACAACTCTAATTGAACCATATTTAAGGAAGGTACAATGTTGCATTTTACCCAAAATACAACCCTCACAAACATACTTACTTTTGACCCAAAGAGGAAACCATTTCAGATTTTTACATGTGAAGCAAACTAATAAAATTTAGATGAACAAAGTGTGCATGCCAATTTTGCATCTAAAATAGCCTGAGAATCATGAAATAGACATGGTGCATCATTCTCATATTTAAAATTTTGTATGAGCTTATATAGCCCATGACATAAAATGCTACAATCAACGATATTATTACCACCTAAGAGATAATGAATTCTACACATGTACATCAAAAAATTTATCAACCAAGCTAATCTTAACTACTATTGAGACTTATAAAAAAATTTTCTTGATCCCTAGAAGATATAAGGCATCTCATAGGGAAAGTTGAAGGTGATGGAAGGCAATGAAACAACAACAATGGATGGCTATGGTAGAGAGAGAGAGAGAGGAGAGAGGATAGAGAGAGAGGAGAGAGGAAAAGAGAGAGATGAACACTCTTGTATGCATAGGTACAGAAAGAGGTGGACAAGGAAAAGAAATAAGCCTCTCCCCTCAAACATGCACACATAAATATGGAAAGTGGTGTGCCTTGAATTAAGTGATCAAAAGGTCATCTTTTATGCAAAAGAAGGAGGACATTGTCCAATAAAAGATGAGAAGAGAAAAGATAAGATTTTCATTTTGGATAGAGGTGTTTACACAAGATTAACAAGTAGCTACTTGAGCTTGATTATACAAATAGCTCTTTAGGGACTATGTTTTCTACTAGGGTGGTACAAATATATATTTTTTTCTTTCCCATGTACAAAGAAGCTAGTACAATGTTTGGATATCCTTGCCTCAACAAACTCATTCATGATAAAAATCCTTCCCTCTATAAATGAGGATGGTACAAAGGAGATTACATGATGGCTAATAACATTGCTTTGTTGTTGTTCGTATACTAGGTGTTGTTTTTATTGATATTGACTCCATCTTCTCCTTAGCTTTGTAGTAACTCATGTTTTTATGTTGTTGTAGACACTTTTGAAAAAGACCTTGTAATGGCAGGTATAAAATGTATTTGGGAATGGCCCTCCCCTCTTATGAGTTGAGGAGGATGCCAAAATCCCAACATAAAAAAGAAATAAATATAGTGTATATGTAATGCTTAGAACTATGTGAGTAGGAGTGATTACAAAGCACTTAAACTTATTAAATCCTTTTCTTTAATGCGGATGAAGTGAACTTTATTCCTTGATATATTTATAAGCTTCAAAAGGAAGATTGGATGTAACTAGATGCAATAAATAAAGTTTACGGACACTCTCTCTCAAAAAGTGTGATACAATTGTCACAAGGATCTCATGTGTATTTTTTGTTCTACTCTCTTGTGATGCTAATGGATTAAAAGAATACATGTAGCTATATACTATTGTAATGTTACCTTGTTTCTAAGACTTTTGCTTCAGATCATCTTCAATGGACATGGTCCCTTTCCAAGGCTAGGTCCTTGAAGAGATGGCTACCTCTCCATCGTAATGAATGGATCGGCTGAGCATTCTTATAGGTTAAGAATTGCAAAAAGCTTGTTACATGAAATAATGGGTCCTAAACATATCAAGATAGTAGCCACTTGATATTCTTGCACTCAATAAGTAGGGATGCATTCTTGTAGACTCAAAAGAGAAACGAATTAGTATTGATATATTGGGCTTCTTGGATTTTACAAAGAGGGTACCTCATGTTTTTCATAGTAAGCATGAATTGTAACCATTATAAAATTTAATTAAAATATTTTCATCTTGAGCCTAACAGATTTCTTATCATATACACTATGCTTCATTGTTTGTGGACCATGCTTAGTCTTCCAAAATTGAAGGCCGTAATAATGGTACTATAAAAATGCCTTCTTAAAGGGATTCACATCATTCGATATTAAAAAAATATATATATCACTCACTATTAGTATGGACGTATTGTGCCAGGCAACGATGGCAAAGTTGCACTTGCCATCCAAGAGCTCATTATGCTTGTATGAGTGGTGAGAACCTTGACAAGAAGAAATGCATTGGTCTGTTTCAAGAATTCACTTGAGTCATCATGTAAGAGAAACATTCCATAGATATATCCTCCTCTAGCCTAGATTTTGTATGGAACAATGATCGAGACGCAACTCAAACTTCCACTAGAGAAGATAAAAGAAAACCAACATGGATAACAATCGAGAAAGCTTGAGCTCAACTTTAATCTATGTTTGAGAGGAAACATTTTCAAACTCAGGCAATAGCCAGAGCTAATAGGGTTCACAATGTACAACCATTTGTAGTAGAATTCTGGACATGGAGATTAAGTTGATACCATTAGCATGTGACAACCACTTCACCCATCTCTTATCATTCAGTATATTCTATTGTGTGGGCATCACAAATCCTTGTTTATCTGTCCAATACCCTACAGAAATGTCTCATAATTCCTCTTCCGCTTCATCAGATATAACATTGAAAACCTTCTGGATGCATTC
>CM035442.1:102277508-102282508 GCA_020310875.1 Ceratopteris richardii | reverse complement strand
TCCAAGTTAAAGATGGTACCTTGTATCTTGACTGGGACTCCAGGGACCACTCCCATAGGCTTTACTATGCTTTGGTCTGCCAGTGTTAAAGTGAAGTTTGCAGGTTTTGAAGGCTGTAGTCCAATCTTTTTCATGATATATTCAAGCACCATCCACAATAACTCCTTGAAACTCATGATGTTTGATAGAGACTGTTAGCAGAGGGCTCTTATAATCTGTGAGGGGTGCTTCCCCTATACCTTTATCTTTATGCATAACAACAGCCTTTGCCACTAAACTTGTTGTGGACATTTCATCAATTATCTGCAAGAGTTCTGACCTGAACTTCCCACCCATCTTTATTAAATAAAAAATACTGATCTCCTTTTTCATGGACTTGAGTAGTCTGGAAGCTTCTGATTCCTTAAGAGCATGGGATCCAATTGACTTATCAAACTCCTCATGAGCCTTGTTGAATGCATGTCCAATGGCATCACTGGTACCTATGAAATTTTCTTTTTGTCTTGTATCTGCACATGTGGTGGCTTTATCTTCAGATGCAACCTTGTCTTTATTCAATCCATCAATCATTGATTCTTGACCTATTTCCACTTGAGCCTTCCCCTTGCTTCTTGTCTGCACTGTAAAAGATTCAATTTCTTCTAACTACACACCCTGGTAGATGGTGATGGCACTGTGGCTTGATCTACCATTTCTTCTTTGCACACAACAATCATTTGAATGTGGGGCCCAGATGAAGATGCTTGGTTCTTAGGACAACAATTAGTATAGTGGTCTCTAGCCTCTGGGCAGTTCTTGCAAGGAGGGGCATTTTTTGGTAGAGTGCACCTACTTTGATAATGCCCATATTTTCCACATCTGAAACAAATAATTGGCCTCCTTGGCCCATTTCCAAAGTTATCCCTCTGTCTAGGGTTATAATTGTTACCTTAATTGGGTGCAGTCGCCATCACATTTGTTGGTGGTAGGGGTCCTCCTTGTGTCCAATATGTTGTTGTAGGCATTCCTCTTGATTAGCATTCTTGGGTCACATGACTAGCTTTCCTACATAGTTGGCAAGTTACATTTAACAGAAGACATTCACTTACTATATGACCTTGCTTGCTCCACATGGTACACCAAAGTCCACTCTTAATGCCATCCCCTTTGAGTTCCTACAAATCCTATCGCAGCTGAGCCAATCCTCTCCTTGGGCTTCCTTCTCCTTTTGGAGCTTCAATGCCTCAATCTCCCTCCTCAACTGAGTAACAACATTCTCCTCCTCTTTGTGGGGCTTATTCCTTTTTAAGCCCTCCAACTCTGGATCCTCCATTTCTGTAGAATAGGGTAGTTGAGAGGAAATTGCTCCATATTGTTGCCTTATTTGCTCTAGTCGTGTTGCTTTGTTGATGAACTCCTCTATGGAGGCTGTTGGCAACACTAATTCCTTTATTTTACATTGTGTGGTTACTAGAAGTGGCTTAGCTAACCATTTCTTAATAAAAAATTCATGTGGAGGATCTGGCAACTTAGCCATTAGTGCCTTGACCCTAGTTACAAACTTTGGAAACTTCTCACTTGGACCCAGTCTCAAGTTTTCTAATTCCTCTATGATGATCTCTGTAGTGTTTCCATGTTGGAATTGATTTTTGAATGCATTTTTCATTAAGTCCCAAGTGGTGAAATGGTTCTCAGCAAACTGGCTGAACCATTTATCTACTAACCTGTCATGGACAAAGGAAACCATCCTGAACCTTGGATTCCATGTGAATCCTATATCTCATGATCGGTTCAGAATTAGGAGAAACCAATGCTTCCATTGCATCCAAAATGTGCCAAAACCCTAAGGTCGATTGTCTATTTGCTAAATTCCGACATTCTGAGGTCTTGATCGATTTGCTCAATGATGACAGCATCAACTCCGAAATCACCTTGGGAACCACCCTTGAAAACCTATATAAGGAAGGGTTGGCCACATTCATAATCAGTCTTGCCAATACCAGTCTTGGGAGCTCAAGGAGTCAGGACTGCCAAGTAAGTACTCTTCAGGTTCTAGTTCTAGTTCTTGTCTTGTTCCTTGTTCTAGTCTAGTTCTTGGACATACTTTCTTGTACTCTTGTAGTCTCGTAATATGCGATCTTGTGGAGTTATTTCTTGTATCTAATTCATCTCCCAGAAGGGAGTTCTTGTAATCCAGATATCTTGTTTCATACTTACGATCCCGGGTTGTGGGATCTCCTCTATCATCTCTAGTCTAGTTTTCCATACCTATTGGTCCCGGGTTGTGGGACGTCTTGTATCAGTTACATCTTCTTGTATCATTTTCCCTATGTGGGTGTTCTTGTAATCATAACTGTATTTCCAAAATCTTGTCTAGTGAAGTTAGAGAGCACAATCTAGTGCCCCCTTGACATTTTGGCAAGACTAGCTTCTATCCAAGACCAGGCATCAGAACGCTTATGAACAGATTGTAGTTTCACTTCAGAGTCTCCAACAACAAGTTGAGGACCTAACTCATCGACAGACACAAGTCGAGATGGGACATCCAGTGCATGTAGGTGCACTCCTCCAAGAATTACAAGAACGAATCGGAACTCTTCAAGCAAATCAAGGGGGTATTCAAGTGAATCAACGACCTAGTACATCATTTATGAAGGAACCCAAGATTTGCATGCCAGAAAATTTCGATGGGGATCGCACAAAGTTTCGTGGATTTCTCCAGCAAGTTAAATTGTACATCTGTATGCAACCTGATAGATACCCTGACGAGGCATCCAAGGTCGGGTTTATTGGAACCTTGCTCTAGGGCCAAGCATTATCATGGTTTGCCCCAATCTTGGAGAAGAACATGGAAGTACTTCAGGACTATGAGGGGTTTCTTTGAGAACTCCCCACCACATTTGGAGATGCAGATACAAGTCGAGTAGCAGAAACAAAACTTCGGAAGTTACATTAAAGTAACCGCCCTGCCTCTACCTATGCATATGAATTTAGGCAGTTGATATGTGATCTCACTTGGCATGAAGATTATTTCATAAGCCAATTTAGTTTGGGTTTAAGAGATGATGTGAAGGACCTTTTGCTCACGATGCCAAAGGTTAAAACATTGAATGAATATATCATGCAAGCTATTCAATGTGATAATCGACTTTTTGAAAAGAAACAAGAAAAACAAGTAGAAGGAAGACCTCTCCAGTGGAAACCTTTCCAAACGCGTAAAGATGAGTCTATGCCTAAACCTATGCAAATAGATGTAACTAGGTTCCAGCCTCTAACACTAGAAGAGAAACAGAGAAGGAGAGTCAATAAGTTATGTCTCTACTGTGGAAACCCTGACCATATTGCAATTAATTGTCCGAATAAGAGAACAAACTCCAGAGTCGCAGCCACCCTTGTAGAGCAGGGAAACGACAAAGTCTAGTTGTAAAAGAGACCGTGCAGTCGGACCATGATATAAGAAAGGGTCTCATAATTCCAACTACACCCATAGAAACATGTCTTGCACCTGTCAAGTTAATCATGCCCAAGAAGACCCTTTCCCGTATAGCCCTAGTAGATTCAAGAGCGTCCTCATGTTTCATCGATGAAGGATTGGTTAAGAAACGTGGAATTCTTGTACTTCGGAAGAACAAACCAGTAATAGCTGAAGTAGCAGATGGACGACCTCTAGCATCTGGGAATATAACCATGGAAACCATACCATTAAGAGTACACCTTGGTGACCATGAATCCCACATATGTTTCAATGTAATATCGAGCCCAGTACACCTAGTTATCATTGGAATGCCTTGGTTAAAGAAGCATAATCCACATTAATTGGGAAAAGAATAAAATCACCCGTCGAGATATCCAGAAGAATCCAACACATGTGGGAGCCAAAGCCTTCATACATGTAGTAAGGAAGGAACCTACATATATGATCTATGCCATACTAGCTCAAGAATCCAAGAAAGATGATCTAGTATAGCTACCCAATGAGTACAAAGGCTTTGTAGATGTTTTTGAAAAGAAGAATGCAGACATCCTCCCAGAGCATAGACCTTACGATTGCCCCATAGATCTTCAAGAGGGAGCACAACCACCCTTTGGACCAATCTACGTAAGAACATTGATGAGACTATCCCCAGAGGAACTTACAGAACTGCTTAAGAACATTGATGAGAATATAGCAAGGGGGTCTATCAAACACTCGAAGTCTCCAGCAGGAGCTCCTATTTTATTTGTAAAGAAGAAGAATGGGACTCTCCGAATGTGTGTAGACTATCGTGGATTGAACAAAGTCACTATAAAAAACAGATACCCTCTACCACTCATATCAGAGCTCTTGGAACGCCTTGGAAAAGCAAAATTCTTCACGAAAATTGATCTTCGAGGAGCTTACAACCTTGTCAGGATCAAAGAATGAGACGAATGGAAGACATCATTTCGAACAAGGTATGGCCATTTTGAATATGTAGTTATATCATTCAGTCTTACAAATGCTCTAGCTGTCTTCCAACATATGATGAATGATATCTTTCGAGAATATTTAGATGATTTTGTTGTAATATACCTTGATGATATCTTGATATTCTCCAAAAATCTAGAGGATCATGAATGTCATGTAAAGATAGTCCTAGAGAAACTAAGAGAAAAAGGATTATATGCAAAATTGGAGAAGTGCTCTTTCCATAAGATAGAAGTGGAATTTTTAGGGTACATTGTATTAGATAAAGGAATTTTTATGGACCCTAAGAAAATTGAGACAATCCTTGATTCAGAGATTACTCCAAGATAGTGACACCTCTTACCAAGCTTACAGGGAACTCCGAATTCTCATGGACCGAAGAAGCAGAAAAAGCCTTTCGAACCTTGAAATCAGCATTCACTACCGCTTCAATTCTAGTTCATCGACCTGACCTGCCATGCTCTTTACTGATGAGGTTGACGAAAGTGAACTGGAGGATCTTCTAACGACCTTCCTTCTTGTAGCCTTGCAAATGACCCTCAATGTTTGGGACCGGGTTGTAGTCATGAGCTGT
>CM035442.1:102262508-102272508 GCA_020310875.1 Ceratopteris richardii | reverse complement strand
TCATGCACCAAAATCACTTGACGAATAAAGTAAGATTGCACAAAACTATGAAGATAATTCTTGCATTAATGCCCCACAAGATAGTGCTAATTTCCAATGATTTTCCATTAAATGCAAGAGTAAAGGATCAAAATCAGCAAAAGGTGTTATTGAAATACCTCCTGTTTCTAGAAACATACTTTCTCTAGAAGATTTTGATAAAGCTCAAAAAGAGAATGTATGCTTCAAGTATGCAAAGCCTAAACATCATAGTAGGCTCTATCCAGTTTAAAGAGATCAAAAGATCACTTTGACTGACAAAGAGAAGGGAAAGAAACAAATCCATCTAATGCACACCTTTAACTTGGATAAAAATTCAAGTGCAAGGCAAGTAGATATCATGCATTGTGATGGTATCCATCAATTTCAAGTCTCCAAAAACAAATGGCAACCTCGAGGATTTGGGCCACATGATTTGGTCAAGCTGCATGGCTTGGTCAAATGTCACACTATCCAGATTATGTTGGATGATGCAACCATGCATAATTTTATTAATTATGCACTTGTTAAAAAGTTAGCTCTTCCTTAGAGCTCTTCATCACATAGATGTATATATCAATTTTGCAAGGGCAAGATACTCGCATTTAGGATACCATGATTTTAAATTTGAAACTTGAAATCCATGACTTCAAGGATAAATTGGACTTTCAAGTTATGAACATGGAAAGAGTAGATTTAATTGTAGGGAGAGAGTGGCTCCAGAGTCTTATAACTTCATTATCTAGAAGTTATTTAATTAATACTTTGGAATTTGAGCATGATGGGATCATGTATAAAACCAAGGATGAATACAATGATCCAAGTACTACTTTGATTTCAAGCACAAAACTTCAGAAACTTGTAAACAATGAAGCTAGGATTCAAGCTTTTTTGCTTCTTAACACTGATGTAATTACTTCAAGTAATACAAAACAAGTTTCTTATATCTCATCTTTTATTCCTCATCAAGTATTTTCTTAGTTTAATCAACTTCTAAAAGAATTTAAAGATGTATTCCCTAAGGAACTACCCCACAGCTTGCCATCCTCTCATGGAAACATTGATCATAGTATAGATCTATTCTCAAGAACTAAGCCAAAATTTCAACACTCCTACTGACTCCCATATATCCAAATTAGGAAAGTAAAAAAATGGATTAAAGAATATCTGTACAAAGGATTTATATGGCTAAGCTAGTCGCTTTAGGCCGCACCTATCCTTCTTGTAGAGAAGAAAGATGGTACGATGAGGCTATGTGTAGATTATAGGGCTTGAAACAATCTAATGATAAATAACAAGTTTTCCGTGCTGCTTGTTGAAGATTTTGTCAACAGTTTAAAGGGAGCTAAATTCTTTTTGAAAATTGATTTGCATCATGATTATCATTATATTAGAATCAAAGACAATGATAATCCTAATACAACTTTTCGAGCAAAGTATGGATACTATGAATTTCTAGTGATGTCATTCGAAAAAAAAATGTGACCGTAATATTTTTTACTTTGATGAAACAAGTGCTAAAGCCATATTTGGAAAAAACTATGTAGATTTTCTTGATTACATCTTAATCTTCAACAAAGATTACGAGGTGATCTAGAGTACTTGAAGAAATTCTTTAAATTTCTTTGAGATAATAAATTTTACGATAAAGAATCTAAATATGATTTCTTTACCCAAGAAATAAAGTATCCAGATCATATTATTTCCACGGAGGGAATGCAAGTTGACCCAAAAAAGATCCAAGAGATTCTTAAATAGCCTTAGTCTAAGACTATTTGAGAACTAGAGAGTTTTCTCGGATTGGCTAGATATAATAAAAAGTTTTATGGCTAGATATGCCAAAATAGCATTATCTTTGATCCATCAACTCAAAGAGAAGCATAAAAAACTCAACTAGAAAGCAGAATAAGAAAAAAGTTTTCAAGATCTTAAACTTGGTTTAGCTTCGGTCCCAATTATATAAACTATAGATCTAAACAAACCTTTCCAATTAGAAACAGATGCAAGTTCGTCTACAGTAGGAGCAATATTAAGCCAAGATGGTCGATCAATAGCTTTCAAAAGTAAAAAGTTAAATCATATTCAACAAAACTACTCTACTTATGAGAGAGAGATGTTCACTATTATAAATTTTCTAAAGAAATGGCTCCATGATGTGTATAGATCAAATGTGAAAATAGACTTTGATCAAGAGAGCATCAAGTGGTTTGCAAACCAATCTGATTTGAGAGGTAGAAAAGCTAAATGGACTGAGCAATTATAAGAGTTCGATTACAAATATAGGTACAAGAAAGAAAAGTTTAATGCAGTGTTAAATACCTTATGTGGGATGCTTATGTTGAACAATCTCAGTTTTATCCAAATCTATAGTGAATTATTTCAACTTTGAAAGGCAGCTACAAAGAACATCCAAGCTACAGTCAAGTACGGAAAACAACTAAGCAAGCCTAACCAAATGAAGCAAGTACTTCTGAGGAAAAGTTTAGGTACTATGCCCTTCAAGATGAATATTTGTTTTATAAAAGTAAGATTTATGTTTCAAGTCAACCACACATATGAAATCAAGTTCTTTTTGAATGCCACAATACTCCAAGTGCTAGACATCCTAGTGTTAACCGAACTTATGAGTTACTTAAACAACATTTTTATTGGCCTAATATACATCAAGATATGCAAACATATGTATGTAAGTGCCATAAATGTCAAGTTAATAAGTTTGAATGACTTAAAGTCGGAGGATTATTATATCCATTGGATTCCCAAAGGTAGATGGGAAAGTATCTCCATGGATTTGATTATAATATTACCCCACACTCAGAAAGGCTTTGATCTAATCTGAGTTGTAGTCGATCGATTGACTAAACTAGCTCGGATTTTTCCATTCAAGACTACTTATAATCCTCTTGAACTCACGAAAATATTTGTAAATCATCTTTATAGACTCTATGCTCTTCTAATAGACATAGCTTCTCATAGAGATGCTAGATTTATAAGTCATTTTTGATGACCAGTTTTTAGTAGACGTTAAAATTAAACTAAACTAAGTCTAAGTATAACTGAACAACCCAAGATGAATGAACAAATAGAGAAAGTGAATCAAATTTTGGAAAGCATACTCGAATCTTATGTTATTGCCAAAAAGACTTGTGGGAAGATTATCTTTCTTTGGCTGAATCTGCCTATAACAATGTCAAGAATTCATCAACTGGGTTTTCACATTGATGTTGATGTATGGTTTCCAACCTAGGTCTCAGTATGCACTCGGAGTTCAAAATAAACGATTTCAAGCAGCTAAAGAATTCCTTCAAACATGAAATTTAAGCTCAAGTTAGCTAAATAAAGCTTGAAAAGAGCTCAAGATCAAGCAAAATCTGATGCCGATCCTAAACAACAAGAAGTTTCTTTTCAAGTCGGAGATCAAGTTTATCTTTGAGTTCCTGAAAGATCGAAAAAGTTCTAGGCCGACAAATGTGCCAAGTTGTCGTCCAAATACTACGGACCTTTTTCCATCATAAAAAAGGTTAGAATGTGGGCATATGAATTACAACTTCCAGACGAGAGTTGGATTCATCCAGTGTTCCATGTTAACCGACTTAGAAAAAATTTGACATATTTAGTTAATCTAGTCAATAACAAGTTATACTTCCACTTCCAGTGAGTGAAACAGTTGCTCATGAACTTAAAAAGGTACTTTGCACTCAAGGAAAACGTACAAGAAGTCATTTGTGTGAAGAGTTCTTAGTAAAATGGAAGGATGAAACTGAAGAAAATTCTACTTGGCAAAAAGTTTCCACAATCTAGCAAAGTCTCCAACTTTTTAGTTTTGAATTGGTATTCGAATGAATGAGTGAATTATACATGTTCTTCTTGGTTAGAACATGAGACTCGAGCGATGCCTATAGAGTTACATATAGTTACATTTTTCTGGACGAAAATATTTCCAAGGGGAGAAGAATGTTATAAAGTATGTTTTGGATATAAGTGTCCGATTGATTCAGAAAAATCTGAAATCTGGCACTAATTGATCACCCAACTATTGGGCCAAAGATGCAATGATTAGACCTAAGTAAAGACTCTTATATTTTATAAGATAAGAAAGCAGCTTAGCCTAGTGCTTAAATCATATGGATGTCAAGGAGGAGGTCTTGGGTTCAAGTCCTGCGAGAGACATGGACAAGTGTTTTGCCCCAAGGGCTCTAGATCCTTCTACAAGCATCCACTTGAGCAAACTCTAGTTAACTAGGACACTTGGCATACATGTAGTTACATGGTAAACACTTGGATAGTTGATATTGATCTACTAAAGAGACCAATGCCTTGGAGAGATCTAGAGATCTATACATACAAAGCTTGGTTGGGAGATGAGCATGCATTCATTCAATCATTGGCTTGGGGAAAAACTCTATTGCATCACACAAGAATAACAACCTTATAACCAATAAGAGTACTACTATTAGTAGTTATAAGAATGACGTTTCAAAATCCCATGATAATATAAGATGCATTGTTTGCACAAGTGATAATATTCACAATGGGGATATACCCGAGTGAAGTGAAGAAACTATGTTGTAAGGTGATATATTTGGTTACACCACTATCAAAGTACGAAAGGTCAGGGTCTACTAAAAACATGCACTACTCATCGAGAAGATGGGTCATAGGTGCAAATAGTAGTAGACACCTATTCCTCATTCTGAACAAGGTTAGAAGACTCAATTTTATGTGTACAGACCTTTGCAACAACCATTCCAATCTCTCTCTTCTTTGCCTCTTTTACAACCTATTTTAGATAATCCTTAATGACATGAATGCCTTACAACACCCGCAAAACTCTTTCTGCATTTCTTTTTTCTTATTATCTTTATCTTCCTTCTTTGACTATCAAACATTAGTAGACTTAAAAAAAAAAAAACAAAAAGAGGAATCTCAGCCAAGGCCTAACATTGGCAAACTTTTGTTTACTAGTATATGAGCTCCATTTACCATTGCCCTTCAACTATCCAAGAAAGTTTGATCTACAATAGGCATAATTGACCTATTTTATTTATTTGCTATCAAAACATTTAGACATTTTTCTTGGAAATAAATTCAAGTTTCTAGTCGACCATCAAGTCCATTTCTATTTAGTTAACAAGCATTTCAACACATGAAGACTTGTTCAATGTTCTCTCTTATTAATGGAGTTTGATTTAGATGTGCTTGTGAAACGTAATTTGATTTAGATGTGCTTGTGAAACGTAATACACATATGGATGCAAAACATTTTCTACGCTAACAAATGATGAACCTTTTGAAGGGATTTCTTATGATATGTGAGACACAAATTTGTTCAATCTAGAGTGGTTCCTAAATGGACCGAACCTTATGTGCTAGTGATAGCTTATACACCCTTGCACCACTATCCTCCTATAGAGAAAATGGATATCAAAGAATTAAGGGATCATCAAATCATCACTGGAAGCATCTACTAATAGGATGAACGAGGTATCTTCTCGTATTGCATAGATGATGACAAAAAGTGCGATTAAATCTCAAAAACCCATGTTTCCAATTTTGGATGATATTTTTCTCAAATAAAAGCATTGCAAAACTTGAAGCAATTAGGTGTATATTTTCTACACATGACCAAGGATGGCCATGGATATTGCACCACCTACTATTTTTATAGAGAAAGACCACCTATTGAGCACTCAAATTTATATCATGTGGCTTTAATACCAATTTGGAGAGAGTGAATACCTACTTGTTTTGGAAATGGCCCATGCAAGAGCTTTACGAGGACACTTCTTCCGTGAAAGAACTACCATGCAAATGCGCTTTGCGGGACTATGATGGTCAACTCTCTACATGGATGTAGGAAGTTTTGTGGAGCGATGTGATATCTACCAAAGAACCAAATATCTTTTTGTAAAGATTAGATGCAACTATGATTGATAATGAGTTGAAGCGCTTTTTCGAAATGGGAATATATTTCATCGGACCAATTAGCCTCCAAGCAAAAGACGTATATACCGAGCATATCATAGTGAATATTGATTATTTGATAAAATGGGCTGAAGTATAAGCTGCAAGAAAGTATGATGCTCACAGTACTGTCAAGTCCCTCTTCGAAGAAATATTCACTGCATACAGCTTTCCGATAGAGATTGTAGGCGATAGGACTACCCAATTCATAAACAAAATCATCAAGCACCTATTATAAGAGTTTCTAATAGTGCACAAAAAGTCAACACCCTACCACCCACCTACAAATGATCAACAAAAGATTATGAATAAGATTCTTTGCATCATCTTGACTCAATTAGTGAATAAAAAACTTTGAGATTGGGAAAAACAATTACATTATGCTATTTGGACAAATCCGCTTGCATACAAAACAATGTTAGGAATGATGCCATTCAACTTGATATATGATCAAAATGTCATCTTAGCAATAGAGTTCTTGATTCCTATACTAAGCGGGCATGAGTTATCCAATTATGTTGAGCTCTTGAATCAATTATAGGAAATCATATGGAGGACTCCAAGAGATATGTATGCTACAAAAAGATTGTAAAAACCTATTATGATGCTACTAGTAAAGATAAATTTTTACGAGAAGGAAACTTCTTTTGCGCTAAAATAACATGCTAAGAAGCTTTAAAAACACGACCATGGACCTTTTTAAGGGGTACAACCCAATGAGCAATACTCAAGGGTGATGCATTGCCCAACTACATTAGTGGGTGCCGAGCAATAAAGTACATGAATTCTTTGACATAGAAAATACTGGCAAGATTACAAATTTCTAAGAATTCAAAGGCCAAGAAGAGCATGTAGATTTTAAAAACCTCATCCGCAATCTTCCATTGGAGTTAGGAAATCAACTCCGTGTTGTGACATGTCCCATACAAAGAGATTTTTTCTTCATGCCATGTGTGCTGCATTATGAGGGCTTCGAGCTCACGTCTTATTTGTTGCATGTGATCTCCACTTAACCTAGTGCAAAATGCAACTTACAACCTCTCTTCAAAATGGATCCTTGCCTCCCCAATTCTTTATGAAATATGAACAAATTCCTCCAAGGTGGCAGTTAATGATAAAAGATTCCCTTAGCTTCTAATGAGAAGACTTCACAAAAGCCTCCTCGATCCATTTTTGTATCATAAAACCACCTAGTGCAAGTTGCTTCACTAGACGGTCGTATAGAAGGTTATCTTCTAGGTCGGTTGAACTCACCTAAGTCATGTATGGCAACTACATGAGCGGTGGTGCTCATCCTAATGGTGATTGTAAAATTTGTTTGTCAACACATCCTAAGGGGATGGAAATAATGGAATCCATTTGTCTTCTCCACGTTTAAGTCATCTTCTCTCCAATGTAATAAAATTAATATTTGCACATGGTTCTTGGCATGTTTTTACACTAGTCTCTTAAATGTAAGGAATATATCCTCAATGGTAGGTTGTGACACTTCTAAGGAAATATCTCAAAGTCTGGAAAAGGGTGCACTAGATCTTGTGGGGCTCATGTTTCATGATATATATGATCAGACATAGATGAGTTTGACCTTGGATGACTTTCGATTTGAACTAATTTGGACTTGCACTAGTTTTTGACCTTGGACAACTTTGTACTTGGATGAGTTGCAAGAAGTCAATTTACCTTAAGACAAGTTGCGAGAGGTGAAATTACCTTAAGAAATGCTATTCTAGATGAGTCACTAAGAATGGAAAATTCCTAACGATAACTTATCAGTTTGAGAACTTATCAATTATAAATCAAGAATGGTATTCTTGGAGAAAGAACTCTACAATACACCCTACGAAGGCTTCAATCATACAACCACTTATTCCAATAGGTAGAGAACAAAATCCATCAAGAACACTTCTAAGTACAAAGGTATCCATAATGGATCCAACAAGTACATATAATAGTACAATGTGTGGATGCCTTCAACTCAAATAATTACATCAAGTTGGACTCACTTTTACACTTCAAGATATAGAGTATTTTAAACAAGGTTTAATTTGAGTAGGGATATATCATTCACTGTGCGTTACTTCCAACCAAGAACTCCAAGAAGTAGGCATATCTACACGTTCATTACTTCAAGCACTTTTCCCTTAGAGTGTTCCCTCCCACACCCTTCCATTTGCATGATGTAATCCTTTTCCTTTGTTGATATGTGTGGAGTCACTTCAAGCACTCTTTGATGTAGAGATACTCTTACAAGTCTTTCAATTCTCTTCTCACTTATCTATCCTCTTTCCTCTTCTTAGTTTGTATCCAAGTGTCTCATAAATACCCTTTATATGGACTTTGGACTTTGATATTTTCTCTTGCACGTAGGTGGCTATGCATGTTGGAGGGAGCATGCCCAACAATCTTTGGGCATCCTTAGTTTGGAGGTTCATATGCCATTGAGAGGACAAGATCGGGCCCTTGAGGCAATTGGCCGAGATGAACCCATGATACCTATAGAACTCATTTTGCCAAATTTTACATGTCCCTTCCTCCCTGTTTATTTAACTAATTTCAGTCCAATAATCCTTGTCTTGTTTTCCCAAGTAACCATGACTTTCTTTGCAACGGACTTCTATGAAAGAGTCATCTACGAAAGAGAACAATGAGAGCTTCAAGAAGCAATGGTCAAGTGCTCCAAACACCAAGGAGGTAAGTGTGGACTAAGCAAAGAGAATCTAGAGAGAGTGTTGGCATAGAAATCGATGCGAGAAGAAGACCATGCAAAAGTTTGTAAATTTCTTTAGTTTGAGTGAGAGAACATTTGTTTTATTGAAGTGTGACCTTTAAATCACTTGGAGAATTTCACACGTCCACTCACAAAAGGAGTGAAAATAATGGAAACGCCTATAATGGCCTCATATGTAGGCAAAAATGCAAGAAAATGTGTGAATAGGTCTTGATTATATCTATTCTCTTGCCTTCTAACACATGTAGATCCCCTCACCAAATGATTTGCATTCTATGGCAATGGATCCATATTTAAGAGGTATGATTGCATCATCAATTAGGGGCTCCTATATAACATTTTTAGACCTATTTTAAGCATGGTTTGGTGGCTGCTCATGCCCTCCAAGAACCTCAATCTGCTGCACAACATCTTTTGGCTCAATTACCACTGGTTTATCATCATTTTCAATGGAGATACTTTTGATGGACATGATGGTCGAGTCCATGGTTTTCTCGGTATCTCTGATGCTAACATTGAATTTGTCCTCCATCTTACCATCTTAGTTCGGTCAGCGATGCTACCCTATTATTGAAATAGAAGAGTCCTTCTTCAGAAAAAACCCTAGAAACTTCAGTTTTTCGGCCACACATCACGTCGGGGCTGGTGGCGAGGTAGATGACGAGGGGGGACAGATGGCGGGGGTCAATCAGGCAGGTCGGGTAGTTGGCAAAAGAAGAGCTGGCGGAAGTGCGAGGCAAGGAGAGACGGCGGCGTGAGCAGGGGCACAGACGTAGGGCGAGAATAGAGGGAAGGAGGGCGGGGGCGGGAGGCGCGGGTGACAGAGAGAGAGAGAGAGAACATCTTGCAAAGGTCAAACTTGGCCTATGGGATAAAACCATGTACAACTGTGGTCGTCTCTGTGTAGAAATAAAAAGGGGAAAAATACTCGCTACACAAAACTATGTAGGCTGAAAACAACTAAAGGATGGTGTATCTGATATAATGTAGTGGTGCGTGGGGGAAGCATGGCTCTCACTCAGCAGATAATGGCCACCTAACAGAGGGGGTACCCATGTGGAGATGAGATATGGATACCCTAAGCGCTGATGGTCGGTGTAGGTGGGTGGAGTATGTGGTACATCGGCGGCGGTCTAAGTACCTCCTCAAAGAACGCTGCTCAAGTGGTGGTGGTGTGCCTCTCCTCCATCATGTGGTCGTGGGCTATCCTAATGCGTGAGGCATCCTCCTCATGTAGTTATGGTCGTCTGTACCCAAGCATATGGGATCACCCTCTCTGTGCCGCTGCCT
>CM035442.1:102252508-102255008 GCA_020310875.1 Ceratopteris richardii | reverse complement strand
GATACAAGGAAAGATAAATCATAAGGGAAGAGACAAGGAAAGATACGAAAAGCGAGGAAAAGAAGAAGCAAAATGAAGAAGAAAGCTGTAGCAGTGATCCTAGTAAGAGCATTTTCTAGCCGTCCCCATTTCCGAGAGCAGCTTCGTCCTGCTCTTGGGCAGCTCACCCCTTCTTGTATTGAGAAGCAGAGGGTTTATGGGTGGTTCTCGCCCACATGTTTCTTGGGGGGAGTTTTCTAGAGGTCCGGAGTGCAGCGTGGTGGACTCACTAAGTTTCCAGAGTCTTCTGGTGACACGTCAGCAGGACCATTGTATGGGGATGCATGGTGTATCTCAGATGATTAGCGATGCTGAGGCTGCGATCCCGAGGGACTGGGGGACTCAAACTGACCTCCAGCCGCAGGCAGCTTGGCTTGAGGCCTTTACTCGGACTGAGGTTTTGATTGCTGCCCAGGGCATCTCTCAGGATGGGAGACTCTACTTGGAGATTGGTGACGAGGGGAAGATGATTTGGTCTCTGGTCGAGCCTGAGATCGTTGCCGATTGTACCTTTCAGCGGGTTCGGGTGGTCCGCAGGCGTGGTCGGGAGTAGCTCATCGATCCTGATCCGATGGACATTCGGACTCTTTCCAGTTGGAGTCTTTGGGCCTGGGAGGCTCGGCCGTTATCTCGTCTCCTTTGGGACCCGGGGGAGTGGCAGTGGCGTGATCCCCGTTCCTTGACGGAGGGCCGCACTATTCCTTTCTTCCAGTATTCTGCTAGACTGGTGCAGAGGATCATGCAGGTGTGCCACTTGGTCTAGCCTGCTGCGGCTGAGTTTTACCAACGGGGTGGGCTCATTGAGGAGTTTCTCTTATCCTTTTGGTGCCAGATTTGGGGTGCTCAGGAGTCGCGTCAGGTGATCCTCTTTCAATGGTTGGTTGCCCACAGGAGCATTGTTGTTGGCATGTGGCTGGGCTATGGGGGTCGACCTCCTGATTGTACGGGTTGTGGTTATCATTTAGAGTCACGACGGCATTGTCTTTGGGACTACCCTTTGGCACAGTAGGTTTGGCAGAGGATCTTTAGACTTCTTACTTGGCGGACGGCCCCATACCATCACCTGGGGTGCTGTTGCTTGGGGCTCTCTCTCTCTAGCCCGGCCCTCGGCTACAAGTACGAGATTGATACTACCGTTATTCTCATGCAGGATGGGCAGGTTGACACAACTCAGGACTTGCACATCTCTCCTTGGAGCAGCAAGGCGACCAGTATTGGGAGCTGATCAGTAGTCTTACCATGTGGTTCATTTGACGGGCGAGATGCCGGCGCATCTTCGAGCGGTGCATGATTCCTCCGGCCGAGACTGTGCGAAACTTATGGCTGGAGTTGGTTCACACCTTATATGGGCAGTTGGATCGCCTTCAGGGGGATTCTGATGGCACTGCCCGAGGGCGACAGGCCTTCCTCTAGCTTTGGAAGCGGGGCCCTTTCTTCACCACTCAGAGCAACACCCTCCGTTGGAGCTACCAGCTACCTGCCTGGCTTTTTTCCCCTCCCCACATTGCCTCCTACAGGTGATAGGATTGCTCTGGATTTGAGTAGTCGTCTGGGGTGATTTCCACTGTTGCATTTCCCTCTTGCTCC
Source organism: Ceratopteris richardii (assembly GCA_020310875.1). Taxonomy (NCBI): domain Eukaryota; kingdom Viridiplantae; phylum Streptophyta; class Polypodiopsida; order Polypodiales; family Pteridaceae; genus Ceratopteris; species Ceratopteris richardii. The sequence goes on along the minus strand of CM035442.1, from coordinate 102,253,382 downwards.
CCGGAAATTTCCACTCGTAAAACCCCAAAAAAGGAAAAAAGAAAAAGAAAGCAAATTGCTTGCATTTATACGATGTGGGGAACTATTCATATGTATGATTCTCTACAAAAAGAACCTGCAATAATTATGATACCAGCAATAACCTGATTCAGTAAATAAATACAAGAGCTCTTGCTTCAGGTATTGTACAACCACCATGTTAATAAACTCAAATACAAAGGTGTAACTGCGAAATACTCAAAAATATAGGAAAAGAAGAGGCATGTGCAAAGAGCAAATTATCAACATACTGCATAGCTCAAAGAGAAAACTCCAAAATCGCTATCCAAGCATCCTCATACATGCAAATAAATTGGTAATCGTAATGAATGGACATGCATTCATATATAGTAGTCAAATGAAAAATATTTTGCTCGAGGTAGATATGGCCATCTAAGTGTGAAAAGAAAGCTGGCAATCAGTTTCTGATGTCTACAATTTTTCAAAAAGCTCAGCTTCAAATTTTTCAGATTATAAGCTCTTTCCGACTTGAGGCTTTTTGCCCTTTCTGGCAACGTTCTGCCACATGTTGCAAATCCAAACCTTTTTTGGGGCATTATATGAATTTTTTTGTGAGTAGAAGCCACGATTTCTGCAGCATGCGTACATAGAACACTCCTATTTGTTATCGAAAACCAGTTCAACAAGACTTCTTCTTAAATGAGTTTCAAACATTAATGATATTGGATATTTCAAAATCGAAGAATATCCAAAAATACTCACTTCCCCAATTTTGAGATATGTATTTATCTGCATTTGATATTGTAAGCGTATCATTGAAAGCTCTAAAATGTTACGTGAGCTGAACTTCAGCTCATCGTTGAAGCTCATACTC
>CM035442.1:102217508-102235008 GCA_020310875.1 Ceratopteris richardii | reverse complement strand
ATTTTGCATCGACTTCAGGGGCCTTTACTAGTTCTACTCCACATGGTAGAGAGGATTAGGATGAGAATGAGGATGAGGATGAGAATGAGGATCACGATGAGATTTCATCAAATATTGAGCCAGATTTTGATGATTGACTCTTGGACCTTGGTTTGTTTTGATTTATACTTGCACATTTATTTGGACATGTCATATGACTCATGAGTCATTGATCATATAAATGGACATTGGATATGTATTCATCACATTTAGATGATATTATGATTATGTCTTGACTCTTTACTCTTGAGATGACTCATCTACCTGCATAGTAATTGTAATTTGTCCCCACATTTATATGGTGTATTGAAGTTTTAATGGTGAATTTATTGAATATTCATATGAATTAGTGTCAAGTGAATATAAGTTTTGATTTTGAAATATGATATGTGTTTAGTATTGCCTGACTTAAAGAATAGAAGTTAATGTGCATTGTGATAAAATTTCTAAGTAGTAAGTTGAAATGCATTATGCAAGTCAAAACTTAGAAGTCGACGTTGGATGACCTATACATGATATGTTTAAATGTTGATATATAATGCTTATATGTGGTTTTTTAATATATTTAAGCACTTATAAGAGGATTTGTACATTTAGGATACCTAAAATCTAAAAAAATACTAAAAATTTGATTAAAAAAATGAATTGTACGCACTTTTATCGCAACTTTTGGTTTGCAACTTCTTCACGTTACTAACACATTGCTAACGTGCTGCCTACAACGTTGCCATCCCGCCGGGCCTAAAATTCCGAGCCATCTGCACTCTAGATGGCCGATGAGATTCTTCTTAGAGTACAGTTTTGTTTTCCAAAAAGCTTCTACCCTCCAATCTTCGCGAGGACGAGGAGGATTCGAACTCCCGTGCTTGAAAAAGATATTTGATGCACTTGAGTTTGTGCACATGGATGGTTATATCTTTTTAAAAGGTAGCAAGTAGTATGTTTGTGCATGGATGCATGACATGCATGCAAAGATCGAAAGTCAAGCATTCAGTTTTCTTGCCATCTTGATCAGCAAGAAAACATAGCTACTTGCAAACTTAACAACTTTATGATGACTCAAAGTATAGGTGGTACTTGGAGAATCCTAAAGGTGATACTTAGAGAATCCTAAAGATAACCTTAGAATGAGATTTTACACCTGCTTGTGTAAATTCTCATGCATCCAAGTAGGAGAAAATAACTTGAGAAAAGTTTCCTTAGATCGTTGAGCACTTTCTAACGTGTTACTTGATTCTATCCCAAGACATGATAGACGACGTGATAGAAATCATTGACCTCCATTGAAAAGAATAGTGGAAATCAAAGAAGTGATTGAACCTTAGCATCAATCCAACTTTGACAATCAATAGATAGATGTTAGGTTTCCTGATTGCATCTTTGGTAATGATGCAACTTGCTACGTACACATGGAAACCTTGAAACAACTCTTCCTTTTCAAAGGATTAGAGAACTACTTTTTGGTTTGGTTTCATTAGCTACGAATCGAACCGTGAACTTTAGGAATACAAAGTTCCAAGAAATGGATCTCCAATCCATGAACTTTTCCTAAACAAGTTCATAAATATGTTAGGATCAGTACATAAAGATGTCCTTTTGAACAATATTCTATGGATAGAGGCCATCACATGATGAAAACTTCGAGTTCTTTCCAAGTTTCTATCCTAGAAAAGGGAAAAAGGGACAAAATTATTAAACCTAACTGCAAGTTAAAGAAAGTAAACATCTTCAAGATATACATGTTTATTCAAGATCTTTATCTAGAAAATAGCTTTTGACATACTACTAGAAACAGTGGGATGCCAAACCTAAAGTGATTATAGTTATAAGCATGTCCAATTTTTACCTCGTATGAGGAGCAAAGCATTAGCTTTCTTGATACTCCAAGCATTAGCTTTCTTGATACTCCAATACGCATGCACTAATTCAGGTTGAAAAAGTATATCTGTTGGACAAGCTATTTGTAAAGTTCAATCATTAAGATCTTCCAAGATGTTGGTAAGCTATCACTTCTAGGAAAGAATTTTGATGATTCTTAAGTGACATAGAAAATGATGAAGTGATCATAGTAAAATTATTGTACATTGGTTCAATCCTCAAAAGATGCTTGTACTTTAAACTATATAATCAAAGTACATTGTCGAATTATGTTTAAAGCACTCTAATAACATCAAACGATTGAACAATGATAATAGTTTTTTCAAACTCAAGAAAAAGAACACATGTAAATGAAAGTTCAAGTCAAACTTTCATCACAAAATGGAAAACCATATCCTAAGGTGATCCTTTAGTTTGATACTCGAGACATGAACACAATTCCAACAATGAAACTTTGGGAGTCTTGTCTAAAAATAAAAAATTTCTTTAAAAAATAATTACAATAGTGCAATGGATTCCATGATGAATCATTTTCTTAGGTTATTTGATTCCTTATAACAAATCTCGATTTTTAGCAGCGAGCACAAAATTCTTCAAGCTCGTTAGACAGCAAGTAGTTCCCAAGAAGTCTCAAACCATCGGTAGTAGTACTTAAATCCAATGATTGGTATAACCTAAAGGTGTATCAATATTGATAAGATTCTTAGCTTTGGAATCAAAAAGGCATTAGCATATGCTGGGACTCGAGTTAAGAGAAAGATCTTTGTAAATCTTGCACATAAGTCAAAAAGCTTTAGGCAAGTTTGAGAGATCTTAACGATAAGGACTAAGTCTTTATTTATCGCATGATCAACAAGACTTGATCAAGCTTGGCAAGGTTTGTCCAGGAAATTGCAATTGGAACTACTACGAAGTTTGATCAAATACTGATAATTAAATTTCTTTTGAGAATTTTTCACTCAAGTTCCATTTATCCAATGGAAAAGTGTGAAAAGAGTAAGCTATTCCAAGGCTGAACAGAGTGAAATATTCCAAGTATGTAGTCTGCAACCGTGTCAACAAAAATTAAGTATGTGGAAGATACAACGTAAAGTTTACCTATTCTTAAAGGGATTTCTTAAAGGTGAAATCCAAAAGCATGAGCGGATGTTTAGACTTAGGTAGTAGAGAGATTCTTGAAAAATCCTCGAAGTAGCTACTTAAAGCTTTACTAAAAAGGAATCTAAAAACAAGAAGTAAACAACTCTTGTCGCTAAAAATTGGTCAAGTATAAAGGATGGATTTTCCATCCAAAGGCTTTTCAAATTTCCAAGGTAAAAGCACGAGATCGTGAAACGATCATGTGTAGGAATCAAAACCTAGAATATCAAGTTAGAGGTAATGCTTGAAACTTCAAAATTCTTTTAAAGAATTGAAGTGAGAAGGTACTCTATCAAGAGATATTTAGATTTTAGGATAAGCATCGCTCACACACCAATGTGAATATAAAATAAGGTAGTATAGGACACCAGATTTTATACTCAGATTGATTTAGGAAAGATGGCATGGAAAATTGGACCGTAGGAAGATAATTATATTTTAGTCTTAGAATAAATCTTGAAGTTAAATTTAATCCTCAAAGTGATAAAAACTTCAAAGAAGAAGTTTAAATTCAAGGAGGATAAAAGCATGATCTCAAGAATTAAGATACTTCAAGATTAATAAAGTATGAAGAAACGAAGTAAGTAACTTCCAAAATCTTCTTTCTCAAATAAGGAAAAGACTCTTATTTGAATTATGGAACACTTCAAGATAAAGTGTTGTTCATTCAGAAATATATCACGACTTTGACATTGAAATGATCCTTTCGACTAACGAAAGGGACGACTAAGTTCTTAGTGTAACTTGGTAAATTCAATCCTTTGACTCAAAGCAATGCATAAGAATTGCATTTTCCCAGTAAGCAGTCATAAAGATTGAATATTGTCATGAACTTAGTCTCAAGTGAAGCATTAATTTGAGTTTAAAAAAAAACTCTTCAATAGAACCTTAGTGGGTCGACACACCGATGTGAGATACCACACTAGTATCTTGTGGTTGGATGATGTTTTAGATTTATTCTATGAATTTTTTGACAATCTAGTTTATTTCTCTTAAAGATTAAAAAAATGCTTCAATATCTTATTGAAACATATCTTTGAGTAGTTCTTGAGTCATCTAGACTTTGACTCATCGCAAGTTTACGTATCTTCGAAGTTGTAATTGGTTGTACAAAGTTTTAGTTTTCTTCTTTTCGCTTTACGAATCTTTTGGATTTGACTCAGATACGGTATCTACTTCTTTTCACAAAAGTCGAGGGTTAGTTGTTGGAACCCGATAACTAAATTAAACATCCTAGATGAATGATGGATGTTTTGTACAAGAACTTATTCAATCTTCAAAAGGTGATAAGTGCAAGATTGACTTATTTATTTGAGTTTGCTTCCTGTTATTTAGCATAACTCTAATGACTTTCTAGTGTTTTATACACTCTAGAACAGAGAGGTTAGGAATTGCTCATAAGATTGACAATTCCCAAGAACTTCTAGCTAAACTCTTTGAGAAAAATGTCCAATTTTCATTTTGAATTTGACTCGGTCAAGTTATAGTACTGTTGACCCAAAGTAAATGGCAAACTTTCTCCTGCAATTCACAATAGTCCTCCACTCATGTTAAAAAATCAAGTATTCAAGTAACTGTTGGTTGGGAGTAAACCATTGTGCAAACATCCAAGTTCGACGTTAAGGCCAACAAAACTTCAAGTTTTCTTAATCAAATTCAAGTGAATCAAGAGTTCTTAAAGTTTTGATAGGGATAAGAATGCCCCCTTAGTTACTATGTCCATGCACCAATCATGCCCAAAAATGGACTAGTAATTTGAATCCACCCAATTCACATGTTCGTGCCCATATCGCACCTAGTAAAACACTGAATTGGCCAGAGATGTTTTTAGATCCATCCTTATTATTCATTCACTACTTTGAACTTTGACCGGTTTATGGTTGCCTACAGTAGTTATATACCTCTATTTTCGAGGAGGAAAATGTTTTCCAACGGGGAAAGAATGTAATAAAGTAGGTGTATGATCTAAGGGTCTCGCCGGTTCAAACAGATCTAAAACCAGACATCGTTTGGTCACCCGTGTGTATGACCAAAGATCTTGGGACTAGACTTATGTGGAAGATCATGTGCTCTTGTAAACAACCCGTCCACTTAGCTTAGTGGTTAAGTCTCAAGGGTGTTAAGGAGGAGGTCTTGGATTCAACCCCCATGGAGTACATGGGGAGTGTATTTTGCCCAAAGAGAGCTATAACCTTCTAGAAGCATTCACTTGAGTTAACTCTAGTTGAGATACTTGGCACACATGGAGTTACATGGCCGACACTTAAATGGTTAGTATCCGCCTGCCCAAGAAGGAAGTCCCTTGGAGAGAGCTATATATAGAGGCATATTGTTGTGAGAAGAGTCATCTCTCTAGCACGTGGTGGTCGTAATTGTCATTCTCTTAAATTATCTATGTATGTACGTTGGATGATATAAGACACTCACGTCTGATCATGCTTCAGGGCTCTACCTACAAGATTCTTACGAAGGCTCTAAGTTTGAGATTGTAGCCCCTTCTAGAGTCCCTAATCCATCCGACTGAAGACTAGATTTGTTAAGGGATGTAGTATCCTTGACAACATTTTCACTTTTTGAGAAGCTAGCTCCCTGTCTAGGATACGCGATGAACCTCTGGCTGATCTTTTGTTGCACTTAGAGAAGGCCTATGATTGGATTGACTGGACCTTTCTTGAGGACATTTTGCTTTGTATGGGCTTTCCTACTCGTCGGATCCGGGGTGTTGCTTCCCTCTATCGTTCCGTCCATAGCCAGGTTTTACTTGCGCGAGGTCCGAGAGAGAGGTTCGGTATCTCAAGGTCGTTCTTCAAGGTTGCCCATTGTCTCCCACTCTATTTCTATTCTTTGTTGAGACCATGAGCGTTTTCATAGGTCGAGGAGAGAGGTTCAGAATCTCGAGGTCAGTTCGTGAGGGTTGCCCATTGGCTTCCACTCTGTTTCTATTCTTTGTTGAGGCCATGAGCGCTTTCTTGACTGCACAAGACATTGGGTTGCAAGGTGCCAGGCTCCCGGTTAGGGATAAGTATCTGCTGGATGTTGAGTTTGTGGATGATACCATCATTTACTTGCAGAACCGGAAGGCCAACTTGGTCAGATTTCAGCATGCCTGGATAGATTCTGTGACTGGGTGTCAAGATTAACTAGCAGTTTCAGTGGATTCCCTACGGCATGGCAATTAGGTACCTTGGGTGCCATATTGGTCTCGACCATAGTTATTTTTGTATGCGTATGGAATTTTTTCCATACGTATGAAAAAGTATGGGCATGTTTGCCGTATGATTCATTCCGTACTCCATACTTCTCGGACATCATTCTTGAAAATTTTTTGTCTTCATTTTGGGCCTGAAGGTATGCTGAATAGTGTATGTAAGTATGTATAGACACACACATATACATACATACATATATACACTAGATACATACATAAATATTATATATATGCTGTATATATAAGTTTCAGATTTTTAGTATTTTTTCTGCCGGAAGTATGATATCGAGTATGATATTTTAAATGAAATTCCATATTTTTTTCATACTTTCATACCCGTATGCATTTGCCGTATGGTTCACGTATGGAAAAACTATGGTCTCGACCTTACACCTGAGGAACATGTATCTCCCTCCTTCCCATCAAGAGGAAGTTGCTTCATTGGAGCTTTGCTCGTTTGTCTCTGGTTGGGCGGGCTGTGGTGGCTAACGAGGTTCTCTTGGCTACGATGTGGTATATCACCTCCTACTTGATCTTCTCGAGTTCCTATATTAGCCAAATTCAGTTGCTAATAAGGAAGTTTTTATGTCTCGCAGGGACCACAGCCTCATTCAGGCCAAGATTGCTTGGCAGGTTCTCACACATTCGGTGGAGCACAGCGGTGGCCTCGGGATCATTGATCGTGCCTTCCAGAGCAAAGCCCTGTTCGGCAAGTTTATTGTGCCTATTCTTCTTCCTCCCCCTGAGCCTTGGAACGATTTTCTTCTGCAATGGCTCCGCCGTTTTTCTCCTTCCATTGGCCATGGAAGCCTCAGATCAGATAGATTTTTGTTGAGATGAGGAGTACGCGCTTCTCATGGTGCATGGAGGACCACTTGGCTTGCAGTATCTTGAGATTGTGGGAGAAGCTTCCTCCCACTCTTATGAAGCTCACTCCCTCTTGTATTGAGGAGAAGCTTCCTCCCACTCTTATGAAGCTCACTCCCTCTTGTATTGAGGAGAAGCTCGACCTGCCTATTACTTGAAACCCCCTCATCCACTGGGAGAGAGGGTTCATGGTTGGTTCCTACCCGCATGTTTACTTGGGAGAGTTTGCCAGAGGCCCTAGGCATAGTGTGGCTGATTGGCTCAGTTTTTAGAGTCTCTCTCTGGCGTGTTAGCAAGACGGATGTATGGGGATGCAGGGGCATCTCAAATGATTAGGAATGTTGAGGCCACGATTTCGGGGGGCCCGGGGACTCGGGTCGGTCCCAGCCGCAGGCAGCTTGGCTTGGGGCCTTTACGCGGACTGAGGTCTTGATTGTTGTCTGGGGCATCTATCAGGATGGGACTCTCCTCTATGAGATTGACAACTAGGGGCGGATGACTCACTCGCCTATGGAGCCTCGGATCATCGCCAATTGTACCTTTCAACAGATCCGGGTGATTGGCATGCGTGGTCGGGACAAGCACATTGATCTTGATGCAACGAACATTTAGGCTCTGCCTGGTTGGCTTCTCTAGGTCTGGAAGGCTCAGCCGTTATCTCACCTTCTTTGGGACTTGGGGGAGTGGCATTGGCGTGATCCCCTTTCCATGGTGGAGGCCCATACTATTCCATTATTTCGGTACTCTGCTAGGCCGGGGCGGAGGATCATCCAGGCATGAGAGTCGGTCAGTCTCGCTGCGACTAAGTTTTGATGGCACGGTGGGCTTAGAGAGGAGTTCCTTTTGTCCTTTTGGCATAGGATCAGGAGCACCCAACAGTCTCGTCGGGTTGTCATCTTTCCGTGGCTGGTTGCCCACAGAAGCATTGATGTTGGCACGTGGCTGAGCTATGGGGGAAGAACTCCAAACTAAACGGGTTGCGGTTTCATTTGGAGTCACAATGGCATTGTCTTTGGGATTGCCGCTTAGCACAACAGCTTTGGCAAAGGATCTTGAGGCTTCTTACCTAGTGGGCAGGCCTCATACCATCACTTGGGGTGGGGCTGCTTGGGGCTCTCTCTCTCTCTCTCTCTCTGGCCCAACCCTCACTTATGAGCATGAGGTTAAGAGTACAATTATTCTGATTCGGGACGAACAAATTGACATCACTCAGGATCTGCACATCTCTCCTTAGAGCAGTGAGGGAGACCCTTAATGGGAGCTCATCAGCAGCCTCACCATGTGGTTCATTTGGCAGTGAGATGCCCGCGCATCTTCAAGCGGCGCACCATTACTCTGGTCGAGACTCTGAAGGACTTTTGGTTAGAGATGATCCACATTCAACGTGGGCAGTTGAACCGCCTAACCGCCTTCAGGGGGATTCTGACAACACCTCCCAGCGATGCTTTCTCCAATTGTGGAAGAAAGGCCTCTTCTTTACCGTTCAGGGCGACACTATTTGTTGGAGTTACAAGCGAGGTTCCTCGCCTTTTCCCCCTCACCACACTTCCCTTCCTCGGAGATAGAGTTGTGAGGATGAGAGTTTCATCCCGGGTGATCCTTCCCCCTTGTATTTCTTTCTGCTCTCCGATTGGGATTGTAGCCCGTTGGGCGCTTTTACTTACTAATGGAAGGATTCTATTCTCGGGAAAAAAATACAATGCTTAGACCGAAGATGAGCCAAAAGTTGAATATACTAGCGTTTTTTTTTCTTAACGGAGTGTATAAACATCCTTGTCAATTTAGAGTTATTGTAGTACTATCAAAAGTGTGTTTAATAGTTAAAAAAGCACATCAAGAGTAAACCACTATCGGTGGAGCTCGTTGTGCACGCTCTACACTCCCCCCTTGTGTTTGTTTTGCTGAACCATCAACCCTCGCCAGCCCCTCCTGCATTGTAGAGTGTCCCCCTCTTACCTACCTCCTACTGACTCTAACCCCCCCCTCCCCAACCCTGCTCCCTGTCGGCCATTGCACTTCTCTCCCTTCCCCTCTCCATTCCTTCCTACTCTCCTCTTTCTCCCCCCTTTTAAGACGGAACCGCTCCCCCCTCCCCCCTCTTTGAGCTACAACCCCCCCCCCCCCCCCCCCCCACTCCCTCCCGCGGCACCCTAGCCCGCCTTCCCCCTCTCCTCCCCCCTCTGCAGTGTTGCCTCAACCCCCTCCCCCAACTCCTCCCTTGTCACCCCCCCCCCCTCGTGGACCCCTCCCACTCCCTCTTTCTTTCTCGCATCCCCCTCCTCTCACACCCCTTATGGATCTTGGCCTCTTCCCACCTGTCTCTCTTCGTGGGGAGGTGTGTCGCTAAGGTTCTCACGTAGGCCCTTCCCTTTCCTCTCTTGCCCTCTCTTCATGTGCGTGAGAGACAAATGGCCCCGGAGTTTGCCCCACAAAGGGACTCACATGAAGCCCCCTTGCCCGCCTCCACTCCGTCATCCATTCACTCTCCCTTACCGATGAGGGTAGAGTGAGCTTAGCCTCAAAAGTTGAGCGCTTCCTTAGTCATTTCTAAGATCATGGGATCGCGGTTCAGTTGTGGCGAACTCAAGGACCTTCAAAGAAGTTTGCTTTCCGAGGTTGGAATGTTAGTTGATATCTAGACCCTCGGCCATAGCTTCAAGTCAAGTTCGAGTCTCCAAAGGCACTTTCTCTGATGCTTGCTTTATCCTTGATAGTGGTTCGAGCTCGTCGAGCATATGTATGTCCTTGGACACATGGCTTTGATCCGTCGGCAGCTTCTTCTTCAGCTTTCATTCCTAGGGAAGCACGTGGCTTTCCTATGGCAGCTTTCTTTTCTGGCCTCCGCTGGGAGTATCTTCCTTTGTTACCTTACATTGGAGGATCTCTTCGCACTTTTTTAGAGGTCTCGAAGTCGGAAGCCTCTATTGTGGCCAAGGTTGTGGGCCTTCCGTCGATTAGGATCCTCATCTTCGACCCTGCATAATTAATAACAGAGATTGAGCTCCCGCTTCTTTCAGGCGATTGGAAGATACAGAGGGTTTGAGTATTCGGGCCTTCGAAATCAATGTTTTTCTTGTCACAAGGTTGCTCATTTTGCAAAGGTGTGCCCTTCGAGGACTAGACGTCAATCCAGGCAGCACTCTCGACAGAAGCCACACATGCCTCCTAAGTCCGAGTCTTGTTCTTTCTCCCCCCCCCTCCGGCTCCATCAGGCTCTTCGCCTCCACATGAGGTTGGGTTTCGTCACCATCGAGATGCCTCAAGTGTTCCTATTGATCCTTCTTCGTATACCACGAGATGGCAGCATCATGGGCGATGGTAGCAACAGCTCGAACAGAAGCCTCGTCCAGCGCTCGGAAGGTTTTTGTTCCCATGGGGAACTGTTTCAATATATTAGGCATATCTATATTCAGATGCATAGACACGATAGAGGGCTTGCCCTATGGCATCTTTGGAGCCATATTAAAAAAAAAAAATGTACGATTATTTTTAAATAAAAACCACAATAATCACCCACGTGATTTAAAGCACTCGGAACGATTTTTATACAAAAAATTGTTCGATTTTGTTTCGCTAGGTCATGACTCATATTTGCTAGGTTTTTGGCCGATTGCATTTAGACTTCGATTTCCCCTTTCAAGAGAGCCTTGGCTACGCGTGCATACAATGTGTGTGTGTGTGAGAGAAAGAAAGAAGAAAGAAAGAAAGTGTTTTTATGTCTATTAGGAGGCCGAACTCGGCCTATGAGACAAATCGATGTACATGGGTGTATCTTCTGTCTATCAGAGAAGATAAAAGTGCTGAAAAAGAAACTGGTAAAGCTGATACATATCTCCGTGAAATGCGTGTGGAGATACCCATGAAAGGGGGGGGTGTATGGAGTGCGATATCTATGGCAGTCTATATGCAAAGGGGTAGTACAACAAGCATGGGAATGCATCTGAAACGACTAACTAGCTCCATCCTGTGCTAGTGGGCGGGTGTAAGATGTGATACATAGGTAGAGGTGGAGTCAGGGCCATCATGATAGCTGCAACGGGATCAGCCATCATCTGGAATCGTCTCTCCTCCATGGCGCCATGGTGACGAGCCTGGATCTCTGCAATCTGATGTCGGTGATGTCTCGGGGCCCGATATCCTCTAGCACGGGGTCGTCTCCTAGCTCGAGCAGCCTGAGCCTGCTCAAGAGTCACCCCTCTCGATGTGTGGGCTGAGGGGGGGAGGGCTGCAACACGTCGTGGAATAAAGAACTCAGTGAGCTGACTCTGTCTCCCTCCTGTATGGGCTGCTACAGTAGGCTGGAGTAGGGAATCTCTGTGACTTTGTATCTCTAGTAGGAATCGCCCGAGCTGTCGCTGGTCTCTAGAGTCCATGATCTCTCGGAGGGTGGGCTGCCCTGTAAATAGAGTCCCGTATCTACCTCTGATGCCATCATATGCGCTACATCTGCATACAAAGAGAGAGAGAGAGAGAGAGAGAGAGAGAGAGAGAGACTTTTTAACGTCTATTAGAGGCCAAAATTGACCTATGAGACAAAACATATACATCAATATGATCCGATCCACTGCGATCGCAAAAGGAAAATAAAAATATGAGTACGAAACAAAGTATACAAGGAGGGGGTAATAGCTTGCGTCGAGGGTGTGAGGTGCTATGAGTATGCACCCTATATGCTCAGGGGATGAGATACAAATATGATATGCATAGGAAGCAGAAGGTGGGTGGAGTCATAGCCCTCTAGATGCCTAAAGTGGACGTAGGATATAATGCATCGATGGGTAGGGCATCGTGGGGAGCCTCAGAATGCTCTACACGTCCAAATCGGAAGGGGTGCACTCTTGATGTCTCCATATCTCCATGGCATGCGTGCATGAATCGCCTGAATCTCTATCTGGTGGCGACGGGCTCTCCAGAGTAGGGGTCTCGGTCGTCCGCGCTGTTGTCTAAGCTCCTCCAATCTTTGTGATGTGACATCCTGCGTCGGGTTGGGCTCCCGGGCGGCTATGGGTCTGAAGAAATCTGTAATATGAGTCGCAAGAGAAGTGAGGCACGTCGGCACTGGAGCTCTATTAGGAAACGACCTAGAAGGCGCTGGCCTTCGTCTCCAATAATGCCCTAATCTCTCTCGGTCCCCTGAAGAGAAGTGGGTAGTGGTATGTGATATCCTCATATGCCTGGCATCTACATGTGTAGTGCTCCTCGTCCTCCACCTCCTCTCGACACACCTTGCATAATCTCTCGTCCTCGGGGTCTTTGTCGCTTGCCCGGACTCAATCTTGAGCTTGTGTGACGATACTCTAAGCTTCCCAATGGCCACTCTCTCTCCTCGTGCCATGTACGTATCCATGTATGGTGGTCTCTGAATGAAACCATCCGTTGTCACTATCAGGAAGTGCTCTCTGTAGTGTTGTCTCTTTGTGGGAAGAGGCTCCCATGGTGCTATCCATGTCTCCCTGATCTGTACCTGTAGTAGGTCATGACGGATGATCCTGTTCGTCTCAGAACGAGAGAGGGTGATGTAGGGGGAAGAGAGGTTGTACTCAAAAGGAGGGAGGTCGGCAATGCTCATGCCATGGTCTTCCAACCATCGGTAGGTCTGTGCATATCATACTCTCTCATGCCATGTCTCTGCCAAATGTTTGGAGATCTCAAATGCAATCCTGGTGAGTTGGTTGATGGGGAGCTCCCTAACCCTCAGGATAAAGGTCACCAACTCAAAGAGGGCCTCCACCAGCATCAGTGGTGTGCCAAGCTCAGCCCGTATAATGTCATGTGGAACTGAGGGCTTGCTGCGGAGCAAGCGCAAGATCATGGTGACATCGGGCCTCTCAATCTGCATCCACATTGCCGCCATAATGCCCGGTGCCCATACTGCTGCTACGTACATCAGGACAAGTGTCACTAGAGTATCAAAGAGCCACCCCTTAGTCCGGGGCTCCTCGAAATGTGCCTGAAAGCAGCATCTCTCCAATCCGGCAAGCACCGCATAGCCTCGCGTCCACCTGTCTCTCGCTACGTGGGCCATGGGGAACATACCTGTACTGCCCGAGAAGGTGACTCCTAAGTAGACATAAGAGACCACTACCTCTCTCTCTCCTTCAGCTACAATGAAAGAGGCTCGATGGTGTAGTGTCTTCTAGGTGTGGAAGATCATGACCTTGGTCTTGCCAAGGTCCACTGTGAGTCCTCTCTTAGTGCAGAAGGTATCCAGCACTTGTAAATGTGACTGCAGCCCCTATTGTGACTCTGAAAGCAAGACAATGTCATCAGCATATAATAGGATGTGTATTGGCATACCTCCAAGATCTCCTCCTTGCCCTCCTACTCATTATATATACTCCATGATCTCGTCGATGTAGAGACCGAAGAGAGTGGGTGAGAGAGCGCAACCTTGTTTCACACCAATGGTGCTAACATGGCTGACTCAGAGGCCGACGGGGCAACGTACCCTGCCTGTGACTCATGCATATAACACATGGATGACCCATAGCATGTCTAACGGTAGCTGTAACTCTTGGAGTCTCAGTAGTAGTCTCTCTCGCACGACCATGTCGAAGACTTTGCGGAAATTCACAATGCAGTAGCATAGTCTCCGCTTTCTCGCCTTTGCGCTCTCGATCAAGTAGCGAAGCACGAGATATGGTCGATGGTGGAGAAAGTGTGGCAGAAGCCTACATGGCCGGGTGCTCTGATCCTAGCTTCCTCAACATGTGTACTAAGCTCTGCCTCTCTGACTGCCCCATAGATCTTGGTCAAGATATGGCCTATCATAATAGTCCTATCGTTCCCCGCATCCATCAAATCGCCGAACTTGTGGATAGGTGCAATGGTGTGCATAGTCCACGAGTCAGGTAACCCTTCAACCAAAGCACGATTGAAAAGGTGGGCGATCGGGTAGGCAACTACATCGACTTCATATACAAAGTGCTCGCCATGTAGTTGTTGGGGATAAAGGCCCCAAGGACTCTCCTTTTGTATATTTTGACCCTTCCATGTGAAAGCTCTCTTCGAGAGCTTTCTAGACATATTTTTGTTATATTTTTTGGACCCCAAATTGGGGAGTTATAGGCATTTACATTATTTTTATGACTTTTGATCATTCGCCATATGTAAACATGCCCAAATGAGCTAAAAGTCACTTATCAATAAGATTTGGTCCAAATCTATCATAACTTGATTGGGACTTCTTCAACTTCAGCTTCTCCATCTTCTTCTCCAAATTTCTGCACAGGTTTCTCTCTCTACTTTCTCTCTCCTCACGCAGAGGCCCACTCCCTTGGCATTTGGAGCAACCGAGCATACCATGACGTAGCTCTCCGCGGCCTCTTTCAATTGGTATCTGAGCTTTGAACTGTTCCATCGCGACAAAGTTGCTCGAAGTGGTTTTTCACTTCAGCCTTTGTTAAGCTGAAAGCTTTTTCTTGCATTTGGGAGAATTTCATCGCGAAAAACCTTCTTTTTTCGCGATAAAAGTGCTGTTTTTGGAGGATTACTTCAGCCTGAAGCAAAGCTGAAGCAAATTTTGTGCTTTGTAGAGAGTTTCACGCGAAAAATCTCTTTTATTCTTCCTTTTGTATCCCCACAGGTCATTTTCAGCATCCACATTGCTGATTTTTTCATCTACAGGTCTTTGTGGCAGAAATTCTCTCTCATTTCAAGTGGGAGGACATGTACAAAGATTGAGGAAGTGCATACTTGCTGGAAACTTATTACAACAGGTCATTTTTCTGATTTTACAGGTCATATTGCTGCAAAAAATTGGGGCTTTTATGAAAACAAGCACCCATTGACTTGGTTTTGCATTTATGTATGTCTTTTGTGGTTGAAAAACAACAAATTTGTTGTTTTTGATGCAATTACAGCTTGCTGGAATTTTCTGAAATTTTTTGCAAAAAATTTCAGAAATTGATTTTTGCAAGTTTTGAACAGTTTTTGGGCTTAATTTTTCGGCTATAGTCTCGTAAGGTAATTGCGCACAAGACAGTAGGTGAATTTTATCTTTTTTGGTGAAATTTTGAAGCTCTTAGTGTGCAAACATGGCCTCTACCTCCTCGGATGTCAAAAGCTTGTTTGAGATCAAGAGACTTGAAGGTAATGGTTTCGATTTGTGGAAAGAGAGAATGTTGGGCATTCTCTTTCTTAAAGATTGTGAAGGGGCTCTTGAGGAAGTCTCTCTCTCTCTCTCTCTCTCTCTCTCTCTCTCTCTCTCTCTCTCTCTCTCTCTCTCTCTCTCTCTCTCTCTCTCTCTCTCTCTCTCTCTCTCTCTCTCTAGCACGCGGCAAGACTCAGTAGTTGGAGTTCGACGGTCGCGCGGCACAAAGCTCAAATAAAAGAGGCAGAAACGACTTTTAAAAAATTTCTAGAAAAAAGGGCCCAAAAACAGCGTTTATGGGCCGGTCCGTTTCCCAAAAATGGCCGAACCGTTTTTGGAGCGCAGAAACACCGTTTCTAGGCACTATGTTGTGCTCTGAGGTGTCGGTATAGGCGTCTGCACTCCTCATCATACCATCTATTATGTGGTGTATGCCCCAGCCATGTCGCATGTGTGATGCTACGGGTGGTGTATGGGAAGTTGAGGGTAGCAGATGTGTGGAGGAATGAGAACTGGGCAGCGAGGGAGTCCACTGGGGCGGAGGGATCAAGGGAGTAGATGCCCTCTCGGACACGTGAGCTATAGATACATGCTAGCTCGTGCCTAAAGTGGATGGTGGTATGGGCATGTGGTGGCATGGCGATGGGGTGGGGTATGCATGGTGATCCGCATATGGAGAGGGCGAGGTATGTGTGATCAGCTCCAATCGGCATGGGTGGGATGGTGAATGAGGTGATCAGATTTGTCGCCACCAGAGGTCCGATAACATAGTCTACCACACTACCTCCCTCCGGTGTCGTGGGTGGGATGCTCGTGAGGCCACCCGAGGTTGGCCAAGTCCCCATCCCATTATAGATACTGAGACGGTGTGTTGCTCCCATCTGGAGTAGATGTCGGCCAATCAGGTGGGTATGGTGGTGTCGGTCCAGGCTCCGAGTGTAGACATGTCCTCCGCAATGCGAAGAATCTCAGGGTTGTCAAAGTCGTAGGTATCGCACTGATGACACTGAGTGTGGGCATTGAAGTCTCCTACAAGGAAGACTTCACCTGTCTTGGTGTACTCCATAATGGTGTCACTGAGGGAGTCATATGGCGACGGAGTGTCGGGTCCATCCTCAGGGCTTCTCGAGAGTATGTGTGAAACGCGAGCCGATGGGTGCGATATAGCGGACGGCGAAGTACGTTGCTCTCTCCTCTGTGAGCTGGAGGCATATCCACATGAAGCGTGCCTATGGGCTTGTGGCTACCACCTCTAGCATGTGCTATAGAGATTGTCTATTGAGCACGACTACTCTTCTTGATCCTCGTGTAGTGTGCAGCCGCATCTATCGACGGTGAACATACTCCCACCTATAGCCCTCAATCCTCTCCTTCATGAGCTCTCGTGTGTCTCTGTCAAGAAGATCACGTCCTTGCCCTCTATTATCTCCTCGAGGAGCCCTCAGTGTGTCCAGAAAGATCCATTCCATTTCCAAACTGCAATGCGCACCCCCTGCTCCGCTGTCTCATAGGCCATGAATCCGTAGTCGATGGGTCATCCGTCGATGATGACGCGATCGACTCTATATAGGGCACGATATCCCTCTCGTGGGGCCTCAAGGACATGCGACATGCATGCACGTATGTGCTCTACCTGCATCCCTGTAAGGTCGTCGTCGAAGTAGATTGGGGTGTCCGATATAGTGCGTAGTACCGCCCGTCCTCTGAATCTCTACTCCTGGTCTTATCTAAGAACTAAAGGATGAGTGCTCTTGCTCCGTGTGGTGTCGCACCCCGCTCTCCAAGCTTTGGCGAAAGGGAGAGGCTGGTCCACGCAGTATCTGAGTAGGGTGCACAAGGGGTGTCCGTCCTACTCTGGTGATCCGTTTCATTCTATGAGGCCGGAGACACGGACGCCTGCGAGCCTGTGGCATCCGCTCCTCAATGGTAGCCTGTACTATGTGGATCTCCTCCTCCTAGTTGCTCTGCTTCGCCTCCTCTCAAAGGTGTTTTTTTACAACTTCCATCTTTTTTAGTCTCATGTTTGCTTTGAACCACCTCTATGCACTCTTTCTTGATGATCGCCCGGATGTCCTCTAGCCGCGGGGAGATCTCCCCCTCCTCTTGTATGTTGTCCAACTTCGTCCTCATATCCATAAGTATAGTGTGCAATTCCTCTAGATCTTGTGAGTGTTGTTTGCGGATAACGAGAAACTCCTCCCAGAGGAACTGGTTCTCTTTCTCCAAGGCTGCTACCTTGGCTTCAAGGGCAACGACTCTGTGGGTGACCCCGTTCA
>CM035442.1:102200008-102207508 GCA_020310875.1 Ceratopteris richardii | reverse complement strand
TGAAACCGTTTGGTTCTATAGGCAAGCCCCACTGCATAACTCCTCCGAACGGCTGGAAAGGATGAAAATTCCCATTTGGTATCATAGCACTTTGCAATATTGTCAATCCCTTTATTATTGAAATAGCGTGCTGCTGCACCCAAAGTAAGCCAGGGGCGGATTAGTCAGGAAGGAAACAATATGGGGACATGGTCCATGGAGGCAAAAGAGTTTCCTAAATATCGCTCCCGCCCATTCCATTTAAGAAGCAAAGCAGTCTGCTTAAAGCTCCTAACCAACATGGAAAGTGTAGGAGATGAAGTTTGAAGGGGGGTGTGAGAGAAAAACTTATTCCATACATTTAATTTCCATCTTCCTTTATAGTAAACCTCTGCGTTGTCCATTATCTTTCAGAATATCTCTGTCCAAAGAGGCTTATAAAGAGAAGTGATACGCATGATGAAAGCCGTCCGTCTACCCATCATATGGGAGTGAAGATTCAGGATACCCAGACCTCCCCTACTCTTAGGTTGACAAACAAAGTCCCATGACAATAAGACCAGAGCGCGGTTATATACTTTATTCCAGAGGAAATTTTTTATCAAACTACCAAAGGCATGCAAGTGACATTTCTTCCAATCTAACAGCAAGATGTAATACATGATGTAAGGCTTCAAAAAGGATTGCACTATCCTAATCCTGATATGGAGTGGCCATTGCGCTGCATGCCACAAATTCAATTTATTTTTGATCCTCCAAAGCACCCACTGTATTTGATCCTTAGTCGAAACATTAATGCCCAACAGATAGCCCAGATGTCAGAAAATAATACCACATTCAATTTTACGCCCTTGCCAAGAAGGAAAATGAAAGTGCTGCATTGAAATATTGATGAGGGCCGACTTTCCCATATTAATGTTTAGCGAAGATGCCTCCGAAAAGGGAGTCAATGAAGTAAGTATTTTCTAGATATTCTCTTCACATGCTTAGCGAAGATGCCTCCGAAAAGTATCATCTGCAAATCCGACTGTAATGTGTTGGAGATAGAACATCGGTGTAGAGGCCATCGCATAAAAGAGAGGACTAAGAGGACAACCTTGACGCACCGACTGCTGGATCAGAAATGGTGCAGAAAGTCTTAGCCTCTAGGAGATAGAACATCGGTGTAGAGGCCATCGCATAAAAGAGAGGACTAAGAGGACAACCTTGACGCACCGACCGCTGGATCAGAAATGGTGCAGAAAGTCTTCCATTGATTTCTATTTAGGAAATATTGTCCTCATCCAACAAATAAATAAGACGACATAGTTTAAGGCCGAATCCAAGTTTCTTAAGCGTCACCGCAATGAAATCCCAATGCACACGATCAAAAGCCTTTTCAAAATCGATTTGTATGCCAACCAC
This sequence comes from Ceratopteris richardii, assembly GCA_020310875.1. NCBI lineage: Eukaryota > Viridiplantae > Streptophyta > Polypodiopsida > Polypodiales > Pteridaceae > Ceratopteris > Ceratopteris richardii. The sequence continues at coordinate 102,206,125 of CM035442.1, read as the reverse complement.
TTCTTGGCCGGAGTCCAAAGCATGCTCCATCAAAACTTCCGTGGTAAGAATGTTATCATAAATCGATCTCTTGTGAATAAATCCAATCTAAGCAGGGTGCACTATTTTATGAATGAGTGGTTTAAGCCTTAGAGCGAAAATTTTTGCGAATATTTTGTAAATAATATTCATCATTGAGATCGGTCTCCAGTCTCCAACCCGTTTAGGCATGTCCACCTTCGGAATAAGCTTAATTTTCCCTTGTTTGAAGGAATAAGGAATCCTTTGAGTCATCCACATTTCATTATATACATCAAGAAGCAGTGTTTTAAAAGAGGGCCAAAACGAAAGAACAAATTCTTTAGTAAGACCATCCAGACCTGGAGCCTTTCCATTTTTAAGAGATCCGAGAGCCAAAAGAAATTCTTCCTCTGTTATGGAAGTCTCATAAACAGCGGCCATCCATGAGTCCAAACACTGAGGAGTGTGTCTCAGAGCAGTCCAAACACTGAGGAGTGTGTCTCAGAGCATCATGAAGTGCCATAAACCAAGAGTCATCGGTGGAATACGAGGCATCGAATGATTTTTTTTAAGTAAGCATCAGCTATGGAATTCCCATCGCGTAGCTCTTTGTCCTCAATGTCTAGTAAGGAAATAGTCTTTGCAGCATGCTTAGCACGCAAGAAGTCAAAGAAGCATTTTGAGGAAGCTTGTAAATCATTCACCTCCATGCATCTAGCTAGAGCCTTGCGGAATGTATAGCATTACTTTCAGCAATATGCAAACAACTGTAAGCATCACACAAGCGCGAGTACTCCCTCTGAGAAAGCGGAGGACCCATATCCACCTTTTTAGTTAATGAAAAAATAACATGCTCAGCTTCGACTTTCGCTGCTCTCAAAACATTAGAAAAATATTTCCCACAATCTCGAATTACATCCTGCATACCCACCACCAGGGCTTCCCATTTCAGAGAAGCAGAAAGCTTTAATGCAAGCACTTGCAGAATAAGATCATCGACTTTTGCTTTAAACACCGTTGTTCGAATCTAAGCATAATTAAGTCTCAATGGAATCCTTTGAAGTTTATCAGGAATACAGGTTGTCCAATTAGAGTCACAGAGAGAGAACAAAAGCGGACTGTGATCTGAGAGTAATATTGTGGCATTAATCCACATTTTGGACATAGGAGAAAGAGTAGAAGTATGTGAATAATAGCACCTGTCCAACCTACTCATAGCCTTCCTATGCGACCTAAAGTGAAAAGTATAGCGCAAAGTATGGCCTCCGATAAATCCCCATAAATCCTTACAATTCAAAGAGTCCACAATTTCGCTCCAAAAGCCATTTTCCTACGATGAAATCAAGGAAGGGGCAGTTGTACAATCTGCATCTATCTCGACCATGTTGAAATCCCCACACATTATGATACGAGCATTATCCCACAGTTGTAACTGCTCACAAGAACGAACAGCTTGCAAAATATTTTCCCAAGTTTTAACTCTCTCCAATGGAGAATTCGAAGCATACACATTTATGCAGATATAGGACATTAGTAAATGAATAACCAAAAATCTTCCCTGAGGATCATCGAATAATACTTGAAAAGGGATATCCTTTTTAATAATAAAAAGACATCCTGAGTAGCCATTCTTCAGGCCATTGTAATGCAACTGAAAATCCCAACATTCCCGCATGATCATGCTTTTTATGTTCTTGGATCGCTACTATATCCAATTGATGTCTGATAATCCATCTCCGGAGCCTAGTCCATTTTCCATATTGTCCTAACCATTGAATATTCCAAGTGGCTAGCTCCATGATGTTGATGGGGCATTATGGAATGAGTCCAATTGAGCTAATGCCGGAGCCAAATCCTGAAGTACAATATCCATATCCTCATAATAATCAATCATACAATCATCAGCAGAAGGAGTAACGTTGGCTTCATCAGAAGGAGCAGTTGAATAACTAGATTGAAATTTGCTCCGCTTTCCCCGAAGCAGAGCCTTTTTATAGGACACAGGAGTAAACCCATCATTGTCTACCACTCTCTTCCTTGCTTCCTCCCCGTTTCTTCTAGGAAGATCCTTTGCCACAATCTCGCCCTCTCTTCTCTTATACACGTTAAGCTTTACAGGCACGATCGAAGTTGCAGGAAGCACATGTTTTTCCACTGCAATTTCTTTTCCTTTATTGCCTATACCATGAGAGACTGTAGATCTAAGAGCATCATTGTTGCACGTATTCAACACATTAGGTATGTTCCTTGGTCTACCAAAAACTTGTTCCTCTGGTACCAAAATTTTACTGCAAGGACAAGCCGGAATAAAATTCACTCCTTCACTTTTTAAGGTGGGACAATTTTTTGAATAATGACCTAAGTTGCCACAATGAAAGCAGGATCCGGCCATGTTTCCCCATTTGAGATAAATAACAATCCTCCCCACCCTAGGTAAATTTATACCAAGGGTCTTTGGAAATGGTCGGGAGGTATTCCACATCACACAAATTCTGTTCTTATTGGGGGCAGAAATAGGAGTATATAGTAGTTTCCCCAAAACCTTAGCTACCTGCCCAATGCTACTCCATAAGGAGGAGGGAAGGTCTATCAATTCCACCCAAACAGGGCACTTGAACAAAAGTTCTTCTTTCATTGCTTTCACTGGTTTCCAAGGAAAAACATGAGCCATTAAACCGCAGAGAAAAATTGTTTGCTGCTCCAAAATTTGAAGTTTTATATCCCTATCCTTCAGAATCACCTCAAAGAGACCATGTCCTGAGTAAAAAACTTTGTCCAGGACATCCCTTTCCACACTTTCATTAATCCCATGTGCCACATCCACTGCTAAAGGAATGCGAGCTGTATAAAAGAGGAGCAAACCCCTCTCATGAAACATACGGGTCGAGTCCCAAATGAGAGAAGGCTCAATATCCACATTAACCTCTCCTTCAACATTTTCATCCATAGTCAGAGCCTCTTCCATTACTTCTTTCAACTTATTCACATCAAGTTCACTCTGTTGAGGGGATTGGGGCACAACCTCCACCTCTTGGGAATCATTAGGCAAGGGCATGGTGTCACCATGTGAAAGAGAAGACTCCATTTCGAATACACCCGATAACAGACGAGGAAAAAAGAAAGAAAACCCCTAATTGTCACAGCACGCTGTCAATCTAACAAAACCCTAACTTCCAGAACAAAAAAATTACTGCCGCAACCCTAACAGTCACCGCAAGGCGTCGAACTGAGAACCGTCCATAGCGTAGCTTAACCTAACAGTTCAGTGGGTCGTTGTTGTTCAGTTCCACAGAGAGAAGCCAAAAAATCCGTATATACAGACCAACTCTGCCTCTGTCCTCCTCTGTCCTAGTACTCTGTGGCTTCGAACGCTGGCGGAAACCCTATTGTCGAGAACGAACGGGAATATATACAGTCGGCCGACAAAAATCCGTGAAGGAGCACGACGACGACGTCCATATATATATATATATACATACATACATACATACATACATACATACATACATACATACATACATACATACATACATACATACATACATACATACATACATACATACATACATACATACATACATACATACATACATACATACATACATACATACATATACATATACATATACCAAAGTCACAAGGGGACGCGTCCCCGGGTCCTAGGGACGCCGGGACGCCGTCCCCAAGTCATTTGAAGTCGGGACGCTGAATGGGGACGCCTGACGTCCCCTAACACTTCTTGGTCACAGCCTTCCGTCCCGGGGACGCGTCCCGGGGACGCATCTATGTGTGAAAACCTGAACGGGGACGGCTGGGGACGGCAGCAACCGGCGGGAGTTTTTTTTGTTCAAATTTTTCGAATGCATTTTGAGCGCCTAGTTTTGGAGGGAATCTAGAAGGTTCCTAACTCACTTACAAGCATAAATAGAGCCCATTTCAGCTCCTTAACATCACAACTTGGCTTGCTTCCTTGCATGTAGCCTATGTGCATGTGCCATGAACGCTTGAGCTAGCTTCACACTTGCATATTCAAGGGCTTTTCTCTAGTGTCTATCCTCTCAGCCCTCTCTTCCTCCTCCTCATCTTTTCCCTTCTCCTCATAGTATTCTCTCCCTCTATGGCTTCTTCATCGCGAACAAGTGGATCAAACACCAAGAGAAGGCTTCCTACAAGCAAATGGACATGGTGGGAAGAGGTGGAGTCTCCCGTATCCGCCGGAGAAGGAGGTGGTGCAAGACCATGGACTTGCAAGCTATGTGGCTACAAGCGAACGGGTGGAGCAAACAAGGTGCGTGCACACTTACTTCATGAACGTGGACATGAAGTAAGATTTTGTTCGGCAATCACTTCGGAGAAGAAGCAAGATTTACTCAACAAGCTTGCTATTAGTGATGCCCAAACTCATGCTCGTCGTGCATCACAAGCTCCCATCAACCCGGCGTCATTTGTGAGGTCTTCTATGCCGTCCTCTTCAAGAGCGTCATCTTCATCGGCTCCGGTTCATGCTCCTTCTCCTACTCCTACTCCTCCTACTTCTACTCCCTCTTCCACACCATCGGGAATGCCATACGTACGTCAATCACGTCAACAAACGCTTCATGAAAGTTGGAATCCCGTATTGAAGGAGGAGGTCGACACGGCAGTGGCACGTTTTTTCTATCATGACCACATAGCTTTCAATGCGGCTCGGTAAATATCTTATCTTGATTCTATTGTTTTGTTTTAAACTTCAAAGTTCAAAGTTCACTTCCATATGTCATGAGTCATGAATCATAATCCATTACTTATGAATCTTTTCTTCTTTATCATTTTCCATAGATCACCATACTTCAAAGACATGGTAAAGAAGATAGGTGAATATGGAGCACACTATGTCCCTCCATCTTCGGAGAGCTTACGCACCACTCTATTGGAGAAAGAGAAGAAGCTTGTTGAAGCCGCATGTGAGAGCATAAAGAAATCATGGGAAAGAAATGGAGTATCATTGTTGGTGGATGGATGGAGTGATGTTCAACGACGCTCTATCCATGGAGTGGTAGCCTATTCTCGTGGGGAGATGTACTTCATCTCATCACATGATGCATACGAGACAGGGAAGTCAGCTGATGTACTTGTGGCGGAGTGGGCAAGTGCCATAGAGATTGTGGGCCCTTCAAATGTTGTTTGCATTGTAGCAGATGGAGAGCCTTCAAATAGAGCTGCAGGTGCAATCATTGAAACTATGTACCCTCACATTATTGTTTGCTTTTGCATGGCTCATTGTTTGAATAATATTCTCAAAGATATTGGGAATTTGGATTGGATTTTGCCTGGAATTAATGAGGCAAACTCATTGGTTAGTTTCATCAACAACCACACACTTGTGAAGAATGAGTTTAGCAAGAGGTCTGCTCTTGCTTTGCTCAAATATTCAGACACCAGATTTGCATACAACTTCACCATGTTACACCGCGTAGTGAAATGCAGTGGTGTCTTGAGAGGGCTCTTATTGAGTGATGAGTTTGCAAGGATGCCAGAGGCTTCTACTTCGACAGGAAAGCACTTTAGAAGGTTAGCGGATGATGCAACATGGTGGGAGAACATTTCTCACATTGTGGATATTGTGCATCCACTTGTGCACTTGCTAAAAATTGTGGATTCCATGGAGCCGTGTATTGGTAAAGTGTTTGAAGCTATGGATCGCACAATTGAATCACTGAAAACATTGGTGAAGGATAATGACAGGTATGAAGAAATTTCAGCTATTTGTGTTAGCAGGTGGAATGCATACTACTCCCCACTTCATGCGGCTGCATACATGTTGGATCCAGAATTTCAAGATAAAAAACAATATTCAGATCCAGAGGTAGCTAAGGGATGGAGGATCATATTAGAGAGGTTTGTCCCAGATAGTGCAACTAGAAGACTTATCAGAGATCAACTATCCAAATATAGGACCGGGAAAGATGCTTCATATGCATGCGCAGATGCCCAGGAGGATAGGTTACGTGTTGGTGCTGCCCTATGGTGGGAAGATTTTGGTTTTGATGGTCCAAATCTTCAACAGTTGGCCATTCGGATACTTAGTCAGGCTTGCACTACGAGTTGCCTTGAGCAACTATGGAGTGTGTATGGACA
>CM035442.1:102142508-102187508 GCA_020310875.1 Ceratopteris richardii | reverse complement strand
AAATCACGTACCTCGACGGAGGGGGGAGGGGATGTTTGGACGGATGATGGAGAGGCTATCGTCTCCAAAAAACCAAAAAAAAAAAAAAAAAGAAAATTAAAAAAAAAAATGCCATAAGGAAAGCCCACATGAACCTCCAGAAAAACCCCACATACCCTGGATTTTTTTTTTTTTTTTTTTTTTTTTGGGGGGGGGAGGGTTTGGTGGGAAGGGGGATGCAAAGGTATATGTGTGTGTATGGAGGGGGAAATAGGGGGAAGGGAGGGGAGGGGAGGGGAGGGGAGGGGAGGGGAGGGGAGGGAGGAGGGAAGAGAGAGGCTATCGTCTGCAAAAAAAACCACATGCCTGCGTAGGATGGAGGCAGGGTGGTCATGGGGGTTGGGAGGGCGGAGAGGGGGGGGGGGGGGGAGGGGGGAGCAATGGAAATGGGTGTGGGTGTGGGTGTCGGGACGGGGTGAGGTGTGCAAGTGTGGGTGCGGGGAGGGGGGAAGGGTGGATGTGGAGGATGGAGTGCAAAAATGCCATTTATACCTGAGAAAGCCCCACATTCTGGAAAAACCCCACACCAAGAAAACCACATATCACTCCAATAAAATCCCCACTTCTCAAGGAGACTCCGATGAGGATGGGAACGGGGATAGGATAGCAATGCTTATGCAGATGGACTAGCACATGGAAAATCCCACATATTGCTCCACAAAAACCCTATATTCGAGCAAGGTGCCACAAGAGAGAAGAGTTGACCTCCATTTGGGAGACATGGGAGGGAGAGGGGGAATGGGTTCCATGTTGTAGGCAGAGAGGGAGGGAGATTGGGGGTGGGTGGAGCGGGGTTGTGGGTGAGATGGTTTTTTCTCTTTTTCTTCTTTTTTTTTTTTTCTTTTTGTTTTTTTTTTTTTTGTTGGGGGGGGGGGGGGGTTGGGTTGGGGAAGAGAGGCTATCATCTCCGATGAAAACCCCACTTCCTGATGTACAAACTCTCATGCATCGAAAGCAAAAACCGCACGTACCGGACCTCAAAAACCCCACACACCAAATATTAAAACCCCATGTCGCAAAACTCAAAAACCCCACGTACTGAGACTCAAAAACCTCACATACCAAAATATAAAACCGGAGCTTAACAAGCCCTCAGGATGGTTGGGTGAGCAAAGGGGGATCTCCCTCGAAGAAAACACCACGCATCTGAAGCAAAGGTCCCACACACCAAAAACAAAAACAGCACGTACCAACACGTAAAACCCAAGCCTCAACATAGCCACGTGTGGGATATCCATGAGAGGAGGGAAGGGGCCATCTCCAACAAAAGGGCAAACTTTTCCTATTAGAAACCCCATGAACAACCTCTAAAAATGAAATTTAACAAAGCAAAGGCAATGAAGCATAAGATGGTGTGTAGTAGAATTCATACATAATATTTGAAGAACTCTAATCCCCATGAACTCCACAAAAACCATGTCATCTCCCCAAAAACGTACGGCTTAACCACAACCTAAGGGATAATCAAAAGGGACAGCATAGAGCAAAGCACATTGGCATAGGGGATCTCATAGCAGGGTTGCCATCCATGAGCAAAATGAGTTCATGGACATGAAAACTCGGGTGAGACACATTCATCATACAAAGACACTATGCGTATAAACATCTCATATGATCTCCGCTGCCCTAGAATGAGGGGAATAAGCGACGACGGATGGAGAAACAACAAACCAATCATGCTCACTAACATGAACATCGTATTCAAACCTTACGCCTCACAACAAATAGACCCCATATAGAAAGCATTCATACCTTAATCCTTTCAATAAAAAGAGGATGCAGCACCAGAACTTCTTGGTAGGTCACCCATCCCAGTTCTATTTTGGCCCAAGCATGCTTAACAACCGAATTCTGATGGAATCCGGTGTATCAGTGCTCTTAAGACCACACCACACCCATAGACTCACCTTTGCTCTTCTTATACCAAGACAAGCATACATCAATCTATCTAGTCATGTTAAGAGTCTCCCCACCATGGCACATTATAGATTGTTTTCGAGCGAATGCAACATGCACAAGGTATCATTGACATCAATCAAAAACCCCACGAATCGCAATGAAGAGGGGACAAATCAGTGCAGAGACAGGCTGAATCTCAATGGATCATGGCAAAAAGGCTACTTTGCCTCTTATAATACCCAGCCACATATTTAAGTCGTCTACAAAGGATTCATCTCCCCAATTGTCTGGAATTGCAGTTCAGAGCCCTTAAGGCGGCTACTTCCACCACCTCTAGGGAGGTTCTCGGCACATGCTCTCGGGGATACACCAATGCCCCTACTACTAGTTGGGCAACAATTGGGAGGTAGAGAGCACCGTTTCTAGCATGCATTTTAACTTGGAGGCATTCACTCATAATCCTACAATGGTAGCTTCGCGCCACTTCTTCCCAACCAAGTGCAATGACCAATTATGTGAATCAAGGGTTCCTCTTGTACTAAGTTGAATTACTATTGCAGCACAGCTCATCAATAGGGTAAAATTAACTTGTCTCATGACAGTCTAAACCAAGCTCACGTTCCATATTGGTGGGTGAACAATCCAACACTTGGCGAATTCTACTTCGCAATGATAGGAAGAGCCGACATCAAGGAATAAAAAAGCATTGACTGCAACCAGCCAATTATCCATGTGGTAACTTTTCAGACACTTCTACCTTCTAATTCTGAAAGACTAAAGGATCGATAAGCCATGCTTTCACAGTTTGTATTCGTACTGAAAATCAAAATTAAATAAACTTTGGCCCTTTTGTTCCACACCAGATTTTTGTTCTTGTTGAGCTATCTTAGGACACCTGTGTTATCTTATGACAGATGTAACACCCCAGCCAAACTCCCCACCTGACAATGTCTTCCACCTGGATCAGCACGCAACCACACCTTAAGACTAGAAGCAAGTGCAGAGCCCTTCCTTCACTTCAGGGAGTAAGTAAAATAACGTTAAAAGTAATGGTATTTCACTTGCACCAAAGCTTCTCGCTTATTCTACACCTCTCAAGTCATTTCACAAAATCGGACTAGAGTCGAGCTCAACAGGGTCTTCTTTTGCCGCTGATTTTTCCAAGCCCATTCCTTTGGTTGTGGTTTCCCTAGATAGTGGATAGGGATAGTGGGAATCTCATTAATCCATTCATGTGCATCACTGATTAGATGATGAGGCACTTGGGTACCTTAAGAGATTCATAGTTACTCTCTCCATTTACCCGCACTATGACATTCAAAGAAGTGGGGAGAAATCACATTGCTTCAAAATCAGCAACGACCATGGCAATGCTCTGTCTTAATTAAACAGGAGGATTCCCCTTGTCCGTACCAATTCTGAGACGGTTGTTCATGTGAAGAGATGGATAGGTATGTGCTTGAAGATGAAGAGGTGTTGCAAAATCCTTGATCTACACCAGCCAAATGAACTCCAAGAGTATGTGGGGAGCCCTTTTAGCTTTCCAATGCATGTATTAGACACCCTATGTACCTTGGAACATCACTCTCAAAAAGATAGATCAAAACAAATAAGTTGGAGTTAGCTCAGAGGTGAAGAACTTGCTATTTTGGTTCATACACCTGTCCAGTGTTTTGCATAATTATCTGAGCACAGCAGCAATTAACTTAATTCCTCTTGGGGAAGTCTAGTTAACTTAAAGAGCTGACTTTCAAGAGTAATCTCATCAAAAATAATGAACCACACACTGAGAGTAATGTTTAGCAAGTGATGACATCATCCCGATTTTCACGGGCTGCTACAGTAATGCGACCAATGAGCAGAAAAATGAACATAACTCAAGATTTAGGAACCCAATGATCATGAAAATTTGTATCCTTATACTCGACAGTATGATGAATCTAACAAGCTTTAAATCATTGAATTTGGGTAAGTACACACTGAGAAACAGCTCTGACAAGATGAATAAAAAAGTCGGGTACCTGACAGAGAAGTGAAAATGAACAGACAGGGTTGACTTCAACTGAACATAACTGAAGATTGAAACACCCAAATGAAATGAAAATTGGTGAGCATATAGTAGACTTATAGAGCTAACTTTACCAAGTTAAATCACTGAAAATGATGCACCAAGCTCAGAGAAACGATCTCTACAATCTGAATGAGAAAACTGAGAGATATGGCAGTGAGTAGTACACTTCACAAGAACATCAAAATATGAACTCAAATGATCATGAAAATGAAAGTATATTGATTGTACAATACAATGGACTTACTGATATATATGTGTGCCTTGTAATCACACCTTGATATGGCATAAAGCTCAGCTCTTGGAGGTCTTCACATAACCACGACTAAGACTACCATGTATTTATAGTTGATCTTGGGAGGCTAACTTCCCTCAATCACTCTCCAATGAATTAGTGATTGATTTGATTCTCTATCTACTACAAATCACGATTACCTGTAGACCAATCATAGCCTTGAATTTGCAAAGCTTTGTACTATCCAATGCTTTGGTTAGAATATCTGCACATTGTTGATGAGTGGACACATATGATATTTGAATCTTTTTGCTTAGAACCTTCTCTCTTACATAGTGATAATGTTGCATGAAAAATAGGATTATCAGCCAAATGAATAGAACTCATATTGTCACCATAAATAGTTGGAGTTCCAAACTCCAATCCAAGATCTTTGAATAATGTCTTCATCCACATAGCTTCTTGTGTAGCTATGGCAAGACCTCTGTATTCAGCTTCAGTAGAAGCCAGCCCAATCTGCATCAGAAAATAGCTTCAAACCTAAACCGGATACATAAGGATAATAAAGTCCTTCATTTATGGTTCCTTTGAGATACTTGAGAATCCTTTTGGCAGCATCCATATGTGGTTTCCTTGGTGTGTGCATAAATTGACTTAGCACACTCAGACTCTAACATATATCTACTCTTGTCAATGTGGCATAGTTGAGACTACCCACTAGACTTTGATATGATGTGATGTCCTCTATGAGTTCACCTTCGTGTGAGCTCAATTTGTGATTGACCTCCATTGGAGTACCTTCAATCTTACAATCTTGCATCTTGAATTTTGCCAACATGTCCTTAATGTACTTTCTTTAAGTGAGAAACAAACCATGATCTTTGTAGACAACTTCCAAACCTAGGAAGTAGGTAAGTGAACCCAAATCACTTATCTTGAACTCTTCTCTGATCTGATCTTTGATCTTCTTCATACCATCTGCATCATTTCCTGTCAATATAATATCATCTACATATACACATAGGTAGATGATCTCAGAATTACTCTTTTTAATAAAGAGTGGAGGATTTGCGTTGCTTGGTTGAAAGCCTTTGTCCTGCAAGAATGAAACAAATCTGAAATTCCAAGCTCTTGGAGCTTGCTTGAGACCATACAATGCTTTGTTAAGTTTACACACATAATCAGGATAAACTTGATTCTAAAAACCACGTGGTTGTGCCATATATACCTCTTTTGTTATCCAACCATTCAAGAATGCATTCTTTACATCTAGTTGAAGTATCTTCCAATTCTTGGAAGAGGCAATACTAAGCAAAACCCTAATAGTAGGCATCTATGCCACAGGAGAGAAGGTCTCCTCATAATCAATTCCCTGAGTTTGTGCAAAGCCTTTTGCTACAAGCCTTTCCTTATACCTGTTAACGGAACCATCAGAATTCTTCTTGAGTTAATAGACCCATCTTGAGCCTATTACATTCATGGATGAAGTCTTGGGCACCAAATCCAAAGTGTTGTTTTCCTCAAGTGCTTCAATCTCTTCCTTCATTGCATGCTTCCATTCTGTTTTTGCTTTGGCCTCTTCAAATGATGATGGCTCCTCTTGGTTTATGTCCTGTGCTATGTAGATGGAATGTTTAGTTACTAATGAGGTGTTAAGCCCATACCTTTTTGGTTTTTTCTTTTCCCTCATAGATCTTCTTAGGCCATGATGTGATGATTCTGCCTCATGTCCAAGTTCCTGCAATTTTTCTTTACCTTTAGACTTCCATGCTTTGATCTTTTCTATCTTAGATTCTTCATCACCCTCCGAGGTGTCTTGTTCTTCAATCTTTGGTTGTTCTCTACCAAGCTTTGGAAAATCTTCTTCAAGATCATATGGTAAATTGACCTTCCTGCATGAATCTTCATACCATGAATTGTTTTCATCAAAAACTACATCTCTGCTTACCAAGAAGTTGTATAACCTGTAACCCTTTTGATTGTTGTCATATCCAATAAATACACACCTTTCTGCCTTTGGATCCATCTTGCCTCTAACCTGTGAAGGAACATGAGCAAAAGCAATACATCCAAAAATTTTACAATGATCTAAGCTTGGTCTTCTTCCATTCCAAGCCTCATATGGAGTCATCCCATCAAGGGATTTTGAAGGTAACCTGTTAATCAAGTAAATGGCTGTCAAGGTGGTTAGGTTCGTAAGGTTTGGTACGGGTAAGGTACATGAACCGAATCTTACCTCCGGGGTAAGGTTCGTAAGATACGTTAATATATATATATATATATATATATATATATATATATATATATATATATATATATATATATATATATATATATATATATATATATATATATATATATATATATATATATATATATATATATATATATATATATATACAACACGCTCTAATTGTGCGACACTCAAACGATTTCGTAGTTTGGTGTGCACAAGGGAATATGAGCTCCAATTATGCTCACATGCACTCAAAGAAGCATCCTACGTACGTTATAGCAACAAAAATTCATCAAAATGTAGGAAAAAAATAGGCATTGAATACTATTGCACTCTTTTACATGTGAGAGAACTCGCAATGCAACAGGTGCAATGGTAGGGTGACCATAACCATAATGCTTCCACCACTCAAGAGGCCGCATAGTCACCTCCTTACGAAGCGAGGTAGTCCTGCCATAAGCAATACCAACATTGCTCATGTAGCCAGTAAACTCACTATCGAATATGAGTTGCTCATCTGGTGTCAAGATGTGCTCCATGTACCGATCCTTCATCAACCAAAGACTCGTCTGCGCCCATAATGTAGGTCCCTTGAAAAAGGGATACAAGAGGGCTGAAAATCCATGGATAGGACGAGATAGTGTTCTCCATCGTGCATCCACCAACTCTATGATATCTTTCTTCCTATAAAATAGAAACATTCATATTTATCATTTAAAAATTAATGTTCTAAGAAAAGTGTAAATTTCAATGAAACATATAAAAATTACTTATCAAGTGATAATGTCTTCGATGAAGAGATAGCCTCTCGCATCTTCGTGTACATATGGTATACAAGACCGAGAGTAGATCCCTCTCTGTCCATAATACGTAGCACAATGTATATGCATCTCAACACGGGTAATATGGTTGTAATATCAACCCAAAAGATGTCATCCAACACTTTGCGTTGCACATATCGTGCAAGCTCAGTGTTTGCCGTATGCATGGAAGCCCATCGATGATCAATCGCACATATGCGCAAAGCATCGCTGAGTGTCTAGAGTCTTTGAAAAACCATGTATATATATCCAAAACGGGTGTCTGCAAGACTAATCATATCCACTGAACTATGACAACGGAAAATAGCAAGTTCCTGATGGTTTTTGCGTATAAAAGTCACAATCCTCTTTGCATCACTCACTAACGGTGCAAGCCAAGACGATTTGCCTATGTCTTCAAAAAAAAGATCAAGGCAATGTGCAGCACATGGAGTCCAGACAATACTAGGAAACTCTAGCTCTACCATATCCCCCATCCTTTTGCAATTGGAGGCATTGTCAGTGATAACTTGTACCACATTCTCAACCCCAATCTCAAGGATAGCGATCTTTATATGCTCAAAAATAAAGTCCCCAGTGATGCGGACCCCTGCACGACTAGCATCAATGGCTCGTAGGAAATATGTGCCAAGACAACTAGATACCAATATATTGATAATGTGGCGTCTCCTAGTGTCACTCCATCCATCGGATATAATGGAGCAACCATAGGTCTTCCACCCCAATCTAATTGGCTCTAGTTGTACTTCTATCCGGTCCTTCTCTTCATCTAACATGGGTCCACGAAGTCTATTATAATCCACCCCATGCCAATCATCACAATGACCAACCTCGGCTATTGCTTTCACCATTCTTCTCCAAGCATCTGTCCTCACTACATTGAATGCTAAGTTGCACTGAAGAATGCATCGTTCAATCTCTATCTCAGCAACTTTCTGATGTTGCTTTTGCAATGCAGAAGACAACATAGAAGAATGTAAGCTCCCTTGCCTAGGTTTGTGTGTAGGAGGGTGACAAGAAGGGGATGTGGACACATCCTCTTCCTCTCGTTGAGAGACTATACGAGCTCTCTCTGTTGCTTGACTAGAAGAAGGATCCACATCATCCATGACCTCAACATATGAGGCTGCCATCTCACGACGACATGCTTCCTTTCCTTGTTGAGCAACACGATGTTCATTTTTTATAGCCTCTGCTATTTCAGGAGGCACCTTCTCACATGCAAAGATGCCTCCTCCTCCTACACCAGATACATGATTTATATGACGTGTTGTGGTAGTGGAAAAACTCCTACCAGAGTACTTGCATGTCCATTTCCGAGTACCAGACCCGGATGCATTTGAACCACTAGCCAAAGTATGGCTAACGGTATGTGCATCCCAAACACTGGAACGGCACGAGGCATGATAATAAGTCAAGAGTAGTGATGAGTTGAAGTCTTAATGGAAATCAGAATTATGAATAAAAAAGGTTGTCTGATTGATGACATACTCAATGAGAAGAAGGCTGAAGCTGAATGGAATACAAAAATGTATTGCAAAGCTGAAAATCGACTCTTGAGCACACGGTTAGTTCAAGACTCAAGCACGTAGGCTGCCGCTACACACACTTGTCACTCATGAAAGAGCTCAAACTTCAAGGTGAATAGTGTGATGAGTGCAAATGCGAGCTCTCGGGCTAAGGATGCATGGCTTAAACCTTATCGGGTTGAGGCTTCTACTTCTAAGAGGGTGTGGCTGCTGGCGATGGGCTGCACTCAGGAGTCCTCACGCTTCCTCTCGACAATAATTGCTCTCGAGCACTGTTATGAAAATGGCTCGAGTTTCAAAAAAAACAACCTAAACTAACCTTGACGACGATTTCTGGACGAACCGAATTTCCGGTTCACATCTGAACCGAGCCGAACTGATTGGAAGTACCTATACTTCCGGTTCGCGTACTGGGGCTACCATGGTGGCTGTAGATACAACCTCAGCCCATAGATAATTAGGCAAATGCTTTTCATTTAACAGTGGACCTTGCAGCTTCAACAATTGTCCTATTCCTCCTTTCTGCCACTCCATTTTGCTCAGGAGTGTACCTTGTAGTTACCTCTCTTTTGATTCCTCTTTCTTGAAGAAAAGAGTCAAACTCATGGGAGAAGTATTCTCCCCCTCCATCTGACCTTAGCCTTTTTAGTGATTTACCTGTTTGATTCTCCACAAGAGCCAAACATGAAAAAACTTCATCTTTGTGTTTCATAAAGAATAGGATAGTCCATCTGCTCCAATCATCAATAAAGGAGACATAATACCTTGATCCAGATATTGAAGCTTCTTTGCTAGGTCCCCATACATCTGTATGAACCAACTCCAAGAGATCTCCATGCATATAACCTTTCTTCATGAATGGTAACATGTGAGACTTTCCAAATTGACATGCACTACACTTATAAATCATATGTTGTTTTGACAAGTTAGGGAGTCCAAGTACACTTTGGTCCCTGCAAATTTGCTTTAATGACCTTTCACCAATATGTGCTAACCTTTTGTATCATACTTCCAATTCTGTGAGTGTCTGACTACCATAATTAAAGAGAGCAATGTTTCTAGTGTCTTGTAATTCAAATGTGAACAATCTACCTGCCTTTTCACCTTTTGCAATTCTTCTGAATCCTTGACTTGGATCTTCAACAAATGCTCCTGCTTTTGTGAACCTGACTTGCAACCCTTTCTCTACTATCTGCCCAACACTTATCAAATTCTTTGTAATGGTAGGGACATAGAGTACCTTATTGAGTAGGTTGATGTTTCAATCATGTGCTTTGACATTGCCTATTTTCTCCACAGGATGTCTTGTGTCATCTCCTATTTGAACCTCATGCTTATTCCTTGGATCTTCTAAATCTGATAGGAGTGCCACATTTCCTGCCACATGATTTGAACAACCTGAATCTATGTAGAAAACATGCTGATCAGATTTACCTTGTGGCATAGCCATGTTCATGATCAATAATGAATCCTCTTTGTTTGAGTCTTCTGTGTATTTATTGAAGTCTCTCCTTCCTTTGTAGCCTCCTTGATAGTTTGAATGATTGTAGTTGTTGTAGTTGCCATGATAATTGTTGAACCTTCCTCTTGAGACCCCATAACTTCCTCTATTGTATCCTCTACCTCTTTGATTCTTGGAATTCGTAAAGCAATTTTCAGTTGTATGATTAGTTAATCCACAAATAGAACATGAGTTGGAGTCTTGGGATCTCCCTCTGCCTTGTCTACCTCCTCTTCCTCTACCTCTGCCATGTCTTCCTCTACCTGCATAGTTAGCTTGATATGTACCTGCTTCATCATCCACTTTCTTTGCCTTTCCTTTGTTATCTTTGGACTTGCTTTTACAGTGTATAAAGCTGAAGATTGATTACCTTTAGAGCTTTCTCCATTTTCGATAAGCTTTGCCTCTTGAGTAAGAAGTTGTCCAATGAGTGTATTGAAATCAGGTACATGCATGTCCATGTACAAATCCATAGATGTGGTGAATGCTTCCCAGTTGTCATCTTCCTTCAAGCCGTTGATGACCTGCCTTACAATTTGCTCTTCATTTGTTACCTCTCCAATGCTTCCCAACTCATCTGCTATGTCCTTGAGCTTTGTGACAAAATCAGTCACATTTTGTTTGGGAGCCTTCTTGAGAGTTGTGAAATCCAGCCATAGTTGAAGAGAAGAAAGCTTCAAGTGCATCCCACACTTCCTAAGATGTCTTACAACTTCTAATGTGAGGCAACAAAAAATCTGAGATAGAGTTGAGGAGATAAGACCTTGCAAGTTCATCCTTGGAGTGCCATGTGCTCAATCTTTCTTGCTCTTCTTGTGTTGGTTGACTTTTGTTCCTGAAACTTGGAATAACTTCATCTGCAACCACATAACCATATAAACTTCTACCTTGGAGATAAGCTTCCATTCTTAATGACCAAGATGAGTAATTACCTCTATCCAATTTGTCAATTGATGAAGGAAATCCATCTGCCATCCAACCTTGCTCTGATACCACTGTGAAGAGATGGATAGGTATGTGCTTGAAGATGAAGAGGTGTTGCAAAATCCTTGATCTACACCAGCCAAATGAACTCCAGGAGTATGTGGTGAGCCCTTTTAGCTTTCCAATGGACGTATTAAACACCCTATGTACCTTGGAAGATCACTCTCAAAAAGATAGATCAAAACAGATAAGTTGGAGTTAGCTCAGAGGTGAAGAACTTGCTATTTTGGTTCATACACCTGTCCAGTGTTTTGCATAATTATCTGAGCACAGAAGCAATTAGCTTAATTCCTCTTCGGGAAGTCTAGTTAACTTAAAGAGCTAACTTTCAAGAGTAATCTCATCAAAAATAATGAACCACACACTGAGAATAATGTTTAGCAAGTGATGACATCATCCCGATTTTTACGGGCTGCTACAGTAATGCGACCAGTGAGCAGAAAAATGAACATAACTCAAATTTTAGGAATCCAATGATTATGAAAATTTGTATGCTTATACTAAACAGTATGATGAATCCAACAAGCTTTAAATCATTGAATTTGGGTAAGTACACACTCAGAAACAGCTCTAAAAAGATGAGTAAAAACTAAGACTACCATGTATTTATAGTTGATCTTGGGAGCCTAACTTCCCTCAATCACTCTCCAATCAATTAGTGATTGATTTGATTCTCTACCACAAATCACGAATTCGTGGCTCCTCTTTCCCTTTTTGATCAAGTGAACTCAACCACTTAAGATTCTTTCACTTTTACATTAAGTAAACTCTTCAAAAGTTACAAGAGGTAGTTCACAAGTGAACTTTACAAGAGGTAGTTCATTTTAAGGCTTCTTCTACGACTTTGTGGGACTCAAGCCAATACTTAGGCTTGTCATAGACTTGCTCCAACAGTTCACCACCTAGGGAGGAGCGCCCCGAAAGACGAAGTTCTGCGGCTACTGGTCCGCGGGCACTCAAAGGCCCGCCCTCGCCATGGGGATAGCTCGAGAAGACCCTCCCTCCCTCCCTCCCTCCCTCCCTCCCTCTCTCTCTCTCTCTCTCTCTCTCTCTCTCTCTCTCTCTCTCTCTCTCTCTCTCTCTCTCTCTCTCTCTCTCTCTCTCTCTCTCTCTCTCTCTCTCTCTCTCTCTCTCTCTCCACTTGCTAGCACTATCGGGGTGAAGCAAGGATGCACTCTTTCACCCACCCTCTTTGGTCTCTACATTTATGAGATAGTAGACTACATACAGCAGCAGGGGGGTGATGCCATTGAGGTACGCGGGTCCACTGTCCATATTCTTTTATATGCTGATGATATTGTACTAGTTTCAGAATCTGCAGAAGGTCTACAGCATCATTTACATGGCCTAGATGACTTTTGAACACAGAGAGGGTTATCTGTGAACCTTGGTAAAACCAAGGTCATGATCTTTCATACATCAGCACAGGTACGCAGACATAGTTTGTTCACGGCAGCGAGTGGACCCATTGAGGTGGTCGGATCATATGTTTACTTCGGAGTGACATTTACGGCAGCATCAGGGGTCTTCTCTATGTCTCAAGCAGCACGTGACCGCATCACACGTGGGTATGCAGCACTTGCCTTGATGGAGAGACAGTGCCACCAGGCATATTTTCAGGAGCCCCGCACAAAATGGTGGCTCTTTGATACTTTGGTTACACCGGCGCTCATGTATGGGGCAGCCATATGGGGACCAGGATTAGCCACATCAGTATGGACAGCATTAGAGAGGCCACAGATCCTCATGATTTCCAGACTTATCCGGAGCAAGCCTTCAGTACCACATGATATCATTAGAGCAGAGCTCGCTGCACCACCGATGCTAGTTGAGGCACTATTCCAGACAGTATGCCTTTTACACAGACTCCGCAGCATAGATACAGAGCGCATTGCTTATCAGGCTTTCCAGGCATCACGGGACATGGCATTAGCAGGCGACACCACCTCATGGTATGCACAGACACGAGACTGGCTGGCCCACCACGGCTTTGACATAGACAGGCTACCACCACTACAGTACAACTCACATGCACACACCTACTCGCTCTCTCATCAGGAGAGGAATAGGATCATTCGTCAGGAGATATGGCATACATACATACAGAGGACATGGCTGAGCCCTAGGGGTACATTGCCACCGAAAATGCTCTATTACCGTGAGCATTTTCTACATATATCGGACGAGGGCTTCATCGAGATTCCGAAATACATGCAGACATATCTACCCCACCAGCTTCGAGTCTTCATTGGGCAGCTCCAGGTTTCATCACATCAGCTCGAGATTGAGAGGGGTTTATCCAGGGGAGTCCCTCGTGAGGAGAGGTGGTGCCCAGTATGCGAGACAGAGGTAGAGAGTGAGGAGCATTTTGTTATCAGATGCCCAGCATATGTAGACCTACGAGCACATTTCCAGATAGAGGAGTCACTCCAGTTATGCATGACTATGGGAGACCAGCGACGCTTGGGACGCTTCCCCGAAGCAGCATACGAGAGGCGAGATCGGTCACTCCAGCCCACACATCAGCCACGGGTGAGTACACAGCAGACCATTACCCAGTTTTTTCAGCGAGCTGAGCTACATCAGAGACGTCCATCTATAGGGCTCAGGCTCCACCAAGCAGCAGCACAGAGAGCACGGCGCCGACCACGCATGGGCAGATATCATCGACCACGACTATATCAGGAGGATATCTCATGCATCAGGACAGCCTACGACCACATGATGGAGCATAGGCGCACCACCACCCCATGGGTTGTCTTCCTTCAGGAGGCACTCAGACCACCCCCGATGTACCACATACTACACCCACCTCCACCCATTCATCGGTAGCTAGGGTGTTTTACTCACACTTTTACTCACATGTCCCCCATGTATTAGGTGGCCACTATATGCGGAGTCAGAGCCACATCTCCCCATCCTTTTCCAGCTTTATATATATCTTTGTGTCGCGATATACCTTTTATTTCATTTCATCCTCTACACAGGGTTACTACACTTGTACATGGTTTTTGTCTCATAGGCCAAGTTTGGCCTCCAGAAGACGTTAATATGACTCTCTCTCTCTCTCTCTCTCTCTCTCTCTCTCTCTCTCTCTCTCTCTCTCTCTCTCTCTCTCTCTCTCTCTCTCTCTCTCTCTCTCTCTCTCTCTCTCTCTCTCTCTCTCTCTCTCTCTCTCTCTCTCTCTCTCTCTCTCTCTCTCTCTCTCCCCCCCCCTTTTCCCTCCACCATGGACTTGACATAGATAGATTACCACCAGTACAGTATGACTCCCAAACCCCCACCTACTCTCTCTCCCACCAGGAGAGGAATAGGATCATTTGTCAGAAGATATGGCATACATACATACAGAGGACATGGGTCAGCCCGAGGGATACACTGCCACCAAAAATGCTCTATTATCGTGAGCATCTTACATATCTCATATCAAGGCTTCATTGAGACTCCGCGATACACGCAGACATACCTACCACAACATCTCGTGTCGTCATTGGGCAGCTTCAAGTTTCATCACATCGGCTCGAGATCGAGAGGGGTCTAGCCAAAGGATAGGGCTCATGCTCGAGCAGGCATCGGCACAGAGAGTGCGATGCAGAACACGTACGACTAGGTACCAACGACCACGCTTACATCATGGGGACATCTCTCTCATCACGATAGCCCACGACCACATGATGAAGCATCGGTGCACAACCACCACTTGCGTCGCCCTCTTGCAGGAGGGGTTGAGTCCACCGCCGATGTACCATATACTCCACCCTCCACCCATCTGTACCAGTTAGGGTATACATATTCACTCCCACATATGTCCCCATGTAGGAGGTGGCCATTATCTGCGGAGTTAGAGACATGCTCCCCCCACGCACCACTACTTAGGGTATACACCATATACTCCACCCCCACGCACCATATACTCCACCCCCACGCACCATATACTCCACCCTCCACCCATCTGTACCAGTTAGGGTATACATATTCACTCCCACATATGTCCCCATGTAGGAGGTGGCCATTATCTGCGGAGTTAGAGACATGCTCCCCCCACGCACCACTACTTTATCTCCACTACTCCATCATTGCTAGGTAGACCATCATCTAGCTGTTCTCAGCCTACATAGTTCTTTTTTGTAGTGAGCACTTTTCTTTTCATCGATACACAAAGATGACCACAGCTGCCTACATAGTTCTTTTTTGTAGTGAGCACTTTTCTTTTCATCGATACACAAAGATGACCACAGCTGTACATGGTTTAGTCTCATAGGCCAAGTTTGGCCTTTTGGTAGACGTTAATATGACTCTCTCTCTCTCTCTCTCTCTCTCTCTCTCTCTCTCTCTCTCTCTCTCTCTCTCTCTCTCTCTCTCTCTCTCTCTCTCTCTCTCTCTCTCTCTCTCTCTCTCTCTCTCTCTCTCTCTCTCTCTCTCTCTCTCTCTCTCTCTCTCTCTCTCTCTCTCTCTCTCTCTCTCTCTCTCTCTCTCTCTCTCTCTCTCTCTCTCTCTCTCTCTCTCTCTCTCTCTCTCTCTCTTTCATGTTCCATGTTCAGATCTCTCTACCCTGCGCAACCCTAGAAGCACCCCCAGCCTGCCACCCATCATTCCCGCTTGTTCCCGTCGGCCTCGCTTACCACCCGCTCGGCCTCCACCGTTCCAACCACCCCCCGCCTGCCACCTTTCGCCTTGCCCAGGCCACCCCGCCCGCCACCTGTTGTTCCCAGCCCCCCACCCCCGACTTCCACCCGAAACCCGCTCTCTCTGCCCTGTGAAACCCTAGCAGCGCCCTCAATCCACCACCCCACCTTCCACCCATCGTCCTCGCCTGTGCTGCCTCCCTTGCTCTTCCGTGCAAAACCTGAAACCCTCTCTCTCAGCCCTCTGAAACCCTAGAAACGCCCCCAGCCCGCCACCCATCATCCCCGCCTGTTCCAGTCGGCCCGCTTACCACCGGCTCGGCCTCCATCATTCCCGCCACCCCTCGCCTACCACCTTTCCCCCTACCCATCCCTCCCAACCCCCCCCCCCCCCCCCGGCAATACCCCCTTCATGTTGCCACCGTTGCCTCCCTCGCCGCCAACCTTGCCCATGCCGCCCGCCATCAACCTCTCGCCGTGCACACCCCCAACACCTTCGAAACCTTAATTTGACCATGCTCTAACACACCTAAAAAACCTAACCCTAGAAAAAACCCTAAACCTAAAACAAAAAACCTAATCCTAAGCTTAACCATGACCCTCTCCCGAAACGTGCCCGAAAACAACCCCTCCTCCTTATGACCTTCACAAAACCCTAACGCTAGCCCAAACCTAACCTTAGTCCGAACCTAGCTTGAAACCCTAACCCTAGCGTAATCCCCTCTCTCTCTCTCTCTCTCTCTCTCTCTCTCTCTCTCTCTCTCTCTCTCTCTCTCTCTCTCTCTCTCTCTCTCTCTCTCTCTCTCTCTCTCTCTCTCTCTCTCTCTCTCTCTCATGAGGGCTTCATCGAGATTCCAAGATACATGCAGACATATCTACCCCAACACCTTCGGGTCGTCATTGGGCAGCTCCGGGTTTCATCACATCAGCTCCAGATCAAGAGGGGTCAGTCCAGGGGAGTCCCACATGAGGAGAGGTGGTGTCCAGTATGCGAGACAGAGGTAGAGAGTGCGGAGCATTTTGTCATCAGATGCCCAGCATACTTAGACCTACAGCACAGTTCCATATAGAGGAGTCACTCCAGTTGTGCATGACTATGGGCGACCCGCGACGCTTGGGACGCTTCCTCAGAGCAGCATACGAGAGGCGAGAGCGGTCACTACAGCCCACGCATCAGCCACGTACCCAGCAGACCATTACCGAGTTCTTTCAGCGAGCTGAGCTACATCAGAGAGGTCCATTTATACGGCTCACACTCCACCAGGCAGCCGCACAGAGAGCACGGCACTGACCACGCATGGGAGGATATCGTCGACAACGACTATATCAGGAGGATATCTCACACATCACGATAGCCTACGACCACATGATGGAGCATAGGCGTACCACCACCCCCTGGGTTGTCTTCCTTCAGGAAGCACTCATACCACCACCGATGTACCACATACTACACCCACCTCCACCCATCACTAGTAGCTAGGGTGCTTACTCACATTATGGATCCCTCATGTATTAGGTGGCCACTATCTACTGAGTCAGAGCCACGTCTCCCCTGCCTTTTCCAACCCTATATTGCTTTGTGTAGCGATATACTTATTATTTCATTCATCTTCTACACAGGGTTACTATACTTGTACATGGTATTGTCTCATAGGCCAAGTTTGGCCTCCAGAAGACGTTAATATGACTTTCTTTCTTTCTTCTTTCTTCTTCTTCTTCTTCTTCTTCTTCTCTCTCTCTCTCTCTCTCTCTCTCTCTCTCTCTCTCTCTCTCTCTCTCTCTCTCTCTCTCTCTCTCTCTCTCTCTCTCTCTCTCTCTCTCTCTCTCTCTCTCTCTCTCTCTCTCTCTCTCTCTCTCTCTCTCTCTCTCCTCTCCCCCTCCCCCTCCCCCTCCCCCCCCCCCCCCCCCCCCCCCCCCCTCCCCCCCCTCTCAAAGCAGCATGGCTCAGCTCGGAAAAAAAGATGTGGAAGACATGATTACTCAAGCAGTCAGAGAGGCAAAGAAGGAGGCAGTCAAGGCACTTAATCAAGAAATGAGGAAGTCCACTGATAGAATAAGAGCCCTAGAAGAGCATGTCAAAATTATTGAAGAAGACGGAGATGAAATGAGAGTTGAGATACATAGGCTTCAAGAAGAAATCATTCAACTCAAGATTTCCAAAGAAGGAGAGATAACAAAGCTGGATGACTTGAAAGAAGAAATCAAAAATTATGGGAAGATGGGTGTACAAGAACACATCAGATCAAAGATAGATGCAACACAAAATAGTTGGGTGGAAGTGGTAAGTAAAAATATTAAAAAGAAGGTCAAAGAAGAAGTGAAGAAGGACGTTAAGGAAGACCTGAAGAAAGAAGAACTCACACGAGTTCAAGGTACACTAGAAGAGGAGAGACTTCGACACATTGGAAGATTCCACATTCAGATTACGGCCTGCAAGAGGGAGCATCACCAGAAGCTGATGCCATCGACATTTGCCGCCGCCTTGGATACAAGAACATGCCCTTCACATGCGCATGGAGGGCTCGGAGGGATACGTCTCGTTCACGAGCACTCATCCTTCGTATGAGCTCCAAGGAGACACGGACCGCCTTTTTTATACGTCGATCAATACTACGAGGACTAACAGGCAGTGCTCTATACATGGACGAGGACCTCACGAGGATGCAGGTAGCACACCGACGTGCTTGCATGCCACAGATACTCCAGGCACACCGAGAGGGAAGGAAGGCCTTTTATCGGGATGGTAAGATCTTCATAGATGGACGCCCTATCAAATGGGTGTTACCGAAGACGGAGATGAAATGAGAGTTGAGATACATAGGCTTCAAGAAGAAATCATTCAACTCAAGATTTCCAAAGAAGGAGAGATAACAAAGCTGGATGACTTGAAAGAAGAAATCAAAAATTATGGGAAGATGGGTGTACAAGAACACATCAGATCAAAGATAGATGCAACAGAAAATAGTTGGCTGGAAGTAGAAAGTAAAAATATTAAAAAGGAGGTTAAAGAAGAAGTGAAGAAGGACGTTAAGGAAGACCTGAAGAAAGAAGAACTCACACGAGTTCAGGGTACACTAGAAGAGGAGAGACTTCGACACATTGGAAGATTCCACATTCAGATTACGGGCCTGCAAGAGGGAGCATCACCAGAAGCTGATGCCATCGACATTTGCCGCCACCTTGGATACAAGAACATGCCCTTCACATGCGCATGGAGGGCTCGGAGGGATATGTCTCGTTCACGAGCACTCATCCTTCGTATGAGCTCCGAGGAGACACTGACCGCCTTTTTTAGACGTCGATCAATACTACGAGGACTACCAGGCAGTGCTCTATACATGGACGAGGACCTCACGAGGATGCAGGTAGCACACCGACATGCTTGCATGCCACAGATACTCTAGGCACGCCGAGAGGGAAGAAAGGCCTTTTATTGGGATGGTAAGATCTTCATAGATGGACTCCCTATCAAATGGGTGTTACCGAAGACAGAGATGAAATGAGAGTTGAGATACATAGGCTTCAAGAAGAAATCATTCAACTCAAGATTTCCAAAGAAGGAGAGATAACAAAGCTAGATGACTTGAAAGAAGAAATCAAAAATTATGGGAAGATGGGTGTACAAGAACACATCAGATCAAAGATAGATGCAACACAAAATAGTTGGGTGGAAGTGGTAAGTAAAAATATTAAAAAGGAGGTCAAAGAAGAAGTGAAGAAGGACCTTAAGGAAGACCTGAAGAAAGAAGAACTCACACGAGTTCAGGGTACACAAGAAGAGGAGAGACTTCCACACATTAGAAGATTCCACATTCAGATTACGGGCCTGCAAGAGGGAGCATCACCAGAAGCTGATGCCATCGACATTTGTCGCCGCCTTGGATACAAGAACATGCCCTTCACATGCGCATGGAGGGCTCGGAGGGATACGTCTCGTTCACGAGCACTCATCCTTCGTATGAGCTTAGAGGAGACATGGACCGCCTTTTTTAGACGTCGATCAATACTACGAGGACTACCAGGCAGTGCTCTATACATGGACGAGGACCTCACGAGGATGCAGGTAGCACACCGACGTGCTTGCATGCCACAGATACTCCAAGCACGCCGAGAGGGAAGGAAGGCCTTTTATCGGGGTGGTAAGATCTTCATAGATGGACTCCCTATCAAATGGGTGTTACCGAAGACAGAGATGAAATGAGAGTTGAGATACATAGGCTTCAAGAAGAAATCATTCAACTCAAGATTTCCAAAGAAGGAGAGATAACAAAGCTGGATGACTTGAAAGAAGAAATCAAAAATTATGGGAAGATGGGTGTACAAGAACACATCAGATCAAAGATAGATGCAACACAAAATAGTTGGGTGGAAGTGGTAAGTAAAAATATTAAAAAGGAGGTCAAAGAAGAAGTGCAGAAGGACGTTAAGGAAGACCTGAAGAAAGAAGAACTCACACGAGTTCAGGGTACACTAGAAGAGGAGAGACTTCGACACACTGGAAGATTCCACATTCAGATTACGGGCCTGCAAGAGGGAGCATCACCAAAAGCTGATGCCATCGACATTTGTCGCCGCCTTGGATACAAGAACATGCCCTTCACATGCGCATGGAGGGCTCGGAGGGATACGTCTCGTTCACGAGCACTCATCCTTCATATGAGCTCCGAGGAGACACGGACCGCCTTTTTTAGATGTCGATCAATACTACGAGGACTACCAGGCAGTGCTCTATACATGGACGAGGACCTCACGAGGATGCAGGTAGCACACCGACGTGCTTGCATGCCACAGATACTCAAGGCACGCCGAGAGGGAAGGAAGGCCTTTTATCGGGATGGTAAGATCTTCATAGATGGACGCCCTATCAAATGGGTGTTACCGTTAGTGCCCCCGGGATTTCTCCCCGCTTTCTCCCAGGCTTACGACTAAGGCGGCGACTAAGGCGGCGACCAAGGCATAGACCTTGACATACCTTGTCATCTGAGTCACCGAAGTCACCGTTGGCTGCGCGCGAGGGAGGACCTCAACGATCAAGGAAGATAGAGGTTCCCGGTACTTCTCGGAAGGTCACCCATCCTAGTACTGTGCCCCCCCCCAGAGCTGGCTTAACCGTGGCAATCTCTTGCCCTAAGCTTCTGTGGA
Source organism: Ceratopteris richardii (assembly GCA_020310875.1). NCBI lineage: Eukaryota > Viridiplantae > Streptophyta > Polypodiopsida > Polypodiales > Pteridaceae > Ceratopteris > Ceratopteris richardii. The sequence continues at coordinate 102,166,429 of CM035442.1, read as the reverse complement.
TACGGCTTATGTACGTCCATGTGTTCATTGATATAGCGGTTACATCTTTGCATAAAGCCTTTTACGTTTGAAAAAGAGGGTCATGGTGAGGTTTTCTTATCTGGGAGACACCCAGATGTCGGGGTCTCTTCGGTGATGCAGGTGGAAGACTTACCCAGCCTCGCCATAGGAGATGTATGATAGTTGTTCATAGGTGCTCGATAAGCCTAGTTGGCTTCTATTGGGTAACTAATTATATGCAGTGGAGTCAGAGATTCACTATGCAGGTAAACTTGTCAGTACTTGCAATTTTATGATATTTTGACACTGGTCATATGCTCATTTTGCAGAGGATACTCTGGCAAAATTTTTCCAGATGTATGGTTTAGTCAACCATACAGTGGTCTATTTACTCCTTGATACACTTATTTTGTTGGTGTTTGGACTCTTGTAGCTCCATTATCATTCTATTCGTTCTCTACCATCATGGCATCAGAGGTCTCAAGCACATCTGGTGGATCAGGGTCTAGCGCTAGTGTTCCGATGAGGAGCTATAACTTGCACGGCAAAGACCATTTTGAGATCCGAAAATTTGATGGCACAAACTTCGCTCTATGGAAGAATGAGATTAAAGATGTGCTGATTCAAAGGAGGCAATGGAAGCTAGTAAATGGGATTTCAAAGAAGCCTGCTAACATGGATGAAGATGATTGGGATGAGTTAGATGAAATGGCAAGGTCTACCATTCGCTTGCACCTGGCACATAATGTTTACTTTACAGTATTAGACTGTGAAAGTGCAGAGGAGCTTTGGAAGAAGTTATGCAATACATATGAAAAAGAGACGGCATCAAATAAAGTGTATATGAGGAGAAAATTATATGACCTTCGTATGAAGGACAAAGATAGTGTTGCTTCTCATCTGAATGAGTTTGATGCTATATTCTCCCAGTACAGGCTCAAAAAATGAATATGGATAATGAAATGAAAGCAGTATTGTTGTTATGCACCCTGCCATCATCATGGGATACGTTTTGCACAGCTATTAGCAATAGTGCACCTGGTGGTAAACTCGTCCATGATGACATATGTGGAGCACTCTTGAGTGAGGAGATTCGTAGAAAATCTATGGTTGGCACTCAAAGTGGAGATGCATATAATGTTCGTGATTCTTACCAAGGAAAGAATCAGCAACGTGGTAGGAGCAAGAACAAGGAAAAGAATGGTCAACGGAGTAAGAGTAGAAGTAAATCAAGAAAGAGGGATATCGAATGCCATTATTGTCATAATAAAGGACATATGAAGAAAGAGTGTTATGCATTAAAGAATGCTAAAGGTAAAGGACAGAGTGTTGATGGGCATGTTAAACAGTTACCTGCACCATCTACTTCAACTCTGAAGATTGAAGAAATTAATGCTATTTCTAATGATGCTAATGTGTTGACACTTGATAGTACTGTGCGAACTGAGGCACTTATGGCTGATTCTCTTTCCCACACGTGGCTGCTAGATTCTGGTGCTTCTTTCCATGTAACACCACACAAAGAATGCTTCTCTAATTATGCACCAAAGTCTCTTTGTACCGTGAGACTTTGTGACTCTTACCAATGTGATGTTGTGGGGATTAGAGATGTGATTGTGAAGTTCATTGATGGTTAAAAAAATTTACTATGCATAATGTATGCCATGTACCTCAGTTATCACGCAGTTTGATGTCAGTTGGTCAACTTGATGACCTTGGTTACAAGGTGGTCTTCTATGCTAAGTCTTTTCATATATCAAAGGGAAATATGGTTATTGCAAAAGGAAGCAAAGTTGGCTCACTTTATCCTTTATTTGTATCACAAAAAGAACACTTGTTAGTTGTTACTGAACAGGCTTTAGTTTGTATTTGGCATGGTCGTCTGGGCCATATATCTCGTAGTGGAATGGAAAATCTTTCTCGTTCTCGCTACTTACATGTGTTATCTTTCTCTGATTTTTCATTTTGTGAGCATTGTCAATATGGAAAGCAAACCAGAAATGTGCATAGAATGCACATTGACTCTTCGATTCAGCCTTTAGATCTCGTTCATACAGATGTGTGTGGTCCTATGCCCACTAGGTCCTTAGGTGGTTCTCTTTACTTTGTCGCTTTCATAGATGATGCTACTAGAAAAGTCTGGGTATATCCTATCAAATCGAAGGATGAGATATTCCCTACTTTCAGAAAATGGCTTGCTTCAGTTGAGACTGAAAAAGGAACTAAGCTTAAGGCTTTACGTTCAGATAATGGGGGTGAGTATACCTCACATGAATTCAGCCTTTTCTGTCAGTCTAGAGGGACTCGTAGAGAGTTTATAGCTCCTTATACCCCAGTACATAATGGTGTAGCTGAGAGGATGAATAGAACTATTCAAGATAGAGTAGTCTCTATGTTGCATCATGCAAAGTTCTCACAAGGTTTTTGGGCAGAAGCAGTATTGACTGCAGTTCACGTGATTAACCTTTCACTTAGTACTGCAAAAGGTCTGAAAGTGGCACAAGAGTTATGGACAGGAAAGCCACCATATTATGATCATCTTCGAGTTTTTGGGTGTGAAGCATATGTTCATATACCCAAGAATCTTAGACAAAAGTTGGACCATAAGTCAAAGAAATGCATTTTCCTTGGATATGGTCGAGAAGGAAAATTTGGATATCGCTTATGGGATCCTGAAACACGGATAGTGATCAGAAGTAGTGATGTCATTTTCAATAAGTCTAAGATGCATAAACAACCCATTAAAGAGGTTGAAGTGAGAAGAGTGGTGTTTGAGGATACTAGACCTCCGGTTAGCATGCATAAAAACGCTGCACATAGAGATGTTCAAGAGAATGTCCATTCAGATCAGTTTGCACATGTTCTTGTTCAGCAACCATTGAGACGTTCTCCACGTGTCTCATATTCACCTGATAGATATGTTCCAGGTTTAGATTTTGTTATGCTAACAGATGCCGGTGAGCCTTCTTGTTACAAAGAAGCTATGCAGACAGAGGATCATGTCAAGTGGGAGTGTGCCATGAAGAGTGAGTTGGATTCCATTCACAAGAATCGTACTTGGGATTTAGTACTTTTGCCAAAGGGAAGGAAAGCTTTACCATGTAGATGGGTATATAAGCTGAAATTCACATCAGATAGTGCTTCTCCAAAATATAAAGAACGACTTGTTGCAAAGGGTTTTAAGCAACAACATGGCGTTGATTTCGAGGAAATCTTCTCTCCAGTGGTCAAGATGACTACCCTACGCATGTTGCTTGGATTCGTTGTCAATTGAGGACTTAGAGCTATTCCAAATGGATGTGAAAACTGCTTTCTTGGATGGAGATCTTAGAGATGAGATCTATATGGAACAACCATAGGGTTATATAGTTCCTAGCAAGGAAAGTCTATTCTGTAAGCTCAAGAAGAGCTTGTATGGACTTAACAGTCCCCTAGACAATGGTACCAGAAGTTTGATGCCTTTATGAAGTCCCAAGGCTATTCTCGTAGCAATGAGGATCATTGTCTCTACACAAAGAGATGCTCATATGGAAGCTTGATATGCTTGATACTTTACGTCGATGATATGTTGATTGCTGGGAAGTCCTCTTATGACTTGTCAATTCTCAAAAAGAAGTTGAGTCAGACATTTGATATGAAGGATTTGGGGGATGCCAAACATATTCTTGGCATGCGTATTACTCGTGATAGGAGTAAAAGATGCATATACTTGTCTCAAAGTGAGTACATATCCAAAGTACTTCACAGGTTCAATATGCAGGGTGGAATGGCATTGAGTACACCTTTATCCACATATGTGAAATTGAGGCAAGGATGATTGCCCCAAATCAGATGAGGAAAAGGAATTCATGACCAAAATTCCCTATCAGTCTGTTGTTGGTAGTCTCATGTATGCTATGGTAGCTACGAGACCAGACATTGCATTTGCAGTGTGAGTTGTGAGCAAATATATGTCTAATCCTAGCAAGAAACATTGGGAAGCCGTCAAGATGATTTTGAGATACTTGAGTGGCACTAAGGACAAGTGTAGTACATATCCAAAGTACTTCACAGGTTCAATATGCAAGGTGGAATGGCATTGAGTACACCTTTATCCACATATGTGAAATTGAGCAAGGATGATTGCCCCAAATCAGATGAGGAAAAGGAATTCATGAACAAAATTCCCTACCAGTATGTTGTTGGTAGTCTCATGTATGCTATGGTAGCTACGAGACCAGACATTGCATTTGCAGTGGGAGTTGTGAGCACATATATGTCCACTCCTGGCAAGAAACAGTGGGAAGTGGTCAAGATGATTTTGAGATACTTGAGTGGCACTAAGGACAAGTGTCTATGCTTAGGTAGAGGTAAAGCATCCATTATTGGTTACACAGATTCTGACTATGCTGGTTGTGTAGACAATCGTTAAGTCTACATCAGGGTACATTTTTCATTTTGTTGGAGGTGCTATCTCTTGGAGATCTCGTCTTCAAGAATGTACAGTTGTTTCCACCACAGAAGCAAAGTATGTTGCAGCAAGTGAGGCATGTAAGGAATCATTGTGGCTCTCTCGTCTTGCTTGTGATATGGGTTTACCTCAGCATGTACCTCGTTTGCTCAGTGCCAGTCAGAGTGCCATTGCTTTGGCTAAGAATCCGATCTATCATGCAAAGACCAAGCACATTGAGGTGAGGTATCACTTCATTAGAGATTGCTTAGCCATTGAGCGCATTATTCTTGAGAAGGTTCACACTCGAGATAATGTTGAAGATGCTTTGACTAAAGCTCTACCACAGGATAGCTTTCGACACTGTTGTCACTTGATGGGGGTTACTTGATTCATGATCTTACAAAGTCACTTGTATACTGTGTAACATGCCCATCAGGTGGGAGGTATAGTTTGTATACTTACACTCAGGTATTCTTTATCATTCTTTATTTTTCTCCCATAGTTACTTTGGCCATATTGGCCTTTAGTGGGAGATTGTTACCGTTAGTGTCCATGTGAAAGGCCAAATGGCCATTGGACACTTCTTTGTATATGTTCTTTAATAAAACATATAGTGGCCTAGCCAGTCACACACTCTAAGTTCGACCGCATTTGCAATACCTAAGAAGTCTGTCTTCGTGCTCCCTGTGTACTGCGTTTTCTATGTACTCTGCAGCATCTGTGCGAAGTACTGTGTGTGGCATCAGGAGCTCGCTTTTCTACTCCGCGCATATCATCGTGGAGCTTTCGAGAAGGAGAGCGCATTGTGGTGCATCTCCATCGAATCACTTCAATAGGGCCACACGGCCTATGAGACATCATTACACCAACAGGCGCCACTGAGAGGAACAATGTGGAATTGCAACGGGGCACTCTGGGCATGACCAAACAGACTCGAGTCACATGACTTTGCTTGCATTACAGAGACACATAAGAGCCCAGAGAGAGGCCTACCACGCATTGCAGGTTTTCACTGGGAATCTGCATTCAGGACCACAATGAGACAGAGTACAGCACGAGGTTCGAGAGGTGTTGCCATCATATTTAGACAGGAGATACAGAGCCAGATCCATATCATAGGGAGAGATGAGGAGGCACGATACATGTGGCTTCGCATGAAGATAGCACCAGGTAGCTTGATTTACATTGCGATATGCTACTTTCCAAGAGGTGGATCCCAATATGCAGGACAAGACTTTGGAGGATCTATTCGAGACAGAGACTCACCATACACAGCACTTTCAGATGACATACTACATTACAGCACCTTAGGTGAAGTCTTCCTTATGGGGGACTTCAATGGCCGCACCCGGTCACGTCAGTGTGAGGTATACGACATGGATCATCCACATCTCGTGAGGGGAAGAGATCCAGAGGAGACGTGCATTAGTAGAGTGTCAGCAGATATGGGTCAAGATGCCACCAGATATGGAAGACACATGCTTGAGTTGGCCCGCAGACACCATCTCGTTATATATAATGGGATGCACCGTTGGCCAGGTTCGGGCGGACTTACTTGCTTCCCTCACAGGGGAGGTAAGACTAGTCGACTACATTTTCGGTACCATCTCTAGAGCTTCACTCATCCCCTCACTTAGTATTGGACGATGCCCACTTGGTGTTGACCATACATTTATCACATTCACACTTTCATCTCCTATTCCATTAGACCCTCCCTCACCCACTAAGACACACACCACGATACACTTCACACACGAGCCCTCACACGTTTATGCACACCATTTACACACCCGTCTACTCTCCCTCGATGCACTCCCACCCTTGGTCACTCTTACATCAGAGATCGCCACCATCCTATAGGACTCAGCTCTTTGTAGCTTCCCATACCGCACACATATATATCCTCCACACATGCCCGAGAACCGCTGGTATGATGCAGATTGTTGTGAGCTACGGAAGCACCTACGGATTTTAGAGCATAGAGGGGATATTACACACACACAGGCACAGCGTGGCACGCAGAGTCTTACTCGCCGCAAACGGTGAGATTCGGAGGAGAGACAGTACTGGGATATTTACCATTTGCTCATGAGTCAAGACAGTGTAGTGGCGTGGCGACATTTGAGAGAGAGGAGACAGCGGACACCCATCCGAGACCCGAGCACTTGGCATAGCTATGCACGGAGCCTATACGAGATCCCATACCAGCCCCCCATTCCCAGGCCGCAGAGCTCACGTCCTATCACATCTAACTTCTTCACACCCACTATGATGGGATGCGCTATTGCCCGTTTACAGTATGGCAGGGCTCATGACCATTTCGGTTTACAAGCACAGCACCTCATCTACGGAGGCACGACTCTCGCACTGCTCATTGCCCACCTCCTCAACCGTGCATTGGTTGAAGGGTTCCCTGACTCATGGACTGAACACACCATAGTGCCCATTCATAAGTCAGGTGATACTATGGATCCAGCTACATACCGGACGATCATGATGGCCCTATATTGGTCAAGTTATATGGGGCAGTACTAGAGACAGAGTTGAGTACTCTCGCAGAGAGGAAGTGTATCACGGCCCCAAGACAGGCAGGTTTCAGACGAGATTACTCTACCATTGACCACATCTTCACCCTGAGATGCCTAATCGACTAAGAAAAGAGTGAGGAAGAGGAGATTATATTGCTGCTTTGTGGACTTCCGCAAAGCATTTGACACCGTTCCCAAGGAACTACTCTTCAGACGACTACTTGATATCGGAGCTCCACAGGAGATGATATGGGGGATCTACTCCTTATACGAGAGAGTATCTGGTAGAGAGAGATGTCAAGGAGGCTTATTTGATCAACTTGCTAGCACTATTGGGGTGAAGTAAGGGTGCCCTCTTTCACCCACCCTCTTTGGTCTCTACATTGATGAGATAGTGGACTTCATGCAGCAGCAGGGGGTGATGTCATTGAGGTACGCGGGTCCACTGTCCATATTCGGGAGTGACATTTACAGCAGCATCAGGGGTTTTCTCTGTCTCAAGCAGCCAGTGACCGCATCACATGTGGGTATGAAGCACTAGCTTTGATGGAGAGACAGTGCCACCAAGCATATTTTCACGAGCCCCGCACAAAGGGGTGGCTCTTCAACACTTTGGTTACGCAAGCGCTCATGTATGGGGCAGCCATATGGGGGCCCGGATTAGCTACATCAGTATGGACAGTAATGGAGAGGCCACAGATCCTCATGATTGGGAGACTTATCTGCAGCAAGCCTTCAGTACCACATGATATCATTAGAGCAGAGCTCGCTGCACCATCAATGCTAGTTGAGGTACTATTCTAGACAGTATGCCTATTACACAGACTTCGGAGCATGGATACAAAGCGCATTGATTATCGTGCTTTCTAGGCATCACGTGATATGGCATTAGCAGGCAACACCTCCTCATGGTATGCACAGACACGAGACTGGCTGGCCCACCATGGTCTTGACATAGATAGGCTACGACCACTACAGTATGACTTATAGGCACCCACCTACTCGCTCTCTCATCAGGAGAGGAATAAGGTCATTCGCCAGGAGATATGGCATACATACATACAGAGGACATGGGTGAGCCCTAGGGATACATTGCCACCGAAAATGCTCTATTACCATGAGCATTTTCTACATATATCGGACGAGGGCTTCATTGAGATTCCGAGATACATGCAGACATACCTACCCCACCACCTTAGAGTCGTCATTGGGCAGCTCCGGGCTTTATCACATCAGCTCGAGATTGAGAGGGGTCGGTCCAGGGGAGTCCCCCATGAGGAGGGGTGGTGCCCAGTATGCCAGACAGAGGTAGAGAGTGAGGAGCATTTTGTTATCAGATGCCCGGCATACTTAGACCTACGAGCACAGTTCCAGAGAGAGGAGTCGCTCCAGTTGTGCATGACTATGGGAGACCATCGGCACTTGGGACGCTTCCTCACAGCGGCATACGAGAGGCGAGAGCGGTCACTAGAGCCCACACATCAGACACGGGTGAGTACCCAGCAAACCATTACTCAGTTTTTTCAGCGAGCAGAGCTACATCAGAGAGGTCCATCTATAGGGCTCATGCTCCACCGGCAGTGGCACAGAGAGCACGACGCCGACCACGCATGGTTGGATATCGTCGACCACGACTATATCAGGAGGATATCTCACGCATCAGGACAGCCTACGACCGCATGATCGAGCAGAGGAGTACCACCACCCCCTGGGTTGTCTTCCTTCAGGAGGCACTCAGACCACCACCAATGTACCACATACTACACCCACCTCCACCCATCACCAATAGCTAGGGTATTTTACTCAAGTCTCACTCACATTATGGATTCCCCACGTATTAGGTGGCCATTATATGCAGAGTCAGAGCCACGTCTCGGTCTCCCCAGCCTCGTCTAGGCCTATATAGCTTTGTGTAGCGAGTACTTTTTATTTCATTTCATTTTCTATATAGGGTTACTACACTTGTACATGGTTTTGTCGCATAGGCCAAGTTTGGCCTTCAGAAGACTTTAATACTCATCCCCTCACTTACTATTGGACGACGCCCACTTGGAGCTGACCATACATTTTCACACTCTCATCTCCTATTCAATTAGACCCTCCCTCACCCACTCAGACACACACCACGATACACTTCACACACGAGCTCTCACACGTTTATGCACACCATTTACACACCCGCCTACTCTCCCTCGATCCACTCTCACCCTTGGACACACTTACATCACAGTTCACCACCATCCTACAGGACTCAGCTCTCTGCAGCTTCCCACACCGCACACATATACACCCTCCACGCACAGGTTCCATGCCCCAGAACCGTTGGTATGATGCAGATTGTCGTGAGCTACGGAGGCACCTACGGATTTTAGAGCATAGAGGGGATATTACACACACACAGGCACAGCGTCGCATGCAAAGACTTACTCGCCGCAAACGGCGGGATTGGGAGGAGAGACAGTACAGGGATATCTATCATTTGCTCATGAGTCGAGACAGTGTAGTGGCATGGAGACATTTGAGAGAGAGGAGACAGCAAACACCCATCCGAGACCCGAGCACTTGGCATAGCTATGCACGGAGCCTATACGAGATCCCAGACGAGCCTCCCATTCCCAGACCACACAGCTCACGTCCTACTACCTCTGACTTCTTCACACCCACTATGGTGGGACATGCTATTGCCCGTCTACAGCATGGCAGGGCCCATGACCATTTCGGTTTACAGGCAGAGCACCTCATCTACGGAGGCACGACCCTTGCACCGCTCATTGCCCATCTCTTCAACCGTGCATTGGTTGAAGGGTTCCCTGACTCATGGACTGAGCACACCATAGTGCCCATTCATAAGTCAGGTGATACTATGGATCCAGCTACATACCGGACGATCATGATTGGCCCTATATTGGGCAAGTTATATGGGGCGGTACTAGAGACAGAGTTGAGTACTCTCGCTGAGAGGAAGGCTATCAGGGCTCCAGGACAGGCAGGTTTCAGACGCGATTACTCTACCATTGACCACATCTTCACTCTGAGATGCCTGATCGACCAGGCAAGGGTGAAGAAGAGGAGATTATATTGCTGCTTTGTGGACTTCCGCAAAGCATTTGACACTGTTCCCAGGGAACGACTCTTCAGACGACTACTTGATATCGGAGCTCCGGAGGAGATGATATGGGGGATCTACGCCTTATACGAGAGAGTATCTGGTAGAGTCAGATGTCCGGGGGGCTTATCTCATCCACTTGCTAGCACTATCGGGGTGAAGCAAGGATGCCCTCTTTCACCCACCCTCTTTGGTCTCTACATTGATGAGATAGTGGACTACATACAGCAGCAAGGAGGTGATGGCATTGAGGTACGTGGGTCCATGGTCCATATTCTTTTGTACGCTGATGATATTGTACTCGTTTGAGAGTCTGCAGAAGGTCTACAGCATCATCTACATGGCCTAGATGACTTTTGCAGACACATAGGGTTATCTGTGAACCTTGGTAAAACCAAGGTCATGATCTTTCATACATCAGCACAGGTACGCAGACATAGTTTGTTCACAGCAGCAGGTGGACCGATTGAAGTGGTCGGATCATATGTTTACTTGGGGGTGACATTTACAGCAGCATCAGGGATCTTCTCTATGTCTCAGGCAGCCCGTGACCGAATCACACGTGGGTATGCAGCATTAGCTTTGATGGAGAGACAGTGCCACCAGGCATATTTTAAGGAGCCCCGCACAAAGGGGTGGCTCTTCGACACTTTGGTTACGCCAGCACTCATGTATGGGGCACCCATATGGGGACCAGGCTTAGCTACATCAGTATGGATAGCATTAGAGAGGCCACAGATCCTCATGATTGCCAGACTTATCCGTAGCAAGCCTTCCGTACCACATGATATCATTAGAGCAGAGCTCGCTGCACCACCGATGCTCGTTGAGGCACTATTCCAGACAGTATGCCTAGTACACAGGCTTCGGAGCATGGATACAGAGCGCATTGCCTATCGAGCTTTCCAGGCATCACGTGATATGGCATTAGCAGGCGACACCTCATCATGGTATGCACAGACACGAGACTGGTTGGCCTACCATGGCTTTGACATAGACAGGCTACCACCACTACAGTATTACTCACATGCACCCACCTACTCGCTCTCTCATCAGGAGAGGAATAGGATCATTCGTCACGAGATATGGCATACATACATACAGAGGACATGGGTGAGCCCTAGGGATACATTGCCACCGAAAATGCTCTACTACCGTGAGCATTTTCTACATATATCGGACGAGGGCTTCATCGAGACTCCGAGATACATGCAGGCATACCTACCCCACCACCTTCGAGTCGTCATTGGGCAGCTCAGTGTTTCATCACATCAGCTCGAGATTGAGAGGGGTCGGTCCAGGGGAGTCCCCCGTGAGGAGAGGTGGTGCCGAGTATGCGAGACAGAGGTAGAGAGTGAGGAACATTTTGTTATCAGATGCCCAGCATACTTAGACCTACGAGCATACTTCCAGATTGAGGAGTCCCTCCAGTTGTGCATGACTATGGGAGACCAACGACGCTTCGGACGCTTTCTCACAGCAGCATACGAGAGGCGAGAGCGGTCACTACAGCCCACACATCGGCCACGGGTGAGTACCCAGCAGACCATTACACAGTTCTTTCAGCGAGCTGAGCTACATCAGAGAGGTCCATCTATAGGGCTCACGCTCCACCAGGCAGCAGCACAGAGAGCACGGCGCCGACCACGCATGGGAGGATATCGTCGACCACGACTATATCAGGAGGATATCTCACGCATCAGGACAGCCTACGACCACATGATGGAGCATAGGCGTACCACCACCCTCTGGGTTGTCTTCCTTAAGGAGGCACTCAGACCACCACCGATGTACCACATACTACACCCACCTCCACCCATCACCAGTAGCTAGGGTGTTTTTACTCACATTATGGATCCCCCATGTATTAGGTGGCCACTATCTGCAGAGTCAGAGCCACGTCTCCCCGGTCTCTTTCAGCCCTATATAGCTTTGTGTAGCGATATACTTTTTATTTCATTTCATCTTCTACACAGGGTTACTACACTTGTATATGGTTTTTGTCTCATAGGCCAAGTTTGGCCTCCAGAAGACGTTAATATGACTTTCTTTCTTCTTTCTTTCTCTCTGTGTGTGTGTGTGTGTGTGTGTGTGTGTGTGTGTGGCCTTATAAGAATGGAAAGTGCGCTCTCTCTTTCTTTCAAAAGCTTGCAAGAGTGCTCTCTATAGAATGGAAAGTGCTCCCAAAAACTTCTCCATCTCTCTCCCAAACATTCGAGCGTGCAAAAGATTACCAAGAAAAAGATATCCCAAGGATATACCTGCAGTATTTTTCCCTCCCAACAATATATAAAATTTTGCATCGGTGACATTCATCGAGACAATTCTAAAGATTCATGCTACTTTTTGAAATATGCAAGGAAGCATCTCTGGTAGAACTCATATCAGCCTTCACTTCCTGAATCAAGGTGGCCCCAATCACCTTGCAGATAAAGTGGTACCTGACATCAATGTGTTTTCGCATGCATAAAATGTGGAGCTCTTGGCCAAGCATATGGCACTCTGACATTGTAGGCTCACTCACCATGTGCAATTCAAATCCATTACAGTTGGCCAATAAGTGCCAAACTCATTTACTTTTTTTCTTCCTTTTTGAGGCAACGTTCTTAATGGCTTCAGATCTCATACCTACACAACTTTAGACATCAGGTACTATCTTTTTTTTGTCCATTCTAAAGCTTCATTCAATCTTCATCAGATTTCTTTGACACACGATGTTGTTTAGTACATCTAGCCTGAACTAGGTACATGATATTCTTCGCCGCCTTTAACATAAATATGCTAATAAAAGGATACCATTGGTGACATTCCTGAATGGCTGTGGGTTTCCCATCAACGTTTTGTAGCCATCAGACCTTACATTTCCCTTTCCTTCCAAGACATTACTCAATCCTCATCTATCTTCTCCACTAACCCAAAATAAAGGGCTCCACAAAAGAGTAGAAAAAATCCTCGGCCAAGTTTCAATTAATAATATATAAATAGCAAACATTTCCTTCCACTAAAACCAGAACATTCCATATACTTATATTTTCTACAGAAAAGAGTCAAAACCAGCTTTCTTGTTCGTTGATAAGAACTATATTACAGCGTCAAGTACCCTATCCCTTTCACAAGTTTTACCTTACAATGCGGATATGCTCCTTCAACTTGTTGAGTAGTTCCCGAATACCACCATTATGAAAATATAGAGGAGGAAAAGCAAGGCCTACAAAAAGGGCAGTTTAATAAGAGAGAGATTCATGGTAGCAACATTGTAAAATATTTAAGGCATGAAAGGATAATATAGATTTGGCATTAACTAAATTGAGAAGTTATAGATTTCAGAACAAATGAAAGGATAATATGCAGATTATGACATACAACCTGAATTCAGAACCACAATTATATACTGCCAACCAAGCGGTGGAGTATGTCTCCATATTGACTTAATTTCTGCTAATGGGATTGCTCGAATAGAATACAAGTTCCTGTCTGCAGAAAAGAAGTATATTCAGAAATTATGTTAGAATTGTCCACTAATATCCTCAAACAAATGAGGCATATTTACAGCCTGAAAAGGTGAGAAAAGAAAAATGTGTACCTCTTTCAGAGGGTTTGTAACTGTTAACTGAAAATGCTGTCCTGACATAGTTTTTTGGTATGTACGGAATCCAAGTCTGCAAACTCAAATCCAAAAGAACGGAAAGAATGCACATCATTGAGATAGAGCAACTCTAGTTCATAAACTAGAAAACTGAGAGTACATATTCAATTGCTATGAGAGAAGCTATAAAGCTAGGACTTTATCCGATTGCAAGACAATCAACCTACCAATCTCTCTCTGAATTGATTAGCTTGCATGATAGTGAACATACAAAAATATAGACTAAAAAGCTGACAAATGCAAACCATGAATCATGGTTACACATGCATGAAAGTTAAAGAACGTTTAAAAGAGCCAAAAAGTAAATTTCTTTGATATACCATGAACAAAGCAGAGTCTCGTTTGAGAATACGGAAGCGTCCACTGATCTGCTGACTAACATCTTGAGTAGGACGCATTGATACATTTTCCTTGACAAAAATAACTTCAGATTCTTCTGTGCTAACTTTTTTGCTGCTACTATTTGCTTGTTTGACCTTTTGAGAAAAGACGAAGTTAAAAACCTCTCTCTCTCTCTCTCTCTCTCTCTCTCTCTCTCTCTCTCTCTCTCTCTCTCTCTCTCTCTCTCTCTCTCTCTCTCTCTCTCTCTCTCTCTCTCTCTCTCTCTCTCTCTCTCTCTCTCTCTCTCTCTCTCTCTCTCTCTCTCTCTCTCTCTCTCTCTCTTTATCTTCTACACAGGGTTACTACACTTGTACATGGTTTTTGTCTCATAGGCCAAGTTTGGCCTCCAGAAGACGTTAATATGACTTTCTCTCTCTCTCTCTCTCTCTCTCTCTCTCTCTCTCTCTCTCTCTCTCTCTCTCTCTCTCTCTCTCTCTCTCTCTCTCTCTCTCTCTCTCTCTCTCTCTCTCTCTCTCTCTCTCTCTCTCTCTCTCTCTCCCCCCCCATCAACAGCTGCTTAGGGCATTTTTAAGAAGACAACAGTTTATCTGAGTTAAAAAGCACACATAAATAGAAGAGGAGAATGGCACGGTTAGAGAAAAAAGAGGTGGAAGAGATGATCAGTAAAGCTATCAAAGATGTTAAAAAAGAGGCAGACAAAGAACTAAATCAAGAAATGAGAAGAGCTTTTGAGAAGATTAAAGCTTTTGAAGATCAAATCAAAGACATCAAAGAGGAGAGAGACGAATTGAAGGCTGAAATCCACCGCCTTCAAGAAGAGATTGTTCACATGAAGATCTCTAGGGTTAAAGAGGAAGGAGAGATCTCTCAAGTGGAAGAACTCAAGGAAGAGCTCAAAAAGGAAATCAGATCAGAAGTGGAGTCCACTCGAGAGACATGGGTAGAAGTAGTTCACAAGAGGGTCAAGAAAGAAGTCAGTGAAGAGGCACGGAAGGGAGAGCTCTCTAGAGTCAAGGACACACTCGAGGAAGAAAAACTTCGACACACACGCCGATTGCATGTACGGATTACAGGGCTCTCAAAAGGCACACCACCGTATGCAGATGCCATCGACATCTGTCGACGCTTGGGGTACGAGAGCATGCCTTTCACAGAGGCATGGAGGGTTGGTAAAGACACGTCCCGACCACGAGCACTCATCCTTCGTATGAGCTCTGAGGATACACGTATCGCCTTCTTCCGACGACGACCCGTACTACGCGGACTACCGGGAGGAGCTTTATATATGAACGAGGATCTCACGAGGATGCATATAGAACACCGTCGGACATGTATGCCACATATTCTTCAAGCCCGACGAGAGGGAAAGAAGGCCTTCTATCGGGACGGTAAAGTCTTCATCGACGGACTCCCTATCAAATAGGGATACGTGGCCTATGAGGCAACACCATATCAGGAGTCCCACTCAGAGGAGCAGTCTGGAACTGCAATGGAGCACTTTGGACACGGCCAGACCGATTGGAAGAGATCCTAGACACTCATGACTTTGCTTTCATCACAGAGACCCACGAGAGCCCAGAGAGAGGTCTACCTCGCATTGCGGGTTTTCATTGGGAATCTGCATTTAGGACCACGACGAGACAGAGTACAGCGCGAGGGTCGAGAGGGGTGGCCATCGTATTTAGATGGTAGATACAGAGCCGGATCCATATTATAGGAAGAGATGAGGAGGCACGATTCATGTGGGTTTGCATGAAGATAGCACAGGGGAGCTGGATTTACATTGCTATATGCTACTTCCCTCCAGGCGGATCTCGATACGCAGGACAGGATCTTGGGGACCGATCCGAGACAGAGACTCACCATACACAGCACTTTCAGATGACATACTACATTATAGCACACTAGGTGAAGTCTTCCTTATTGGGAACTTCAATGGACGCACTCAGTCACATCAGTGCGATGCATACGATATGGATCACCCACATCTCATGAGGACCAGAGACCCAGAGGAGATGAGTACCAGTAGAGTATCGGCAGATATGGGTCGGGACACCACAGGGTATGGCAGACATCTGCTTGAGCCAGGCAGCCGACATCAGCTCGTTATATATAACGGGATGCATCGCTGGCCAGGTTCGGGCCGACTTACTTGCTTCCCTCACAGGGGAGGTGAGAGCACAATCGACTACATTTTGGGTACCACCTCTGGAGCTTCACTCATCACCTCACTTACTATTGGACAACGCCCACTTGGTGCTGACCCTACATTTATCACATTCACACTCTCATCTCCTATTCCATTAGACCCTCCCTCACCCACTGAGACACATCACGATACACTTCACACACGAGCTCTCACACGTTTATGCACACCATTTACACACCCGCCTACTCTCCCTCGATCCATTCTCACCCTTGGACACACTTACATCACAGTTCACCACCATCCTACACGACTCAGCTCTCTGCAGTTTCCCACACCGCACACATATATACCCTCCACGCAGAGGTTCCATGCCTCAGAACCGCTGGTATGATGCAGATTGCCGCGAGCTACGGAAGCACCTACGCATTTTACAGCATAGAGGGGATATTACACACAGGCACAGCGTCGCATGCAGAGCCTTACTCGCCGCAAACAGCGTGACTGGGAAGAGAGACACTACTGGGATATTTATCATTTACTCATGAGTCGAGACAGTGCAGTGGCATGGCCACATTTGAGAGAGAGGAGACAGCAGACACCCATCCGAGACCCGAGCACTTGGCATAGCTATGCACAGAGCCTATACGAGATCCCAGACCAGCACCCCATTCCTAGACCACAGAGCTCACGTCCTACTACATCTGACTTCTTCACACCCACTATGGTGGGACGCGCTATTGCCCGTCTACAGCATGGCAGGGCCCATGACCTTTTCGGTTTACAAGTTGAGCACCTCATCTACGGAGGCACGACCCTTGCACCGCTCATTGCCCACCTCTTCAACCGTGCACTGGTTGAAGGGTTCCCTGACTCATGGACTGAGCACACCATAGTGCCCATTCATAAGTCAGGAGATACTATGGATCCAGCTCCATACCGGATGATCATGATTGGCCCTATATTGGCCAAGTTATATGGGGCGGTACTAGAGACAGAGTTGAGTACTCTCGCTAAGAGGAAGGGTATCACGGCTCCAGGACAGGCAGGCTTCAGACGAGATTACTCTACCATTGACCACATCTTCACTCTCAGATGCCTGATCGACCAGGCAAGGGTGAGGAAGAGGAGATTATATTGCTGCTTTGTGGACTTCCGCAAAGCATTTGACACCGTTCCCAGAGGAAGACTCTTCAGACGACTACTTGATATCGGAGCCCCGGAGGAGATGAAATGGGGGATCTATGCCTTATACGAGAGAGTATCTGACAGAGTCAGATGTCTGGGGGGGGCTTATCTCATCCACTTGCTAGCACTATCGGGGTGAAGCAAGGATGCCCTCTTTCACCCACCCTCTTTGGTCTCTACATTGATGAGATAGTAGACTACATACAGCAGAGGGGGGTGATGGCATTGAGGTACGCGGGTCCACTATCCATATTCTTTTATATGCTGATGATATTGTACTAGTTTCAGAGTCTGCAGAAGGTCTACAGCATCATCTACATGGCCTAGATGACTTTTGCACACAGAGAGGGTTATCTGTGAACCTTGGTAAAACCAAGGTCATGATCTTTCATACATCAGCACAGGTACGCAGACATAGCTTGTTCACGGCAGCGCCCATTGAGGTGGTCCGATCATATGTTTACTTGGGAGTGACATTTATAGCAGCATCAGGGGTCTTCTCTATGTCTCAAGCAGCACGTGACTGCATCACACGTGGGTATGCAGCACTTGCCTTGATGGAGAGACAGTGCCACCAGACATATTTTCAGGAGCCCCGCACAAAAGGGTGGCTTTTCGACACTTTGGTTACACGAGCGCTCATGTATGGGGCAGCCATATGGGGACCAGGATTAGCCACATCAGTATGGACAGCATTAGAGAGGCCACAGATACTCATGATTTCCAGACTTATCCGAAGCAAGCCTTGAGTACCACATGATATCATTAGAGCAGAGCTCGCTGCACCACCAATGCTAGTTGAGGCACTATTCCAGACAGTATGCCTATTACATAGACTCTGCAGCATGGATACAGAGCGCATTGCTTATCGGCCTTTCCAGGCATCACGGGACATGGCTTTAGCAGGCGACACCTCCTCATGGTATGCACAGACACGAGACTGGCTGGCCCACCACGGCTTTGACATAGACAGGCTACCACCACTTCAGTACGACTCACATGCACCTACCTACTCGCTCTCTCATCAGGAGAGGAATAGGATCATTCGTCAGGAGATATGGCATACATACATACATACAGAGGACATGGGTGAGCCCTAGGGGTACATTGCCACCGAAAATGCTCTATTACCATGAGCATTGACGAGGGCTTCATCGAGATTCCGAGATACATGCAGACATATCTACCCCACCAGCTTCGAGTCTTCATTGGGCAGCTCCGGGTTTCATCACATCAGCTCGAGATTGAGAGGGGTCGATCCAGGGGAGTCCCCCGTGAGGAGAGGTGGTGCCCAGTATGCGAGACAGAGGTAGAGAGTGAGGAGCATTTTGTTATCAGATGCCCAGCATATGTAGACCTACGAGCACAGTTCCGGATAGAGGAGTCACTCCAGTTATGCATGACTATGGGAGACCAACGACGCTTGGGACGCTTCCTCGCAGCAGCATACGAGAGGCGAGATCGGTCACTCCAGCCCACACATCAGCCACCGGTGAGTACGCAGCAGACCATTACCCAGTTTTTTCAGCGAGCTGAGCTACATCAGAGAGGTCCATCTATAGGGCTAACGCTCCACCAGGCAGCAGCACAGAGAGCACGGCGCCGACCACGCATGGGCAGATATCATCGACCACGACTATATCAGGAGGATATCTCACGCATCAGGACAGCCTACGACCACATGATGGAGCATAGACGCACCACCACTCCATGGGTTGTCTTCCTTCAGGAGGCACTCAGACCACCCCCGATGTACCACATACTACACTCACCTCCACCCATTCACCGGTAGCTAGGGTGTTTTACTCACACTTTCTCACATGTCCCCCATGTATTTGGTGGCCATTATCTGCGGAGTCAGAGCCACATCTCCCCATCCTTTTCTAGCTTTATATATATCTTTGTGTCGCGATATACCTTTTATTTCATTTCATTCTCTACACAAGGTTACTACACTTGTACATGGTTTTTGTCTCATAGGCCAAGTTTGGCCTCCAGAAGACGTTAATATGACTCTCTCTCTCTCTCTCTCTCTCTCTCTCTCTCTCTCTCTCTCTCTCTCTCTCTCTCTCTCTCTCTCTCTCTCTCTCTCTCTCTCTCTCTCTCTCTCTCTCTCTCTCTCTCTCTCTCTCTCTCTCTCTCTCTCTCTCTCTCTCTCTCTCTCTCTCTCTCTCTCTCTCTCTCTCTCTCTCTCTCTCTCTCTCTCTCTCTCTCTCTCTCTCTCTCTCTCTCTCTCTCTCTCTCTCTCTCTCTCTCTCTCTCTCCCCCCTCCCTCCCTCCCTCCCCCCCCCCCCTCCCTCCCCCCCCCCCCCTCCCCCCCCCCCCCTCCCTCCCTCCCCCTCCCCCTCCCCCTCCCCCTCTCTCTCTCTCCCCCCCTCTCTCTCTCTCTCTCTCTCTCTCTCTCTCTCTCTCTCTCTCTCTCTCTCTCTCTCTCTCTCTCTCTCTCTCTCTCTCTCTCTCTCTCTCTCTCTCTCTCTCTCTCTCTCTCTCTCTCTCTCTCTCTCTCTCTCTCTCTCTCTCTCTCTCTCTCTCTCTCTCTCTCTCTCTCTCTCTCTCTCTCTCTCTCTCTCTCTCTCTCTCTCTCTCTCTCTCTCTCTCTCTCTCTCTCTCTCCCCCCCCCTCCCCCCCCCCCCGTCAGCTGCATCCCGAACCTCCGGCCCCACTATAGCTTCACCATGCCCCCCCCGAGCTGCCTCCGCCGCCACTGCACCCCTCCCAAGCTCTCTCCCACCATGCCTCACCACCCCATTGCCTAACCTTAACCATCACCATGCCTAATCTAACCTCCCACCCTAAACCCATCCTAACCCCAACCCTAGCCCGAAACTAGCCCTAACCCTAAGCACTAAAACCTAAGTTGATTCGAACGGGAATCGGACTTCTGACTCGGACGGTTTGGAAATCGAAACCGGAAAAACATTTTGACATTATCGGCGGTGACTTTTTTTCTCAAAAAAAATTAGAAAAATTATTGAAGATATTCTAATGAGATTAGAAACATAAATCAATGACATTTATGCATAAATTTAATAAACACGAAGAGTATGAAGCTGAAAATAAATAGTAAAATTCATATATGATATCGTGAAAGACCAAAAGTCTATAAATATGAGTGCAAAGTCATGTCAAAATATGCACGAAATCATGTATGATCAAATTATCATCTTCCTCCACATACTGCTCCTCCTCCACATACTCCACGTGTCAAAATATGCACGTAATCATGTATGATAGCTGAAATGACCCGAGATCGAGTTTTTTCCCCCCAAAAAAAAATTTGCAATGGTCAACTCCGAAATGCGTTCCGAATGCGAACGTCCAAATTCAAGTCCAAAAAGTCCGGAAAAATGTTCTGAACGCATTCGAATGAAACTACGCTTAGATATATTACGTCATTTATCAAGATATTTTTAAGAATTCGTTTTTCAGCATGTTAATAACTCCAATTTCGTGCAAAGTTGCTCTAAAAAGCAAATTTGTGGGGCGAAAGAAGATTTTACCTATGCTTTTACTAAAAGAAGCCATTGGAGGTTCAATAACTATAGATAGAGGCCTATGGACATGGAGCATAACACGCTCTCACATTTGGGCATTCACTTCTTCTCCAGGTCGTGGAGCTTCTATAAGAGCTGTGCAAAGGAGTTCTTTGCTGATTTGTCGGTGATTTGCCGCTTCCCTCTTCTCCTACACATGCCTTAGAAGTGTGTGCTATTAGATCAACAAGCTCTCAACATGCTTGGAAAATAAAGTTTATCAAAGGTCAAAAATGAAGATTACTTCTTGGAGGAACCTTAGACTTGTGGGAAATCATATGTTTTCTGTTATAATTCTTTGTATACTCATTAGTTGATTAAAATATCTTGTACCGTAGATGATAGTTCTTAGAACTTTCATTAAGGATGTAGAGGAGCCAAAAGCCATGAGTTGGATCGTTGAGATCATTTCAAAATATTCTCAATTTAACTTTGATTGATTCCTCACTTTAATAGATTATAGGGAAAGAGAGTTCATCACATCTAACTCAATCCCGCATGGATTAGAGATTCAAATTCGAATCAAAGAGTCATGGGAACAGACGAAGGAATATGTTGAAGTGTATATAAACACTACACACACTTGTACAAAGAGAGAGAAGTGAATTGAAATCAGTTGGATTCATTACTTGTCCATTTTGCTTTTCTCTGCACATTCTTCCCCAAAGTTTCCAAACTTGCAAAGATTGATTCTCACTCCTCAAAAGTCCAATGCTTATGAGTATGGTCTCATTAAAAAGGTATTAGTGTCTACCTTATGTGTATAAAGTTGTGTATCATTTGTGAGAAAAGTTTTGTATCATTTGTGAGAAACAGATCATTGTAGCTCTCAAGGTCATTCTCTACAAATTCTTGAAAAGTCGGGGTGATACCTTCTCAATGTTAAACTTGTAATCAAAGCATGGCTTGTTGATAAATCCAATTCTTGTGCATATTAGCTACTTAACATTGTAAGCTACCATCTCTAAGAGGAATTTGCCAATTTTAATCAAGCTTGGAGAACTGATCATTTGAAGTTGCATGTTTCAACCATAAATAGCAAGTTTTATGATTTACCTTATGTGCAAACAATTTGTTTTGGACCAATTGTTTCTCACTGATTCTCCAAAGCACCTAGGGTGTTTTATTGCATCAACTTGAAGCTTATGAGGTGTACTAAAGCCTTCAATAGCTAAAGGGCAGGTCATGTGCTAGTTAGCTTGACCAAACTTCAACATCTTCAACTTTAGATTTCTACTAATCTCACTTCTATAAGAGAAGAAGCCATGCAGCTTCTTATTTCAGAGAAGATACCCTACATTCAGTTAGGGTTGCAAATTATTACCATTATTCCAGCACATAAGCTATATTCCTTACATAGCATCCTATTTTCCTTTTATTTACAGCAAACTCACACTTCCTACAAACTCTTAGGCACTCTTCTCTCATACATTTGTACCTAGAAACCTCTATATTCAGACTTATATTCAGATTTTGTATCCTACACACATTGTATTATTATTCATTCATCAAGTAAAAAATATTTTTAAGAGTGGCATTAAGCTTCTCGTTCCATTCTCTTGTCTCTTGTCTATTTCTCATAATCATTCACAATTTATTTGGTTCAGTGTGTGTGTGCGCGCGCGCTTAAGGTTCAACTGTTGGAAAGATCCTATTGAGTTTATATTGGGCCTACCTCACTTCCAACACCTACCTACACTAGTAAGAATGATGCATGAACGATAGCAAAATTCTTGTTTGAGCAAATATTTACCAAATTTGGATTACCTATTGAAATTGTTAACGATGGAGAAACTCACTTATTGAAATTGTTAACAATGGAGAAACTCACTTCATCAACGAAATGGTTGATTCTCTATTGAATTTCTTAGTGCCAAATAAAAGTATGCTCCATACCATCCTCATGCAATGGACAAGAAAAGAGTTCAAATAAATTTCTATCGCACAATACTAACCAAACTGGACAACAATGGTTGTTCAAATTGGGACATATAGTTGCATCATGTTGTTTGGGCTTATAGAGTTGCTTATAAGACAACCAGCAAATCAGCACCATTCAATTTGGTGTTCAAACAAAATGCCACTCTCCCAATCGACTTCCATATTTTCATGCTAAAAGTCGTACAAAACAATGAATGGACTCGACATGAGCTCTCACATCTCATTGATGAAATAGAGGATTTTCAAGAGACAAGGTCGAATGCAATAACCGGCATACATATTGCTAAGAAACAACAAGAGGCTTACTATGATGCTCATAGCAGAGACACAAACCTACATATGAGTGATTATATATACTAGAATGCCTCCAAGTAAACCCAAATTCACCCTAAATGAAAGTGCAACTATAAGCTCGTGGTAGTCAACCACAAGACTATATAGCATATCAGCTCCATTATCCATAGTATAGACTCAATACTATGACATTCCCACTCACATCATCAATGCCCAATAGTCGGTGTAGAGCTAAGAATGAATACATGTTGTCCACGTCCCGTAGGGGAATTGGTTTGGCTCTCGCCTCTCGAGGTGGAGAACCAGTGTTCAACCCTTGGGCTGGACATGTAATGGATTTCGCGAGTTAAACCAATTGTAACCAAGTTGTTATCTTGTCTAACCCCTGCTTTGTGGGATACAGGGGTCCCATGGATACTATGCCTATTCACTTGTACCGTTGCACTTTCAAAGTTAAAGCTCGGGGGAGTAGGTTTCAGTTGAACCTCCATTTTAAAAAAATAATAATAAAAAAAAAAATGAATACATGCTCACACACGCACCCCACAATGCACAACACCACGAGCATGAACTCACAAGAACCTCTGCAAATTGAGTTTCTATCATAGTACAAAAAGAGTTTTAAAAACAGGTTTTAAAATGTTTAGTACGTAGGGTACTAAAAAAATGAAAATACAAAACGAGTATTACATTTTGTCGCAACATTTCAATTTTTTTTTTTCAATAATCCATGAATAATGCATATGTAGCATTCATTTACATATC
>CM035442.1:102097508-102137508 GCA_020310875.1 Ceratopteris richardii | reverse complement strand
CAAGATGCACACACAAGGAGCACAAACACAGCAAGACACACGGAAAAGACTATGGTTGGAATAGCTCTCTCTATTGATTATGAACTGAACTGAAGTAAGAGCTGAATAATATCCCTACGTACAAAGTACCACCACATATGAGAGTATCAAGTATGTGGTAACATGGGGAAAAAACCTCTAGCCAACACTAGAGTAAAAACTGCCTACGTATAGGGAAAAGGTTCACATCAAAGCTACTCGAGGAACACATAAGTGTAACAAACCCCACAAATCACCATTCAAGAAGGCTGTTTTTGTGTCCAGCCGATGCACTTTCCAACCTCGATGGGCAGCCAATGCAACCACAGTACGAATGGTAGTCATGCGTGAAGTAGGTGCAAAAGTTTCCTCATAATCAATGCCATATTGTTACGCATATCCTTTGGAAACCAATCTAGCTTTGTAGCGATCAATGCTACCATCAGGTTTTCTCTTAATCTTATAAACTCACTTTGTACCAATGGCATTCTTTCCTTTTGGCAATTCACACAACTCCCAATTACCATTCCTATGGATGGAATCCATTTCTGATTGCATGGCACTCATCCATTGTGGATTATCAAAGGCATCTTCAAAAGAAAGTGGCTCTTCATTACATGCTGTAGCAAGAAAAGAATAATCCACAAAATTACTTGACGCATGGCGAGAGCTTGATCTTGTTCTACCAAGTAAAGGTGCACTCAATTTGCTGTACTGCAAAGTTTGTTTCAGCCACTTTGGCATAGTTTGTGCACTCTTGATAGACATGCGTTCATTATGTAAAACATCTTCAATATGTACATCATGCATGGGCTGAATTTCATGCTCATTTTCAGCCATATTTTGACGCAAATGTTCAGCCATATTTGGCCGAAAATTTCCAGCAGTTTTGACAATTTTTAGCTGAAAATTTTCAGCCATGTTTGGCTGGAAATTCTCTGCATTTTCAGCACTATTTTGCTGGAATTTTTCAGCCCTTTGAGCCTCAATTGGCTGGTCTACATGGCCATAGTCAAGCGCACCATTTTGAAACAAAGGCATGAGTGTATCGAACACATCTTGTTAGCTAACTGTTGACTGCTTTTTGCATTCAAGTAGAGGGAAAACTGAATTTTCAGCAAATACCACATCTCGACTCACAATAATTGTGTTCGTCAATGGATGGTCCAAACGATATCCCTTACTTTAAGCACTATAACCAACAAATATACATTTCTTTGCCTTGTCATCAAGTTTGTGACGTTGTTGTGATGGCACAAGAGCATATGCCAAAAAACCAAACACACGCATATGACTAACCATAGGCTTATGACCATTCCAAGCCTCATAAGGAGTGATGACTCTCAATGCTTTTGTAGGGAAGCGATTCAACACATAGTTTGCACACATGACCGTTTCCATCCAAAACTTATCAGGAAGATGCTTTCCTTTAACCATACATCGTTCCATTTCAAGTAGAGTTCTATTTTTACGCTCGGCAACACCATTTTGCTGAGGTGTATATGGCACCGTACATTGGTATGAAATACCTCTTTCACGAAGAAAAGCATTAAACTCATGTGGCATGTATTCACCACCACGATCGGTGCGTAGAGTCAAAAGCTTTTGTGAAGAAAAATTTTCAGCCATAGCTAAAAATGCTTTGAAGCAAGAAAATACCTCATTCTTTGCTTTCGTAGGATACACCCATGTATGGCGAGTAGCATCATCAATGAAGATAACAAAATATACATGCTTCTGTCAAGATGGAGTCTTGACGGGACCACATACATCACTATGAACAAGTTGCAATTTTCTTGTAGTGTGTGTATGACTATCTTTTGGAAAAGAAGCACGATGCATTTCCAATAATGCAACCTTCACACGCATGCTTTTCAATGGACTCGAGTGTAGGCAAACCAATAACCATGTCCTTCTTTTGCAAGTAAAGCAAACTATTGAAGTTCAAGTCACCAAAACGAGCATGACAAAGCTCCATTTCAGCCATGGAAGAAGTATGAGCAACCAAGGCATTCGACGCAGCCCTCTTGTATGTATCCATGCAATACAAACCATTACATAATGTACAGGACATTACGATAACATCGCCATTGCTGAAATCATGTACCATACACTTATCATCAACAAAGTGTACATGAAGTCAAGCTTTGGCAATCAACGAAACTGAAATTAAGTTCTTCTTGATACCGGGCGCATACAATGCATTTTTCAAGAAAATCACACCTCCATTTGGAGCCGTAAGCTCAATTTCTCCTACTCCAATGATAGGATAAGAGACATTGTTTGCACACACCACATGTCCTCCTTAGGGTGCATCTTTCAAAGAGGCAAAAAATCTTTTGCATGATTTTATGTGCTTTGAAGCACCACTACCAAAGAACCAATCCGAATCAGCCTCACTCACAACCATACATTTAGAATGCAAAGAAGCATCATAATGACATGTGCCCAAAAATCTTGAGCAATGTTAGTTTCATCATTCTTCACATTTGCTGAATTTTCAGCAATAGACATGTCGGATTCCTTCTTCTTTTAATTGCGTTTAACAAGCTTTCTACACTCATCAATAGTATGACCAGCCTTCCGGCAATATTTAAATCTCTTCTTCTTTTGCAAATCACCATCATTAGAGGAATGAGTGGAAGAGGAAGGTTGAGGCTTTGGTTTTGATGAACCCAAAGCTGAACCATTCTTGCTTTTCCCCTTTTGTGAGATAGCAAGTGCTTGTGTTCCCTCAATCAAACCACTCCTATTCACTCTAGACTGCTCTTCTTGCAAAAGAAGAGGCACAACCTCATCAAATGCATAAATATTAGGATTTCCCTTTGCAACCAAACAGAGTGTAGTAACAAAGCTTTGAAAAGATTCCGGTAATCCTTTCAACAATGTAGAAATGAGTGATGCATCCGGAATGATATCATCTATGTTTGCCAATTGCTCTTTCAAGTCCTTGATGCGTGTCACATACACATCCACCGACTCATTTTCAGCCATACATACATCCTCAAGTTGCTTCCTCAAGTATGCAACACGATTACGCACTGCATACAAAGAAGCAAGAGTGTCCCATGCATGTCTCAATGTAGAACATGACCGAATGTGTGGAACTATATGACCCTTCACTAAAAGCGTAATCCAAGCATGAGCTTGAGCATCTTTTCCATCCCATCTAAGTTGTCCCTATGTAGGTGGAGAAGGAGAAACCACTGTACTCGAAGAAGAAGCTCCATCTGTGACGGTAGACTGTGAAGTAAAAGAACCTGCGGGCATAGTTGTTACTGACGTTTATCTGACTTCTGACTTCTGACGTTTAACCGACTAGTTGTTACTGACGTTTATCTGACTTCTGACTTCTGACGTTTAACCGACGTCTGACGGGTACGGTAAAATATTTCTGACGTTTCTCGACGTGGCTTTTTTTTGGGAAATAAAAGCTCAATTATATATATTATTCTTTTGTACACATCACATATCAACAAAATAAACATTTTCTACACCTACGCAGAAGTAAGAGAGAGTAAAATTATTGCTAGATCCTTAACATGAGTCTATTATATGATATGTCACATGAGTTTGTGTTACAAACTATGGTCTATGTCCATTCACTAAGCATCTCATATTTTTCTCCCAAAATTTTCAAGGACAACTTACAATTTACAATGATTTATGTATGAATCATGATCTTATTACCATGGTGACTGGTCTATGTGTCATGACCCATCTATGGAGTCTACTACATAGTTATGACATACCTTTTTGTATGCTCAAAAAAGTAAGCATTGTGGATTGTAGTTATGCATGCATAAAAAAGTAAATTGATCTCGAACAGTAAAAGCAGGATTTCTGGAAAGTGGTCCAGCCATTAATTTGCAAGAAACATTTTTTGGGGCTTTATCTTTGTCTTTGTACCATCAATTCGCATGCAAATAGGTTTTGTCGAGCACATTCTTGGACTCTTTTCAGGAGTTATAGGCTATAGACTATCACCTTGTAGGCATTTTACTTGCATATGAAAGATCCACAGTTGCTTCATTTCATTTTACTCTAATAGAAGGAATTGTCCGTGGTCAATTTGAACATATGGATCACTAGGAAAATAGTTAAGCCATTCTTCACTCTTCATTTCAAATCGATTATGCAGTAGTATTTAGCAGTGTTTTAATTTTTCTATATCTTCAAAAGAGATGAGAATAATCAAAAAATATGTGATTCAGGAGATGATTCTTGTATCCTGTACATAGTGTGTCACTCTGTGGACAGCAGCCCTATAGTCATGACTCATGATTGATAGGCAATGATAAGTGTGTATATCGAGCAATTGCAGATAGCTTGTCAGCAGACAGCCTATTATGACTGAGACAAAATCATTACTGATAGTTTGTGGGGAGGGAGGGCACAAACCTTTAAAGTTGCAGGGGGGACTGAAGACAAAATCCTGCCCGTACACTTACAGTTTGTTTGCAGATGCTAACATGTAGCTGCACAGAACCACAGGCAGTAATAGTGAATAAATCAGATACATATGCTGAGAACAATAATACAGGCCAACAAAAAATTTTCAGACCTGGAGAAAAAAAAACAAGGTCAGGAAACCTTTCCTGACTCCAAAGTCAGCAAAAAGTCAGTAAGGTCAGCCATGATGATTCCTGACGAGTCAGCAACCAACTAAGCCTGCGGGTCTTCGATCTACATCTTCCACTATGTTCCAAAGTTGTTTAGCAACAAGAACATGCTTCATCATGTAAGACCACATCGGATAGTTGGTCCCATCAAGCTTATCTTCAGCCTGAAGCATGCCAAATAAGTCATTGCTTCCCTCCATTTCACAAAACTCACAAAAAGCTCTGCGAACTAAGTTTCTATCACTTCCATAAGTGATGGGCAAACTCAGCCATAATGAAGCGTAGCACCAAATGCAAACAAAAGATGGGAAGAATTACAGAAAATTGCATAGTTGATAGGGTATGCACACTTAACAACCAGTGGAAACTCCAACAAAGAATCCAGAAGTGAAAATTTCATGTCCGCTAATACGACAATCATATATACCAGAATGAATCCAGGTAAACCCCAAATTCACGCTCAAATGAAAGTGCAACTATAAGCTCATGGTAGTCAACCACAAGACTATATAGTATATCAGCTCCATTATGCAAAATATCGACTCAATACTATGACATGCCAACTAACATCATTAGTACCTCATAGTGGGTACAGAGCTAAGAATGAATACATGCTCGCACATGCATCCCACAATGCACACACACCACGAGCATGAACTCACAGGAAGCTCTACGAACTTAGTTTCTATCACTTCTGAAAGTGATGGGAAGACTCAACCATAATGAAGCCTAGCAGCAAATGCAAACAAAAGATAGGAAAAATTACAGCAAATGCATAGTTGATGGGTTATATGCACCTAAGAATTGGTCACAACTCAGACGAAGAATCTACAAGTGAAAATTGCATCTACCACAATGAATCGAGGTAAACCCCGAATTCACCCTCAGATGAAAGTGCAACTATAAGCTCATGGTAGTCAACCACAAGACTATATAGCATATCGGCTCCATTATGCACTGTGTTGACTCAATACTATGGCATCCCCACTATCATCATCGGTGCCCAATAGTGGGTAAAGAGATAAGAATGAATACATGATCACACATGCATCCCAGAACACACACACCATGAGCATGAACTCACAAGAAGCTTTGCGAACTGAGTTTCGATCACTTCCGAAAGTGATGGGAAAAGTCAACCATAATGAAGCCTAGCACCAAATGTGAACAAAAGATAGGAAAAATTACAGAAAATGCATAGTTGATAGGATACATACACTTAACAACCAGCTGCACCTTGGGCAAAGAACTTGGAAGTGAAAATTGAATCTCCGCTAATACAACAATCATATATACCAGAATGAATCTAGGTAAACCCCAAATTCACCCTCCAATGAAAGTGCAACTATAAGCTCATGCCATTCAACCATAAGACTATATAGCATATCACCTCCATTATGCACACTATCTACTATCAACTCAATACTATGACATCCCACTAACATCATCAATGCCCAATACGGGGTATAGAGCTAAGAATGAATACATGCTCACACACACGCACACACACACCCCACAACTCTCAGACACCACCAGCATGAACTCACAAGAAGCTCTGCGATCTTAGTTTCTATCACTTCCAAAAGTGATGAGCAAACTCAGCCATAATGAAGCCTAGCACCAAATGCAAACAAAAGGTAAAAAAAAATTATAGAAAATGCATGATTGATAGGATATACACACCTAACAATCGGATGCAACTCACACAAAGAATCCACGAGTGAAAATTGCATGTCCCCTAATACAACAATCATATATACCATAATGCCCAAATTCACCCTCAAATGAAAGTGCAACTATAAGCTCATGGTAGTCAACCACAAGACTAAATAGCATATCAACTCCATTATACACAGTATTGACTCAATACTCAGACATCCCCACTAACATCATGAGTCCCCAATTGTAGGTATAGAGCTAAGAATGAATACATGCTCACATATGTACCCCACAATGCACACACACCATGAGCATGAACTCACAAGAAGCTCTGCGAACTGAGTTTCAATCATTTCTGGAGATGGGCA
The DNA here is from genome assembly GCA_020310875.1 of Ceratopteris richardii. Classification (NCBI taxonomy): domain Eukaryota; kingdom Viridiplantae; phylum Streptophyta; class Polypodiopsida; order Polypodiales; family Pteridaceae; genus Ceratopteris; species Ceratopteris richardii. The sequence goes on along the minus strand of CM035442.1, from coordinate 102,130,841 downwards.
AACTCAGCCATAATGAAGCCTAGCACCAAATGCAGACAAAAAATTGGAAAATTTACATAAAATGCATAATTGATAGGCTATACACACCTAACAAGTTACAACTAGTGCAACTCCGAGGAAGAATCCACAAGTGAAAACTGCATGTCCGCAAATACGACAATTATATATTCCATAATGAATTCATGTAAACCCCAAACTCACCCTCAAATGAAAGTGCAACTATAAGTTCATGGTAGTCAACCACAAGACTATATAGCATATCAGCTCCATTATCCACAGTATCAACTCAATATTATGAAATTCCCACTAATGTCATCAATGCCCAATACTCGGTGTAGAGCTAAGAATGAATACATGCTCACACATGCACCCTACAATGCACGTCGCACACACACCACGGGCATGAACTCACAAGAAGCTTTGCGAACTTAGCTTCTATCACTTCCAAAAGTGATGGGAAAATTCCGCCATAATGAAGCCTAGCACCAAATGCAAACAAAGATAGGAAAAATTTAAAAAAATGCATACTTTATAGGGTATCACACCTAACAACTAAATTGGTCACAACTCGTACAAAGAATCCACAAGTGAAAACTGCATGTCTGCTAATACGACAATCATATATACCTGAATGAAGGGAGGTAAACCCCAAATTCACCCTCAAATGAAAGGGCAACTATAAGCTCATGGTAATCAACTACAAGACTATATAGCGTATCAGCTCCATTATGCATAGTATCGACTCAATACTATGATATCCCCACTAAAATCATCAATGCCCAATAGTGGATATAGAGCTAAGAATGAATACATGCTCACACACATCCCACAATGCACATACACCATGAGCATGAACTCACAAGAAACTCTATGAACTTAGTTTCTATCGCTTCCGGAAGTGATGGGCAAACTCAACCATAATGAAGCCTAGCACCAAATAAGCGACTATATTCTAGCCAATACATTGAAGCAACACAAAGGAGCTTCAAAAGAGAGGCTATGGACAATCAACCATCATCAAGTCCATAAGTTTAGCAACTCTCACCATAGAAGTGCTAGCAAAGTTCAAACTATATTAGTGAATGTCGTGTTAATTTGCATTAAAAAAACTCTTACCAAAGAAATGCTTTAATGACTACAAAGGGCCAATCATCGAAAGTTCAAACAACAACACATACAAGAGAAGTGAAGGCTCGAGCTAGGGAATCGACTAGAAAAAAGAAACAATGGAGACGACAAACAAATGAGAGAATGAGAGTGAGATATATAGAGCCCATCTCAATAGAAACCTATCACAATATATTGCACCCAATCAAGTTCGTTGTGTACAAATAACTTTATCTGAATGCAATAGGCTAGAATTCATCTTCATAGATTCTCTCATAGATACTAGTGCCACATTGGACACCATTAGAGTATCTATGGTAAACCAATTGCAAGAGAAGATAGATCCACTAGAGGCTTATGTAATAGGCATAGAGAGAATACAAACCAAATGTATTGGTGAAGTGGAACACCCTATCCATCTCGAAAAAGTAAGCATGATAACGATCTTCTTAGTGTGTACCACAATAAAGATATGATCCTAGGAGAAGACTTGTTGTATCATTAGCTTGATCTTGTTCACGACACTCTTTCCATGAAAATCGAGAGATGTCTAGTTTTCATGCATACTAAGCAAGCCAAACAAGGCAAGGATGCCAAATAAATCATGCTCACCACAAGGAGCCATAGAATGATAGGTTGGGGAAGGGAATCAAACATGTCACACTACAGCACATAATAGAGAGGTATGAAACATGAGACAAGATTTTGAATTCATTATTTGATATTAGACTTCCATCATTCTTCTAAGAGATGATGATCTTGGAGTGAAAAAATCCTACCATTACATAACTTATGGCATCATATACAAAGGAAATGCTATGCAAAATAAAAACCATAGAGAAATACTCAATTTGATGGTAGAACCACGACATGCCTAGACTAACATCCACATGCTCGAAGCTCATAATAATTAAGTCTAATGTCTCATTATATTATTGTATTCTAAGATCGACATGTATTACTTTAAATGATCCTTGAGGTTTTCGGGAGTGGAGCACCCTCTAGTTCAAAATGCAGAGAAGTTATCAACGAAAATTCTTAGGAATTCGACAAAGTTCTTCTCTTATTTCTCCAATGATCACCCTATTTTTGGAAGAATTTGGGCACAGAGCCAAAGACGTGGGAATGAAGCTATGCCGGCTACAAACACGGAATGAAGACACGGAGATCGATGCACATGGTTATCCCCCTAGCCACGCATTAAGACCACTTATTCTCTCACCTCTTTTTCTGCCCCCAAGTGACTACACACATGAATGCCACATGGCATTCATGTGTGAGCCCATGTAACCAATACTAAGGAGTGATTCCTACACCCTCTTAGTGGTTGCTTCCATATAATATTTCCTTCATCTTAAGTTCATTTTTATCCTCAAAAATGGTATTCAAAGGTTTTCAAAGATAACCCTCTTCCATGTGGCACTATTTTCTTAACTATCTTTCCACTTTACTAGGCATTCTTTATATAGGTGACTCCTCGTCCATTTCTCTCAAGTGCGTAGTATGCTCTCATGCTCATGTGGAATAGATTAAACAGAAATAGGCTCTATCACCTCACTATCTGGATAGGTTGTCAAATTCACCCAACCTCAGAACATGAAATATTGGATGGATCTCGCTACTCTCTGGAAGTTGGAGCTCGTAACCCATCTTTCCTATTCTCTTAAGTATTGGGAATGGTCCACAATACCTAGGAGACAATTTTGGACAAGGTCTCGTCTTCATGGTTTCAGACCTAAAGGAAACTCTAAAATAGACTTTTTCTCCTACGTCAAAGTTGATCTCTCTCCTTTGGGGGTCAACATAGGCTCTGGCATTGTCTTGAGCTCTCGTAGTGTTGTCCTTAGCAAGCCTAAGCATATCGTTCATCTCTTCCAAGAAGTCCTTTGCAGCTTGGACTTTCTCATGCTCCAATCCTACTGCATAAGGAGCTCTTGGCTGAAACTCGTACATAAGCATAAATGGACTATGCCCTATGGAAGAGTGCTCGACACTGTTATATGCAAACTCTATTATAGGTAAGTACTCTTCCCAATTAGTTTTCCTTTCATTCACATATGCTCGAAGCACATCTTCTAGGATTTGGTTAATCCTCTCTAGTTGCCCATTCTACTATGGATGCTCGGCCGTACTCATGTAACATGTTAAGTTTAGTATCCAAGCTTTTGAAGATTGCTATCCAAAAGTGGCTAGTAAACTCCCTATCCCAATCAGAGAGAATGTCTAAAGGAATTCCATATAATTGGTATAGTTTTTCCGCAAATAACGTAGCCAACTCAGGTGTCTTCCCTTTACTATGTGTCGGAATAAACCTAGCCATTTTGGTTAACCTATCCACAATTACCAGACTGAGTCGTTACCTCTCTCTGTCTCAGGCAAACCTACTATGGATTTAGGTAATCCTGCTATGAAATCCATGGAGATACTCTTCCACTTCCCATTGGGAATATCCAATGGGTGGAGTAGTCCTCCGATCCTCAATCTTTCAACTTAAGCACATACTCTCGGACTTCCTTATGAAGTCGATGCCAGTAAAACTTCCTCTTCACAAGATCATAGGTCTTATTAACTCTTGGGTGTCCCACACTAGATGTGTCATGATACTCATACAAAATGTGCCGTCTAATCTCAAAATCTCTAGGGAAACGCACCTTACCTTTAAATAACAGATATCCATCATGGATATTGTAATTCTAGCACTTGAATTCTTCTTGAGTATAAGTCGATACTTCATCCTTATTGGAAACCCGTGTATCACGATCCACTTTCTCTATAGCTTCCCAAATATCAAAATCGCAAGATCAAGCCTACATTTTCCTCTAATGGACTCAAGTAGCTCACTAATAATATGAGTAAAGCTAAGTCCATTGAGCATAGGCATGCGGCTAAGCGAGTCAACCACCACATTAGACTTTCCCTTCCTATACCTAAGCTCATAATCAAACTCTTGAAGGGTCTCTTCCCATTGGGCCTTACAACCTTTAAGGTCTGTTGATCCACTTAATGCTCTCTCGATCAAACACTATCGTAACTTTAGCACCATATAAATCATGATGCCACTTCCTCAATATGGACAATTGCATACAACTCCTTCTCATAGACGGAGTAATTCTTATGAGCAGGTTCCAGTTTTTTGCTCTCAAAAGCTATTGGTTGACCATTCCTGAACTAAAACCGCTCCTTTAGCAAAATCACTCGTGTCAATCTCAACCACAAAGAGTTTATTAGGATCTTCTATATATAAAAGTGGAGTTGTAGCAATTGCTACCTTCAACTTTTCCAAAATTTGCTTCTGCTCGTCTCCCCAATGAAAGGCTTTCCGTTTCCCGTTAAGTTGTTATGTCATCGAGACAACAATTTTGACATAATTCTTAATGAATCTTCGATAGAATCTTGATAAACCTAGGAAGATATGTAGCTCTTCCAAGTTCCTTGGATGTGGCTATTCCATAATAGCCTGTACTTTTCCAAAATCCATCTGGATTCCGTTGGGAGACTATATGCCCAAGGTATCTAAACTCTGCTTTGAAAAATTGAAACTTTGACTCCTTGGCAAAGAGTGAATTTTCCCTCAACACTTGGAATACTTTCCTCAAGTGTTCCAAGTGTTCCTGTTATGATCTACTATAGATCAAAATATCATCCAAGAAGTCTACTACAAATTGTCCTAGATATAGTTGTAGTACACTATTCATGAGCTTCATGAAAGTGGCAGGAGCATTGATGAGACCAAAAGTCATCACCAAGAATTCATAGTGCCCATATCTAGTCCGAGCAGAAGTTTTAGGGACATCCTCTTCCCTAATCCTAATCTGATGATATCCTGATCTAAGATCAAGCTTGGTAAAATGCCTAGCTTGATGTAACTGATCAAATAGGTCTTCCAACTTAAGCATTGGAAACCTATTTTTTATCGTTACCTTATTCAATGCCCTATAATCTATGCAAAGTCTCATAGTGCCATCTTTCATTTTAACTAGAAGCATTGTGATGCCCAAGGTGAGTTACTAGGTCTAATGAAGCCCATATCTAGATAATCCTGAAGTTGCTCCTCTACCTTCTCATGCTTAGAAACACTAAGCCTATAAGGTGGCTTACAAATAGGGTTAGTGTTAGTAACTACATCAATGGCATGGTGATTGTCCCCTCTCTCAGATGGTAGCTCTCTAGGTAAGTCAATGGGAAAAACATTTGTAAACTCAAACATAAGATCCTTATGAACTTTTAACTACACACTCTTGCAAAAATGAACAATAGGGAGTCCTATGCACATTTACATTACTAGCATGAAAATTACATGGGATGAAGTATCTATACAATGTTCGAAATCATGACTATACAACAAAAAGATCTTCTCCATATGCTCAGAATGAAAAAAAACTATACAACTCTCAAGATGAGATGAGAGATGCACAAGGTACATCTCTTTCTCCCTGAATACAAAATTTACTTCCATTCTTTATAAATTCAAGAGTGTTGTTTTCGTAACTGCGTTTAAGTGTGTCTCCCAACCCCCATAACCAATCTCTACCTAAGACAAGGTTTGTCCTCTCCATATTCATTATTTGGAAGTCTACATGGTCAATGTATCCCTGTATCTCGACTTCCAAATTGGATACCATAGTATCCCATATTCTCTTATCTTCCCCTTACATCACAGATGCAATGTATTTATGTGCACTCGACTCTTGGATAATTTTCAACTTCTTGACCAGAGCATAGTTTATGAAGTTATATGTGGTGAAGTCATCTATCATGACTCTCATCATGGTCCTGTATACACTACCATGAAGTTTAACTAGGTCATGTGGTCCAAAATGAGGTGACCATAGAGACTGAGTCAAACCACAGGTGTGTTCTATATCCTCATGCATCACTTCTACCTCCTTGCACCTAGAGTTGCCGTGTATAGGAAGTGTCTACACTAGGTGGACCACCTTTTTACCCTTATCTGGAGTCGTACTAGTCCCTAGTCCTCCCTTCTTTTCTCCCCCCTTCGTAAGTGGACAATTCGATTGTGCATGGCTAAGAGACAAGCACTAAAGCATAAGTTTTCCCTTTTGACCCTCTCATGCTTCTCAGTAGGTAACTTTGGCCCTTGTGATCTTTGTTTCTCCTAGCCATCTTTGTAGCATGAAGAGTAGGAGTCTCTCTTTCCTTCCTAGCTAGGAAAGAGGCAACTTGAGTCTCTAGTGAGATCATATGAGTCTTACGTTGTTCTATTAGAGAGGTCATGCTACCAATGACCGCCTGTAACCTAAGGGTTTGGTCCTTGAACTCGTTGAATTGTTTATGTGACACAAACTCATCATGAAGCTCCGTATAGGAGTATTCGTCTTCTTGCTCGGCCTCTTTCTCTCTATCTACCTCTTGCTCTTCCTCTATTTCTTTCATTTTATGATCTAAATCCTCTAGGTTTTGGACTCTAGGTGGAGAAATATGTTCTAAATGTTTTTTCCCCTTAGCTTCCATGTTTACTCCCCCCAATTAAGTAACTAGAGTGTTTAGAATAAATGGAAGTAAGTTTCATAAAACAAGAAAGAGAGAAAAATAACACTAGAACACTTCCCTGATACAATCCAAGCTTTCCGAAGCTAATTTGAAATGATCGTCCAAGTATCAAGGCTCTAATTTGTGCTCCTTGCCAGGCCCAAACGAAAATATCCGCTTGGTCAGAGAGAGGTCTTAGCACCAAAACCGATGAAAATGATGCCAAAATCAAGTGGCAATAGCTCAAAATACCAAAACTAAAGCAAGACTGATGCATTTTTTTTATCCTCACCAGTCAAATATAAGTGGTCTAACACTTGCATATGAAAGCTATGGCTCCAATCCAAATGACAAAAGTTGATTTGGATGCAAAAAGATCAAAAACGAGGCCCATAAGTGATCGCCTAGTGTCTATTGAAGCGCTATAGAGAGCTTTTGATCCACCAAAACTTCTCCAAATCAAGAGCCGCTCGATGTTTAGTGAAGCTAAAAAGGCTTCGCAACTTGACAAAACTCGCTTTGATCGGATCTTGGAGCGCCAAGCTATGGCTCGAAGAAGTTTGCCATGTCCATGTGGGAAGGTGAAATGGAAAGCTTGTTGATAAGGGCACTTGGCAAGTTTGAAAGGGTGCTCCATAGAGGATAATAAACTAATTTCTGTCACCTAGCCCAATCTCCACATCCCATAAGTGCAGTCAAATATAAGTGGTCTAACACTTGCACATGAAAGCAATGGCTCCAATCCAAATGACAAAAGTCGATTTGGATGCAAAAAGATCAAAAACGAGGCCCATAAGTGATCGCCTAGTGTCTATTGAAGCGCTACAGAGAGCTTTTGATCCACCAAAACTTCTCCAAATCAAGAGCCGCTTGATGTTTAGTGAAGCTAAAAAGGCTTCGCAACTTGACAAAACTCGCTTTGATCGGATCTTGGAGCGCCAAGCTATGGCTCGAAGAAGTTTGCCATGTCCATGTGGGAAGGTGAAATGGAAAGCTTGTTGATAAGGGCACTTGGCAAGTTTGAAAGGGTGCTCCATAGAGGATAATAAACTAATTTCTCTCACCTAGCCCAATCTCCACATCCCATAAGTGCAATCAAATATAAGTGGTCTAACACTTGCACATGAAAGCTATGGCTCCAATCCAAATGACAAAAGTCGATTTGGATGCAAAAAGATCAAAAACGAGGCCCATAAGTGATCGCCTAGTGTCTATTGAAGCGCTACAAAGAGCTTTTGATCCACCAAAACTTCTCCAAATCAAGAGCCGCTTGATGTTTAGTGAAGCTAAAAAGGCTTCGCAACTTGACAAAACTCGCTTTGATCGGATCTTGGAGCGCCAAGCTATGGCTCGAAGAAGTTTGCCATGTCCATGTGGGAAGGTGAAATGGAAAGCTTGTTGATAAGGGCACTTGGCAAGTTTGAAAGGGTGCTCCATAGAGGATAATAAACTAATTTCTCTCACCTAGCCCAATCTCCACATCCCATAATACATGTATGTATGCTTGAATTTTCCAAGGCTTGTTCACAATCTCTCCTTTTGCCTCCATCAAATTGAAGAAAAAACTAGAAAATTTACCTAAATTTCATCTCCTTTTGAAGGAGACATAGTAGAATCCCCTGCACAGACACGTGAGAATGAAGAATCCGTGCTCTCTGCGCCAATATCGCGCATATAAGAGAGGCGCTCTCATTCCCTTGAGAGCATCTTAGAGAGGGGAGTGAGGAGAGGGGAGCTCCAAGCTCCTGTGCTCGGTCCTTGTGATGTGAATCACCCTTCGCAGATTCCTTCGCTCTGCCCATATATGGCCTTCATGTGCCACAATCAAGGATTCCCCTTTAGCAAGGGGAGTCCACCTCGAACCTTTAGCAGATTGATTGTTACGAAGTCTGATATAGAGAATAATCCTTATACTTCTACTTGTACATGTTTAACTATGCTTAGGCATTGGAAATGAATTTAATCGGCTAGATTGACAATGAAATGTGTAGGTCTAGTGGGGTAAGATTTAATAGGTTCACGATATAAGTTGGCAAGGTTGATGCGATAGGCCCCATCTAGTATGACACCATTAAGGGTAACCCCTTGTATATTCATTGTTAAACTTGAACTCTTGTAGGCTGTAGCCAACGACAATAATAGTTGCCGTACAAATAGTTGGACAAGTTGACAATGAAATATGTACGTCTAGTCGGGTAAGGGTATAAGTTGGCAAGGTTGATGTGATTACCCCCATCTAGTATGACACCATCAAGGGTAATCCCTTTTACATTCATTATTAAGCTTACACTCTTGTAGGCAGTAAGAGGGGTAACAATACTTCTCATTCAAATAGTGGTCATATACTTTTCCCCACAAGATGTTGACTTAACTTTGCACATCTGTTCTATAGAAATATCTAGCCATAAGGTCTTCGTGAATGCGATCTTGAGGTCCTCCCAAGTGGAAAAGTAATTATCACCATATTGGTTGTTAAATTATCAACTATTCCTTCAAGGGTGGAAGGGAAGATCACAAAAAAGGCATATTCCAACTTCTCCAACCCCTTCCTCTTGCACAGTGACAAAAAACTTTGAATGTGGTCATCATGAACCTTAGAGCTCCTTGTCCAATGTGGGGAGTCAAATGTTGATTCCTGAAAGTAAGGGGGTCAACTCTTCAACCATCTTGGTTTTTTCTTCCTCTCTAGACCTTGGTTCTCCTTTGTGGTTGCAATTATATAGTTTGACATTCTTGCCACATGAAAGTTCTTTGTTGTTTTTCTATTTCTAAATTGAGACTCTTCAGTGGGATGTTAGATGAAGGCCCTCTACGTGGTGCATAGAGATAATTAAACTTCCTTCTCTAGTAGCTCTTCATAGGCATCTTAACAAGGCTTAATAATCCTTCCTTATCCTAAGATCAAGTGTGGGTTATGGACCATGGCTAAATCTAACAATGGATAAGTAAACGTGAGCTAGAGAAGACTCTAGATTAATTGGATTTGAGAATGGCTAGTCACCCCTTGCAAGCTCTACTTTGAACATATAGGTGGATAAGTGGACCGGTGGACCAACTAGTTGCAAGGGACAAATTAGTGAGATTGGGCCAAAAGTGAGGAGAGTGAACGAGGACAAACTAATGTTGTGAGTTGGAAGTGTTGGATCTTGTTTGAGGTGGGACTTGGCCAAGTTAGTGTTGAGGATTTGGATGAGTTTATTGCTCTTGTGTTGAGAGCCAAACAAGTTGAGTCAAGAGTGGCACGAGGTGGACTAAGACTAGTTAATGTTGGAGAGTTGGACAAGTCCAATGGGACATCTAGTTGACTAAAAGTAATGAACTAGGACAAGGACAAGTTGGGGGCACGGGGAATAGGACGCATTCCAAGAGGAATCTAAGACTAAGACAATTTGAACAAGAAATTTGGGGTTAGGTGTCTTACTCCTTAATCCCTCTTCTTACACTCCAATTGCCTCTTAATCCCACCGAGAATTTCAAGTTTAGCCTGTAGACTAGTGATTGCCCAATACACTAAAAGGTGATTGACGAAAGTAGTGAGGTATGCACAGTTCTAACTGATTAGATATACAAGAGTAAGGGATTACTTTTAGCAACCAAATAGGACTATAGACAAGGAAGACAATATGAACACCATTAACACCAACATAATAAAAGAGTGTCATATTATTACCTTCTATGAGAGAATATTACAAAGGCAAGAGGGGCCAAGTACGTGCAGTACAAGTCAGCCAGGTTTCAAGAGAAGATTGGATAAGTTGTATCGTTGCACACATGCACTCACGTATTTGCCTGCGTATCTACATATCAATATATTTATTGAGTAAAAATGAATCGAGTAATACTTGAATCCAGTATCTGGTCTGCGCATTAAATTGAAATAATGGATTATCTTTGTTAACATGATGTACCATGTGTCGATGAAAGAATGTATTAGGACTATAAGAAAGACGAACATTGCTCGAAAATGTGCAGACAGAAAGCAATCTCACCATGGTTGTGTGCCGCAAAATGGAGAAAAAAGTAAATGTTTTTGAGCTCACCCCCCTGCAACGTAATGATGCGGATGGAGCAAATCGATCATCTCAGAAAGACGTCGTCTATAACAAGCTAATTCTTTTTACAGAGGGTCAAACTAGATTTCAACGCGTCTCTGGAAAGTTGTCTATGTGTGTGTGTGTGTGTGTGTGAGAGAGAGAGAGAGAGAGAGAGAGAGAGAACGTACATTTACGCAATGTCCACTGGCCAAAGACATCTTTTATGGAAAGTCGATCATAATTCAAAATATCATATATCTGACATAGCTCGCCTATACAACAAGTATTTTCAAGGTAGTATATATATGTGTGTGTGTGTGTGTGTGTGTGTGTGCGCGCGCGTGTGTATGTAATTGTATAAGAAAGTTAGTGTCAATATGGAGAAGGGAAGTGGTGTAGCGGTAACACTCTCGAACCATTGGACAAATGTGTGGGATTAGAGTTATGTCGAAGAATTTGGTGTGAACTTTTATGTGGAGGATAAAGGGGGTCTCTTAAGTCTGTGTGTGTTTCTATAAAAATTAAGCAGATCGTAAGATCAAATACCGTCAAAAACAAATTAACCTTGATACATTTTAGGTCAAAAAAAAAAAAGAAATTGTATGGGAAATACATATATAAAACGTTATCCTAATTCAAAGAGAATCATTTGCTTACTAAGTGTTTCGGTTCATCCTTATACAATGCCATTTTGCAATGTTGTGTGAAGTAGGACACAAGAACTAGGTATTAGATAGAAGATGGTGTTCCCCACCCGAGGGATGAGAAGGAGATCGAAGGCCTCCATTAATTAATGATGTTGTTATAGTGGAAGATATTATCATTGAGATATCATTTTGAGTAATATCACATTTCCTTGTCTCACTTTTCTTAAAATCTGGTCCATAACAGGTTTGTCATTACAAGCTTATCAAAAGAGACATTACAACCCAAACCCTTTCTTAAGCATACAACAACCATGAATCATTTTTATCATACAAGCAAAGGCAAGTTAGATTGTACAATTCACCTAGTATGAAGTTGACGACATGAGTTCATTCATGCCAACCATGAGCACTACCCATTGTGACACGTAATTAGGAGTGTGGAAACTCATGTTTCATCAACTTAAGAAGACACATAGAGTGATTATACTTAGACATTTAATCAAACAGAAAGAATAGATCATTGCATTGTGGATTAACAATGATTAAGAAGCTTTACCAAATTACTTTGCAATGGACGCGCATACGGTACACATGATTGGCTATGTGGAGTCATCTTATACCAACAACATGTAATCCTTACCTGCACCTTATTCATAGGATCGCTGAGTATACATCTACAGAGTCCAATTGTTTGGATAAGACAAGACAATGACTCTTGGTTACAATTCTTTGGCAGCTACATTTATACCGCTCACAAAATTTTCGTCCCCATGAAGGATTGAAAAGTATCAGTATGCATGTTCTACATGAAAACAATATAGACTACCATTCCTTATATCCCTCGATTCAATTAGCTTCTATATATCGATAGATATATTGTATTGTGGACGACAAACTCATCGCGCATACAAATAATTTTACAAAACATTTCATTCCATTGATTAAACAACACACATACAGTGTGAGTACACTGTAACAATTAAATAAATAAAACGAGTTAGTCAATGCATTGTGGCTTGACAATAAACAAGAACCTTCATTGATTTCCTTGGTAATGGATGTGCATATGGTGGATAGGATTGGTTCTACGTATTCTTTTTGCGAACAACATGTAATCCTTACCAACTTGTTCATAGAATGACAGATATACATCCACAGAGATACTCTTCAACTAAGACAAGGTTCTATATACATCCATAGAAATACTCTTCAACTAAGACAAGGACTTTTTGGCTACTGATTTTTATATATTTTACACTTTCACCTCTTTGGCCGATATTGGCGCACATGGAGGGCTTGAACCTAAGTAAATGCCTTCAAATTCATGATCTTGTGAATCGAAAAGTAATTGAATTTGAGTCTTGCAAGTTGATTAACAACTATTTTTGAAGTCTGACCTTTAACAAAATGAAGGGAAACCTACATTATTTGTTGATCCAAAAGAACACTAGTAGCGGATGAGAATTAGAAAATATTTAAGTAGCTTTGGATACCACTAGACTCACCTATGATGTTGGAGTTTGAGGACTAGGGAGGCACATAAACAACACGAGGAAGAAGAAGAAGCTTGGAGCACAACATTCAGTGTCTTACTAAGTGAATGTAGAAAAATAAGTACGATGTTAGGATTATAGGCATATATGCAATTTGTGGGAAAAAACCTTATAAAGAGGGAAAAACATGCCCCTTTGGTCCGAAGTGTGTTCACACACATAATTATACTAACAAATCCCCCTTGCGAGTGATGTGGTGAACAAGGGTTGATGTTCATGTATAAGGTAGTGTCAACTAATGTGGAATGAGGTCAATCCACCAAAAGGAATAAGCCCAAAGATGTGCAAAAAGCTTTGAACTTCTTGGGAATTGCCTTTGTAAAAAGTTCTACAGTGTTATCCTATGTGAGCACATGCACCAAACTGATCTCTCCAATAGGGATTTGCTCTCTAAAATAATGATAGTGTACCTCAATGTGCTTAGTGCAAGCATGGAACATTGTTTCTTCGCAAATGCCAATCCACTCTAACTATTAGTAAATATGGTAGTGGTAGAATTCAAGACCAACACCTAAGTCATCCATAAGGTGTATGAGCCACACACATGTTGGAAGTGGGTGGGCCTCAATAACAATTACTTATAGGTTTACACGATCTTCCAACACATGAACCTTAGTATACACACCTTAATACTCAAAAATAGATGAGTGAGGGATAGAGAGAGAATGGGCAAGATTTCAAAGTGTAACAGTAAGCAATGATGCTCACCTACACTATCTTATATTCCAGTGTCAAATTACAATGTGTGAATATGATACAAACTAACAATATCTGAATCTGGGGAGAAATAGGAACTAGATACAAGAAATTGTGTGCCTAAGAGGTATGAAGAGTGTGTTTGTGTGTGTATGAGAGAGAGAATATGGAGAATATGAGTAGTTTAGAACTGTTTTACAACAAACCCAAATTTTGATTATCCAAATCATTAACTAGTGAATGAGCAAGTGAGGACATATGTAGACTTTTTACTCACAGTATGTTGCTTACACGAACTCCTCCAAGATCTCTCCAGATGTAGAGCACACCTTCTCCAAGAGTGTAGAAACTCCTCCTCCTTGATCTCCTCCAAGCTCTCCTCCTTGAGTTTATTGAGTAGACTTGACAAGATGATCTAAAGTGTGGCTTGGTCCTTCTTTATATAGTGTTTGAGTATCTTTGAAAAAGCACTCTCTAAACAGAATGAGATTACTACATCAAAACAAATGTGTGTCGATTTTTGCGATCGCCAAAAGAAAAATCAAAAACTAATTTTTGTGTGTAGCATCGTTGTCCCCGGGAATCACTACGACATATAAAGGGCATACCGACATTCTGCATATCGATGGTCACATGTCAGCATTGATATGATCGTCGAAAACCTTTGGAAAACCATGGAGGCAATATATGCATCGGTACATATGCGCCGGTATGAGCGTCAGTATGGGCGCTGGTATGAGTGTCGGTAAATTACTGGAAATTACCGATGCCCATATTGATGCCCATACTGGTGCTCATACTGACGCAATGTTTTAATCGGGCCCAAGAGCAAAAATTTGATATTCATCGCGTTTTGAAACAAAACCTGGCTACTATCCAATTTGTGCATGCGAGCGACATCTCCCTATTTCTCACTCTTTCTCTCTCTCTCTCTCTCTCTCTCTCTCTCTCTCCCTCTCTCTCTATGCACACCACGCTTTTTTCATTCTTTATGTTTTCCCTTTTCTAATTTCTTTTCTCTTTAGTTTTGCAAGAGATTTTGGCATCAAGTCTTTGGAATTCGATGAAAGACAACTTTAAGTGGATTTTGACGACAAGGATTCAAACAATTACATCGATGTAAGTGATTGTTTTGTTTTTGATTGACATAGAGAGAGAGAGAGATGAAAGAAAGAGAGAGATCTAGAGAAACATAGAGAGAGAGATCTAGAGAAACATAGAGAGAGAGATAGGTATATACATATACATATACATATACATACACACATGCATATACACACACACATACACATACACATGCATATGCATACACACATGCACAAATGCATATGCATACATACATACACACACAAATTGCATATACATACACACATGCATATGCATACACACATACACAAATGCATATGCATACACACATGCATATGCATATACATACACAAATGCATATGCATACACAAAAGCATATGCATATACAAATGCATACATACAAAAATGCATATGCACACACAAATGCATATGCATACACAAATGCATATGCATACACAAATGCATATGCATGCACACATGCATATACATACACATGCATATGCATACACAGAAGCATATGCATATACAAATGCATACACTCATGCATATGCATACACACACGCATATGCATACACATGCATATGCATACACATATGCATATACATACACATGCATATGCATACACAAAAGCATATGCATATACAAATGCATACATACACATGCATATGCATACACACATGCATATGCATACACACATGCATATGCATACACACACATATGCATACACATGCATATGCATACACACATGCATGTGCATACACACATGCATGTGCATACACACATGCATATGCATACACGCATGCATATACATACACATTCATATGCATACACAAAAGAATATGCATATACAAATGCATACATACACATGCATATGCATACACACATGCATATACATACCCATGAATATGCATACACACATGCATATGTATACACACATGCATATACATACACACATACACATGCATACACAAAAGCATATGCATACACAAAAGCATATGCATCTACAAATGCATACATACACAAATGCATATGCACACACAAATGCATATGCATACACACATGCATATACATACACATGCATATGCACACACATGCATATACATACACATGCATATGCATACACACACACACATGCATATGCATACACACATGCATATCCATACACACATGCATATACATACACATGCATATGCATACACACATGCATATGCATACACACATGCATATACATACACCTGCATATACATATACATGCACATGCATATGCATACACACACACCCAAAAGCAAAAATTCGACAATCATCACATTTTGAAACAAAACCCGCTACTGTCGAATTTGCGCGCACGAGCAAAATCTCCCTGTTTCTCACTCTTTCTCTCTCTCTCTCTCTCCCTCTCTCTCTCTCCCTCTCTCTCTCTACTCACACCTCTCTATTTTTCTAGATCTGAAGTTTTGGTAAGTATATCGCACATACTGTAGCACTCTTTTTTCTTTCCTTATGTTTTCCCTTTTCTAATTTCTTTTCTCTTTAGTTTTGCAAGAGATTTTGAAATCAAGTCTTTGGAATTCGACGAAGGACAACTTTAAGTGGATTTTGACGACACATATTTTTCAGCTTTAGGCTCCAATTTATGCCTCAATTGTGATGACACATATGCATATGCCAAACATCCAAATACTTTGAGATGATCTAAAGTAGGTCTCTTACCCCACCATGCCTCATATGGTGTCATACCCTGCAAAGCTTTACATGGTAATCTATTGACCAAATAAGTAGCTGGATTCACAGCCTCAGCCCACAAATAATTTGGGCAATTTTTCTCCTTCATCATGGATCTTGCAAACTCAACAAGAGTTCTATTCCTTCTTTCTACTACACCATTTTGTTGCGGAGAGTACCTACAAGTAATTTCCCTTTTTATACCTGCATTCCACAAGTAATCACTGAAATCATTAGAGAAATACTCTCCCCTTCCATATGACCTTAGTCTCTTCAACTTATGACCTGTAATTATCTCTGCTTACACATGATAATGTTTGAATGTATTGAATACCTCTGATTTATCTTTGATCACATAGATAGTGATCCATCTGGTAGCATCATCAACATAAATCACATAGTACCTTGAACCATTGATACTGAAATCCTTTGATGGTCCCCACACATCTATGTGTACCAACTCAAGCTTCTCTGAATACATAAAACCATGCTTGGAATAAGATTGCTTATGAGCCTTACCTATTTGACATGCTTCACATCTGTATGTCATATGTTGACCTGCAACATTAGGCAACCCAAGCACTGAACCATTATTAACCATATCTTTGATACCTCTTTCATTAAAATGTCCAAGCCTCTTGTGCCAAAGATCTAACTCAGAGATCTTATGTCCTCCATAAGTGAACAAGGCATGACCAACATTGCCTTGGATCTTCAATGTGAACAATCTTCCTTCTTTCTTCCCTGAAACAATTTGTTTATACCCATTGCTAGGGTCTTCCACAAACACTCCTTCATTAGTGAACCTAACTTCAATTTGTCCTACACTTATCTGATTTTTAGGAATTGTAGGAACATACAAAACCTTACTCAAGAGAGTACTACCATCCTTGGCCTTCACTGATCCAATTGACTTCACATTATGCTTTGTATTGTCACCTGTTTGAACTAAATGATTAGTTACCTTATTCTCCAAATCAATCATCAAAGCTATGTTACCACTCAGATGATTGCTACACCCTGAGTCAATGTAGAACACTCTTTGGTCTTCACTTTGCCTTTCACAAGCTGCATTCATTATCAATGTTGAATTCTCCTTCTGATCTGAAGCATAATTGTAGTAGGTATTGTTGTATTGTTGACTTTGGAATCCTCTGCCTGCATTTCTTCCAAAATAACCTCTACTACCTCTACCTCTGAAATTACCTCTTTGATTTCTGCCACCTCTTCCTCTTGAATTAAAATTCTGATTATATCCACCATTATTCTGAGTATTATGCGAACAATCATTAGCTAAGTGATTTGTCTTACCACAAATCCAGCAAGCTTTGACTCCATCTTTATTACTCCTGCCTCTTCCTCTACCTTTGCCACCTCCTCTTCCTCTTAGGAAGTTAGCTTGGCTAGTTGTACCTTCATCTTCATTTGCTTGTTGCTTCCCTTTGCTATTCTTTTTCTTATCCTTTGAATACATTGCATGACCTGTACTTTTATCACTTTCTCCTTTGACATCCTACTCAAAGGTTAGCATATGTCCTAGCAACTGATTTAAATCAAGAGTGAAATGATCAAGTGATAATTCAGTAGACAAAATGAATGGATTCCATTTGTCATCACCTCTCAAACCTGTGAGGATTTGCCTTACCAATTTATCTTCATCAACTGCTCCTAATGCATCTGCAATGTCCTTCATTCTTGTTACATAATCTGAGATGGATTGAGAGGCCTTCTTCTTGAATGTGGTAAATTCTGCCCACAAGGATGCCTTCCTAGACTTTGTGGTGTTTTGGAAATGCTCCTCCAAAGCATTCCATATATCACTTGCACTTTCAAGACCTCTAATGTGTGGTAGCAAGTAGTCATTAACTGCCATGTAGATAATGCTCCTAGCTTGAGCATCTTTCTTCATCCAAGTCTTCAATTCTGATAATTCCTCCCTAGTTGGAACACTAGGATCTCTGAATTGAGGCTTTTCTTCTTCACCTGTGATATAACTTATCAATTCTTTGCTCATAAGATGAGCTTCCATCCTCATTGACCATGCTGGATAGTTCTCTCTATCCAACTTCTCTATCTGAAGAGAATCTCCCATCCTTTCTTCACCTATGTATTGAATTCTTCAAACTTTATGAGTAATAGATGTACCTTTACTTCGAATGATACTCCTTTTGTCTTTTCTTTGATGTCGTATGGCCTCCTTCTCATGCTTTTCTCTTAAGCTTTCACCTTTTGAACCTTCAAGTATTGATTTCTTTACAGCTGCAGCAGTCGGGGTCCTCCTTTCTTCAATTTTGATACTTCCTGCTCTGATACCACTGATGGAGAGTGTTAATCTCCAAAAGAAAAAGCTACTCTTGAAATTAGAGCACCTCTATATCAAGAGTAACTCAAGACCTTTCCCAATTTGGAGGATTAATGATCAATTATAAAGATTTTGGATAAACTGTGAAGAAGATGATTCTACAGAAAGCCTGTTGCACATATCTCTCTCATTGACTTATCAAATGTGTAAAGTTTTTTATAAAACTTTGCACAAGGTGTTGCCTATAGTTTGCACACCTCCTCCAAGTTAAATCACTTCAAAAGATTCTGTAGATCTTGAGAAATGGGCTTAACAAGTCACCTATGTCTAAAATTGTTCTTCTGAGAAGTCGATTCAGACACCTATAACATCTAACACTTGGTTCTCTCAATCTAGAACCCCTTTATGCAAATTCTTTTAACCATAGGTAGCTTACCTTCCAAATTAAAGATTGAGTGCTTTCTTGCTCAAAACTTTACACTGTGGAAGGAGAACTGACCAAAACATTAGCATCGAATTTTGCGCCTGTTTCAGAAACAGTGAACACTTCTTCACATATGAATGTTCCTACTCATAATTCTCACATTCTATTTACAATTAGGCTCTCAAACTTTAACCATAGACTCATTAACTATGGACTTAGACATCTACAAAAGGATTCTTGAAATGATCAAGCACAGAAGGAGAATACACAGAAACATCGGGCGCAATTTCTCTTCATTACTAGAAAAACTTTACATCTGGATGAGAGAGCAAATCTTCACACTTCTCAAGTGTCTAATCACATCTAATTCTCCTCAAATCTTGTTCTTACACATTCTCTCATATTTACCCCAACATTTTCTTTGTATATATAGGCAAATATTTACAAGCTCATGACCATACAAAAGTATAAGATGAACTGACTCTAAAATAATGTACATATGTGTACGCATCTTCATCTTCTGGATATGCACTTCCTTCATACTTCATAACTTGATCTTTTCTTCAGTCCTTGAATTCAATTCTTCATAAAAAAACATCAATTGTTGATTGCCCTACACCAACAATAACTTCACCCAAAAGTGATGCTAAGAATTAGGAGATATTCTCTTAGCTGATGGATTCATGGTTTTAGGTAGTTAGAGCCACGAATTTTCTTTTTACATCATGGATGACTTAAGATATTCTTTGTTTCACAATTACAAGAGATAAAATATACTCTTTTACAAGAGGTGTTCATATGACTACAGATATGACTACAAATGAACATAAATCAAATCATATCAAGCATATATGATTGGGTAAAATGCACCAACAACTATCCCTCAAGCCTAACATGTTTGGCCTCCAAATAAGTCTTCAATTATCCTTGATTTCCTATAATCAAATCATCAACTTGGATCTACTCAATTTTGTACCATCAAGAGCTTTAGTCAACATGTTTGCACATTGCATATCTGTAGAGACATAGGATAGTTGAATATTATTGCTCATTAGCTTCTCCCTTACATAGTGGTAGTGGACTTCAATATGCTTGGTTCTAGCATGGTATACCGGATTAGTTGTAAGATGTACTGAGCTTGTGTTGTCACCAAAAATGTGAGGTGTTGAAGAATGAAGTCCAAGATCTGTATACAAAGATTTTAACCACATGATTTCTTGAGTTGCATTAGCCAAACCTCTATATTCGGCTTCAATAGAAGATAATGCCACTATTTGTTGCTTCTTGGATGACCAAGAAATGATTTTTGAACCTACAAATGATACATACACGGATGTGCTTCTTCTATCATCTCTAGATCCAGCCCAATCCGCATCTAAGTAGGCCTTTAGCTCAATATCTAAAGTAAACAGATAAAAAAAACCTTCATTCATGGTTCCCTAAGGTATTTGAGGACTCTCTTGGCTGCTTCCATATGTGGTCTTATCCACTTATGCATAAACTAACTCAATATGCTAACATTATAGCATATATCAACCCTTGTGAGTGTTGCGTAGTTCAAACTTCCAACCAAGCTTTGATAGCATGTGATGTCTTCAATTGGCTCTCCTTCATACACACTAAGCTTATGATTTTTCTCCATAGGTGTACCTATACACTTGGTGTTTTCCATCTTGAACTTGAGGAGCATGCCATGCACATACTTCCTTTGTGTGATGTATATACATGAACCTGTGTAGATTAACTCCAATCCAAGAAAGTAATTGAGTGGTCCAAGATCACTTATTTTGAACTCCTCCTTCATTTGATTCTTTACCTGTTTGATTCCTTCAAGATCATTCCCTGTGAAAATAATATCATCAATACACACATAGATAGATCACTTCATATCCATTCCCCCTTATTAACAAAGAGGTATATGCCTTGCTAGCTTTGAATCCTTGGTCCTGCAAATAAGTCCCCAATCTGAAATTCCAAGCTCTTGGAGCTTGCTTCAATCCATACAAAGCTTTCTTTAATTTGCGTACATAGTTAGGATGATGTGCATCCTCATATCCAGGAGGTTGTGCCATATACACTTCCTCAAAAATCCATCCATTTAAGAAAGCATTCTTTACATCAAGTTGATAGAATGTAGCAAGACTAATGAGAACCCTAATTGTAGGCATTTTTGCAATAGAAGAGAAAGTCACCTCATAATCAATACCATGGGTTTGAGCAAACCCTTTAGCAACTAACCTTGCTTTATGTCTACTTATACTTCCATCTAGGTTCCTCTTGATTTTGTATATCCATCAAGATCCAATTACCTTCATAGATGGCTTGTTAGGAACAAGCTCCCAAGTGTCATTCTCCTTCAAGGCTTCCATTTCTTCATCCATTGCATCTCTTCAAGATTCTTGCTTTGTGCTTCTTCAAATGTGGTAGGTTCTTCATTGGTTGAATCCTTTGCAATGTAGATTGAGTGCTTGGTGACCAAAGAAGTATCATAACCATACCTCTCTAGTTTCTTCTCCCTTGAAGAAATTTTAAGTGGTTGATGTGAGCTCTTGGGTCCATATGTAGCATCTTTGCATCTTTGTTTTACCTTTGCTCTTCCATAGCTTTAGTCTTTCCAAGTCTTCTAGGTCAATCTCCGAATCAGTTTCTTCAATTTGCTTTGTATCCTTTGGTTGAAGTGATGGAGAATGTTCATCCAAGTCATAAGGTAGCTTTACTTTCTTATCATCATCAAACCATGATTTGTTCTCATAAAAAATTACATCTGTACTCATAAAAAATCCTTTATTAGTTGGATTGTACAATCTATATCCTTTTTTCTTTTGGTCATAACCAATAAATATGCACCTCTCTGCCTTGGGATCCAATTCCCCTCTTACTTGAGAATGAATGTGAGCAGGGGCTAAGCATCCAAATATTTTACAATGCTCTAGACTAGGTCTTCTTCCATTCCACACTTCATATGGAGTGGTTCCATCTAGTGACTTAGATGGAAGTCTATTTATCAGATATGTGGCTATAGACACAACCTCTACCCATAGGTAGTTTGGCAATCCCTTTTGATTGAGCATGGACCTTGCGGCTTCAACAATAGCTCTGTTTCTCCTGTCTGCTACACCATTGAGTTTGGGTGTATACCTTATAATGAATTCCCTTTTAATACCTCTTTCATGCAAGTAGGCATCAAATTCAGAAGAGAAGTATTCTCCTCCAACATCTAATCTGAGTCTTTTCAAAGTCTTACCTATTTGGTTTTCAACAAGAGCAACATACTTCTTAAAGCAATTAAAAACTTCATCCTTGTGCTTCATGAAAAACAAATTGGTCCACCTGCTACAATCATGTATGAAAGACACATAATATCTTAAACCTGATATAGATGGTTGCTTATAGGATCCCACACATCCGTGTGCACTAGATCCAAAAGATTTTGATACACATATCCCTTCCTATTGAAAGGTTGTCTATGAGCCTTGCCAAACTGACAAGCTTGACACTTATAAATCATGTGTTGCCTTGTGATATTAGGCAAACCAAGTACGCTTTGGTCCCTGCAAATTTGTTTGAGTGTCCTCTCACCAATGTGAGCAAGCTTTTTGCGCCATATCTCCAACTCTGTGAGAGTTTGAGATCCATAGCTAAATAAAGCTATGTTCTTTGTATCTTCCACTTCAAAAGTGAAAAGCCTTCCCGTCTTTTCTCCTTTGGAAATCATTTTAAGGCCTTGCCTTGGTTCTTCAACATATGCTCAAAATCAGTTGAATCTAACGTGCAATCCTTTTTCAACAATCTTCCTAACACTTACTAAATTTTTGGTAATTGTAGGGACATACAAGAATTTGTTTAAGAGGTTCATATTCCCATATGATGTCTTCACATTACCTATCTTCTCCACCGAGTGCTTTGTATCATCTCGTGTTACTTCATGTTTGTTGTGAGGATCTTCCAAATCAGAAAGTAATGCCACATTTCCTGCTACATGATTTGAGCATCCTGAATCAATGTAAAAGATGTGATCATCATCCTTACCCTTCTTCACCGATAGATTCATAATCAATAACAAATCTTCTTGAATTTGGTCCTCTACATAGTTATTGTAATCTCTTCTTCCTCTATGGCGACTTCGATAGTTGTTGTTGTTGTAATTGTTGTTGTTGTTGTAGTTGTTGTTGTAGCCTCCGTTGTATCTGCCTCTATTTGATCCATAGCCACCTCTATTGAAGATCTAGGCCTATTTGCATACATTCATCCAACTTGAGATAATCCAATTCCTCTCGGACACTCCCCATGATTGTTCCATCTAAAGGTAGGTATGGAAAATAGATTATATTTAGCATTCTACCTAATACCATCTCGAATAGATTCAAATATGTGACACTATTCTTGAATCTTGTGCAACAGTTTAAATTTTTTATATCATATTGCTTATCCCTCATCAGTTGTTGTTGATTCGTAGATGTAATTCTCTCTTTCTATAGTGTCTAATGTTTGAATTAGCCTTTCTTGTGGAGGTAACTCTTCTTCAAGCTCTTGTGGTGTTGCATGAGTTGTTAGTCTTCAATATGTTGCTCCATTTCTTGGAATATTATTGTTTGTGGCTATATACTTGTGGATAGACTTTCTTGGAGTTCCTTTAGTTGAGCTTTTAATCTTGCTAACAACATCTTTGGCTACATTCTCCTCCTCCAACTGTGTCCTTCCTTGTAAAACCTCCTTGTAATCGGGTTGACACATAGGTTGGAGCTATGTTGGCATTAGGGAATCCGTGGTTAAACACACAAGGAGATTATTATTATCATTCCTTAATTTGTTATTGTTTCCATCAACCTTTGGATAGTTTTCTTGAATTGCTCCATTTTCCTTTAGGTTTCTGATCTTGAGTCAGTGAAAAAACAATCTAACAAAGCTTATCTTGTACAAAGTTCACTTAGTTGTGATAAACGATTGAGAGCATTTTAAGTGTCCGAACACATGAGGAATCAATGGTATTGAAGATCCATATGATCAAGTCATAGAGTATTAGCAAGTCCTTATAATTGAAAAACAAAAAGAGACTTATGGACTAATGATTGTAAGAAGAACATTGGCTTGTTCCAACCCCTTGATAGAAATGCATTTAAACACTTAGGGGAACTTCTAGAGGAATTTATCAAAGAACTATCCAAGAGGGGATTCAAGCATGATACCTCATCTTATAGCTCAATGTGAAGTTTTTAAACTTAGAACACCAATTAAAAAATATTGCTGAATATTGTGCCGAAGATGAGAAATAATGGTAGAAAAAAGGGGAAACATGTGGTGCAAGAGTATATACTAGTTACTACAAACACCGTATATTTTACTTTTCACCAAATTCTCCTATATTCTACAAGAAATTTTCTTGATTCCTTACATTCTTGGTAAAATTTCACTTTTGTAAATAGTTTAGGGAGTCCTCAAAAATCCAAAAATATCATTTATATATCATATCTAATAGAAGAAACTAGTTTTCTACTATAGAAAATAGAACAAAATTGTGAAAAGGGCACCCCAAATCATTTATAAATGAAACTGGCTGATCTTTGTAAGAACTTTTTTCCATGTGAATAAAGATATTTTGAAATTAGTAACTTATCTTTTTTCTTCATGTTTCTTTCATCTACTCTTTTTTACTGACTTTGGAGAGCAAGAATGCAACAAACTACAGAATCAAGAAGAAAAAGTAGCTTGGGAGCACAACAAAAGTTATGGGAATATATATAATCTAAGAAAAAAGAAGAGTTGCAAATTCCTAAGTGTGTTCACATACACATCATTACTAAAATAGATTAACGAACTGGTCTTTAGAGTGATGCTAATGAACAAGGAATCAACACTCATGTATAAAGAAGATTCAACTAATGTGGACTCAGATGACTGCATAAAAGGAAGTAAGTCCAAATCTTTGCAAAACCTAAGAATTCCTTAGAAGAAAAAACATTTGTGTAAATGCTTGCAACATATCCTTGTGTGGGCACATAAATTGATCTCTTCAAGAGAGAGTCTCTCCTTGACATAATGATTGTGCATGTCAATGAGCTTAATGCATGCACTTGGTAGCTCCATTAGAACAGAGAGAGAAAGAATATATTATGAGAAGAAGGCTACATATTAGGGAGGTACTGAAGCCTTAGTTTCTTATGTAGCTTCACATTTTCACATGGCAATGAATCCATCGTCGACTCCAACACATTTCTAAGACATCTAGAGATTGGAAAAAGATAGGAAGGCTCATGAGAGGTAACGAATCATTAGTATTCATGCCTACGGGACAAATAAAGGTGCATGAGAACCAAGTCCAAGAAGGCATCCACACTAGGCATCCATGTGCTAGAGCATCATAACATAGATGGATGCCAATGGGGAAGCACGGAGATCCTCCTCTTCTCCTTCACCAGGACATTGGACATGAAGCTAATGTGGTGCATATATACTCCAAAAATGGTAGCAAAGATTCTTATGTGGGATAAATAAAAGGCTGCATACTCGTTTATGCTTCATGAAGGGACTAGGGGGACAATAAGGCATTCAATTTTAGGTAGTTATTATATTTCATTTTGTGAAAAGAATCTCAATTTGGGGAAGAATATAAGAACTATGGAAGAATGTTGGAAAGAAAATTCCATGGAGATGTAGTATGGAGTATAATTAAAGATAACATAGAGAACTGAGGATTTTAATCCCTTCAATCTATCCTTCTATAAATTTTTTTCCGACTCTTCTCTTCATCAATTTCCTACAGGTACCTATGCACCTTTGCAAGGTCATATCTTCTTGGTTGGGACTATGCTTCAAGTTATTCCCATCTTGAATTCACTCTCTTCTCACAAAATTTATAGGGAAATAAATTTGGAGACGTTTTATTAGGTCAAAATAGGTATGCGGGTTCACAACAAGAACTAGTCAAGAACTATTGGGTGTCATTTGGGAGTTTTTAACATCCAAATTCCATTCTATAACTTGCTATATGATTTTCAAGGTTAATATCAGGTGTCGGAATTGATAAGAGCCTTTGATGAGGATCATCAAAAACTCTAGAGTAGCTCAATTTTCCAGCTGATGAAGATTTCTTGAGGGTTTGGTGTCGCTTTTACAATCAAATCTAGCATTTTCATGCTTTTCAAGATGCAATAGTACCTAGGGGACATTTTCAATTTTGATTAATGACTAGAAAAGATATGCATCAAAAGTCAAAAACTTCCCAAGTCACATTGGATTGTCTTTTTGGAGCTAGAAATATGGGACAAATGGGAGATGAAATGATATAAAAACATCCATACAAATAGTCTACCACAAAATATATCGCAATAACTTAAGATTATAGGACTTGAGCAAGATGTTGAATTAACTCACAATCAACATTACACAAAATTGGAGGTTGTAATAGGGAGTATGAACTCATCATGTAAGCAATTAAAATCTTAATTGATTTCCCTAGAGATAAAAATCTCTTACCTTGTTTCTTTTTACGAGTTGGAAAGAGAATAATATTTACAAGAGATATATGAGATTACTAAGATAGAGTCTAGGCTACCTAGTAAAATGAAGTGAGTAAGTTCTATGGAAGCTCCTCTCTTGAAAGATCTTAAGCCACATAGTTTCATGAGGGATGAATGACATGGATGTGATCTATAATTTTCTCCAAATGTGGAGGGCATCATGTGCTTTAGGTGAGTCTCTTGCTAGGGACAAAACCCTTGAAATAATCTCAAGGAGGTAGGAGCAATTCCCATGATTGGAACCACTTTGGAACTAAAAGATTTTCCAACTAAAAATGAAGAGGAAAAAAATTGGGATGAGAGGGATAAGATTATTCAAAGAGATTGACCCTTATCCATGTATATATCTCATTAAAAAGACATCATAACCTTATCCATGTATACATCTTATTATAAAGAGATCATACATAATTTAAAAAACCTATATGACTTTCATAAGGCAAGATTTACGAGGACCCTAACCATCCCCAATACACTCCCATGGAAACGGATCAACCTCTTAAATCCATAAATATAAGAAATATAAAGAAATAGGTATTCATGGGAAAAATGAGCTTTTAGTGAAGAAATAAAGATTAGATGGGCTTGAACTGTTTTTGGAATAGTTTGAGAAGGACAAAAAAGAAGATTTATGTTTTAGATATCTATCTCCCAACCACTCTCAATGGAATTGCCTAGTATGCAAGAGAAAAGAGAAAAGACCTAGACCAAGGACTATCAAGGCCTTGCATAAAGTTGATTCGCCTCATCCAAATAATTATTGTTCATTGTAGGACTTTGATGCATGAGGATATCTAATACACCTATTGTTTGACACAATAGTTATAGTGAGTAGAGTTTGGGTGGCATGAATTAGCTAAGCTACATGGTAGTGTATACCTAACGAAGATGTAGATAATAATAGATGATTTTTCCACTCATAATTTCACACATTATGATATGGTCAAGAGGTTGAAGATCCCCCAATAGCCTAGTGCACATAAATATGAAGTATTTATGATGTAGTGCAAGAATAAGGGAGCATGGGACACTATGGTATCCGTTTTGGAAATATAAATATAAGGGTTTAGAGGACTTAAAAGTCATGGAAATGCAAATAAATAATCTAGTACTAGGTAGGAAGTGGCTCATGGGTTTGGGGATACAATTAAAAGAAGCCATCAAAACATCATCTTAGAGTTCTTAAAGTATGGAAGTAAATTTTTAATCCAAGATGAGAGAGATGTACATAATGCACCTCTCATCACATGTTTAGAGTTAGGCACTATGCTACATTGTGATCATGCACACAAGATGTACTTATTGTATAAGTTTGACAATGATGACTACTTCTATGGACATTTTACTTTTTATGTATATACTCATGCAAAAAATGTGAATAAAGCCAATTCTTTCTTCTACGAATGTATTGTAAAGAAAATTTAATCAATTAATGTTTAAATTTAGCAATGCTTTTGCACCGACTTATTGGGAGGACTACCACTAGGAAGAGTCAACATTGAACATGCCAATGAGTTGTTTTTTGACACTAAACCTATATGTAGGCCTCATAACATTAGGAGGTAGAGAGATAGATTCAAGAATATTAGAGAAAGGTTTATTAGGCCTAGGAATTCACCATGGGCATCAAAAAGTTTTTCCATTAAGGAAAAAAACATCTCTATGAGGGTATGTATAGAATATATGGCCCTAAAAAAGGTAATAATTAAGAATAAGTTTTCAATTCTCAAATTGGATGAATTATTCAATCAACTATATCAGGCTCAATTTGGTTCTTGGATTAGGATTCAAAGTGCTAATTCTTTAAAATAGAGGTTACATATCTTGGCCATCTCATATCATAATCCATATGAATCCATATAAATTATGGTGGTATCATGAAATGACTACATCCTAGGAACTTAGAAGAGCTTTTAGACCTTTCTAGTTTTATTTGGATTCTATCAAGGATTCCTTACTTTTGCAGATTTGTTGGCTTTGACTACTAGTAGACACAAAACCACTACAATAGAGTAATTTCTTGCAAATAAAAGCAACTTATGGAGTGTGCCATAGATCAAGAAGTAGGAACACCAAAAAGAGACCATTGTGAATACATGCCGTGGTGGCTCAAAATGGATTGCACTTAGATAGTAAATTGATAACCACTAAAGTGAGAACAAGGGGAATGGAATGCAAATACTATAGAAACAAAGACATAGAGAATTTGGTTAATACATAGAGTACAAGCTCATAACATCATATTTATAGATGACTTCCTTATTGAATTACTTGTGATAACCTTTATTATTGCTTCATCATAATGAATACAACTTGTAGATCTAAACGTGGAGGATGGACTATTAAATGTTGTTAGGAAAATCTATATTTTTTGTAGACAAAATTCATGGCATGATGGATGCAAAATCACTATCAAAATCCAACGGCATATAGGCTATTTCACCTAACAAATTTATTCATAGCCAAAGTAATATCCAATAATCTCCAACATTATTAATATCCATAGTATTAATATCCAAAGTAATATCCAATATCCACTTGAATGATCTCCCATTGAATGCACTACATCATGATAATTCATAGTGTTCCTCCCATTGGATGGATATGGTACACTATATATGTCGAGTGATCCAAAAGACATCATTAGGTTAGGTAATACCCATCACATGAAGATCAATGAAACTCATATGCCATGAGTGATTTGGTCAAGGCATCTATTGCATTCTCATTGTTTGTCACTTTCTTGAGATGACCATGTTCACTAGATAGATACGTGAATTAAGTGATATTGCACTTTCATGTGCATGGTCTTTTTGTGATAGACCACATTTCTTACTAGCATAATTGCACCTTACCATCACATAGGAGGTATGGTGTATGCTATTAAATGCCAAAGTTGGTGGATATCCTTGAGAGCCACAAGGCTTCCTTGCAAGCTTTGATAGCTACAATAAAATGTGCTTTAATTGTGGATATAGAAATGCATTATTGGAGCTTCAATCTCTAGAAAAATACACCACCTACAAAATGAGAAACATACTTGGATGTTAATTGTTCAGTCAATAACATCTAGTAGAGTAAAAAATTATATTACCAAGTATTTATGTCATTCCATGTCTTATCCTTGCTAGCACTTAGATACATGAGAATCGTTTTGACTACTTCCCAATGTTTCTTTCCAGGGTTGTCATAGATCTAATCATAACTTTACCGGCATAAGCTACCTCTTATTGTGTGGCATGCATAGCATACACTAGAAAACCAACAATAGATTGATAAGTATTCATCATAGAACCGCCTCAAAAGAGCTACTTACTCACTTTGATTGGGCCATTGACAATCACAAAATTGTCGACCAAGTAGAAAGCCAATCAAAGGCATGAAAACTTACAAGAAGAGCATAAGAGACAATAGAAATAGAAGAGAAAGGTGTGAATTTCAGAGCTAACAAGCTAAAAAACTTTATACAAGAATATCTCCCAATGCATAAGAGATATTGACCCTTTCTTGCATACGAAAATGCGTGCAATGAAAAGTTCTACACGTCGCAATTGACAAACTTGTAAATAGATAAACATGTAGATAGAAGACTACTTATGAGTGACTTTGGAGAATCATCTTATCTTGTTCTAGAGCTCCTTAGGCATGTATGATTGTGCTTCTACCAGTTGTATTCATTGTCCTTTCAGGAGACTTATCCCACATATGATGTACTTTTGAGAGCCCCTCCCAAATCTATATAAGGAGGGCCTCTCCCCTCATTTGTACTTGGTTAGAAGCTTGAGGAGCCTACTCCATGCTCTTGGCAAGCTCATTTCTAATCCACATGAGTTTACCCATTTCATGGTCTACTCATTTTGTGTCTCAGAGGTTCGTCGACTATTGCTCCTTCACGACTCGTGAGCCAAATCGACTTCCTCCCAAGAGTCTGCCATGAATGCCAAAGGCCCATTCAATAAGGGCAAAACCAAAAGTCATCATGCTAGCAATGGCTCTAAGCAAGGATCGCATGATTCATCAAAGAAGTTCACCTGTAATTTTTATGGAAAATCAGGACACTCAGAAAAGTTTTGCTATAAAAAGAAACAATCATCGAAGGCTTCTATGTCTAGGCAAGCATCCAAAGGATCCCAACATAGATCCCACTGCTCTAGTGAGGAACTCTTCTCTCCACAGATGCCAATGCCCTAGTTACTTCTAGCTCCCCGCATGAGTGGATCTTTGATAGCGGAGCTACCTCCCATATGTGCAAAGACAAGGACTCCTTTCAAGAACTCGAAGAGCACACAGGAGAATTCTATCTTGGCAACAACAAAAGTTTTCCCATCGAAGGAAAAGGAAAAGTTCAAATTACCAACAATCAGGGGGAATGCAAGTCTTTATCCAATGTTCTTTTTGTTCCAAATTTATGTATGAATCTACTTTCCGTCAAGGCCATTACAGATCAGGACAAACAAGTATGGTTTGATAACACCTCAGTTAAGGTAGTTGATCCCCATACAAAGGATGTCATTGCTCAAGGTATTGAAGAAAAGGGCCTCTACAAACTATCTTGCTTTGTATCCAAAGAATCAACCTCAAGTTTGTGGCACCAAAGATTTTGGCACACCTTTTACTTATAAAAAATCTCTTCATCCCAACTTGTGAAGGGATTGCCAAAGATAGGGCAACTTACTGATGTCTGCCAAGCTTGCACCCAAGGCAAGCAACATAGGACCCCAGTTCCCAAGGAAGCTTCAACATGAGCAAGGAATCCTCTCGCCCTTATCCACATTGATTTATGTGGATCCATGAACACCCCATCCCTGAGTGGATCCCTCTACTTTTATCTTCTAGTAGATGACCACTCTCGCTATATTTGGGTGTACTTTTTGAAGTCAAAGGTAGACACATTCTCTAAGTTTCAAACTTGGATCAAGGAAGTTGAGAATGAAGCTTCGACTAAAGTTAAAACCATTAGATCAGATGGAGGTGGTGAGTTCATCAATCATGACTTTGATAACTTTCTCGACTAGAAAGGGATCAAAAGACAAGTCACTCAGCCTCATCCTCCATCCCAAAATGGAGTAGCTGAAAGAAAGATACGCAGTGTGATGGAAATGGCAAGAATTATGCTCCATCACAAGGATCTACCCTATAAGTTCTGGGCAGAAGCCGTGCATATTGTCGTTCACATTCTTAATCGAGGATTTACAAGTGCATTATACAACAGAACACCCTTCGAAGCATACTATGGAAGAAAACCAAATGTGAATTACTTTCGAGTCTTTGGTGGTGAAGCTTTTGTCCATGTACCAAAAGAAGATAGAAACAAGTTACAATCAAAGTCCAAGAAACATATATTCATAGGGTACAGTGACCAATCAAAGGCATACTGTCTATATGGTATGGAAAACCACTCCATCACCATTTCGAAGGATGTGATCTTCAATGAAGCTTCCACATACTCAAGAAAAGATTCAAGTACAAGTCTTAGTCCACCTATCTATACTTCAAAGGGAGACTCAATATTTCCAAACTCCAACTCAGAAGCCAATACTTCACAACAACCACGCCGATCTCAAAGGCTTCTTGATAAGAGACAATGCGAACAAAGTCATTATGTTAATTATGCTCTAATGCATCAAATTCAGCAAATTCCAGAGCCATCCAACTACAAAGAAGCTCAAGGCCAACCAGAATGGAAAGCAGCTATGAAAGAGGAACTCGATGCAATAGCAAAGAACAAGACTCGGACATTAGTTCCCAAACCAATCAACCATCAAGTCATAGGAGTCAAGAGGATATACAAAGTCAAATACAAGTCTGATGGCACTCTAGATAAATATAAGGCAAGATTAGTCGCTAAGGGATACAAGCAACAACATGGCATTGACTATGAAGAAACCTTTGCTCCTACTGCAAGATTCACAACCATAAGAATCATCTTAGCACTAAGTGCTCACTTTAAGTGGCCCATTTACCAGATGGACGTCAAAAGTGCATTCCTCAATGGAGAACTTCAAGAAGAAGTATATGTTGAACAACCTGAAGGCTTCAAGATCAAAGGAAAGGAAGATCAAGTATACAAACTTCACAAAGCATTTTACAAACTCAAGCAAGCTCCCAGGGCCTGGTATGAAAAGATTCACAAGTTCTTTGAAGACAAGGGATTTCACAGAAGCAATGTTGATGCTAATCTCTATATCTATCAAAAGGAGTCTTTAGTAGCCATCATCATTCTCTATGTAGATGACTTGATCTTGACAGGCTCAGACGAAGAACGCATCTAATTTATCATCACACAGCTTCATCTAGAGTACTCTATGACAGATCTTGGATTACTACACTACTTCTTGGGTATGGAAGTTTGGCAAACAAAAGAAGGTATATTCCTATCACAGAAGAAGTACTGCTCTGATCTACTTTCCAGATATAACATGGACCAGTGTCGCTCAGTTTCTACACCACTTAATCCAAACATCAAGCTTACACTGGAGGACTCCTCATCACTTATGGATGTGCATACCTATCAACAGCTTGTTGGTTCATTACTCTATCTTTCAAACACGAGACCAGATATTGCTTATGCAGTTGGTATACTCAATCAGTTTGCACATCAACCTCATCAGACTCATTGGGATGTTGCTCAGAGACTACTTCGATACCTTGCCCTCACCCGACATCATGGTCTTTGCATGCGTGCGCACGCATATGCGTATGTGTATGTGTATGTATATGTGGATGTGCATGTGTGCATGTATGTGTGCATGTAT
>CM035442.1:101862508-102092508 GCA_020310875.1 Ceratopteris richardii | reverse complement strand
AAAATTGGACTTTTTCCTTTCTACCCTTCAAGTCTACTTAGATGATAAAGCACTTAAATGCTCTCTTGGTTAAACACAATGGTCACTTTAGTTTAAAACAAATAATGGTGCCTACTCTCAATAGGAGTTCGGTTTAACTTTTTACTTAAAAAAGCTACTAATCAAAAATCTTGGATGAATATAGATTCGATGGCATAATTGTTACCTTTCATTTCAACAACTAAAACTTATTCGGCTCCATCATCACAAGACTAGGGATATTCTTAGTGATATTCTTGGGATTGGGACAATCCAAACTCGATCTAGGTGCACCTCCCTTTTCAGAAATCACATATGGCAAATAATTAACTTCTTGTTCTAAGAACTCAGAATTGGATTCCATATTTATAGCTTGCTTCCCTTAAATGTTGGACATTTTCTTGGAAATGTTCGAAATGGATGGTTTATCAAGGGCATATATAGATATCATCAAGAGGAATTGCCATAAAATTGTAAGCATGCTTTCAAATAAGACTTTAAAAAGGTCATCGAGATGATAGCCACATTAGTAAATTCAAATGGTATGATCAAAAACTCATAACCCATACAAAGGAAAAGTGATTCTCATAATATCCTCAAACATGATTCTAATTTGGTGTTCTCGATGAAGATCAAGAGTAATGAAGAAAAGCAAATAAAATAATCATAGATAAACTTTAATATCCATCGTCTTTTGATTTGAAGCCAAATCAGCTGTTAAGATGGTAAAAGCACTCCTGATTTAAAACAAGGATACAGAAAATGTTAACTTTCAAGCAACCCACGTTAATTTTTTTTATTCTTTGAGGTTTACTCACTGACAGGAGAATCAGTGCAGTGAGATACCCAATGCCCCAAACACGACACTGGAGCAAGCTCCGCACCTACTAAACTGCCAAAAGAACAAGGATGTCAAATAACAATGACATATATCTATCACAGTAAATGAACAAGACATTTTGAGAAAATTTGGAAGAGTTTCAAGAGGATAGCCTATTTTTCAAAGGAATGTCCAATCGGATAATGAACCGAGCATTTGATGACACCATATATATTGTTAGGTTATTTCAGTTTTGATGATCGAGGATTCTCCAAGATCACATGACCAGATGGTTCTACATTGGACAATGATCGTCCATCATATCAATACATGTTAGGAATGCAATGAAGACATGTTTTGACAAGTTTCAATACTTCATAAAACTTATTGAATTGCAGTGAAGCCATGAAAGCTTCATCTTTGAACATGTCAAAAAATACATTTAAGACTGCCACCTAACAACTTTTATTGGTATTATCAACATATCCAAATACATTGATGCAAATGCTCATTCATAACAAGACTATCCATGCATAATCAAAACTGTAAGTGTGATATTGCTTCGTCATCAATGCATTTTCGAACTGCATAGTTGCTTCTCTTATCATGCTTCTAGCCTACACGCAATCACTATTGCATACCATGAAACAGACCTGCATAAGATATCCTTCATCATTATTTTTGCATGAATCACCA
Organism: Ceratopteris richardii; assembly: GCA_020310875.1. Lineage (NCBI taxonomy): Eukaryota > Viridiplantae > Streptophyta > Polypodiopsida > Polypodiales > Pteridaceae > Ceratopteris > Ceratopteris richardii. The sequence continues at coordinate 102,090,974 of CM035442.1, read as the reverse complement.
ATGCCAAGCATGAATGCTTCCCAAGAGACAAACCTATACATTTTCACTTGTATGGAAAACCTAGGAAGCAAGTAAATAGGCACAAAGTTTGAACTGCATTTTCTATCAAAGATACCAATCTCAAGAATGAGTATGAAAGTGAACCTAGAAAGCAGTTTTCATGGTGCACGTATGACATCTCAGATGTCTTCCTCAGAGGTACTCAAGTTATCCTCCCAAACCTGGAACACATGCATACAAACAGTGGACGCAAGAAATTTAGGAGCATCATTAGGATTTATTTAACCCCTATGAGAAACGTACTAAACAGTTTAAGGTTGACTTGCATAAGAAAACATTCAAACTCTGCAAGAATTATTCCATCCAAGTCATAAAAATATTTGCAAACGACCCTCAAACGGCAGACCAAGAATTCATTACTTGAAACAAATGCTTTTTCGCCCGTACACTGGTTGTTTTCCCCTTGCACTACAAGAAGCATGATTTCGTAACCGATGAATAAAAGCTCAATGATTACAAAAAAATTAAATATCATCCAACATCTCCAAATGATGCTAAAGTATACCTTCAGCAATTCAAACATGAGGATCCCAATGTGAATGGTAAAGAAGATGAGCATTGATTCTAAGATATAAAATATAAAATATATTCCAGTTGTAATTTGGGAACACGACAAAAAGAAAGCTAAAACTTCAACTATAAGAAGAGAGAGTTGAATCAATAGCATCAAAACATTAACCCTAAGATGCACTTATTAGATTATCTTATCAGTCTAATCACATCCGCTTGATAAATATTACTGTCACTGATATGAAATCTCTTCAATCACTCATCTTCTGGCACAATCCACGAAAGATTCATCAAAACATGTGAGTTGATGATGTGCCTATTTATTAATAAGCATATGAAACATGTATCTCACATTCAACAATATACATATAGAAACAATAGTTGTTTTCTAGTACCATTGGGTCCGTTAGTACAAGCCGGATATAAGCACCTGAAATACATAGAAACAAGAGGCATCTATTCCACTAAAATTTAGAAGGAAAAAAAAAGTCGTATGTGTAAGCATCCTCTTTGATTAAGCTAAAAATTTGGTGAAATACAATCAATCACCTTCAGCATTCATGCAAAAGTTATATTTACAGCAAGTCATGAAAACACTACCCTCTTTATTTAAACCAAGAGATAGGTAAAATACAATCACCTTCAGCATTCATGCAAGAAAGATAATATGGGGTGTCTATATTTGAGACTGTGTCTTCTGCATTAAAAGTCAAAAACTACTACAGTTTACACAGATCACGCATATGAACATTATGAAAGAATGTAAATAGATGCAACTGAGGCAACAGTTGTGTATATACATATACGAGCAACCATGTGTGACAGAGGAACTTTTGAATGCGAATTGATCCCAACATACTCAATTTTAATTGTAAAAAATTTCCTCTGTCATCTGTTTTATCTTACTTTTCCTCTTTACCTTCTAAATGTTATATACTGGTCATTTTACACAATGGTGCCTGCAGGAACACCCTTAAACTTGATTTCCATTCGATATTCACCCCTCTATCCTTGCAATAATACCCCAGAACCATTGATCATCCTGTTAACCATTCGCGATGCTGAATTCTCCTGTGCAAGACAGTCCAAGATTTGGCACTTTGGCCGGCTTGGACTTAAATGGAAGTTGTCGAAGAAACGGGCTTAACACTTGTAAGGTCGTCATATCCCAGAAAACTAACTTTCCCTGGCACAACTTGAACCCAGGTGCAGAACCTTGATGGTAAATAACTCATATCAAGCTATGCACTTGGATGATGCAAGTCAAAAGCATTGTTTTCTCGAAAATGAATAAATTTATCAAATCTTTCTCTATCTTACTTCCAAATCAAGAACATGAGGACTGCAACGCTAGGTCTGCCTTAAAAGTGTCCATAGAACAGATGTATGAAGTTCAAAAGTTCTTCGATCAATCACACGAGTAAACAAGTTCTTGGATGAATCACATGCTGTCTGCATAAAATGCTGTTTCTTGTTTGCTAGACCATTTGCAAGAGCACATCACTTTGAATATGATAGCAAACAAACATCAATAAGCATAGCTAGAAGCACAACATAAGCAATAAAAATTGTGAGTTAAAGAGTTCTCCAAGATGCTTTTCAGACGTTATTAAGTTCATCTGAGGTAACAAAGCAAAAAAAAAAAAAAAAAAAGGCTTTTGAATTTTCATACTCAATAGATTTTTTTTTTTTTTATTACATCAAGCTTTCGAGGTTTCATACTTAACAGATTTTCTTTTTCAAGCAAATGGTGAGGCTCCTTGGTGTGAAAATTGAGATAGCGGCAAATCTTTCGCAGTTATGAAGTCCTTTCCAACAACATATAAGGTTATTACAAGCTATCCAAAAGAGAATGTGCAGGGTTCAACAAGCATATTGATAATACACATATAATGCACTTCTTTGTTTTACTGTCTTCGAGGATGCAAGACAGGTAAAGCAATTCATAATCCCATTTGAAATCTTGGTTGGAAATCAACTGATCAGTACACATTTGCACACTGAGTACATAATCTTTCAACACACCTTTATGGCACACACCTTCAGCTCACATGCATTCGTTTGTTGGCATCAATATAACATCATTAATGTCTAGCCCCTCAATAATAGGCTTTCTGTTGGACAACGTATGCACAAATCTTTCTGCATTTATGCCCTTGCTCTTGCCACAATCAGCTGAGCCTATTGTGTTTCCAAATAGGTGAAATATGTAATGAGCTTCTCGTGTGTTATTCTCCAATGGCTACTTACGAGAAATTATAGACTTTCATGTAAGTAGATCAATAATGTGCATTGTCATCATGTATTCGATGATGTTACCTCCTAAAGCTCACAGCTGCATAAACCTTCAGAAATGAAATAATTTTCAAGTCTGTAGGCAAGTGGCCAAGAAGCGGAAAAGGCAAGGCTCAAGAGAGCAAGGTTCAAGAAACCAAGGTTGAGAAAAAGAAGGTTCGAGAGACTGTGCAAAGGTGATGACATCAAGTCCAGGACAATGATCTCTAGAAGAGGAAGAGAGTATTAGACTCGAGAAATCACAGGCACGAGATGGTTGAACCACACCCGAAAAGGGAGAATTAGGAAGTAATCCTCAACCATGGCTTTTGGGGCAAGTGGTTAGCCTATCATACTCCTAGCCTGTATGCGTTAAGTTCAATTATCAAGGTCAACCAAGATATGCATGAGCTACCAATCATGAAGCCAAAACCACTCATGGACATACGAGAGTCATAGAAACCAAGCCCGTATGAGTCAGAAAAAGCATGTAAATATGAAGGCATTGGTCCCCCCTTGGGATAAAACAATCAAATTAGTCGAGTACCACCCAAATAGCGAAAGATGCAATTTAATCACCTCCCAATGCTTGACACATGGGAAATGCATAAACTTGCTCATGTGAGAGACAGCAAACTAAATAGAAGGCCGAGTTATGCATAAGTAAATCAAGCATCCATAGATAACAACATCAAATGCATCTCTAGCAACATGACGACTCAACCATAAATGTATTTCCATAGGAGCAGCAATAAGTTAAGGCCAAAACATTGCAATAATGTGTCAATATATTTTGTTTGACATAAGCTATTCCCCCATCAACTTGCATAATTTGAATGCCCAAACAATGATGCAAATGCCCCAAATCTGATATCTCAAAAGAGGCATGCAAATAAGCCTTAGTTCAGCAAATCCTTCTCCTTAGGACAAATGTGAGCAACATGTGACCACATATTTGACAATAATCAAAAGTACATCATATGAACACTTAACATATAAGGTGCTTTCACTTGAACTGTTTTCAAAACCATGTGCAATCAAATAGGCATGTATCTTTTCGCACCAAGCATGGTGATTGCTTCAAACCATATAATGCCTTTTTCAACCTGCACACTTTGTTTTCATGCCCTTTTTGCACAAAACCACAGGGCTGAAATATATACACTTCTTCATGTAAGTCACCATTCAAAAATGAAATTTTATTGTCCAACTGATGTACATTCCAATCATGATAAGCTAGTGGGAGCAAAGCTCTAATCAAAATCACCGCCTCTCTCTTTTGAGCATAACCTTTTGCAACAAGCTTAGCCTTATACCTGTCAACTATTCCATCAAGCTTACGTTTCAGCTTGTATACCATTTAGTGTCAATGGATTTTTTACCTGGAGGCTAATCACATACAGACGGAGTACCATTCTTCATAATAGCATCATATTTTGATCGCATCGCAGCCATGCTTCATCAAAAGAAACATGCTCATTCTCATCACAAAGACTAGAGGCAGCCATTGCATAGCAAACTGATGCAAAAGAAGCACTATAAGAGCCTAAACGAGTAGGATATGACAGAGGTATATCTAGTTTGCTATCTCTCAAAGTCTACACAAGCCATTTAGGCATAGTTTACGTCTCCTCTATATCAGCCCTCTCATCAACAAGTGCATCATGTAAATCTGCATCAGAATTGGAATGATCTGGATCATCATGTGGAACTTTGTAAAGGTTGGGAAATTTCCTCATTTGGACCAGCATTGGATTGTCCACCTGTAAAAAGAGGCATCAATGTGCCATACATATCTCTAGAGCTAACTAAATTCTCTTAGTACATGAAAGTAATGGCTGAATCGCATCTTCCAAAAACAACATCACGGCTGACCAAATGTGTTTAGTCTTTGGATGGTTAAGACAATAGCCTTTGCTTTCAGAAAGGTTCCCAACAAGAATACATTTCACTACTTTATCATCCAATTTCCTTTGTTGTTTTTTAGGCACTAATGCATATGCCAGACAACCTAAGACATGCAAATGAGTAACAAATGGCTTGTGACCATGCCAAGCCTCATATGGAGTGATAGATTACACTACATTAGTGAGATACATGTATGTTGCACACATAACAGCCTCAAGCTAGAAGCTATGTAGTAAAGCATGAATTTTGATCATACACCTCGCATCTCAATGAGAGACGTTCTTTCTTTCAACAACTCCATTTTGTTGAGGTGTATACGACACTGTACACTGATGTTTTATCCCGCGCTTAACCAGAAATGCAATAAAATCTGAAGACATGTACTCCCCCCTCAATCAAAACGGAGGGTGCCCAATTTACATGTCTTCAGCCATAACCACAAACTACTTGAAGCACATAAACACTTCGGACTTTGCTTTCAATGGATACACCCATGCATGCCTAGAGAAATCATCAATAAAAATCACGAAGTAAAGGTAGTTCCCAAAAGAAGGTGTTTGCATAAGGCCACCGCCATCACTGTGAACAAGCTGCAATTTATGAGTAGCTCGAACTGAACCATCTTTAGGGAAGGAGGAATGCTACATTTTGCCCAAAATACAGCCTTCACAGACATGTTTACAAGGTGCCCAAACTGACACCGTTACAGATTTCTGTAGATGTAGCAAGCTAGCAAAATTCAAATGACCAAAGCGTGCATGCCGCATCTCAGATAACTTGAGAATCTTGAACTGCACATGCTGAATCATTCAAATTTTGGTTAGTCTATAAGCTTATAGAGTCAAGGACATAAAATGCCAGAAGCAATAATAACATCGCCATTTGAGAGATCATGAAGTATACTTCTGTCATCAACAAATTTGACAACCAAGCCAATCTTGGCTAATGCTCAACTGATAATAGATTTTTGTTAATCCCTGGTACATACAAATTTTTTGATTTTTGAGTCTCCCTAGGAGGCTTAACTGCTCAGAATCTTCCGTTTCATCTTCCGACGAAGACTTATATGTGACCTTCAAGTACAAGATTACAAGATTGTGGTCAACTGATCTCGGAGAATCGTTGCGGTGAGATACCCAATGCTCCGGACACAACACTTGATAAGGACTTTGAGCAAGCTCAGCACCTCCTAAAGTGTCTACCTGACATGTTCCCAAAAAAAGAACGTCATAACCCACAAGAGAGCGTAAGCTCATAGAAGGAATCCACAACCACTTCAAAGTCTCCCATCTCCTCACTAGAAGGAGGTGAACTATACCTATACCCATTAAGCACTAGAGCTCTAACATACATCCCAACAATTATCGTCTCCCTTACAACCAAACAATGGGACATAAAAAAACAAAAATGGGATCAGATGGGAGAATGACATCCTTTCCTCCGAAGAGGATCTGTCACGGGCAGTATCCCTCGAAAAGAGCTTTCGAATATTTAGGTATAGCTTTACCTAAGAATGAAGCAACCAAGACGAACTTATTATCTGTTCAATTTGGGCTTTCGTACAAAGATCCGTACATACACAGCATGGCTGAAGAAAAAAACTCAATAATATGTAGGTCTCCTTGCTTCAAGGCTATATTAGAAAGAAAGCTTCTCTTGAAGGGCTTCATAGAAGTTAAACTCCAATTTCTATTGAAAGCTAATTTAAAAAAGCCTTAAGTTATTGGAGTTTGTTTGGCAACTCTTGATACTCACTGTTTAAAACTCTTGATACTCACTGTTTAAAACTCTTGATACTCACAGTTTAAAACTCTTGAAAATCATGGATTTCACCAGCAGGTGACTTCATTAAAAGTAAGATTATTAGCAGGCATCATCTTGCAAATAATATCATCAGCAATGGCCTATCACGCTTTGATGCTTGCCTAGTTTTTCAAGCAAAAAAGGAATTGATGCTCGTTGGGTTGCATTTTGAAGAGCTCAAGCTATAATTGATGTGTCTGCAAGTTGATTTTTGGGGTTCAAGAAACCGGCCCCATGTGGAAGTACATACATACTTCAAGACAACCTTGACTTTTGCGTCCTTGATGAAAATCAAAGGAGGCCTCCAAATTTTAGGCCCTCTCTTGTATTTATTGACTGTGTTGGAGAGTGCAGACATGGAGGCATTCTTTCATATTACCTTACATATGATCATTACAGGTTAATAATCTGTTTGCAGGCGGGACCTACACCGACAAAAACTGTGTGTTGTCATCTACCAGTGCTAAATTGACTCAGAAATGAATTGTAATTTGAAGATATTCCCCCTCAGATGACTATAATTGTCGATCATTTAAACCCAGTACAGAATAATTGAGGCCCACCAGTCAGTTTTTATTATATTGTCAGGAAGACAACACTGTTTGTTTCAGAAGTTTTTTATTTACATAGTGAGAAAGACACACTGGTTATTTCAAAGGAACAAAAAAGTAAAACACAATAATGAAAAATGCACAAAAATAGAATGAACAACTCCACACTGAAAGAACCACCTCAAATATTCTCTGGTAAAAACAACCACAAGGTGGTAGATGAACTTCTCCAAGCTAGCGGGAAGTGCAAAGGAAGTTGATACCAACAGACAGGTCTATGAGAGTACACGGGATATCTAGATGAGATTCTGGATTTTATTTATTTTATTTTTTTTTTTGGGGGGGGGGGTAAGGGAAGGGGGGTGCGAGGGGACCAGACCAAGAATTTGGAAAGCAGAAGCCTGCATAAGGCTCAAGATTAAAGATATAACTCTGATGAGCATAATGGACAGGAGTCACTGCTCTCAATATTCAATCAAGAGTGCCCCATTCTCTGGTAAAAACAACCACAATGTGGTAGATGAACTTCTCCAAGCTTGCAGGGAGCGCAAAGGAAGTTGATACCAAGAGACAGGTCTAAGATATGATTAGATAGATCATAGGATATCTAGATGAGATTCCTGAATGTTTAAGAGGGGATAAAGAACTAGACCAAGAATTTGGAGAAAGGAAGCACAAGGCTCAAGATTAAATAGTCATATCTCTGATGAGCATAATGGACAGGAGTAATTGCATTCAGCAGTAAATGACTTTTCCTAAATTAATGAGCATTATCACAAGCTGCAGCTTTCTCCATAATATGTCACATGTAATTCCCAGATTGACTCTAGAAGACAGCTTTGCCTAAGAGAGTACAGTATGATAACTAAAATCAGACTCCCATTTTCCCCCTCGGGGGGCCGCGGGGGGGGGGGGGGGGGGGGGGGACCTTTTGCAAATTGTCTTGCAAATATCTTACCTCTTTTTAGGACCTTAGCAAATTTTGAGACACATAAAGCCAACAAATCGAAGTCACAATAGCAAATGTCAATATCTTTCCACCCAAGAGGTAGATTACAAACACATGCATACCCATGAAGATGATGTCAGACACTATACATAAGCAAAGAAACGGGGGTGTCCAACAAATCAGACTCAAAGTAAACTGCCCTGAAACTTCATACAATATCAGGCCTGAAATATATTAAGCATGAATGTTCACGACTTTGTTTTATTGTGGCTAGACTTTAGCCTTTTATTCAAATCACCTTTGAAAGGTATAGACTTATAATATAAGCTGATGTTTTCTCTCACAAAAATGTTAGATATTTGAAGATTACAGCAGACTAGTTATACTTCACAAAAAACCATTTGCCCACTAACCTACAAATGTGAAAACCTTCAACCTTGCACTTTGCATGAGGTTGATATATATTTGTCTAAGCCGCTGCAACTGATAAAGACTCTTCAGGTAAGAATGGTTTTACAGCATCCAATAGTTTTGGCCATGTCTCTGGTATACCCCCCATAACATCAAAATCAAGGAGTTTACCTTGAGCACGATAATAATCTTCAACAGGCTTGCACTGTTACAAGAAAAAAAAAGTGACATAATCAGCGGCACAAAGCTTATACTATCTGCTTGAGGCTATCAACTCTATCATAAATATTTATCAACAGCATGAGATGAATAAAGTGCTCAACCAATTTAATTCCCCAGTCCATTAAATCAACCTTCAAACTTTGCATGAGAACAAAACTAAAAGAATCATATCACATGTAGCATATGAAAACACAACCCATGTAGTGTCTATTGTTGCAACTCTGGAGCCTATACTTCTCAATCTCTTCAAGCAGTGTCCCAAAGCAAGTATTTGTGCATGCTACTGCAGAAACCAGAACCTCACTGACAGTATTTTGTAGTTTCAGTGTGCCAAAACATGAACAGCCAGAGTCTTTCGAAACATCATGTATAATGAGAAAGTACAAGTAATTCACATGCTGAAAATGTCACTTGGCAATCCTCACACTGATAAGTCTCTCAATAATCTACAAACCTCAAAATTTCCCAAGCAAAAGAGCAACATTGATAGCTAAAAACTCCAGATCAGTAATTGAAAGAAAAACCAACGAAGAATAGGCACTAACCTCCTCAGCATATAAATTCAATCGGGCTCTGATGACATCTTCTGTGTCATCTGCTCGGACTGTTAGTTTGTCGGCACATGAAGGTGGTGGCAACAAAGGTGGCATAAAAATCCTCGGTCCTCCATCATCCCCCCCGACATCAATGTTTGCTACATTATAATTTGTTCCACAGCCACTGCATATCCTCCGCCCCATACATTTCATGATCAATACATCCTCTCTCAACCTCAAATTTAATACAAGATCTATGTCTGTGATTCTATCCAATGCCTCCTGCCAAGAGTAAAAGCATGTACACATCCATAGTTAGATTTTCCGGTGAAGAAACTTAATGAAAATATGACAGTTTTCTCAGAATTTTCCAGCTGAGCAACAAATACTGTACACAAATATTCGGGCAACAACATAAAGGAACACTCTAATAAACACTACACATAACAACATTGAAGAGTATATGATCTTAGGAAGGCAACCACTCACAGGATGAAGAAAGATGAGGAGATAGTCCAAAAAGTTAGTCCCTTCCAAGCTATAAGGGAACTCCAAGAAACCCTAAGACATTAAATGAAGCGAGAAGATATCAAATTGTAGCAAGGAGTATATATCATCAAGACAATATTGCTGTATTGTCTTGTTGCATAGATAATCAAGAGAGAAGGAAACTAATCGGAAGGGCACACATGAACTTATAAGGGTATCATTATCTAAAGACCAAGACCCTACAAAATCTTTGACATAAAGAGTTTAATGGTCAGATACGAATAAAGGGCATGCACTAGAGCATGAATTGATGCAGTATTGTACCGGGATGAATCCAGGGAAACCCTGAATTCACCATCAATTGAAAGTGCAACTATGAGCTCATGGTAGTCGACCACAGGACTCTATTGCCATCAGCTCCATTATGTGTAGTATCAACTAGTAACGAGCGTCATCAGTGCCGATGATGGGGTTAAGAATGATTACATGCTCACACACACACCCCAAGAGCATGAACTCATAAAAAGCTAAGCGAACAATGTTTCTATCACTTCTAGAACTGATGGGCAAACTCGGCCATAACGAAGCTTGCACAAGATTCAAACTCAAAAATAGGTGATATGATATACAAACCTATCAACTGGTTGCACAAGTTCACCCTCAAATGAAATAAGCTCATGGTAGTCAAGCACAAGACTGTTAGTCATCAGCTCCATTATACATAGTATCTAGTATCTACTATCCACTAAATACTATGACATCCCCACCAATGTCATCAATGCCCAATAATGGATAAGAACTAAAAATGAAACATGTTCCCACGCACACCCCTCCACAACGCACGCAAACCAAGAACATGAGCTCAAAGAAAGCTCTACGGATTAAGTTTCTATCACTTCCAGAACTGATGGGCACACTCAGCCATTATTTAGCTAAGCACAAGATGCAAAGCTTAGAAGCATAGTTCATAGTGAAAGTTGCATGTCTACTAATACAACAAACATATATACCCAAGATGAATCCAAGCAAACCCCGAATTCACCCTCAAATAAAAGTGCAACTATAAGCTCATGCTAGTCAACCATAAGACTATACTCTTAGATCTGACTAATATAATCAATACCTAACAAAGGGTATATATAATAGAACTAAGAATGAATACATGCTCATCAATGCATAATACGTCAAATGAAGATGCCAATGGAACATGCCACATTATATCGAGTGACGGAAGCACCTAACTAGAGTTTATCAATATTTGAAGTAAAAGTCATATCTAGAAGGTATCACAACTATGAGGAATTAGAAGAATTAAGGATATGCCATCATAGGTAGTTTATCATACACAAGAGGGAAAAATGATTTTTTGCAACTTTGTCAATGAGATCAAATACTTACCAATCTTAGACATGGCTCATGGGGAAGTTGTAAAGAGACATTTCTTTCCTAGTAGATGACTCTTCTTGTTGAATGATGGTGGCCTTCTACAAATGGATGCAAAGACCTATCTAAAACATTGTGATGTCTTCCACAAAGTGCAATATCTATTTCAAAGAAATGAGATGACATTGATTGAGTCCAATGATGGGAGGCAAAGCATTTGCTTAGTGGGGTATAATTTTTTGGACCAATCAACCCACCTACCAAAGGTTTTCATGTAGAGGATATCATAATCTTTATAGATTATCTTGATAATGGATAGAAGTCAATGCAACTAGAAAGAATGACGCAGAAATGGTAGAAGTCAATGCGACTAGAAAGAACAATCCACAAACAACTACAAAGATTTTGGATGCATAAATTTTACTTGATTTGAATTACCCATTAAGATTGTGAGTGACATAAGTACTCATTTCCTCGTTGAGATCGTGGAGAAGCTATTTGAGGAATTCTTCTAGATAATGTTATCACCTAGGTGATTTTGGGACATATATCCTTGATCATATGCCCCAAGGATACATAGTTAGACCCATTTTCAGTCAAAAGTTACACTACATTTTCACTCCCCACATCCTCAAAGGATTTTTGTATGTGTGAAATTAATGTTTTCTATTTCGAGAGCTCAAAGATATGTAAGACTTGTCCTAATGGCCCTCCAAATGATACCCAATTCTACTCACAACTTTCATGACCATCTTCCATGCAAGTGTGTTTGCAACATTGAACGGAATACAACATTCAATGAATAACTTGGTTCTCTCTCAAATTGCTTCATTCATTGATTGTTTATTCAAACCGTTATAGACTACCTTTCACAAATATATCACTCTTTGGAATCTTGGGTCTAGGATCCATAGAGATGTTCACTGAGCTAATGCTCTCAATGCATGGCTTTACAAAATGTTCATAGATGTTAAAATCGGATGTGATTTCTATGATTTTTATATTGTAGAAATCATATGATTTTTTACTGTGTGTATAGATCTCGTGTAGGATCCATTCATTAGATCCTTTATTTGAGGATATACATAAGCTCACATGGCCCATGGGTCACTCCTATTCTTGTTGTCGCCAAACGTATTATCATGTTCATACATAAGAACCACCACGCACTAAGTCTTTTTCGTAATCATAGTGAAAAGAAATTAGTTTGTGTATCAAAAACACACTTTGGGTATATTTTTGTTATCTAGCTAATGTTTAATGTATTAAATATTGTGAAAACTATAAATAGCAAGTATTATATTATGAATGATGAACATTCAATAATGAATTCAAAAGTATAGATTGTGAAACTTATAGGTTACTACCTAGATATATACTATATACTAGTATATATTATGTTGGAATGCACATTATGCACCCTTTCACAAAAAAAAGGTAAGGTTCTTGCACCTTAAACACAAACCCTAAAACAAACCTTATGCACCTTACCTCGACCATAAGGTTCGGTCCTCGCACGCTTAACGCACCGAACAAAATGCACTTGACTTCCATGCCTTCTCTTGAGCATAACCTTTGGAAACAAGCCTAACCTTACACCTATTGATTGTTCCATCAAGTTCGCATTTGAGCTTGCATCCCATTTAGTTTCAATGGCCTTTTTGTCGAAAGGAAAGTCACATAAAGACTAAGAATCATTCTTCTCAATGGCAACGAATTTCGATTGCATTGGAGCCATACAATTTTTGGATTTCTTCATTAAAAGACATAGGCTCATTCTCATCACAAAGACTAGAATTAATCATTGCATCACAATATGAGAAGAATTATGAGAGCCTAAACGAGTACACTATGACAACGGTGCATCTAGCTTGCTATTTCTCAAAGTTTGCATAAATCATTTAGACATAGAATAAGTGAATCATGGAAATCTACATGAGAAATAGAATAATATACATCACTATTTTGAACCTATAAAGGCTGAGAAATAACCTCACTAGAAGCATTTTACGTCCACCTATAAGAAGAGGAGGAAGCGGAATGTCATATACACATCTTCAATGAAAGCAATATCATGACTAACCATATGTGTTACTATGTGGATGATACAGATGATAGCCTTTGCTTTCAAAATAGCACCAAACAAAAATACATTTCTCAACCTTATCAGCCAATTTTCTCTATTGTTCTTCAAGTACTAATGCATATGCCAAAAAGTTTTTAGTTGAAGACTAGTCCATCCTAATATACATACAGAGTTGAATTGGAGGATAAAAACAGACATGAGACTTGGGATGGACAAATGGTGAGATAACTAATCCGAATTCAAGCTTACAGAGATGAGCTAGATTTTGAGATTGCCAAGCTTGCCAAATTTGATCTTGTTCTCAACAAGCAAATAGTGGAAAATCAATAAGAAACCTATCATTGATTTTGAAGGCCATGTCTATCAGTTCTATGATAAAGGACGACATATCACTATTCCATATGAATCACATGTACAAGTGTCAAGGGAGCTTCTACCTCTATCATGCTAAAACCAGAGTGCAAGTATCTCTATCTTCTTTATTTTCAGCATAAAGAACTTTTAACATTGCAAATTCAAACTAGTTTGAAAGCTTGGTTAGCTTCTAAAATGAAATCTAAATCTGAAAATTTCACTCTTTCAAAATTAGCTATAGATCTTCCACCTCATTGAGCTGTTGAGCATAAGATGGAGCTTGTTTCAAGAGCTAGTCCCTCGGTCGGACAGCCTACATGAGTCTACAAAAGGGAGAAGTAGGTCACAACATTGAAGAACACCTACGAAAAAGCTTGATTAAATCTATTTACTCACCTTTTGAGGTCCCAAGGCTTTTGGTTAGCAAGAAGGATGGGTTGCTTACGATGTATATTGATTAGAGAGCACTTAAAACATAGGTATCTAATACCTCGCATCTATAATATTTTAGATGCACTAAGAGGTGCTACTGTATTTAGCAAAATAGACTTAGAAAGTGGATATCATCAAATAAGAGTCAAGAATGATGTACATAATAAATATTTTCAAGCCAAATTTGGTCGCTAAGAGTATTTAGTTATGCATTTTGATTTAACAAACGCTCAAGTTGCATTCATGATCCTCATGAATGACATCTTTTGTCCTTCTCTTAGTCAATTTGTTGTAGACTGTGTTGATGATTTGTTAATATACAATAAAAATTTCCATGAATTTCATTTGCAAACAATTTTCGATATATTGAATGAAAATACATTGTATGTCAACCAAAGAGAAAACATTGCTATGTTTATATGAGGTTCAACACCTAGGACACATTATTTAAGTAGATGGAATTAGAATAGATCCACGAAAATTTTGTGATTCTCAATCGATAGATTCCTCAATATGAGCATCCCTTACAATCATTCTTAGGACTTTTGGGTTTTTATCTTAAATTCATTGCCATCTATTTGCACATACCTGCGCCATTGACAAATTTGCTGCAAAATAACAAAACTTTTCTTAAATCATTTCACAACAAAAACTTTTGATGCATTGAAACAGTGCAATTTGAAGTGCTTCGATTCTGCTCATAGTTGATCCGCAGAGATCTTTTGAATTAGAAATTAATGCTAGTGGCATCGCAATAGGTGCAATTTTAAGTCATGATAGAAGACCAGTTGCTTAAGAATAAATAACTTTCTCAAACTCAACATGAATAAGAGCTTCATGTTATGTATATAGTTCATGCTTTAAAGATTTGGTGACATTGTATATATAGAGCCACATTCAAGGCTTTACGCAAATCATCTTATGTTCCCAGCTTGATGTACCGGATAGACAAAATAGATTCACAAAGTTAATGCAAGAACTTCATATGGAAATTCTTTATCAAAAAGATAAAAGTAATACAATTGTTGATGCATTATCATCGATTATGCATCATAGTAGTTTCACTGGTTTGCACAGTAATTTAATTAAAGCGATCAAGGATTCTCAAAGTGACAACGATCATTTCCAGTGTGTCATCAATCAATTGGTAGATACTCGTAAGAAGACATTATCTGTCCAACTAAATTTGTTCTCTAACTTTCAAGTTAAGAAAAGATTGCTTAAACGAAAGGGGAAGATTTGTGCGCCTAGTTCCCAAGAAGGGAAATTTAGAAAGCAAGTTATTTTTGAAAACCATGATTTGCCCTTAGTAGGACATCATGAATATTACAAAGCATAAGAATATGCATAATAAATGCTCATCAGCTTCTTTTCTTCATAACTTCACAATCTCCATAACAAAAAGATGATCTCCTCCAAGTATAATAAGCTCCAAGTTGCTTCCCTTCTTGAAATTGGTGAAGAACTTCAACCCTAGCTCCTTCCCTCCTCCAAGGTTGAAGTAGATCTCCTCCTAGCCAAGCTCTAGGATTGCTCTGCTTGAAGTGATGATCATAGTTGTTTGTCGTTTTATAGCTTCAATTGCCCTCAAAAAACAGCCCACGATTTTCAAGAAAAAAGCTAAAGAATTAAATTTTTTGTAAAACTTGACGAATATGCTTTTTTTTCGCATATACTTTTAAAACCTTTCGATTTACCTTTTACATGATTAGATGATAGCCGTTGGAAACAATATGATCTTGACACATGTCAAGTTGGACTTGATTTTTTATGAGCTTTTGACTTTTTGCTCAAAAATTAGGGTATGACTTTTGAACACCTAAATGTGTTCCAAATTATCTGTTGCATATGTCAATATTTTGCAAATTTCGATCATTTTTTACCATATTTTGAATTGATTTAACTAAGTTGACTTTGTGTAAAATTTGATGCTAAGTAGGTATATTTTGTTGGCTGATAATATTCTCATAACACTTTGATGTAGGTACTTGTAAAATTTTCATCTTCTATATGGTGTGATGTATCATACACATGTCCATAAACACACATAAGAACCTTGATCAAGATGAGCCCTCCCATGAACCACATCACAAAGAAAACTCGAACACCCCATACACTTCTAAACCAAATACTACTTGGAAAGACAGAGACAAACAAAGAGATGATAGTATTGACATAAGAATGCCAATCGATAGTGTGCAGATTCCAACATACTTCCTCAACTCTCAAGCTTCACAAGACCTATCAAGTATCAGTCATATGCATTCATCTACACCTATCTTAATAACATAAAACACACTGATACAAGAAGGTGAAAAACCGGTCAAGCATGAGATTATGAATGTAGATATGCTTTCGCTCCTTGCTCACATAATTCTTTGTCATGCTGATTATGCGAATTCTTCATGAATATCTGAATATTACTTGTTATAACAATAGGATAATCTGCAAAATATTTGCATGGTTGCTTGGGTAATCAAATAGGACTAATGTGACCCCTCGAGTTGACTACTCTTGGTTCATATGCTCACAAGTTCTTGATGTCTGCCTTGTTGAAGGATCTACTACCACCTAATGAGTTATGTTGATTAATGAACTCAGCTTGACTTGTGTATGCCTTGATGCTCTTATCTTTCTACATGCTTAACCATTCTCAATATGCTCTATGTACACTATTTTCACATGTTCTCATACCAATTGTTGGTTTTTAGGTCCATAATCAATATAGAGACAAAGAAAATAGAGACATCATGGAGAATAGACAAGACAATGAGAGATAAAGGGGCAAAGCTCCACATATTTTCCATACATTCCAATATGAAGTACATGAATATTACAAAGAATCATAAAAATATGAATAATAAATGCTCACCTCCTACCCTTCTTCATAACTTCACAATCTCCCCTTCTCTTGTACTTTTCTTTTACTAATTCAAGTTCGGGAGAGTAGGCTAAGGCCGAACTTCCTTTATTTAAAAAAAAAACTTCACAATCTCCATAACATGAGCATGATCTCCTCCAAATCGACATGAGTTCCAAGTTGTTGCCCTCCTTGAAATTGGTGAAAAACATCAACCTTGGCTGCTTCCCTCCTTGATAAAATGAAGAAAAACCTAGCTCTTCTCCAAGAGTAAAGCAGTCCCTCCTAGCCAAGCTCTAGGCTTGCTCTCCTTGAAGTGATGATTGATACCTTGTAGGCTTGTCTTTTTATAGCTTCAATTGCCCTCAAAAAGTAGCCCACAATTTCAAGAAAAAAGTTATAAAATCAATTTTTTCATAAAACTTGGCAAATATGCTTTTTTTTTCCCTACACTTTTGAAAAGCTACGAAATTAGCTTTTACATGATAAAATGATAGTCGTCATATTAAAACAATATGATCTTGCCGCATGTCAAGTTGGATTTGACTTTTTATGAACTTTGACTTTTTGCTCAAAAATAAGAGTTTGTCTTTTGAAACCCCAAATGTGTTCCAAATGCTGCTTGTCATATATTGCCCAAATCTACAATAAAACTTTTCTGCAAATATTGACCAATTTTGACCATACTTTGACTTGATTTGACCAAGTTGACTTTGTCTAAAATAAGATATTCTTTGAAATTTTCTTAAAGCATGTGTGGATGTGGAAGGTTGATATTTAAACACAATTAGTAGAAGATTGCAAAATCCATCCAATTTTCCATGTTAGTAAATTGCAACCATACATTTCTCAAGATAAGAATTGTATAGATAGTCTAGTTGCTTTAGATGACCCATCATCTTCTCCATATGTGCATTTTAGACTTTTAGAACAGAATATTTAGTACCATGGACCAACCAATCACTCACAGATACTAAAGTATGATACACTAAGATTCATAGGCATTTTCCCTCCTTGACCATTGAGGGCAATGATCTTTGGAAGAGGGAGAGTGTTACATCTCTATTTAGGCCTACATGGCCTATGCCTGCATTCATCAAAGACCCTACACCGGTCAAGGACAAGAGCTCGAGGGAGCGAAGGCTCTATTATGAACCCTTTAGTTGATAAGGGCATTCCATCTTCTCAGAGTGGCCATATGAGGGGAGTTTGGACATTATAGAGGGTTATGAATGTGTATGAGAGCAAGGGCTATTTATGGTCGGAAGCTGAGTTACACGTAGCGAATTGGGACCTCATATCAATGCCACAAAGAAAAGCCAATTTGAATGGACAATGAATCTCAAGTATGCTCACCAAATTTCGCACACTTATGAGATTGTGATCGAAAGGATATCAATGATACCCCATAGAAGTGGCAACCTACTTTGAAACCAATTCTTGGCATTAGAGAACTAAGGACGCACACAAACGGCACAAATAAGGAGCTTGATGTACAACACTGAGCGTATTAAGTGAATGTAGAAAAATAAGTAGAACGTTAGGGTTATAGACGTGCATACAAGCTGAGGGAAAAAACCTCTTAAAGAGGGAAAAAGGTGCCCCTAAGTGTATTCACACACATCACTACCAAAATATATCAAAAAAAACAAGGAGTATCAAATATAGAAATACCTATAACATCCCTACTTACGTCACGAATGCCTACTTACTTATCTTGGACAAATACCTATAACATCCCTACTTACATCATGAATGCAAAAGTAGGTGCAAGCCTTGATAAATAGTCTTTCTAAATAAAGGACTTTTAATAAAGCCAACATCGAACAAGTTTAGCTTCTATGTTTGTGAGTGCCACGCGTACTTTCTCTTGTTAGCAAGAAGGATCCTGCCGAGGCACTAACACATCATCTATAACTACAATCCCAAATGTGTAATCCTTTGTCCATGTCGTGAACATTGTATCCTGTATCCATTGTGGGACTATATTGTAACCTTGAAATCTTGTATTGAGAAGTCCACATTAATCTTGTAGTTTTCTAATCTAGAGAACATAGTTTAGTGCTCTGATAATAATATCTAAAAGATATTATTATCAGAGCACTAAACTATATCCATTGTCCATGTTGTGAACATTGTATCCTTTATCCATTGTGGGACTACCTTGTAACCTTGAAATCTTGTATTGAGAAGTCCACATTAATCTTGTAGTTTTGACACATATTCAATGTAGGCCATGACTTGAGTTCCCTCCTAGTTATAAGTCCTTCCCAAAAGCATCAATCACATAAACACATATTTATCATGCAAGACTTCAAAGACATAAAAAGGTTTCATAACAAAACCAAGGCTTTTAGAAGGTTATGCACTTCAATAATAAGAACCCAAAACTCAAGGATCATAAGCAAAGGCTTTAAGGACCCTTGACCCAAGTTCAAGGCCTTAAAGCCTTTGCTTATGATCCTTGAGTTTTGGGTTCAATAATAAGAACCCAAAACTCAAGGATCATAAGCAAAGGCTTTAAGGACCCTTGACCCTTCTCGTCATGGCCGCTACCATGACGAGAAGGGCCCATGAATCTCTAAAGAAGAGAAAAAGAGGTTCACGTAAAAGCAACGACATTAAAAAAAGTACAACCCTTTGTGACGGGACCTCCAAGCTACAAGCCCCCAATATCCATGCCTAAATTGTCATATTTCCTAGGCCAGTAGGAGAGCATATATTTTTCCTATCTCATGCACTACCTTTATTATACTTAAATTTGGTATTTTTTATCATGATCATTTTGTTACTAAAAATCAACCTTCATAATGAGCGTGTCTATCATTTTGATTCCCCATAATTATTAGCTTGCTCTCTCTCTTATGTGTTTCTCAACAAGATTTATATTATTACTCACACGTATGATTATAAAAGATTAATATGTAGAGCTTTGTCCACTATTTAGGATTGTTAAGCAAATTATATGCAATTGTGAAAAAAGAAAAACCACATATTTTGGGTTTTTAAGCGTTTCGTGTAGAAGAGACTACTACATAATAAATGAGGGTATATGCCTATGGGAATCCATGCATATCCAAATTCACCCAAAAAGATCATGTTACTATGGGCTCCTACGGATCAACAAGAAGATTGAATAACCATAAGCTCCATCATCAAGAGTTTCGGCCAAAAAATATTGCTTCAGACCCAATACAATGAGAGATAATTATGTACATAGCTTCCTAACGCCTACATCAATCAATGTCCCAAACTTCATCGAATAGAATTTACAAGTTTCATATGTAAAATATATTAAGGTTTTAAACCTTATGGACATATGCTTTGCCTTTATGCTCAGTCTTAAAGAAATTCATCTAACGCTTATATTATTTAATCTTGCAATGGCCGATTTTATGGCATAAGCCTCCAAATCATGTGCATAAAACTTCATAACGAGCAACTTTGGGAAGTGATCATTACATTGACCATTGAAAAGCCCTCTTCTTCAAGACTTATAAGTGCACTTATTCATTCAAAAAAAAAAAAGCGCCATGCTCAATCAATGCCCCACGATCTAGAATAATTTGATACCACTTGGCTTCTTGTGCGAGGAAATCCATCAAGGATGAATCCAGATTCTCCAGCTGCTGTTCCAGTTTCAAGCCGTTTTGCAAGAAGCTCAAGCACGATTTCATCGGGAAGCAACTTTCCCTCGTTCATCAGTTTCTTAAGCTGCAAAACGGCCAGAAGTCTTTAAATTAGAATGATCACGTGAAGAAACGAAACACAGAAACTTGAGAGTATGAAAGCTGGATGGAAAATTTTCAGCGTCTGTGCATAGTATAAAACATAATACACACCACACGCATCTCCCGTTGCAAATTGAATAATGTGGATCCAATTAAATAAATACAGCATTGCGCAGCCAAGACAGAGAAATTGAGAAACGCGTATTTAAAGTTGAACGATGTACCAAGAATGACTTATCAGCACACTCTACCGCAGGCTAGAACAAATCATCGGGATGGGAATGGGCCCTCTCGATATATTATAAGAGAGAGAGAGAGAGAGAGAGATTGACCTTTAATCCAGAGGGAGTATCCTGAGAGAGCTCTTGCCTAACGATGTCTCCCATGGCAATGTGAGGCACGCCCAATGTCTTAGCAAGACGACTAGCGTACGTGCCTTTCCCAACACCTGGGCAACCGAGGAAGATCCACTGCAGGGAGGTACGAGAGGAAACTGAACGAGTAGAATTCCACGCTTCGAATGGTTCTTGCTGCGCCGCTGCGTGGCCCCAACGAGCAGCCTGAAATGTGAAGCCATTAGAGAGGAACGAGTGAGAGGAGCCGCCGCAAGTTGCCAACAGCCTGCTTGCTGCTTGCGCCGCGGCCCTCATCGTTCTGTCCTTCTCGAACGAAATCTTCGTCTCGAAGGGGAAGGCATTAAATTTACTCGAACGCGGGATTATAAACGAATAGACTAATTCATACGGAGCACGTCAATTTTTTAAAATCCAGATCGATTTCTTGGGTTCATACGGTCGCACATGCAATAAAGTGAACTTACAAGTGATAGGTTTTATAGTCGGGACTCGGGATGAGTGGAATGGTAAAGAGCTTATCTCTTACAGTGAACTTCTAGGGTTTTTTTTTATATATAAAGGAAAGTTTGGCAATAGCCTACTCTCTCAAACTTTAATTAATTGAAAGAATAATTGTACAAGTGAATGAGCCTAGAATCCATGGCACCTTGTCAATCATGCACTCAATGAAAGTTGTACGTGTATCAAAATCTTTTGTCATATTCTCCCAATTTAGAGGAAAGGTGTGAATCACTTTCATTCAATCCTACTAGAAGTACACATAATTTGTACCTTTGGATTATTGAAATGGTGGACTTCTTTCTTGGGATTGGCCTCCATTGATTGCAGCAAGAGATTAATGTGAATAGAAGGGAATCTTTTAATAATAGAATGGTAAGGGTGGTTATCTATCTGGTTTGCTAAGAGGATATAGTACCTTCTTTCTTCTCATAGAATTTGAAGAAAATACTCAAAGTGGTTTTAATATTTTTCCAAAATTTCACTTACTTTTGAGAGTCCACTTTAAGAGACTAAGGTCCACTAAGATCAATCTAGCTTTTAAGGGCACCTATTATTTGAAACATGTTTTCCAATTTGTTTTTATTCTTCTTCCAAAAAGATTAAGATTTCTATACCTTTTCCTTCACTATGCCCAAAACAAGAACTTCATAGAATCTAGAAAAGATCCTACTATGTTCAAGGTTACAAATATTTGTAGGAATTAATTATTCCAACCAAGGTTACAAATATTTGTAGGAATTAATTATTCCAACCAATTCTTTTAGTTTTTTATTAATACTTAACCTTTATGGATCTCAAACCATAGAGGTCTTCTTGGTCTTTTAAAAAATTCTCTCCCTTTGTACTCTACACCTCTCAAGATGTCCTATGTTGACATTGTAACTTTAGAAAATCTCGATCTTTGTTATTCTTCTCATTTCCTTTTTTACTTGAATAGTCGGGACTCGGGATGAGTGGAATGGTAAAGAGATTATCTCTTAGAGTGAAGCTCTAGAGTTATAGGGTTTTTTTCATATATAAAGGAAAGTTTGGCAATAGCCTACTCTTTCAAACTTTAATTAATAGAAAGAATAATTGTACAAGTGAATGAGCCTAGAATCCATGGCACCCTCTCAATCATGCACTCAATGAAAGTTGTAAGTGTATCAAAATCTTCACTATCGTTTGATGATGGTGTTGAATCATGTGTGCCCTTATTCTCTTATTTTTTTTCTTGCAAGAGGATCACCAAATATATTGGAGATCTCCAAAATGACAAAAAGAGTGCCATAAAGTATTCTTTTGTCATATTCTCACAATTTAGAGGAAAGGTGTGAATCACTTTCATCAATCCTACTAGAAGTACACATAATTTGTACCTTTGGATTATTGAAATGGTGGACTTCTTTCTTGGGATTGGCCTCCATTGATTGCAGCAAGAGATTAATGTGAATAGAGGGGAGTCTTTTAATAATAGAATGGTAAGGGTGGTTATCTATCTAGTTTGCTAAGAGGATATAGTACCCTCTTTCTTCTCATAGAATTTGAAGAAAATACTTAAAGCGGTTTTAATATTCTTCCAAAATTTCACTTACTTTTGAGAGTCCGCTTTAAGAGACTAAGGTCCACTAAGATCAATCTAGCTTTTAAGGGCACCTATTATTTGAAACATGTTTTCCAAGATGTTTTTATTCTTCTCCCAAAAAGATTAAGATTTCTATACCTTTTCCTTCACTATGCCCAAAACAAGAACTTCATAGAATCTAGAAAAGATCCTACTATGTTCAAGGTTACAAATATTTGTAGGAATTAATTATTCCAACCAATTCTTTTAGTTTTTTATTAATACTTAACCTTTATGGATCTCAAACCATAGAGGTCTTCTTGATCTTTTAAAAAATTCTCTCCCTTTGTACTCTACACCTCTCAAGATGTCCTATGTTGACATTGTAACTTTAGAAAACCTCCATCTTTGTTATTCTTCTCATTTCCTTTTTTACTTGAATTATGAATCTAAACCTTAGGGTCAAAGGATGATCTTTTTGAATCTTTTCTATGCCTAGTTCTTCCTTAAATAAACTTTTCGTGCCGTTGATTAGAGTCAGACTTTTGAAAGAAGCTTTAAAGCTTCTATTTTTTAAATTTTACTCTTAATCCTCTTTTTTACTGTCTAATGCTCACACTTGAATGTTGTTCATGGAGGGATGGAATCTTTTATTTATTGATGGAATAAGTTTTCTTTTCCTTTGAGAGGATAACTGAAGGAATCATGTTTCCATACATTACCTTCTAGATGTATTCCATTGTATTAGGAGTCTCTTTTTCTTTTGGCCATCAAGAAGAAGTGCTCAAGGAGAATCAATTCCCATCGTCTCGCACCAGTGGGTTCTTCTTAAAATCTCTAGGAGAATCAATCCCCATCATTTCGTACGTATGGGTTCTTCATAAAATCTCTAGACCTACATATCGATTTTTCTATACTTGTATTTCACCTTTTTTTTCCTAACAATCTCATCTAATCTTCAAGCATGTTTAGTTGACCATTTAATGTGGGTGCTTATCTTACCAAACTTAAATTTTGATTTTATATTTGATCCCTTTGTTCCTTTTGCCTTTTAATACTTCTTCTTTAGCCAAATAAGAGATAAGGATATGCCTTCTCTATTAGATCCCTTTAATTCCTCATTTAATATTTTACCCATGGTCTTCATTTGGGATATGACCATTTGATTATGCTTCACATAAAAATACATTTTCCATGAGCATTTTATTATTGGGGTAGAAAACTTATGTTGTGTTATCCCATGAAGCATCAAGTACATCTAGGATATGTTGGAGTTCAAGATCTATGGAAGCACATGAACAACACAAGGAAGAAGAAGAAGCTTGAAGCACAATAAAATTTAGAACGTGTTACCAAGTGAATGTACAAAGATAACTAACACATTAGGGTTATTGGCACATAAACAATTGGGGGAAAGAACCTGCTAAAGATGGAAAAAAAGTGCCCCGATAGTCCCAAATGTGTTCACAAAAATCAATACCAAAATATATCAACAAATTTCCCCTAAGAGAGATGCGATGAACAAGGAGTTGGCAATCATGTATAAGGAAGTACCAAGCTATGTGGACATCAATCCACAAAAGGAAGTAAGCCCAAAGATTTGCGAAAAGCTTCAGAATTCTCTCAATGCGGAGACTTTGTGAAAAGGTTTGCAACATTATCTTGTGTGGGCACATAGGTCAAACTGATATGTCTAATAAGGAACCTATCTATGACATAATGATAGTGCACCTCAATGTCGTTTGCACAATATTGGAACACAGGGATCCTCACAACTGCCAATGCATTCTCATAATCAGTGAAGATGGTGGTGGTTGAAGATTGATCAACACTCAAGACAACCAAAAAGAATCCAAGCCACACACTCAACAGTCATTATGAAAGTTTCCCTATACTCAACCTCACAGTTAGAGGTGTCCACAAAAGGCTACTTCTTACTCAACCAAGATATGCATGAGCTACTAGGGATGAAGTAAAAGCCACTTGCGGACACAAGAATATCATAGCAATTAGCCTAGTATGAGTTAGAAAAAGCATGTAAATCTAGTGCTAATGACCCCACCTTGGGATAAAACAATCCAAGTAGCCATGTACCACTCGAGTAATGAAAGATGCACTTAACCACCTACCAATGCTTGACACCTAGGCAATGCATAAACCTGCTCATCTAAGAGATAGCAAACTAAATATCAGGTTGAGTTCCTTATAAGTCAATCAAGCATACAACAACCTATTGATAGAGAACAGCATCAAATGCATCTCTAACATCATGAAGGCTCAACCATAAACCTATTTCCATTTGGAGTGGCAATAGGTTTGCAATCTTCAAGGCCAAAATGCTACAATAATGTGTCGATATATTTTGTTTGACACAAAGTATCAACTTGCATAAATTGAATGCCCAAATATTGATGAAAATGCCCCAAATCTGACATCTCACAAAAGAGGCATGTACATCAACCTTTACTTCAACAATATGCTTTGCATTAGGACCAATAAGAACCATGTCATCAACATATAAGACAATGATCATAAGTGCATCATATGCACACTTAACATATAAGGTGCTCTCAATTGGACTATTCTCAAAACCATGTGCTAACAAGTAGGCATGTATCTTCTCATACCAAACATTTGGTGCTTTCTTCAAACCATCTAGTGCCTTTTTTAACCTGCACACTTTGTTTTCATGCCCTTTTTGCACAAAATCAAGGGGCTAGAAAACATACGCTTCTTCATGTAAATCATCATTTAGAAATGCAGTTTTAATGTCCAATTACAACCCTGACGAGTTGCAACTACATAAATGCTACAAATAGTGGTCATTCAGAACGTGGGAGCAAAGCTCTCATCTAAATCAATGCCTCTCTCTTGAGCATATCCTTTGGCAACAATCCTAGCCTTATACCTCTCAACTATCCCATCAAGCTTATGTTTCAACTTGTCTACCTATTTGGTGCCAATGGCCTTTTTTTTGGAGGCAAATGCCATCATATTTTGATTGAGTAGCAACCATCCAATTGCCTTAATTTCATGCTTCGTCAAAAGAAACACACTCATTCTCAACCATGAAGACTAGAGGCATCCATTGCATAGCAATCTGATGCAAAGAAAGCACTATGAGAGACTGAATAAGTATGATATGACAAAGGTGCATCTAAATTGCTATCTCTCAAAGTATACACCAACCATTTAGGCATATTTTTAGCCTCTTCTATGCCAATCCTCTCATCAACAAGTGTGTCACATAAATTTTGCTTCAAAAATGGAATATCTACATCATCATTTGGAACCTATAAAGGTTGAGAAATTGCCTCATTGGGACTAGCACTTGATTGTCCACATGTAAAAAGAGGCACCAAAGTTTCATAAACATCCTTCAAGCTAATTGATGTCTCCTTGGTACATGAAAGTAATGATTGAATTGCATATTCCATAAAAAACATTACGGCTTACTAAAATGGATTTAGTATGTGAATGATACATACGATAGCCGTTTCTTTCTAGACTACACCTGGCAATAATAAATGTTACTCCTTATCATCCACTTTTTTGCATTGTTGTTCAGACATTAATGCATATGGAAGACAACCAAAGACACATAGATGAGCAACAAATGGCTTGTGACTATGTCAAGCCTCATATGGAGTGATGATTTCACTGCTTTGGTGGGACACTTGTTAAGTACATATGTTGCCCACATAACACCTCAAGCCAAAAGCTATGCGGTAAAACCTAACTTTGACCATACACCTCACCATTTCCATGGGAGCTTGTTCAACAAATCTATTTTGTTGAGGTGTATACAACACTTTATGTTGATGTTTTATTCCATGTGTAGCCAAAAATGCATTAAAATCAGAAGACATGTATTCCTCCCCTCAATCAGAACGGAGGGTGCCCAATTTACATGGTGACAAATTTTGAGTCATAACCAAGAACTGTTTAAAACACATAAACACTTTGGACTTTTCTTTCAATGGATACACCTATGATGCCTAGATAAGTCATCAATAAAAGTCACAAAGTACAATTAGTTCCCAAATAAAAGTGTTTGCATATGACCAAACACATCACTATGAAAAGAGTTTGCAAATTATGAGCAGCTCAAATTGAACCATCTTTTGGGAAGGAAGAATGTTGTATTTTGCCGAAAAACAGCCTTCATATACATTTTAACAAGGTGCCTTTAGTTTGGGAAAAGAGGACACCATTTCATATTTCTGCAAGTGAAGCAAACTAGCAAAATTCAAATGATCAACGCATCAATGCCAAAGTTTTGCATCTCAAATAGCCTAAGAATCTTGAATTGCACATGTTGAATCATTCATAGATTTTGCATAGTCTATGAGCTTATACAAATGA
Source organism: Ceratopteris richardii (assembly GCA_020310875.1). NCBI lineage: Eukaryota > Viridiplantae > Streptophyta > Polypodiopsida > Polypodiales > Pteridaceae > Ceratopteris > Ceratopteris richardii. The sequence goes on along the minus strand of CM035442.1, from coordinate 102,063,650 downwards.
TGACATAAAATGCTAGAAGCAAAAAATAACATCACCATTTCAGAGATCATGAATTGTACATCTGTCATCAACAAATTTGACAACCAAACCAAAAATAGTGGCTAGCGTTGAAACTGACAATAGATTTTTATTGATCCTTGGCACATATAAAGCATTTGACAATGTGAAAGAACTTCCATCAACAGTAGTTAGAATGATCTTAACAACTTCCATTATTAGGATAAGACGAGTTGTTAGCACATGTGACAATATTCCCTGTAGGGCTAGGCTCAAGTGATTGAACAAACTCTATTATGAGGTAATATGTTTGGTTACCCCCTTTGCAACAAAAATGAGATTAACTCCTCAAATCTTAAGGCATTTGGATTTCCTTTCATCATCAATTGAAGAGTAGAAGCAACACTCTAATATGAATCTAGAGGACCATCAAGAACGATCTACACAAGTGAACTATCTAGTAAGATTTTATTAGTAGAGATTAATTGCTCCTTCAAATCTTTGATCTTTATCAAAAAACTATGCATAGAATCTTCTTCATTCATCTGCTCACTCTCCAATTATTTCTGCAGGAAGGAATACGAGTCTCGTTTCTTGCTTGGTACAATGTTGTAAGAGTATTTGGAAGCAACTTTTGCTATTTTATAGAAGTGAATATGAAGGATAATTGGTATGTTTAATATATAAGGCTATCAATGTATGGACCTATGCATTTTTGCTATGTCACTGAAGTTTCTTTGTAGTAGGTATAATAGGAGCTGCAACACGACCAAGATATTGAAGATCATCATCTTCAACATGATCAACATCGCCTTCAACAATTGTATTTGCAAGTGTAATAGGACATCTTTCAACATCCTACACAATATTCCACAACCCTTTTGCTACCAAAACATGACGCATGATCTATGCCCACAATGGGTAATTAGTACCATCCCAATTATCCTCAATAGCCAACATACAAACTACATCATTTCTTTTAGCCATGGCTAGTGACTAAATACCTTGATGTAGAAATTCGACTGTATCTCAAAAAGTTGAACCAAGATATCTTGTCACTACTAGAATCGGGGGGCATAGCGATGCCCCCATTGAAAAAAAGGGGGCATCGTCGTTTGTGCGACGCTCATTGTCCAGAGCTTCCCTTAAGCCATGACTGCTTTATTATTTTAATAAAAAAATAATGGGCATCGTATAAGCGATGAAAAGCGTTGCTTATGCGATGCTATTTTTAATCGTCACTATCAACGATGCTAAATAATGATGCTATTAGCAATGTTAGAAAACTACCTGTGATGCTCCAACGTCGCTTATTCATTAAAAAATCCTGACACAAATGAGACGAGAGAGAGAGAGAGCTACACATATACACAACTAGGATACAGAGAGAGAGAGAGAAGTCGACGCTCAGTAAACACACATACACACACATACATGCACATTTACATACACACATACACATGCATACACACACATATATACACACATAGACACACACACATACATATTTATATTGTAAAAAAAAAAATATATATATATATATATATATATATATATATATATGAATGAAAAACAAGTAGAAGGAAGACCTCGCCAGTGGAAACCCTTCCAGCCCACTCCCAAAGATGAGTCTATGCCTGAACCTATGCAAATAGATTTAACTAGGTTTCAGCCTCTAACACCACAAGAGAAACAAAGAAGGAGAGTTAATAAGTTATGTCTCTATTGTGAAAACCCTAGACATATTGCAGTTAATTGTCTGAACAAGAGAACAAACTCTAGAGTCGCAGCCACCCTTGTAGAGCAGGGAAACGAGGATGTCCAGTTGTAAAAGAGACCGTTCAGCCAAACCCTGATATAAGAAAGGGTCTCATAATTCCAAATACACCCATAGAAACATGTCTTGCACCTGTCAAGTCTATCATGCCCAAGAAAACCCTTTCCCTTACAGCCCTAGTAGATTGAAGAGCCTCCTCATGTTTCATCGATGAAGGATTGGTTAAGAAACATGGAATTCCTATACTTCGGAAGAAGAAACCAATAGTAGCTAAAGTAGTAGATGGACGATCTCTAGCATCTAGGAATATAATCATGGAAACCACACCATTAAGAGTACACCTTGGTGACTATGAATCCCACATATGTTTCAATGTAATATCGAGCCCAGAACATCTAGTTATCATTGGAATGCCCTGGTTAAAGAAGCATAATCCAGACATTAATTGGGAAAATAATAAAATCACCCATCAAGATATCCAGAAGAACCCAACATATGTCAGAGCCAAAGCCTTCATACATGAAGTAAGGAAGGAACCTACATCCAGTTGCATATCATTCAAGGAAATTTTCCCCTCCAGAAATCAATTATGAAATTCATGAAAAAGAACTTCTTGCCATAGTGGACGCGTTTGATACCTGGCGTCACCATCTAGAAGGAGAAGCTCATAAAGTTATTGTGTATACAAATCACAAAAACCTAGAGTATTTTATGACCACTCGCATTCTCAATAGAAGGCAATCTCGATGAAGTAACTTTCTATCCAGATTCAACTTTGTCATCACATACCGTCTAGGATGTCAACAATGTCAGTTAGATGCCTTGTCCAAAAGATCTTACCTTGCACCAAAGAAGGGTGAAGAAGCCTTTGATCAACAAGAGAGTGTATTACTCAAGCCTGAGCATCTCTAGTTAGCAGCTATCTCTTCAAGCCATCATGAAGATTCAACCTTGAATCGTTTGATCCGTGAGAATCTACCACAAGATGAATTGTTTTGTAATGTTAAGCAGGAAGCTCAAGAAGGAAAAGTCCAAGAGGTAAAAAAAATTCAAGAAAAGGACGGATTACTACTCTAGAAGAACCTATTGTATGTCCCTCCAAGAAAGCCCAAGATCCAAGTACTTCAACAATGTCATGACAACCTTGGAGCAGGACATTTTGGAGTGAATAAAACAATATAACTCATATCAAGGGATTTTTGGTGGCCTCAAATGTGGAAGGAAGTCAAAGAATATATTCGTACCTGTGACACTTGCAATAGATCTAAGGTACCCCGACATAAACCTCATGGCCTCTTGCAACCTTTACCTATCCCAGAAAGGCCATGGGCTTCATTGTCTATGGATTTCATAACAGATCTACCAAAGTCAGGTAAGTATGATGCCATTCTTGTTATTGTGGATAGATTTACAAAGATGGCATATTTCATTCCAACTACCCCAAGGCAATCATAGTGCAGCCACTGCTAGACTTTTTCTCAGATACATCTTTAGGCTTCATGGATTGCCTAATGATGTTGTTAGTGATCGAGGTCCACAATTCATATCCAGCTTCTAGAACAGTCTTTGCAAGATCCTTGGTGTTCAAGTTAAACTATCAATAGAAAATCATCCACATACTGATAGACAAATAGAACGGGTGAATCAAGTCCTAGAGCAATATCTCTATTGCACCAACAACTATCACCAAAATGATTGGTTTGAGTTGTTACCCTTTGCAGAGTTTGCTTATAACAATAGTGTTAATGCATCTACTAAGCAAACTCCCTTCTTTGCAAATTTTGGCAAACGGATGCCAGAGATAAGACCCAGTAGCTCATGGAAATTCACAAAGAACTCAAGGAAGAGATCCATAAAGCTCAAGAACATTATAAGTACTATGCAGACCAACATCGTGTTCAAAATCCATCATATATTACTAAAAAACAATTTGCAAACTTGAAGGCCTTGTGCAAAGTTATATCATCAAAGATTTGGTCCATTCACCATCTTGGCCAAGATTAATCGAGTCACCTTCAAGCTCCAACAACCAAGTACCATGAGAATACATCCAGTTTTCCATGTGTCCATGTTGGAACCATATCAGATTTCACCATTGAGGGGAGAGACACCAAGACCTTCACCACCTATCGAGATTGATGATCATGAAGAATTCGAGGTCGAGCATGTCCTAGATTCAAGAATATCCCAAGGAAGATTGGAGTATCTTGTTCATTGGAGAGGGTATGACATTAGTGATCGCACTTGGGAACCTATAGAGAACCTTCACAGAGCATCAATCAAGGTTCGAGAATTTCATAAGAAAAATCCAATGAAGTTGAGACCAGAGATCATGACCGCTCCTCATGGAACTCGTCGCTTGAGGGGGAGGTGATGTCATGGACAAGGAAACCATCTTGGACCTCAGATTCCATGTGACTTCTATATCTCATGATTGGCTCAGAATTTGGCAAAACCAATGCTTCCATTGCATCCGAAGCGTGCCAAAATCCTAACATCAAACACACATACACACACTAAACATAAATATGCATACACATACATAGAGACACACACACACATGCATACATATGCATACATAATGCACATGCATATGCATACATACATGCATACACACACATACACACCCACATACACATATACACACATACACACACTCACATATACACCTACATACATATACACACATATACGTACTTACAACATTCAAACAACTAAAATTATTTTATATTTTTTATGATAGAGTTTATTATTTTTTAAGCACCTAATAATGGTTTTTTGTTTTTATATATTTTGATAGGTCATTTTGAAGGTTGATTGGTTTTGAGCCAAGTATAAAGGTAGTAATTCCACATGAGAAAGGAATTATCTGGGTTTTGGGCTATATGTGTGTGTGTATGTATATATATGTGTGTGCATGTAAATTTATGTGTACAGTTATGTGTCTGCTGGTATGTGCATGTCCACGTATATACATGTATGTAACTATGTGTGTCTAAATATATGCATATGTTTGTGGGAAGGTATGCTGTGACCTGATGTGCATATACATATATGTATGCATATGTATGTGTGTATATGTATATGTATATGTATGTGTATGTATATGATTTCATATATACCAACAATAGTTCCCACGTAAACAAGTTCACCATCTATAAGGTTCGTGTCTTTTGAGCTAGCACGTGATAGGTGCTTGAAAGAAGCAACAATGCTAGAATCCTGTGTTTTACATAAATAATCAATAGCTTTGATTCTAATATGCTGTCCAAAAGCCCACATATTAGTGAACATTTGAGCCTGCAAAAGAAATTAAAAGAGTAAAGAGACACTAATATACATATATGTAAAAAAATAGAATATTATTAAAATAAAATTACCTTTCGTTCACAACCTATCATTAACTCTCTCTTCTCATCTGAGATTTCTTCATTATTTGCAGGGGCTCGTTGTAAACGAGTATATAGCCAATCCATGAAAGAGGATATATTTGTAAACTCATTATTATTGAGATTACGTCTATATCTTTTGTTTCTCCATCTTTTACTTCCGAGATTTTGAAGTTCTTGTTCTTACTTGCTAATGAATGGCTGCATGCATTCGCTATTATATGCTACAAAAGTAGAAACAACATTTTTTTTCTTGTAATGTAAATAAAATGGGACTCCCTTACCTGATAATACCTCGTCTATTATTTTTGAAGAAGGCTTGTTGGTCCATGCACGTGGAGCTTCTTCATGAGCTCTTTCAAGGTACTCACTAAAATACCTCAAGCATCCAACCCTTTGCCATGGATCCTTCTGGTTTCACTCTTTGCCGCACATGATGTTTTAATATTTCCCATAAATCGCTCAACCCAAAACATCCATCGAGTGTTGAAAACACCTACAATCTCTATTTCATACACAAAATGGACTAAGAAATGTACCTGGATATCAAAAAATGAAGTAGGAAGCTCTTTCTCCATCAAACATAGTAGCTCTTTGCATTCATGTTTCTTTTGTGGGATCGCGTCTTTGTCAATCTCTGTTGATGTAATCCACCTATACACATCATAAAAAAAATTATAAAGAAATTAATTCAAAAATAAAAGATATCAAACAATCATATATATTACATATAAAAGTATAATAATTACCTTATAAGCGATCCATGACCATAGATCACATCTCGTACTCCTTTCGTTGTACACCCATTGATAACCAAACGTAAAATGTGCTTCAAAAACTTATGCCAATTATGGGCCTTTAACCCACATAAGCTCTTATCATCCATAGTAAACATGTTCTGTAAAGATTCTCCATATCTTGTAGGAGTCCGAATCAACTGAATCCTATTGTTGATAGTCTACATCTCTTTTGTCGTAAGTACCCAAAGAGTAGGTGCATAAGTCATTTCTTATCGATTTCTATCAAAAACTGGCCATAACTTTGGTTTTGAGTTTTTGTCCTTTAACTCATTCCTTGATGCTATGGTATCTTTTAATCCAAGAAGATGTTGCCATAATGAATAACCAATATTCTTGAACATATGCATAGGATCAAGAAGATGACAACCTTTAAATCTTTCCAATACTCCAAAGAATACCATATCGATATATTCTCTGCGAGTGCCAATTTTCCTTTACCTCTCTTCACATTCTCATTATCTTCATCATCACTAAAGATTTCTGATATTAGATCTATAAGAGACCCATCTATCCATTTTCGATACAATCCATGGGCATCATTGGTTTTGGACATTGACCTATTTCAAGCTTTTCATTAAGATGTATCGCTTCTCTTTTACATCTCAATGGATGATCATCAGGCAAGAATTGTCAATATCAAAGATAAATATTTTTGTTGAAATTCTTACTATAAATTAATCTCAACCAATCACCACAATATGGACAAGCTTTATAACCCTTAGTAGATATTCCTGCATCATGAAAATGATAAAAATATAATTAGATTAACTCACATATATTTGTATGCATATTAAATAAAAAAATTACATCAATACCTAAACTAACACCATATCCTCGAAAACCATGAATAGTCCAAGCCACAATACCATGAACCATAATATATCTTTCATTGATGTTTTTCGATACATCAATGAAATTAATGCCTCTCCATAACTCTTGGAGATCATCAATGAGAGGAGCAAGATATATATTCATATCTTTAACTTGTCTTTTTCCTGGGATTAAAAGTGAAAGCATTAAATCCTCCTTTTTAATGTTAAGATATGGTGGAAGATTTTAGTTTATGACTACCACTTGCCATGTTGACCATTTACTAGATTTCATGGAAAATGGATTAACCCCATCTAATAAAACTCCTAACTTTAGATTATGTGGGTTTTGTGCAAAATCAAGCCATGTAGAATCAACATGTTGAAAAGCTGCACTGTTTGTTGGAATTCTGATTATTCCATCATTACTTTTATGATCATGTCCCCATGTCAAAAGCTTTGATAATGCAGGGCTTTGAAACATATGTCTAATCCGTGGAGCCAATGGAAAATGTCTCAATAAATTTTTTGGGATTTTACCTTCTTCATCCTTATATCGAGGAGATTGACATTTTGGACATGTCAAAGAGTCTACATATTCACCTCTATATAATATACAATCGTTAGGACATGCATGTATACATTGATAATCTATACCAAGATTGTTAATTATCTTCTTCATTTCATCATGTGAGGTAGGAAGAATATTCTGACTTGGTAAAAACTTTTCAGATAATAACCCGTAAGTTCATGAAAAAAGTCATATTAATAAACATAAATAAATAAATACACTCACACACACACACACACACACATATATATATATATATATATATATATATATATATATATATATATATATATATATATATATATATATATATATATATATATATATATATATATATATATATATATATATATAATGTGTGTGTGTATATATATATTTGCATATGTGTATGCTTATGTGTATGTGTATGTGGATGTGTATATGCATGTGCATGCGTATACGTATACGTATGCATATGTGTATGTATGTGTGTATATGTATGTTTGTATATGTATGCATATGTGTATGCATATATGTATATTTGTGTATGTGTTTATGTATGTGTATGTGTATGTCTATGTATGTATGTGTATGTGTGTATATTTGATTTCATTTCTAAGTTTCTTTTTGTTTATTGTGGTATGTAGACTTTCACATAGATATCTAGACCACTGAATCATTCGGATGTCTCCCATTTTATAGTCAATCAATTATCTACCTTGCTAACTAAGACTTACATATTTGTTTACAAATTTTAAGTATCAATTAGCTATGGAGGTATTAGGTCATTTGGAAAATAGGAGAATCAAATTTATTTGGAAGATTATGAAAGATAGACAAATAGTTTTAAAGGGTGGGTGGACAGAAAGCATCCATTCAATGCAAGTTCTTGTTCTTACCTTAGGTAAGGCCAGAAATTGAATGGACGCTTTCTTTCCGCCCATCCTTTAACATTTTTCTTTCATTCTTCAAAATATTCCAGATGAATTTGCTTCTCCTATTTTCCAAACGATCTAATACCTCCATAGCTAAGTGATACTTAATATTTGTATGCAAAGTTCATAAAGGAGTTAGTAGCACATGTATTGGGTTGACTAGAATAGGAAAAGCAGATGTGTGAGGAAGATTCTAAAGGCTGGGCAGATAACTCCAAAGGCTAGGTGGATAGAATATCTTCATTCAATACATGTATGTATAATTTGGCCTTATTTTCATAACATGTGTATGTATGTATATGTGTGTGTATGTTTATATGTGTGTATGCAAGTTCTTGTTCTTACCTTAGGTAAGGCCAGAAATTGAATGGACGCTTTCTTTCCGCCCATCCTTTAAAATTTTTCTTCCATTCTTCAAAATATTCTAGATGAATTTGCTTCTCCTATTTTCCAAACGATCTAATACCTCCATAGCTAAGTGATACTTAATATTTGTATGCAAAGTTCATAAAGGAGTTAGTAGCACATGTATTAGGTTGACTAGAATAGGAAAATCAGATGTGTGAGGAAGATTCTAAAGGCTGGGCAGATAACTCCAAAGGCTAGGTGGATAGAATATCTTCATTCAATACAGGTATGTATAATTTGGCCTTATTTTCATAACATGTGTATGTATGTATATGTGTGTGTATGTTTATATGTGTGTATGCATTCATGTATATGTGTATCTCTATGTATGTATGTATTTATATGTGTATGTGTATGCATATATATATATATATATATATATATATATATATATATATATATATATATATATATATATATATATATATATATATATATATATATATATATATATATATATATATATATATATATATATATATATATATATATAGAGAGAGAGAGAGAGAGAGAGAGAGAGAGAGAGAGAATTAAAAATTATACCTTAATAGTGCCGAAACAGATACAATACTCCATCCAAAATGATTTTGAAGATTGAGAATAAGCTTGCACTTAGATGTGTCCAGCGACTTCCTTCATATACATGGTTTAGACATTCCTCTCGAAGATATTTCTCATTTCTAGAGATATCAATGCTCTCACTATCATTTTGGTACCAATTCTCAATAAAATCTACCATGCCATCATCTTCATCATTGTCACACAAATCTTGTACTTTATCTTCTTTTGAATATAGGTCTTTCAACCTTGCATATTCCATAGGATCAATTTTGTGTAGCCTCCTCATAGAAGCTTCTGATAAACGAGGTCTTATTGGCAACTCTGAATGGTGTGGTGGAAAATCCAACACCATACGTTGGAATCTACACACATGAATAGAAATCATTAGTCTTCCATAAATGAATGAAAAGTAAACTTTAAACATAAAATCAGATATGTAAGTTATTTTGAAAAGAGATTGAAATTAGAGTTTTTCAATGCAACACAGGATAGGTGGATAGAAAGTTTTCATTTTTTCTCTAGCTAAAAGGTGCTCTTGGAGGTCTACGCCATCCATAATTAACTAATAATTCATCATCAGCATGTAATGAAGTAATAGCATTGATAACTATGTATCTTGCTACATCTCTACTCATGTATGGTGATTCATGACTATTTTCACACTCCTCAAATGTGCAACTAATCCTTGAACTATTATGTAACCCTCGACTAGTATTTATTAAACCTGCTATATTTCCATGTGTGTAAGGTCTTCCATAAATATATAATCTTTCATTTTCTGCATCTGAAATCCCTCTACTAGTAAGGTGTTGGTGCATTTTACCCAAGCCTACATGCTTGATATATTTGATATTATCCTCATTTGTAAGTCACATGAGTAGTCATGTGAACACCTCTTGTAAAAGAGTACATTTTATCTTTTGTAAATGGAAAAAGGAAAAAAGGAAAAGGATGGCTTACCTCATCCATGATGTAAAAGCAAATTCGTGGGTCCAACTACCAAAATCACGAATTTTTGAGCTGAGGGAATCTCTCCTAACTTTGGGGATCACTTTTAGGTGGAGCCATTCGAATTTGAATTCAAAACTCCCTCCAAGAATAGCTATAAAAGGAGCAAGAAGGAAGAGGCGATTAGCAAGCCTTGTACGTGACCACTTCATGTCATTTTGTAGAGATTGAAGAGCTTACTCCATAGCTCTATCATTCTACTCCCATTGTGCAAAGATTCATTGCCAATGTGGTTGTAATCATATGTGAATCTATACATTTATCATCATCTACTTCTCTGTTTTGTTCTCTGCTATACTCACTCATAGCAGTAACTTCAGAAGGTCATATCTCGAGTACTACTGAACCTTTTTCAGTGATTTAACTTGCGTTGGATAGATTATACTGCATTTAAATTTTCAAGGTCATTGGATTAATACTTTTGGAGATATCTGCATTTTACTGCTTACTGGTCTATCTCTACAGAGCCCCGAGAATTGTGGGAATGTTCTAGAAATTGATGAAACTTGTTCTCAGTGCTCAATCCATCATTTGAAGTGTTTTAACTTGGATTGGGAAGCTTGCTAAGTCTATTTGCTATGCCCAAAAGGAATTTTTCTAATTCCTACCAGGTTGAGAGCACTGTTCATTTTTTCCAGCAAGTGTATGTCCAAAAATAGCAAGTTTTGGGAGCTAGTCATTTCGCAACTAGTCTGTCTTGACTTAAACTTTTGGGATACATGTTCCAAAGTACTTGGCTGATATTTTGGTGGATTTAGGAAGCTCAAAGGGTCTACTAATCAACTCTGAAGTCTCAGTTGGCTGGTGTGAAGCTGGTTGTAGCAGCACCTACTCATCTTTGGATTGCATCCACCATCTCTCTTCACAGTGGTATCAGAGCATAGTCAAGCAACATGGGAGATGGATTTCCATCTACAATTGACAAATTGGATCGAAACAACTACCCGGCATGGTCTCTAAGGATGGAGGCTTACCTTCAAGGGAGGAATCTATATGGATTCATATCCGGAGATGAAGCAATGCCAACCATGAGGAACAAAGGGCAACCATCACATGAAGAAGTGGAAGGACTTTCGAATTGGTGTTCGAAGGATGCACTTGCAAGGTCCTATATTCTAAACTCAATCTCTGATTTTCTTTTACCTCATGTCAAGGGATGCAAGACATCAAGAGAAACCTGGAATGCACTTGCTTCTTTCTTCTCTTCCAACACTCGAGCAAGGAAGAACCAATTGTGGATGGAGTTCACAACAATGAAGAAAAGCCCGAAGCAAAATGTGACTGATTATGTCACAAAGATGAAGGAGATTTCCGACCAACTTGGAAGCATTGGAATGGTAATTGAAGAGGAGCAAATCATAAGACAAATCATGAATGGAATCAAAGCAGACGACAAGTGGGAGTCATTCACAACAGCCATGGATTTATACATGGATATGCATGTACCCGACCTCAACACACTCATGGGCCAACTCTTCACTCATGAAGCAAAGATTAGCAAAGGTGGTGAGTCCTCAAGAGGTAATCAAACTTCTGCCTTATATTCTGATAAAGCTAAGGTCAAGGACAGGTCAAAGAATAGGAAGAATGAAGATGAAGGAAGCTCTTTCCAAGCAAACTTTGTAGGTAGAGGAAGAGCTAGAGGAAGAGGCAGAGGTGGAAAGCAAGGCACGGGGAGATTCCAATCATCTAAACCTTGCAACATATGTGGCTTATCTAACCATACTACTGAAGAATGTTTCAGGAACCCGAGGAACTCAAGAGGAAGAGGATTCAATAGAGGTGGCTATGGATCAAATAGAGGTAGATACAATGGAGGCTACAACAACAACAACTACTACAACAACAATTACAACAACAACAACAACTATCAAAGTGGCCATAGAGGAAGAAGAGATTACAATAACTATGCAGAGGACCAAAGTCAAGAAGCTTCATTATTGATTATGAATCTATCAGCGAAGAAGGGTAAGGATGATGATCACATATTTTACATTGATTCGGGATGCTCGAACCATGTAGCAGGAAATGTGGCTTTACTTTCTGATTTGGAAGATCCTCATAACAAGCATGAAGTGCAGACAGGAGATGACACAAAGCACTCAGTGGAGAAGATAGGTAATGTGAAGACATCAGATGGGAATATGAACCTCTTAAGCAAAGTCTTGTATGTCCCTACAATTACCAAAAAATTAATAAGTGTTGGACACATTGTTGAAAAAGGATTGCAGGTTAGATTCAACCGATTTGGAGCATATGTTGAAGACCCAAGGCAAGGCTTTCGAAGGATTGCCAAAGGAGAAAAGACAGGAAGGCTTTTCACTTTTGAAGTGGAAGATACAAAGAACATAGCTTTGTTTAGCTATGGATCTCAAACTCTTACAGAGTTGGAGATATGGCACAAAAGGCTTGCTCACATTGGTGAGAGGACACTCAAACAAATTTGCAGGGACCAAAGTGTACTTGGTTTGCCTAATATCACAAGGCAACACATGATTTATAAGTGTGAAGCTTGTCAACTCGGCAAGGCTCATAGACAACCTTTCAATAAGAAAGGATATATGTATCAAAATCCTTTGGATCTAGTGCACACGGATGTGTGGGGTCCAAGTAAGGAGCCATCTATATCAGGCTCAAGATATTATGTGTCTTTCATAGATGATTGTAGCAGGTGGACCATTTTGTTTTTCATGAAGCACAAGGATGAAGTGTTTAATTGCTTTAAGAAGTATATTGCTCTTGTTGAAAACCAAACAGGTAGGACTTTGAAAAGACTCAGATCAGATGGTGGAGGAGAATACTTCTCTTCTGAATTTGATGCCTTCTTGTATGAAAGAGGCATTAAAAGGGAAGTCACTACAAGGTATACACCCGAACTCAATGGTGTAGCAGAGAGGAGGAACAGAGCTATTGTTGAAGCTGCAAGGTCCATGCTCAACGAAAAGGGATTGCCAAACTACCTATGGGCAGAGGCTGTGTCTACAGCCACATATCTCATAAATAGACTTCCATCTAAGTCACTAGATGGAACCACTCCATATGAAGTGTGGAATGGAAGAAGACCTAGTCTAGAGCACTGCAAAATCTTTGGATGCTTAGCCTATGCTCACATTCCTTCTCAAGTAAGAGGGAAATTGGATCCCAAGGCAGAGAAGTGCGTACTACCAGGTTGAGAGCACTCTTCATTTTTTCCAGCAGGTGTATGTCCAAAAATAGCAAGTTTTGGGAGCTAGTCATTTTGCAACTAGTCTGTCTTGACTTAAACTTTTGGGATACATGTTCCAAAGTACTTGGCTGATATTTTGGTGGATTTAGGAAGCTCAAAGGGTCTACTAATCAACTCTGAAGTCTCAGTTGGTTGGTGTGAAGCTGGTTGTAGCAGCACCTACTCATCTTTGGATTGCATCCACCATCTCTCTTCACAGTGGTATCAGAGCATAGTCAAGCAACATGGGAGATGGATTTCCATCAACAATTGACAAATTGGATCGAAACAACTACCCGGCATGGTCTCTAAGGATGGAGGCTTACCTTCAAGGGAGGAATCTATATGGATTCATATCCGGAGATGAAGCAATGCCAACCATGAGGAACAAAGGGCAACCATCACATAAAGAAGTGGAAGGACTTTCGAATTGGTGTTCGAAGGATGCACTTGCAAGGTCCTATATTCTAAACTCAATCTCTGATTTTCTTTTACCTCATGTCAAGGGATGCAAGACATCAAGAGAAACCTGGAATGCACTTGCTTCTTTCTTCTCTTCCAACACTCGAGCAAGGAAGAACCAATTGTGGATGGAGTTCACAACAATGAAGAAAAGCCCGAAGCAAAATGTGACTGATTATGTCACAAAGATGAAGGAGATTTCCGACCAACGTGGAAGCATTGGAGAGGTAATTGAAGAAGAGCAAATCATAAGACAAATCATGAATGGAATCAAAGCAGACGACAAGTGGGAGTCATTCACAACAGCCATGGATTTATACATGGATATGCATGTACCCGACCTCAACACACTCATGGGCCAACTCTTCACTCATGAAGCAAAGATTAGCAAAGGTGGTGAGTCCTCAAGAGGTAATCAAACTTCTGCCTTATATTCTGATAAAGCTAAGGTCAAGGACAAGTCAAAGAATAGGAAGAATGAAGATGAAGGAAGCTCTTTCCAAGCAAACTTTGCAGGTAGAGGAAGAGCTAGAGGAAGAGGCAGAGGTGGAAAGCAAGGCAGGGGGAGATTCCAATCATCTCAACCTTGCAACATATGTGGCTTATCTAATACAATGGAGGCTACAACAACAACAACTACTACAACAACAATTACAACAACAACAACAACTATCAAAGTGGCCATAGAGGAAGAAGAGATTACAATAACTATGCAGAGGACCAAAGTCAAGAAGATTCATTATTGATTATGAATCTATCAGCGAAGAAGGGTAAGGATGATGATCACATATTTTACATTGATTCGGGATGCTTGAACCATGTAGCAGGAAATGTGGCTTTACTTTTTGATTTAGAAGATCCTCATAACAAGCATGAAGTGAAGACAAGAGATGACACAAAGCACTCAGTGGAGAAGATAGGTAATGTGAAGACATCAGATGGGAATATGAACCTCTTAAGCAAAGTCTTGTATGTCCCTACAATTACCAAAAAATTAATAAGTGTTGGACAGATTGTTGAAAAAGGATTGCAGGTTAGATTCAACCGATTTGGAGCATATGTTGAAGACCCAAGGCAAGGCTTTCGAAGGATTGCCAAAGGAGAAAAGACAGGAAGGCTTTTCACTTTTGAAGTGGAAGATACAAAGAACATAGCTTTGTTTAGCTATGGATCTCAAACTCTTACAGAGTTGGAGATATGGCACAAAAGGCTTGCTCACACTGGTGAGAGGACACTCAAACAAATTTGCAGGGACCAAAGTGTACTTGGTTTGCCTAATATCACAAGGCAACACATGATTTATAAGTGTGAAGCTTGTCAACTCGGCAAGGCTCATAGACAACCTTTCAATAAGAAAGGATATACGTATCAAAATCCTTTGGATCTAGTGCACACGGATGTGTGGGGTCCAAGTAAGGAGCCATCTATATCAGGCTCAAGATATTATGTGTCTTTCATAGATGATTGTAGCAGGTGGACCATTCTGTTTTTCATGAAGCACAAGGATGAAGTGTTTAATTGCTTTAAGAAGTATATTGCTCTTGTTGAAAACCAAACAGGTAGGACTTTGAAAAGACTCAGATCAGATGGTGGAGGAGAATACTTCTCTTCTGAATTTGATGCCTTCTTGTATGAAAGAGGCATTAAAAGGGAAGTCACTACAAGGTATACACCCGAACTCAATGGTGTAGCAGAGAGGAGGAACAGAGCTATTGTTGAAGCTGCAAGGTCCATGCTCAACGAAAAGGGATTGCCAAACTACCTATGGGTAGAGGCTGTGTCTACAGCCACATATCTCATAAATAGACTTCCATCTAAGTCACTAGATGGAACCACTCCATATGAAGTGTGGAATGGAAGAAGACCTAGTCTAGAGCATTGCAAAATCTTTGGATGCTTAGCCTATGCTCACATTCCTTCTCAAGTAAGAGGGAAATTGGATCCCAAGGCAGAGAAGTGTGTATTTATTGGTTATGACCAAAACCAAAAAGGATATAGATTGTACAATCCAACCAATAAAGGATTTTCTGAGTAGAGATGTAAATTTTGATGAAAACAAATCATGGTTTGATGATGACAGGAAAGTGAAGCTGCCGTATGACTTGGATGAAGACTTTCCATCACTTCAACCAAAGGAGCCAAAGCAGATTGAAGAAAGTGATTCGGAGATTGACCTAGAAGACTTGGAAAGACTAAAGCTATGGAAGAACAAAGGTAAAGCAAAGATGCAGGATGCTACATATGGACCGGAGAGCTCACATCAACCACTTAGAAGGTCTTCAAGGGAGAAGAAGAAACCAGAGAGGTTTGGTTATGATACTTCTTTGGTCACCAAGCACTCAATCTACATTGCAAAGGATTCAACCAATGAAGAACCTACCACATTCAAAGAAGCACAAAGCAATAAAGCTTGGAGAGATGCAATGGATGAAGAAATGGAAGCCTTGAAGGAGAATGACACTTGGGAGCTTGTACCTAACAAGCCATCTATGAAGATAATCGGATCTCGATGGATATACAAAATCAAGAGGAATCCAGATGGAAGTATAAATAGACACAAAGCAAGGTTAGTTGCTAAAGGGTTTGCTCAAACCCATGGTATTGATTACGAGGAGACTTTCTCTCCTGTTGCAAAAATGCCTACAATTAGGGTTCTCATTAGTCTTGCTGCATCTAGAAATTGGAATCTTTATCAACTTGATGTAAAGAATGCTTTCTTGAATGGATGGATTTCTGAGGAAGTGTATATGGCACAACCTCCTGGATATGAGGATGCACATCATCCTAACTATGTATGCAAACTAAAGAAAGCTTTGTATGGATTGAAGCAAGCTCCAAGAGCTTGGAATTTCAGATTGGTGGCTTATTTGCAAGACCAAGGATTCAAAGCTAGCAAGGCGGATACCTCTTTGTTCATAAAGAGGAATGGATCTGAAGTGATCTATTCATGTGTGTATGTTGATGATATTATTATCACAGGCAATGATCTTGAAGGAATCAAACAGGTAAAGAGTCAAATGAAGGAGGAGTTCAAAATAAGTGACCTCGGACCACTCACTTATTTTCTTGGATTGGAGTTGATCTACACAGATTCAGGTATATACATCACACAAAGGAAGTATGTCCATGACATGCTCGTCAAGTTCAAGATGGAAAATACCAAGTGTGCAGGTACACCTATGGAGCAAAATCATAAGCTTAGTGCTTATGAAGGAGAGCCAATTGAAGACATCACAAGCTATCAAAGCTTGGTTGGAAGTTTGAACTATGCAACACTCACAAGGGTGGATATATGCTATAGTGTTAGCATATTGAGTCAGTTTATGCATAAGCCGAGAAGACCACATATGGAAGCGGCCAAGAGAGTCCTCAAGTACCTAAAGGGGACCATGAATGAAGGTTTGTTTTATTCATTTACTTCAGATATTGAGCTAAAGGTCTACTCAGATGCAGATTGGGCCGGATCTAAAGATGATAGAAGAAGCACATCAGGGTATATATCATTTGCAGGTTCAAAAATCATTTTTTGGTCATCGAAGAAGCAACCAACCGTGGCATTATCTTCTACCGAAGCTGAATATAGAGGTTTGGCTAATGCAACTCAAGAAATCATGTGGTTAAAGTCTTTGTACACAGATCTTGGACTTCATTCTTCAACACCTCACATTTTTGGTGACAACACAAGCTCACTACATCTAGCAGCTAATCCGGTATACCATGCTAGAACCAAACATATTGAAGTCCACTACCATTACGTAAGGGAGAAGCTAATGAGCAAGGATATTCAACTATCCTATGTCTCTACAGATATGCAATGTGCCGACATGTTGACTAAAGCTCTTGATGGTACAAAATTAAGTAGATTCAAGTTGATGATTGGCTTGCAGGAAATCAAGGACAATTGAAGACTTATTTGAAGGCCAAGCATGTTAGGCTTGAGGGGGGCTGTTGGTGCATTTTACCCAAGCCTACATGCTTGATATATTTGATATTATCCTCATTTGTAAGTCACATGAGTAGTCATGTGAACACCTCTTGTAAAAGAGTACATTTTATCTTTTGTAAATGGAAAAAGAAAAAAAGGAAAAGGATGGCTTACCTCATCCATGATGTAAAAGCAAATTCGTGGGTCCAACTACCAAAATCACGAATTTTTGAGCTGAGGGAATCTCTCCTAACTTTGGGGATCACTTTTAGGTGGAGCCATTCGAATTCGAATTCAAAACTCCCTCCAAGAATAGCTATAAAAGGAGCAAGAAGGAAGAGGCGATTAGCAAGCCAATTGTACGTGACCACTTCATGTCATTTTGTAGAGATTGAAGAGCTTACTCCATAGCTCTATCATTCTACTCCCATTGTGCAAAGATTCATTGCCAATGTGGTTGTAATCATATGTGAATCTATACATTTATCATCATCTACTTCTCTGTTTTGTTCTCTGCTATACTCACTCAGAGCAGTAACTTCAGAAGGTCATATCTCGAGTTCTACTGAACCTTTTTCAGTGATTTAACTTGCGTTGGATAGATTGTACTGCATATAAATTTTCAAGGTCATTGGATTAATACTTTTGGAGATATCTGCATTTTACTGCCTAGTGGTCTATCTCTACAGAGCCCCGAGAATTGTGGGAATGTTCCAGAAATTGACGAAACTTGTTCTCAGTGCTCAGTCCATCATTTGAAGTGTTTTAACTTGGATTGGGAAGCTTGCTAAGTCTATTTGCTATGCCCAAAAGGAATTTTTCTAATTCCTACCAGGTTGAGAGCACTGTTCATTTTTTCCTGCAGGTGTATGTCCAAAAATAGCAAGTTTTGGGAGCTAGTCATTTCGCAACTAGTCTGTCTTGACTTAAACTTTTGGGATACATGTTCCAAAGTACTTGGCTGATATTTTGGTGGATTTAGGAAGCTCAAAGGGTCTATTAATCAACTCTAAAGTCTCAGTTGGCTGGTGTGAAGCTGGTTGTAGCAGCACCTACTCATCTTTGGATTGCATCCACCATCTCTCTTCACAGTGGTATCAGAGCATAGTCAAGCAACATGGGAGATGGATTTCCATCAACAATTGACAAATTGGATCGAAACAACTACCCGGCATGGTCTCTAAGGATGGAGGCTTACCTTCAAGGGAGGAATCTATATGGATTCATATCCGGAGATGAAGCAATGCCAACCATGAGGAACAAAGGGCAACCATCACATGAAGAAGTGGAAGGACTTTCGAATTGGTGTTCGAAGGATGCACTTGCAAGGTCCTATATTCTAAACTCAATCTCTGATTTTCTTTTACCTCATGTCAAGGGATGCAAGACGTCAAGAGAAACCTGGAATGCACTTGCTTCTTTCTTCTCTTCCAACACTCGAGCAAGGAAGAACCAATTGTGGATGGAGTTCACAACAATGAAGAAAAGCCCGAAGAAAAATGTGACTGATTATGTCACAAAGATGAAGGAGATTTCCGACCAACTTGGAAGCATTGGAGAGGTAATTGAAGAGGAGCAAATCATAAGACAAATCATGAATGGAATCAAAGCAGACGACAAGTGGGAGTCATTCACAACAGCCATGGATTTATACATGGATATGCATGTACCCGACCTCAACACACTCATGGGCCAACTCTTCACTCATGAAGCAAAGATTAGCAAAGGTGGTGAGTCCTCAAGAGGTAATCAAACTTCTGCCTTATATTCTGATAAAGCTAAGGTCAAGGACAAGTCAAAGAATAGGAAGAATGAAGATGAAGGAAGCTCTTTCCAAGCAAACTTTGCAGGTAGAGGAAGAGCTAGAGGAAGAGGCAAAGGTGGAAAGCAAGGCACGGGGAGATTCCAATCATCTCAACCTTGCAACATATGTGGCTTATCTAACCATACTACTGAAGAATGTTTCAGGAACCCGAGGAACTCAAGAGGAAGAGGATTCAATAGAGGTGGCTATGGATCAAATAGAGGTAGATACAATGGAGGCTACAACAACAACAACTACTACAACAACAATTACAACAACAACAATAACTATCAAAGTGGCCATAGAGGAAGAAGAGATTACAATAACTATGCGGAGGACCAAAGTCAAGAAGATTCATTATTGATTATGAATCTATCAGCGAAGAAGGGTAAGGATGATGATCACATATTTTACATTGATTCGGGATGCTCGAACCATGTAGCAGGAAATGTGGCTTTACTTTCTGATTTGGAAGATCCTCATAACAAGCATGAAGTGCAGACAGGAGATGACACAAAGCACTCAGTGGAGAAGATAGGTAATGTGAAGACATCAGATGGGAATATGAACCTCTTAAGCAAAGTCTTGTATGTCCCTACAATTACCAAAAAATTAATAAGTGTTGGACAGATTGTTGAAAAAGGATTGCAGGTTAGATTCAACTGATTTGGAGCATATGTTGAAGACCCAAGGCAAGGCTTTCGAAGGATTGCCAAAGGAGAAAAGACAGGAAGGCTTTTCACTTTTAAAGTGGAAGATACAAAGAACATAGCTTTGTTTAGCTATGGATCTCAAACTCTTACAGAGTTGGAGATATGGCACAAAAGGCTTGCTCACATTGGTGAGAGGACACTCAAACAAATTTGCAGGGACCAAAGTGTACTTGGTTTGCCTAATATCACAAGGCAACACATGATTTATAAGTGTGAAGCTTGTCAACTCGGCAAGGCTCATAGACAACCTTTCAATAAGAAAGGATATACGTATCAAAATCCTTTGGATCTAGTGCACACGGATGTGTGGGGTCCAAGTAAGGAGCCATCTATATCAGGCTCAAGATATTATGTGTCTTTCATAGATGATTGTAGCAGGTGGACCATTCTGTTTTTCATGAAGCACAAGGATGAAGTGTTTAATTGCTTTAAGAAGTATATTGCTCTTGTTGAAAACCAAACAGGTAGGACTTTGAAAAGACTCAGATCAGATGGTGGAGGAGAATACTTCTCTTCTGAATTTGATGCCTTCTTGTATGAAAGAGGCATTAAAAGGGAAGTCACTACAAGGTATACACCCGAACTCAATGGTGTAGCAGAGAGGAGGAACAGAGCTATTGTTGAAGCTGCAAGGTCCATGCTCAACGAAAAGGGATTGCCAAACTACCTATGGGTAGAGGCTGTGTCTACAACCACATATCTCATAAATAGACTTCCATCTAAGTCACTAGATGGAACCACTCCATATGAAGTGTGGAATGGAAGAAGACCTAGTCTAGAGCATTGCAAAATCTTTGGATGCTTAGCCTATGCTCACATTCCTTCTCAAGTAAGAGGGAAATTGGATCCCAAGGCAGAGAAGTGTGTATTTATTGGTTATGACCAAAACCAAAAAGGATATAGATTGTACAATCCAACCAATAAAGGATTTTCTGTGAGTAGAGATGTAATTTTTGATGAAAACAAATCATGGTTTGATGATGACAGGAAAGTGAAGCTGCCGTATGACTTGGATGAAGACTTTCCATCACTTCAACCAAAGGAGCCAAAGCAGATTGAAGAAAGTGATTCGGAGATTGACCTAGAAGACTTGGAAAGACTAAAGCTATGGAAGAACAAAGGTAAAGCAAAGATGCAGGATGCTACATATGGACCGGAGAGCTCACATCAACCACTTAGAAGGTCTTCAAGGGAGAAGAAGAAACCAGAGAGGTTTGGTTATGATACTTCTTTGGTCACCAAGCACTCAATCTACATTGCAAAGGATTCAACCAATGAAGAACCTACCACATTCAAAGAAGCACAAAGCAATAAAGCTTGGAGAGATGCAATGGATGAAGAAATGGAAGCCTTGAAGGAGAATGACACTTGGGAGCTTGTACCTAACAAGCCATCTATGAAGATAATCGGAGCTCGATGGATATACAAAATCAAGAGGAATCCAGATGGAAGTATAAATAGACACAAAGCAAGGTTAGTTGCTAAAGGGTTTGCTCAAACCCATGGTATTGATTATGAGGAGACTTTCTCTCCTGTTGCAAAAATGCCTACAATTAGGGTTCTCATTAGTCTTGCTGCATCTAGAAATTGGAATCTTTATCAACTTGATGTAAAGAATGCTTTCTTGAATGGATGGATTTCTGAGGAAGTGTATATGGCACAACCTCTTGGATATGAGGATGCACATCATCCTAACTATATATGCAAACTAAAGAAAGCTTTGTATGGATTGAAGCAAGCTCCAAGAGCTTGGAATTTCAGATTGGTGGCTTATTTGCAAGACCAAGGATTCAAAGCTAGCAAGGCGGATACCTCTTTGTTCATAAAGAGGAATGGATCTGAAGTGATCTATTCATGTGTGTATGTTGATGATATTATTATCACAGGCAATGATCTTGAAGGAATCAAACAGGTAAAGAGTCAAATGAAGGAGGAGTTCAAAATAAGTGACCTCGGACCACTCACTTATTTTCTTGGATTGGAGTTGATCTACACAGATTCAGGTATATACATCACACAAAGGAAGTATGTCCATGACATGCTCGTCAAGTTCAAGATGGAAAATACCAAGTGTGCAGGTACACCTATGGAGCAAAATCATAAGCTTAGTGCTTATGAAGGAGAGCCAATTGAAGACATCACAAGCTATCAAAGCTTGGTTGGAAGTTTGAACTATGCAACACTCACAAGGGTGGATATATGCTATAGTGTTAGCATATTGAGTCAGTTTATGCATAAGCCGAGAAGACCACATATGGAAGCGGCCAAGAGAGTCCTCAAGTACCTAAAGGGGACCATGAATGAAGGTTTGTTTTATTCATTTACTTCAGATATTGAGCTAAAGGTCTACTCAGATGCAGATTGGGCCGGATCTAAAGATGATAGAAGAAGCACATCAGGGTATATATCATTTGCAGGTTCAAAAATCATTTCTTGGTCATCGAAGAAGCAACCAACCGTGGCATTATCTTCTACCGAAGCTGAATATAGAGATTTGGCTAATGCAACTCAAGAAATCATGTGGTTAAAGTCTTTGTACACAGATCTTGGACTTCATTCTTCAACACCTCACATTTTTGGTGACAACACAAGCTCACTACATCTAGCAGCTAATCCGGTATACCATGCTAGAACCAAACATATTGAAGTCCACTACCATTACGTAAGGGAGAAGCTAATGAGCAAGGATATTCAACTATCCTATGTCTCTACAGATATGCAATGTGCCGACATGTTGACTAAAGCTCTTGATGGTACAAAATTAAGTAGATTCAAGTTGATGATTGGCTTGCAGGAAATCAAGGACAATTGAAGACTTATTTGAAGGCCAAGCATGTTAGGCTTGAGGGGGAGCTGTTGGTGCATTTTACCCAAGCCTACATGCTTGATATATTTGATATTATCCTCATTTGTAAGTCACATGAGTAGTCATGTGAACACCTCTTGTAAAAGAGTACATTTTATCTTTTGTAAATGGAAAAAGAAAAAAAGGAAAAGGATGGCTTACCTCATCCATGATGTAAAAGCAAATTCGTGGGTCCAACTACCAAAATCACGAATTTTTGAGCTGAGGGAATCTCTCCTAACTTTGGGGATCACTTTTAGGTGGAGCCATTCGAATTCGAATTCAAAACTCCCTCCAAGAATAGCTATAAAAGGAGCAAGAAGGAAGAGGCGATTAGCAAGCCTTGTACGTGACCACTTCATGTCATTTTGTAGAGATTGAAGAGCTTACTCCATAGCTCTATCATTCTACTCCCATTGTGCAAAGATTCATTGCCAATGTGGTTGTAATCATATGTGAATCTATACATTTATCATCATCTACTTCTCTGTTTTGTTCTCTGCTATACTCACTCAGAGCAGTAACTTCGGAAGGTCATATCTCGAGTACTACTGAACCTTTTTCAGTGATTTAACTTGCGTTGGATAGCTTGTACTGTCTAATTTGTGCATATAAATTCTCAAGGTCATTGGATTAATACTTTTGGAGATATCTGCATTTTACTGCTTACTGGTCTATCTCTACAGAGCCCCGAGAATTGTGGGAATGTTACAGAAATTGATGAAACTTGTTCTCAGTGCTCAGTCCATCATTTGAAGTGTTTTAACTTGGATTGGGAAGCTTGCTAAGTCTATTTTCTATTCCCAAAAGGAATTTTTCTAATTCCTACCAGGTTGAGAGCACTGTTCATTTTTTCTTGCAGGTGTATGTCCAAAAATAGCAAGTTTTGGGAGCTAGTCATTTCGCAACTAGTCTGTCTTGACTTAAACTTTTGGGATACATGTTCCAAAGTACTTGGCTGATATTTTGGTGGATTTAGGAAGCTCAAAGGGTCTACTAATCAACTCTGAAGTCTCAGTTGGCTGTTGTGAAGCTGGTTGTAGCAGCACCTACTCATCTTTGGATTGCATCCACCATCTCTCTTCACAGTGGTATCAGAGCGTAGTCAAGCAACATGGGAGATGGATTTCCATCAACAATTGACAAATTGGATCGAAACAACTACCCGGCATGGTCTCTAAGGATGGAGAGTGAGTGCTTAGAAAAGATTGTATCGTCAACATCTTTTCAATCGTCATTGAAAGAATCTTCAAATAATAACCCATCACTATTCATAGCATTTTGATTCTTCCAACTTCAATAACTACTTAGATTCTCTTCTCCCCCCCCCCCCCCCCCCGCCCCCCCCCCCCCCCCCCCACACACACACACACACACACACACACACATATATATATATATATATATATATATATATATATATATGTATGTATGTATGTATGTATGTATGTATGTATGTATGTATGTATGTATGTATGTATGTATGTATGTATGTATGTATGTATGTATGTATGTATGTATGTATGTGTGTGTGTGTGTGTAAGGGATTGAACTCACAACCTCTTGGTTAGGAATGTGATGGGCTAACCACTTGCCCCAAAAGCCATGGTTGAGGATTACTTCCTAATCCTCTCTCTTAGAGTGTGGTTCAACCATCTCCTACCAGGATTATGTTACAGTGTGTGTCTATGTGTGTGTGTAATCAATCCAATTTTGTTACCACCATTCGATTGTGGTTTATGAAGAGAAATTTTTTTTACTATTAATTAAGTCTTTGGCCTTATTGATCATGCATGCATGGATTCTATTGGATTTAGAAATCCATATGGGGGACTTGAAGCTTAAGCTATTCTACCTATGTAATTATTTGAGTTTTTTGTAATAAACAACAACATAGGATTTTTAATGGTCTACTATGACCAATTCGGGTCCACTACCATTACTCTCCATTTGTTTTCAATTCAAGTCCTAACTTAAGATTAACATAATAAAATTGATCTCCCTCTTATCCCATAAACCCATGCATATGTACTACATTTCATCAATATACATACATAGTATATTCCAAAAAATATATGCATATTTACTGGTAGATGCTTTGCATCCATAAGGTCCCAAAATTGATCCCCTATTTAAAACATGCAAAAGTTCCATTAAGGGATTGCTCAAAAAATGATGCGAAATATCCATGCATCTTTCTTCTTGTACATGTAATTGTCAAATCATATATCTTATGTATTGTTGCAATTTTGTGTCCCTCAAGCATCTTTGATATGAAACATTTTCCTATACATGAGCACTTTTTATTCTAGAGATGGCTAGAGGCTTTTTCCCCATGTAAACACATATACATGATATACTCATATGTGGTGGTACATAGTACTTAGGGATTCATTTATAGCTCTCACTTCACTCATTCTCATACTATTGATCCTTGTTCATCATCTATCAATATAGAGCTCTTCCAACCATCACCTTTCTTGGTGTGTTGATCTCCTTTTTCACTCTTGTGTGTACTTCTATTCATGCTTCCACACTTCCACATACCCAATAGTGGTACCAAAGCAAGTTCAACTCCTTCTCAACCTACTATTTTTCATGTCCACCATCGCATGCACTTTTAACGAGGAAAATTGGTTTTGGAGCATAAAAATACAAGGTTTAGCACTTGGAGAACATTTTCACTAGGTTCATCGGGGGTTTAACCCCTTTCAAAGTCATTGATGCAATGAGAATTTCCAATAAAGTAATAAATTGTGAGTTGCGTTTTCACTTTGTTAAACTTCATATCTTGCTTCTTTTCTATTCTTTTGTGCAATAGCAAGAAACAATGACTTGTTTGGCATGCTTCAAGTTGAAGACAAGCTTGATGGGACCAACTATCTAATCTGGTTTTACATGATGAAGCATATTCTTGTCCCAAAGCAATTATGGAACATAGTGGCAAATGTTGATAAGTAACCCAACGGTTCTTCTACGACACAACTTACTGCCATAAATTCTTATTCTTCTTAAAGTGCAGTGACTATGCCTTCTCCACCTATGCAAGATCAGCTTAGATGGGATGTACGGATGTTTAAGCTCATGCATTGATTGCTCATTTTGTGAAACAATAGATTGTTCTGCACATCAGATCATGCAATACTTCAAGACAAGCTTGAGATACTCTTACTTCTTTGTATGGAGTGCATAATGAGGCAACTTGAAAAATAAACTTGAAGATGTGTATATGGCTGAAGATTATTTAGTGGACGTATATGTTACATGCATCAAGGATTTGAAAGAGCAATTGGCAAACATTGATGAAATCATTTCCGATGCATCACTCATTTACATGTTACTCAAAGGATTACCAAAATCTTTTCAAAGCTTTGCTACTAAACTTTGTTTGATTGCAAAATAAAATCCAATTATGTATACTTTTGTTGAGGGTGTGTCTTTTCTTTTGCAAGAAGACAAAGAAGAGTGAATAGAAGTGGTTTGCTTGAGGGAACGCAAACACTTGCTATTACAAAGAAGGCTGAAAGCAAGTATGGTTCAGCTTTGGGTTCATCAAAACCAAAGCATCAATCTTTCTTTTCCACCTCTTTGTCTCTTGATGGTTATATGCAAAAGAAGAAGAGATGCAATTATTGTTGAAATGTTGGACATACCATTGATGAATGTAGAAAGCTTGCCAAATGTAATGAAAAGAAGAAAGAATATAGGATGTTTATTGTTGAGAATACATCTAATGTTTTTTCAAGATGTTTTGGCATGTGTTCTTCCATTTCATTATGATTCATCATCACATTCTACATGTTTTGTTCATGATATCAAGAAGAATTTGATTTTGGTTCCTACTATTGCCAGTGTGGGACTTCATATGTATTTTGTTGATAACAAATGTATGGTTCATGATCTCAACAATGGTAATGTTATTGTGATGTCATGGACATTATGAAATGGACTGCATAGATTAGATACATATAAGAGAGTTTCCTCAAATGTGTTGCTTACTCATACTTCTTCTATGGCTAAAACAGAGTTATGGAATGTTCATTTTGGTCATTTGGACTTTAGTGGTTTGCTTTACTTGCAAAAGAAGGATATGGTTATTGTTTTGTTGAAACATCAATCCATTGAAAAGCGTGCTTGCAAAGGTTGTATACTTGGGAAAATGCATTGTGTTTCTTTTCCCAAAGATGGTTCTATACATATTACATGAAAATTGCAACTTGTTCATAGTGATGTATGTGGTTTGGTCAAGACTCCATCCTTTGGCAAACATGTTTAATTTTTTACCTTCATTGATGATGCAACATGTCATACTTGGGTTTATCCTATGAAAGCAAAGAGATATATTCTCTTGCTTTAAGATATTTTTAGCTATGGCTAAAAATGTTTATGGCAGTAAGTTGTGACTCTTCACATGGATTGTGGTGGTGGTGGTGGCAAATTCAATCCTTTTGTTTGTGAAAGAGGTATTTCTCATAAATTTATAGTGACATATACTCCTCAACAAAGTGGTGTTGTAGAGTGCAAGAATACAACACTTCTTGAAATGGCATGATCTATGTTAAAGGAAAGCATCTTCTAGATAAGTTTTGGATGGAAGAGAGTATGTTTGCAAACTATGTATTGAATCATTATCATACAAAAGCATTGAGAGTCATTACACATTATGAGGACTAGAATGGGCAAAACCAATGGTTAGTCATATGTGCATATTTGGTGATTTGGCATATGCTCTTGTGCTATCACAATAATCTCACAAACTTGATAGCAAAGCAAAGTTTATTTGTTGGATATAGTAGTGAGAATAGAGATTATCGAGTATAATCCATTGATTAATGAAATTATTGTAAGTCGAGATATGGTATTTGCTAAAAAATCAGCTTATACTTTACTTGAATGCAAATTTCAGCCAACAATTAATTCACAAGATATGTTTGATACACTCATGCCTTTGTCTCAAAGTGGTGTGCTTGGATATGGCCTTGTAAACCATCCAAATGAGGTTCAAAGATATAAGAATTTTCAGCCAAACATGGCTGAAAATATCCAACAAAAGATGGTTGAAAAAATATATCTAAACATGGTTGAAAATCCCCAAAATTTGCAAAGAAACATGGCTGACAAAGATTTCTGAAAATGTCAAGCCAAAAATGGCTGAAAAATTGAAAAATTTGCAGCCGCACATGGCTGAAAATTAGCATGATATCCAGCCCATTTTTTATGTAAATTTTGATGATGTATTACATGAGTCGTGATGCACAATTTATGTCAAAATGGTTGCAAGAGACATTGTAGGATAGTAAATTTAGTGCTCCTTTACTTGATAGAACAAGATCAAGCTCTCATCATGCATCAAGTGACTTTATGGATGTATCTCTATTGCAACTACATGTAATGAAGAGACACTCACTTTTGAAGATGCATTGAATGATTGAAATTAGATGAGTGCAATGCAATTGGAATGTATTCTATTCAGAAAATGTGTACTTCGTAGTTATGTGAATTGCCAAAAGGTAAGAATTCCATCGGTACTAAATGGGTTCACAAGATAAAAAGAAAGTTAGATGATAACATTGATTGCTCCAAAGATGAATTGGTTGCAAAACGTTATGCACAAAAATATGGCATTGATTATGAGGAGAATTTTGCATCTACTTTGCACATGAATACCATTTGTTTTGTGATTGCATTGGATATCCATCGTGGTTGGAAAGTGCATCAGTTGAATATAAGAGCACCTTTCTTGAATGGAAATTCACAAGAAGAGTTCCATGTTTCCATCAAAGGTCAAGAGCATATGGTTTTCTACTTGCATAAGGCTTTGTATGGACTTATGTGAGTTGCAGAAGCA
The DNA here is from genome assembly GCA_020310875.1 of Ceratopteris richardii. Lineage (NCBI taxonomy): Eukaryota > Viridiplantae > Streptophyta > Polypodiopsida > Polypodiales > Pteridaceae > Ceratopteris > Ceratopteris richardii. Next base: position 102,034,614 of record CM035442.1, on the reverse strand, counting down.
TGATATGAAAAGATACATAAGCACTTGATTGCTCTTAGTTTTAAATGTAGTAATTAAAAGCACACTCTATGTATGCAAAGATGGGGTTGATCTTACAATGTTTGTTCTTTATGTTGATAACATTCTCTAGTCTGGGTCATGTGATGAGAATCCTGCTTATGGCTGATTTACAATATACTTTTGATGTCACATATCTTGGTCTTTTGGAGTATTATCTCAGCATCCAATTTCTATCCATTGAGAGGGGAATAGATGTGCATCAAGCAAAGTATATTAAGAAACTACTTCAACATTTTAATTTTGAGGATTGTAAGCCTATCTCAACACTAGTGGAAATTGGATGTAGATTCTCAAATGAGGATGCAAATGATGCATTTAATAATTCTATTTATCAACAAGTTATGGGATGTTTGATATATGCATGTAACACAAGGACGGACATACAATGGGCAATTTTCGAGTTGATTCGATTTACGCATAGCCTTGCCACGAAGCATCGGTGAGTGATAAAAAAATGTGCTTTGAGTTTGGTTCTCAGTTATGGTAGATATATTAAACCATGCTGTATGCTTTTGTAGATAGTGATTGGGCTAGTTGTTATGATACATGGGTGTCCACTAGTGGTAATTGCTTTTTTTGTTGGGGGTTCATGCATGTCTTGGGTGAGTAAGAAGCAACTTACTAAGGCCACATCGAGTTGTAAAGTGAGTGCATGGTAGTATTCACGACTAGAGTGGAGTGTATATGGTTGAGATACTTATTGATGGATCTATGAATGGAGATTCCTACACTTATGCATATTCTCACTAAGAGTTAGAGTGCCTTGGTACTTTCAAGGAATCTAGTGTTTATCTATAACTCTGTACATGCATTCACATCATTTTCTTTAGGGGGTTTGTTAGAATTTTGTGTCTTGAGTAACTTTGATGTGAATCATTTGCTTATACATGGGCACTTTTACTCTAGAATTGGATAGTGGATTTTTCTCTATGTAACTACATATAGATGGTATACTCATATGTGGTGGTACATAGTACATAGGGATTTATTTATAGGCCTCACTTAACTCATTCTCATACTACTGATCACTGTTCATCATCTATGAATAGAGAGCTCTTCCAACCATCACCTTTCTTGGTGTGTCAATCTCCGTATTCGCTCTCATGTGTAATTCTAATCATGTTTCCTCACTCTCACTCACACCCAAAATGCATTTCACTTGGATCATGGATATGGTTTGCAAGTGATGCATAACCACTGGTCACAATATATATGCATCTAAGCAAACCCAAATTCAATATAAAATGGAAGTGCAACAATAAGCTCATGGTAGTCAACCACAAGATTTATAAAAAATCAGTCCATTATGCATAATATCGACTCAACATTATGATGTCCCCACTAACTTCATTAGTACCCAATAATGAGTTCATAACTAGAAATGAATACATGCTCACACACACCCCACAATGCACGCATACCATGAGCATGGACTCACAAGGAGCTACGAACTGAGTTTCTATCACTTTAGGAAGTGATGGGAAAACTCAACCATAATGAATCCTAGCACAAAATGCAAAAAAGGATGAAGTACAAAAAGTGCATAGCTAATAGCATATACACACCTATCAACTAGTGGCAACTCAAACAAAGAATCCACAAGTGAAAACTGCATGTTCACTAATATGACAATCATATATTCAAGATTTAGTCTAGGCAAACCCCAAATTCACTCCTAATGAAAGTGCAACTATAAGCTCATGGTATTCAATCACAAGAATTTATAGAAAATCAGCTCCATTATGTGTAATATTGACTCAATCCTACAATATCCCCACTAACATCATTAGTGCCTAGTGGTTTTATAACTAAGAATAAATACATGCTCACATAACCACCCAATAATGCACAAACACCATAAGCATGAACTCAAAAGAATCTCTATGAGCATGAACTTATACATATTGAAACATGTACCAAAAGAACTATATGTTAGGGGAGCACTAGATTGTGCTCTCTAACTTCACTAGACAAGATTTTGGAAACACACTTATGATTATAAGAACACCCACGTAGGGAAAAACGATACAAGAATATGTGACTGGTACAAGACATCCCACAACCCGGGACCAATAGGTATGGAAAACTGGACTAGAGATGATACAGGAGATCCCACAACCCGGGATCGTAAGTATGAAACAAGATATCTGGATTACAAGAACTCTCTTATGGGAGATGAACTAGATGCAAGAAAGAACTCAACAAGATCTCGTACTATGAGATTACAAGAGGACAAGACAGGATGTCCAAGAACTAGACTAGACAAGACTGGAACAAGGAACAAGATAAGAATTAGAACTCAAACTTGGAGAGTACTTACTTAGCGGTCACGACTCCTTGATCTCCCAAGACTGGTATTGGCAAGACTGAGAATGAATGTGGCCAACCCCTCCTTATATAGTTTTTTAAGGGCGGTTATGACTAGATGATGTCATTGACTAGAAACAGGACCTCTGAGTGTCAGAATTCAGCAAATAGATAGTTGATCTTGGGGTTTTGGCACGTTCGAACTCAATGGAAGCATTAGTTTCTCCAAAATCCTAGCCAATCATGAGATATGGAAAGTCACATGGAATCGAAGGTTTAAGATGGTTTCCTTTGTGTCCATGACATCACCTCCCCCTCAAGCAACGAGTTCCACGAGGAGCGGTTATGTGAATGCGAGATCTCTAGAACCTGAATCTTCATAGCTCTTGGTCTTTATAGAGCTCTTGGTATGTGGTATTGGAACATGATGATGATGGATATCCATGATGAAATTGGAAAGGGTTTGTAGTGTATCTAGGTATAGGATCAAGGCCATGATTCTCATGATGGGGAGTATTCTGCTTTTGATTCTGATGATGATCCTTGTGATGTGGCATAGTGATTGTAGAAGTCCTAATTCCAACTTGCTTCTTCTTCTTAGGACATTTGAATACCATATGATCATGATCTCCACAATAAAAACGTAATCCATTGTCTTTTCGATGTTTTCTTTCCTTTGGTGTAAGTCATCTGACCCTAATGTTATCCAACAGCATGGGTTCTTGTTGAGATTCTTCCAACATATGTTGATGAGGAGCTGAGGTAAACTTGTATTCTCGATCATGAACACAAATCTTCTTCTCTTGCTTTCTCTCAAACAATCTATTGTCACATTCAATTACTTGATTCATGAATTCATTCAAAGTATTTACCTTGGGCATGGTTAACAGGAGGTCCTTGACATTGTCACGTAAGCCCCATCGAAATTGGTTGATAAAATAATCCTCATGCCATGTCAGATCACAAATTATTTGTCTGAATTCTGATGCATAGGTGGACGCAGACCTATTTCCTTGATGTAGCTTCCTTAGCTGTGTTTCAACAACATGTGAACAATTGGTATCTCCAAATGAAGATGTGAACTCTCAAATAAAGGCCTTGAAATCATGCAAAATATCCATGTACTTCTCAAGGATAGGTGCAACCATGAAAGAGTAGGACCACATAATAGAGTTCCTATGAGTCCTACTTGAGAAGCATCATCTGGGTACCTATCTGGTTGCATCCTTATGAATAGCTTCACTTGTTGCACAAATCCTCGAAGCTTTGATCTTGTCCCATCAAATTTCTCAGGCATGCTCACTTTTGGACTTTTCTTCATGTTAATTGTCATGGGGGTACTTGAAGAAGATTGACTTACAATGACCTGCAGCTCTTGGATTTGCCTTTGAAGTTTTGTGATTACATCTTGAATACTCTGTTGTTGAATCCTTTGTTGGTTTTCTCGTATCTCTTGGACTTGTTGTTGAATTACTTTAAGTGCAGAAAAAAATTCTTCTCGAATAATCTCCATGGTTCCTAGCCTTGATGAAGGTAGTCTTGCCAAAATGTCAGGGGAGCACTAGATTGTGCTCTCTAACTTCACTAGACAAGATTTTGGAAACACACTTATGATTACAAGAACACCCACGTAGGGAAAACGATACAAGAATACATGACTGATACAAGACGTCCCACAACCCGGGACCAAGAGGTATGGAAAACTAGACTAGAGATGATATAAGAGATCCCACAACCGGGGATCTAGTATGAAACAAGATATCTGTATTACAAGAACTCCCTTTCGGGAGATGAGCTAGATACAAGAAAGAACTCAACAAGATCTCATACTATGAGATTACAAGAGGACAAGACAAGATGTCCAAGAACTAGACTAGACAAGAGTGGAACGAGGAACAAGACAAGAACTAGAACTGGAACTTGGAGAGTACTTACTTGGCGGTCACGACTCCTTGAGCTCCCATGACTGGTATTGACAAGACTGAGAATGAATGTGGCCAACCCCTCCTTATATAGTTTTTTAAGGGTGGTTACCAAAGGCGATTACGACTTGATGATGTCATTGATGATGTCATCGATTAGGAATAGGACCTCTGAGTGTCAGAATTCAGCAAATAGATAGTCGATCTTGGGGTTTTGCACGTTCCAAACGCAATGGAAGCATTAGTTTCTCCAAAGTCCTATCCGATCATGAGATATGGAAAGTCACATGGAATCTAAGGTTTAAGATGGTTTCCTTTGTGGCCATGACACTATAGTCTTTTCAATGTAGGTTCTTGATTTATCTCATTTACAAAGAAAAGTAAATGGTGGCCAAGCTTATTTAGAAGTTAAGGTTCTTCTATCCCTTTAATCCACTTGAGTACTTCAACTATGGTGATGTAAGTTTGGTCCCTCACACCTTTTCAATCTATAAAGTCCTTCTTTGGCACCTTCATACTTACTTGTGTGCTCAAGTTATGCATCTACTTGAGAACCATGTTTCTCTTTTATGATGCATACTAAAGGATGCAATCTTTATCATGAATATTCTTCATAAAGGTTTTAATTTCATATGCATGGTGAAAAATTCTTAATCATGCATAATCAGGTTACATTATACCATGAATATGTTCCCTTCCATAGTGATGCACACACACCCTTGGTCTAGTCTTCTAGTCTAATACATAGACTTTCACAAAAGTATGTTCTTTTCATTGCATGGGGTGCACTCACTCTTTTACTGTGCATCTCTTGGAAAGGGATTTTTTTCAAAATCCCTTTCCAAGAGATGCACAGTATGTTCCCTTTCAAAAGTATGTTCTTTTCATTGCATGGGGTGCACTCATTATGTCCTTTGTGCGTGAGATTTATGCACATAATCCATAATTTCGTAGTCCATCAAGAAATCATGCATGGTTTGCCATGATAATTAAGAAAGAACATAATTAAAAAGCATCTGGATACTTCTTCAATAAGATTCAATGAAGAAAGTTCATCAACTCCTTTGTTGTTCCCTAACATCATTTGAATTCCTTCAATTTGTAGCTCACTATGTGTGATGAAAAAACACCCCAAATACACTCGCATTCTCAAAACAAAAGATGAAGTTCTATAACTTTAATTCCACACTTTTGACGAGAGAAAGAGGCTTAAATATCTCTTCTATAGTGTTTGTGAAGAGGTGATGGGATAAGTGCCTATATGAGTGGGTGTTGGCAAAGACCCGACACAAGCCAAGATGACTTATGTGATACTTGGTTCACTTCCTTAGATTTTGGAATATGCATTAAGAATCACTAAGTCCTTCAGAATATCACTCATAAATAACTCTGGGAAAACAAATAAGTTTGAACATCATAAAGCTTGAGAATTTCTCTTCATCAATGAACTCTCCAATACTTCCCAAGTTGGTCTACAATGTCCTTCATCTTGGTGACAAAATCAGTCACACTTTGCTTGGGCATCTTATGAGTGTTGTAAACTCCATCCATAGTTCATTCCTCGTGGCTTGGGTACTTGAGGAGAATAATGCTTCTAGAGCATTCCATGTCTCTTGAGATGTCTTATAGTTCCTAATGTGAGGGAGTAAAGAGTCAGAGATAGTATCTCCTTGCCAAAGTATCCTTTGACCACCATGAATTCAAGCTTTCTTGCTCGTCTTGTGTTGGTTGGACCTTGCTTATGAGTATTGGCATCATCTCATCTCCATATGTGTATCAATATAGGTTCCTTCCTTGTAGATTATTATCCATTCTGAGTGATCATGTTGATTAATCACCTTGATCCATTTTGTCAATGGATGAGGGGAATCCATCACCCATGATGCTTAATCTTTAGCTTTGCTGTGATAAGACTATGAAGAGGTGATGGGATAAGTGCAGAGATGAGTGAGTGTTGGAAAAAACCACTCAACATTAGCCATGATGACTTATGGGATACTTAGTACATTCTTCAACTTCCCAAATATGCATTAAGAACGGCTAAGTCCTTCGCAACATCACTCACAAATAATTGTGATAGAATAGATACATTTGAACATCACAAAGCTTGAAAGAACTTTCTATTTTGGGAAGAGAAGCTCTCAAGAAAATGCTCAGACCTCACAATTTGATACAAATTGACCAAAGAGATTTTGCACACTTCAATTAGAGTGTGAAGGTAACCAAAGCAAGTTATTTCATGAATTTAGCTTCAATATACACAGAGCAATAATTTTAAGAAGTGTGGGAGGTCTCCTTGACTTTTGAGGAAGAAGGAGATGTGTAGATACAATCACACTCAAACATTTAAATCTTGAAATTTACACATCCAATGTTGATGAAACTTTGTACATAAGAAATGAACCAGACAAGATGACTCTGTAACTCAAGGTATTGTAGCAACACATAAATAATTAGTAATCAATGTAAATGAATCATAACGTGTATTGATATTGCACATATGATACAAAGGATTTGTGGAGGAATTCTCTTGTTTCAAGAGAGTACAATGTAAGCTCACAAGATGAGCTCAAATCTCATTGTAAAGCTCTCATATCCCGTGACTAAAAAGTAGTCCTATTTGTACATGTTTTTGATCTTGAAAGTGGTTGGATCTTCCATCTAAACGTAGTCCTAATTCTTAGGATTAGTTTGAATTTGAACTTCAGATAAAATCATGGATTTTGGATCCCTCTATTCATGATATTCCTCCTACTTTTTTCCTTTTATAATTGAGTGAGATAAGTTCAATACTTTAACATTTGAAACTCATAAAAATAAGCTCAAAGATGAATTATATTTAAACATAATAACTTTGAGAGAAGTCAAAGAACATAGGCCAAGCTCTTAGGCTTTCTGTTTGCACCAAAAATGTTGTACCCTAGTCTCCACACATGATAAATGACATATCCGATTGCTCATGCATAATCAAATATTCCATTCCATTGATTTATTGTTTTGCAAGTTAGATGTGGGTCATGCTAGCCTTAATAATTCTTCTTTCAAGCATTCAAACCATATGTTTTGCAAGTTCTTAATCAATGAGAAGTTATGCCAAGAAAGAAGAAATAATTTAAAAAACAGAGAGAAGTTAATTGTACTTCTTTGACATCAATGTGATGAAGAAACTCTTGCAATTGCATCTCCTTCTTTGTTGTATCTTCCGTCTTATAGCTCATCACGTACTTTAGTTTTCAACACATTCTTCTTTCAATGACTTGAAGTTCCTTGATTTGCATCTGTATCTCTTTCTCCATAAAAGGAAAAAAGAAAGGTTCCTCGAGATTTATTGCAGAAGAGAAAGCATACCAAAATAGATGCACATAGCATATGTAGAGAGATCATGAGGATAAAAAATAGATTTTAGGTTCTTATGGTTGATGTAGGGACAGAAGCTTGATCAAATTTTCATGATGGGAAAAATTCATAGAGTGTGGAAATGGGTGAGAAGAGGGAATTAATCCCATACACATAAAAAATAACTCGCTACCTAAAGTATATGATAAGGATCTTTGGTCCTTTACTCTCATCAAACAAGAGAAGAGGAGGGAGAGCAGCCGTGGGTGCTCCTCCACTCTCTCCAAATGCAGAGGCACATGGCCAAACGTTTAGGGTTTCCTCTAGCTATCCGAAGATGAATTGGGGGAGCTTCGATCTCCTTTAATCTCCTTTGTTAAGGGGGAGGTCATACCTACTTGTTGAGAATTTATTAAAAAGCTTTAGCAACCATAATTAATACACAAAAAAATTTGGCAAGAGCATGGCTACACCAAGAAAGCAAGAGGGGTTTCCATGAGCTTGACTAATGAGAGTAAAAGTCAAATAAGCTAGATCTAGCTACCAATGTTGTGCTCAGAGCCCATCTTCCACAACAACATCAAAACAAGAGGTTAGAGAGATGTACGTATTCTCATAACAAAACCCCTCTCAATATATAGCGCCAAGTCTAAGGGTGAAAGTTCATGAGAGCTTGCCATGTGGACCCTTCACATGGATGTCATACCAAGGTAAGTCACATTGTCTCAAACCTTAGAAACATGTGCAATCACATGTCCCTCACATGGTGTAATGAACTCTAGAACCTAACCTCCACGCACGTGGGAGAATTACCTATGACTGTCCACCCAATCTACCATTATATAAATTTGGGGACTAATTGTGACCTCTCGAGTAACTAGAGTACACATATGCATGTGCAATGTCAACCACTACTTTACCTTTCATTAGAATCCAATAGTGGTAGGTGCTCACCAATTGAGTTAAGATTCTTTGAACTCATGTTAACTTGAGTGGATGCTCATAGAAAGATCTAGAGTTCTTTGGGAAAAACTTTCTCTCCCATGCTTCCCATAGGGTTTGAACCCAAGAACTCCTCCTTCCCATCCTTGAGACTTAACCAATGGGCTAATTGTCCATCTTGTGTAATAGAAATCCATAAGGACTTAATGTTATCATTATTCTACCCTTGTCAAGGATACTTTATAACATCCCACCCTGAAGAACATTTTTGTCCTTGTAATTATGCTTCAAGCTATAAGTGTATAATAGCTTTTTCCTTGAGCCCATGGTGGACCATGGTTGTCATCTCTCTGATTTGCCTCTTTAAACTCAAGGGGATCCTACCTCGAACTTGATCTAAAAGGAGGGGAATCCATACGTGGTATGATCCCTACCAAAATCATTCAAAACACCATCTAGCTTTGCATAATAATCTAAATTTAGTGCAAATTATGGATATAATAATAAGGGTGGATTAAACATCCCTACCCAATTCAATGTTTTGCTATGTGTACTCTATGTATCCATAGAACAAACATATGAACGAGCTGGATTCTAAGTATCTCTGACCAAATTTCTAGCTTGGACCATATCTATGCACCACTTGTGCATGTAACCAACAAAATGGGAGGATGTTTTCTAACTAATCAAGACATTGGGAACTTCTCTTAATAAATCAATTGAACTTGATTAGGATAAATGAAGTTGTACTAAATTTGAACAAACATAATGTCCACTTCCAACCAACATCCACTAGCATGCTATTTTACTAGAGTACTATTGTGTCCAATCTGAGATTTAGGGTCCTACCACTCCACCTTTATTCCTAATTCTCCATTACCCTCTGCTGCTCTTCATGAACTTCAAATCACCCACTTTAACTCTTCATCCCTCCCCAATAGCTAACTCTCACTTGGAATCCAATTTTTGTCACATGTATTAAGGATTCTTCTAGAGACTAACACCCCAAGCTTGAACTACCAATTCAATCCTCCCTTGTTTCTTATAACTCATTCAATCCTACTCATAAGTAGCACTTAAACCTCTCCATAACTCAAAGCATCTTTAAATCATGCACTTGGAAACATGGGATGGTCTATTTACTCTTGTCAAGATTGCTTGCATTTATCCACTCTATTGAGAGGAGCTCTAATATGGGAAGGGTTAATTTGCCTCCTTAGTGTACTCCATTTCTTGTCATGGTGTTGATTTCAAGAGCTTGAAAATTGGTTCTTTGCATAGAATGGTAAAATTTTGTGGTTCCCTTGTTTATCTCTAACTCTTGTCTACTCCTATAAATAGGGATTTACCCTTATACATGTAAATGTAAATATTTTCTCATACATATAAATATTCATGTACAACAATCAATTGCTTGTTCAAATGTTTGAACTTTGTCGAAAAAGTGTCCATTGAATCTCGTTCATTCATATGGAAAGTCTCCAATCTTTCGTAGGTACGCAAGAGTATCCCAATCATCCTTGGATGTTCTACATGAGAAAATGTGAGTGATAGTGGCACATTTGATAGAAAAAGCTATCAATGCATGTGCATGTGCATCTCTACCATCCCAACAAAGCTGCTCTACAATAGGTGCAATAAGAACTAAAGTAGGGTCAAGAACATGATTATCATCATCTTCAAGATCCTTACATCACTTGGTGTCACAATATTTGCATGTGTAGGAGGATGTATTTCAATGCCTTGCACAATATTTCACAATCCTTTTGCTACCATTACATGACGCATGACACATCATGTGTACCCACAATGGATAGTCACCCTCCAACTTACCCTCAACAATCAACATACAAAATACGTAATTGCTTTCAACAATGGCCCCTAATTATATGCTTATACAGAAAATTTTATGTTTCTAAAAGAATTGGGTAGAATACCTAATAGATCTTTGCTAGGCATGTAGCAAAGTTTGAGGCACTTGTACTAGCGAGCTGAAAATTGTATATATGTTTGCGAATGACCTTGAGTGTGCTCACAAAATCTCATGTTATTTTGAGATAATGATGGTTGTCAATGGTGCCCTCTAGAAAGCAATAACCTTCTTTGATACCAAATGTTGGAGTCTGAGAAACAAGAGAAGCACACATACATCATGAGAAAAAAGAAGAAACTTGAAGCAAAACATTGAGTTTTTTACTAACTTAGTGTATAAAGTTAAGTAGCTCATTAGGATTATATGAATATATATAACTTAGTTGTGATTTGTGAATCCTTCTTCCTAGTAGCTTTTACTTCTACCCATTTGGTAAGATAATATGTTGCCATGATGATATATTCTGTATGTGAACTTTTAGTTAGGGGATTAATAGGACGTAGAAAGTCTATTCCCCACTTAGAGAATGCACATCCTCCCATAATGGGTCTCAATGGCATCTCATCTTTGCGGACTGGGTATTGAGTCCTTTAACATGTGTCACACCTCTTCACATAGGTATGTGCATCCATATGAAGGGTAGTCCACCAGAGACCTGGAAAAGTATAGCTTTGATCACTTGATGAGGTCCAAAATGTCATCCTACAACACCTTGGTGTGCATTTTCTAAGATCTTCAAGTATTCATTTTCATGTACACACACTCTCAAATATCCATCTCATCCGCACTGCTATAGATTATCTCTGATGAGTGTATAGTCTTGAGCTTCTTGCTCTAGAATCCTTCTTTGCACTAAAGGCATCTCTTGACGGAATGTTTTCATCCTCACAAAGTCAAATAAAGGACTTCTCCAATCTGGTATTTGCAACACTTGATATAAAGTGGCATGTTCAATAGGGGGTGTATTAGTACAATTTTCACAAGCCTTATGTAGCCTATAGATGTCTTCTTCCATAGTAGGCCAATATACACCTAATCTTTTCAGAGTGTGTAGGGTTCTATGTTTAGAATGATGTTGCCTTGATGCACCTACATGTGCTAATTACAACCACTTATTGTGTTCTCCCTCTTCCACACAACAAGATAAGATTCCTTAATTTTTTTGTTTGTAGATACTTCCTGTGAGTATTTGATATCTCTATGACATGACATTCTCTTCATCTTTTGTCCTGGTCACTAGATTCTTAGCTCCAAATGTGAGAATGGATGCTAGATTTTTAGGCCACTTTAGAACAACTTCAAAGTTGAGCAAATAAGCATCAAGAAGTTTGTCTGATACTATTTGTAGTGATTCTCCTTAAGTGATTCTAGAAAGGTGATCTTCCCTAAGGTGATTCTTACCCTTCCTTATGACTACTTCGAAATCGTATTCCATTAGTAAGAGAAACCAACTTACAAATCTACCTATGTTGCAAGGTTCGTTCACCAGATAAAGTAATGTTTGATGGCTTGTAAAGAATTTAAACTTATTTGTAAGAAAATAGGGTCTAAATTTCTTAACCATGTATACCATGCCTAATCTTACTCTCTTGCTAGTTGTATAATTTCATTCTGCAGCATTCAATTGCCTACTTGCATATGCAATAGGAAGGTCAATTCCTTCACCTGTCAGCTGTGCTAGCACACATCCAATAGCAAAGTCAGAAGCATCCATGTGAACATGGAATGGCTTATTCCAATCGTGCATTGTCGAAATAGGGGCTAAGCACAATCATCTTTTCAACTCATTGAAAGATGTCTCACGTTCTTCTCTCCACTCAAAATTAGTCAAGAGGTTGTATAGAGGCTTTGCAATCAAAGCATACATGTGGATAAACCATCAGTAGTATCCTAGGTATTTTGACTAGATCTTTTGCTTTATCTTCATCTATTGAGATCCCATTCTTTGACACTATCTGAGCTAAAATCTTGCCTTGTTTGACCATAAAAACACACTTTTCTATATTCAAGCATACTTGATATTCATGGCATTTTGTCAAAGCTCTTGGATGTGTGTTTTTCTAATGTGGGAATCATCCCATATACTTCTAAGTTGTTCCTCAAGAAGTCCTCAAACATGTGACATGTCTGACTTTTAAAGTTAATAGGTGCATTGGTGAGCCAAATGGCATAACCAAAATGCAAAGATTCCCCATTCAGTGGCAAAATCCATCTTGTGTTGACTCCTTCTAGGTGATAGCTACTTGGTTGTAACTTGAAAATCCATCAAAGAAGTTGTAAACTTCCTTTCCCGCTATGCATTCCAGTAAATGTTTAGTAATAGGAAGCGGATAACTATCTCATATGGTGGTAGCATCTACTTTCTTCAAGTTAATGCACATGCGCAATTTTCAAGTCTTCTTGGGTACTACAACAATGGGGAATAGCCATTTTGTATGTTCAATCTCATAGATGACACTTGCTTCTATCAACCGATCTATTTCTCCTTTTATCTTGGCTACAAAATTATCATTATAGGTGTAAAGTTTCTATTTTTTTCGCTTGGCTTATAAGGTCACAGGGATCGGATGAGAATAGATGTCAAGATCTTTCAAGTCCTTATAATTCCACACAAACACATCTCTATATTCTCTCAACAACTCGATCAACTCTCGTTATTTGTCTTGATTCAAATCACGTCCTATGTAGGTACATCTTTCTTCTCCGTTTTTCATCATCACTACAATCTTATTAGTTTGCTCCTTATTATTATATGCTTCTCCTATGAGAGCTTCTTGTTTAGGCATTCTCACCATAATTTTTCTATCTTCTATCTCATATTTCTTGAAACTATTTAGCACCTCGAATAAGGATTCTTCCTCTTCTTGTGTGGGGAACTTCTTCTTTCATTTCCTCCTCTAAATATCTATGTCTACTTGTGTAGCTAACATTAGCTCACAAATATGCTCTCCTATTCTTGAGTCTCAAATAAAGATACTCTTCCTTTGAGGCCCAAAAGGGTTTCATGATGATGGATTATGAATCCTCATCACTTGCACTAGGCTCACATTCCTCAATGATAGGTTCAAACATGAGAGGTTCCAACATGAATGCCATAATTTTTTATACTTGTGCATCCAAGAAGGGTTTGATCCTATAGAATGCACAGATTCCATTTTATCTAGTGATTTATGGATTGGGTTCCATTGCAAAGGTGGTAAGTCTCTATGAGAATAGTCTTTGATATTGACTTTGGTAGTTACCCCTATATGTTGCAAGTATAAGGAATTGGTTTCCTTGCGCATTGTCTCTTCATTCTTTCTCGCTGGTCCTTCTAAGATCTTCTTCTCCTTTTACCTATGCTCTCCAAATCACTAGCCTCTGACTTCTTTTCCTAGTCTATGTCTAAGGTTTTCTATAGAGATTGTGCTCTAGTGACTACCTGTATAGGGCTAATGTTGGTCACACTTCCATTGGGTTCTACTACCAACCCAATGGAATTTATTGGAGTAATCTTCTCTGTGTTGGGTGGATGTTTTAGACAATCTCTGAGGAGATTCTCCTTTCCACATTCAAGACAAAAACCTTGTATCACTATGGGTTGAGGTTGTCCTACTAGAGGAAGTGGACAATCACGTATGAAGTGATCTCCCTAACATTTGTAGCACAATCCTTTAGGGGCTTTAGGTCTCATCTGTCTCGATTGGGGCCCTGGGTTTGGACTCATGTGCATCACCTTGGAGTATTCATGCTCCCAATTATGTTCTAATAGTGGTGCTTCATATTAGTAGATCTCATTATGCTTAGGTGATTCAGTGTAGTAAGCCAATGGGCTATCTATATGTGTGGAATCAAAGCTTTGAGTACTAGGTTCACTATCTAAAATCAAAGGAGAAGTTGGCACTAAAGATCTATCTAGGTTATCTTCTTCCACTGCATATTTGACTAATATCACATTGGCAAGGGATGGTGGTTGTTGTCCTAGAACTAGTTGAGGTCTAGGATGTGTTGTTATTAGTTTCGATACCTACCTAGCTACTTGTAGTTTTTCCTAATTCCTTGCTTGTCATAGGGAGAATGCTATGTAGTATGATTTGTGTATTTTCTCTCAATAGTGCAGTACAAGGAATTCAAGTTCCTTGAATTCTTAGCTAGCAAGGGGCACACATTGCCCATGTGGTCTCCTCCATGTGTAACTACACTTTACTGGGACCACTCTAGGGGCTTGTCTACTTGGTACTTGTAACTTTCAAGCCACTTTTTCAACTAATTCATCTATTGATGCTAAGGGTTTGGAAGTGAACCTAGTAGAAGAATCAGAATCCTTATAGAGTTTAGAGAGTTCTAACTCATCACCCAAATTATCCTCAATATCAATGCACATTCTTAAACATTGCTCTATGGTTCGGGGTTCCTTAGGATAGACATATGATCGTAGCTTTCCACTCAATAAGCCATCTTAAGGCAGGGAAGCTTGCTTATCTAGAGTAAGCAACTCTAGGATTGAACATCTTTCAATTTATTTTCTAAGCCTACATCTTGCTAGCCTAACAGTTTCTTGTGGTGTCTACTTGAAGCTATTAATTAAGGATGAGGTATGGTGTCTAATTTTGGTCTTGGAGCTCTGTAACAAATGCATCAAGCAACCAATTAATATCCCTCAATCGACCTTGATGTAAGGGTTGAAAGCATGTTTGCGTTGTATTCTTCAAGGTTAGTACAAAAGCATTGTATTGCATGAACAAATCCTCAACCTGTTTAGCTCTTAACACTTGCTTAAATTCAGCCACATGATCGTAGGGGTCTCCCATGCCATCAGAGTAATTCCTCATGGATTTCATTAATTGAATGGGTCTCAAAATTCTAGGATGTTCTCTTGTTCTATGTAGGGGGAATTCGTCCATACCTCTTTGATTTCTAGGCACTCTATGTCTTTCTCATTCTGCTTTGTCAGCGTCTAGTGCACACCTCTCTCTTCTTGCTATGTGCACAAAGCTCACTTCTAGTCGCTCTTTGGATTTCTCTTTGTGTGCTCCTAGGAAATGAGAAGATCTAGCCCCATGCTAACTATGAAGCTCAGTAGACTTGTGCGAGGGAAAAATTGGTTCATCCTTCCAAGTATAAACATGTATGCTCCATGAATGTGTACATCCTTTTTGAAGTGTTATCCAAGTACATAAATTTTCTTGGGACATCATTATCCTTGAATTCATATATGATTACTTCATCTAATTTAGTAGGGTTGTCAGGTTTGAACCTCCAAAATGCTTCATCAATCTCTTTATTAACAAAGAGTTCTATACTCTTGTTATCTCTAGGAATCCATTCTAGCATTATGATTCTAGACAAGATTGACTTGCCTCCAGACATCCTCAGCTCTCTTTCCTCGTTCACTTGATCCAAGTCTTCTATTTCAGACTCAAGGATAATTAATATGTCCTATCTGGAAAGCTTGTTACCACATACATGGTTCCTTGCTTATCAATATAGTATCCCTCTTCGAATTTGACCACTATGTGATCAATTCCAAAGGGGTACTATGGGTTCCTAAGTTTGACCAGTGATCATCTCAAACCATCCTCATAGATGTGAGCATCTAACCGGTTGGTTTCAATATACACCAACTAACTTTCATAGGGACCCTCTGGAGTTTCTAGATATAACCTTGAACTACCTAATGGTCTAGTTAGCACTATCCTCAGATGATTGTTTGTCTTCTCTTTGTATGCGTCCATTTGACCTAAGTTTTGTACGATCCTCTTACTTACCCAATATCATAGTACAACCACATTGTAATGTTCTTTGTCACCGATTGCTTGTTCGTTTTAATTGCTTTGGTGTAAGATCCTTTTTTTAATAATCACATTGTCAAGAATACTTTAACTTTGGCATTACTTTTCATTTGATTGATTGACTATGTTCTTCCCCTTAAGGGTTTTCCACAATTTTCTCTAGCTACTCTTGGACTTGAGAAAATTAGGGTTTCTTGAACTTGTTCGATTCCTATCATAACCCTAATTAATCAACAATACTATATGCACTTAGCCTAAGCTAAAAATTGATTGAGGGGGTTGAGAGATCTTCCAACCTTGGGTCAAAAACTCAAAATAGATCTAGTGCTCAGGACACTCTTCCCAATCTTTGCTCTACATTTGCTTGCCACCCAAATAGCTCAAAATCCTATAAAAAAATCCCAAATTTTAGGCTTAATTTGATTGAAATTTGACAAATAACAAAAGTTCCCAAAAATCTTGACTATCACGATAGGTGGTGCATGTTATGATCGACTGGTCTATCACGGATGCCTGTCTGCCATGATAGATGATATCTATCATAGATGCATGTCTATCAGGATAGATATTATCCATCGCTTGTTGTTTATCATCTATCTTCTATCGTCCCTAATGAATCTTTGTCTATTGTGATAGACGAGTCTATCATGATAGATGGCCTATATCATCTATCGTGGGGTACTGTCATGATAGATAGGTCTATCATGATTGATGATGTCTATCATCTATCATGGATTTTACGATTCTATCATGATAAATGGTCTATATCATGGAGGTATATCTATTGTAATAGACATGTATGTCATGATAGACATGTCTATCGTGACAGACAAGCATCTATTGTGGTTTGTGTCTGTCACGATAGATGGTGTCTATCACAATAGGCCCAAAAAACCAGAATCTTACAACTATTAGTAGTGTTTAGAAATGTTCATGATGTGTGTTCTATTGTGCCTTTGACGAAAACACAAAATATAACTTTGTTTTGTCTATCATGATAGATAGAGGTAGTCATCTTGGGTCATGTGTAGGGTTTTATAATACTCGACGATGTTGCTAGAGTTGATGATAAAGTAGCTTCCTACAAAAAACACTCTAAAACACACAAACAACAATGCATGCAATCTTTCTCTCTCACAAGTGGAATGAGGGAAATTAAGTGGAAGAGGGGAATATGAACAAAAACTAAAATTTTTGGCAATGAAGGAGATGCAAGGGAATGGAGAGTGGAGATGGTGATGGAGACAAATAAGGTAAAGACAATAGAGAAATTACCTACTTACCTATGATTCCAACATCAAGACTCTACATCTTACTATCACACACTCATCCTCCAATTATGTTGACTAGCAATGGTTCCAAATTTGGTTTCAACCTAGTAGGTTGGGAGTACCACCTGGTGAAGATCCACCTCATAAATGTCAATCGATGGAGATGTGATGATGGTATGATGACCATGAGCGAGAGGAATGCACAAATGAGTGACAAGCACATTAACATGCACACATACAAGGTAGAACAAAGAGTTCCCACAACCAACCCCCTATTACCAACTCAAGTTACAATTATGCTCTTACAAAGCTCAAATCTCTAACAAGCTAACCCCAAAAATGAGCTCTCTAGCTCCTTTTATAGCTTTTGACTAGCTTTGGCCTAGTTTAGACCTAGTGTTCGACCTAGTTAAAAATTAGGTTCTTAGGTTAATTTGAGAGCTCAAATGAGCTCCAAACAATATAAAAACTAATAAGTGTGTTCTTATAATACTCCTCAAGCTCGAGCACTACTTGGCTTGCACAAACTAGAGTTGAGACTACCAAAAATAGGTATTTACAATGATGTGTAGTGATAAAAATAATTGTTTTCATGGAAATTATATTTGAAAAAAATCTTGCTTCAGACTCCCTTGTCTGCTTAAGCTTCCTTGACCACTCCTATCGCTAATGGCGTCCAATTTTTGCAACACTTCTAGAGAGTGGTCAATAGAGAAGTCTCTTAGTTGTCTAGGTAGAAAGATTCATGATTAGAACCCCCCCCCCCCTTTACACATCAGAAGGTGTTCATCCTAGAAAACAACGAGCTAAAAACTAAGTGGGACCCTCATAGAAGGGACAAAAAGGTTATTAACCTTCTTTGTAACTCTCTTAAACTTGCTTGTATCTTGTTCTTGCTTATAATTTAAAGTGATTTTGTTAAAAAAAAGGTACTCACCACATACACAATGAGCCTAAGGATGAATGATTTATGAATCACATAACTAGCACACCTATAGAAATTCATCATACAATCAGATATCCTCTAAAGACAACAATAATAGATCATCCGAATGTAGATGAACATGTTATTAATAGTTCCACTTCAAGAAATATCATAAATGGAGAAAGAAATAGGAGATAAAGGATGGAAATAGAGTTCACAATTGTTTTTTGGTCTTCACCTTTCGAAAGACAAAGAGAAAGGACTCCTTATGCAAGAGCCAAAATGTGTTTTATATCAGTAAAAATTTGAAAAAATGTATGGTACAATGAGGGACCTCAAGATTCCGATTCTTGGTCATTACAATGGAAAAATGGTTTTAACTCAATTGAACTAATGATTTTATACATGCACATTTGTTGGCTTGAAATTTATATCAAGATTTTCCAAAGATAAAACATAAAGTGGACTTGGATGATGTGCAAGTTGAAAATCAAGCAGATATGGCACCCATTTATAGAGATGAAGGAAGTTAACTTACCATCACAATGTAATGAATGTGTAAAAGGAGGAAGAAGACATTGATCACCTCTTCTTTTTATGTCTTTGAGCATCAGAGTTTGGAGCATCATCTAAAGAGTCCTGTACTTAAGGTTATGGGAATCTCCATGTCCCTATGAAATTCCATTTGGCAATGTATCATGTAGAAAACTTGAAATGAAATATGCACCATCATTTTTTTTTAAAATCTAAAAGAACTTTCCATAGAAAGAACCATAACACTAACGTGCTTGCATTTGAAAAAGAATGATCTTTAGAATACAATGCAACAAATTGAAAAGAAAGTGGAGCTACCACAAAGAGGATGATAGGCTTATTAGTTTACATTGTATTCATCTTGAATGCTCTTTTTTTCTTTTGTTACCTAATATAATTAAATCTTTTTCTAAAAAACAACATAAATTATATATATATATATATATATATATACTTCCGTAAAATGTAATGCTCAATTTTGCAATGTTAGAAGTGGTTGTAAAGTATGTTATTACGGTTATAAATTGAGAGTTCATGACATGGTTGATATATTGCATGAAATTGAAGTATGTTTCTAACTAATTGGATGTATGTCTCTGACCAAAAGAGGTAGATATGTAGTGATATCTACTACATTTTGACCTTGTTAAAGATTAACAATGATTGAGATCTCATTCAAGCATACTTTTTTGACAAATGGGTTTTAAATTACAAACAAGGAAAAAGAGAGGGTTACAAAGAAGGTTTATAACATTTTCATCTCTTTCATGAGAGGACAACTCATTTTTCAACTTGTTTTTTAGTATCCACACTCACTGGTGTGTAAAGATGGAGGGGATTGTTATAATCACGAATCCTTTTATATACACAAACTAGGTATTTCTCAATCAACCGTTCTCTCGAAGGTTTGTCGAAATTCACCACACATGTCTAGTCTTTCCAAAGTTTCCAAAGCGCTTTGCTTCTGATGGTGTTCCACAAAGTCGAAGGGCACTCAATTGCTTCTTAGAAAAGCTTTTGCCCGGTCAACTTGATGAGCCATTCAAAGAACCTTGATGAGGTACTAGAAAGTCATGATGCCCTTAGAACAAGAGAAGAAGATGTGGCCTAAATTTTGCTTTTCTTAGCAAAGCTTTTTCCTGGTCAACTTGATGAGCCATTCAAAGAACCTTGATGAGGTACTAGGAAGCGTTATGCCCTTAGAACAAGAGAAGAAGATGTGGCCTAAGTTTCCCTTTCCACTAAAGCATTGGTAATTACACAAGGGAGCTTCTTCGTATTATTTTTTGGCTTTTCCCTTTCCACTAAAGCATTGGTAATTACACAAGGGAGCTTCTTCGTATTATTTTTTGGCTTTGACATTGGTTACACCACAAGAGAGTGTGCCACGTGAGGGCCCTTTTTTTTTCCTCATGAAACAAAGCAAAACTATTAATATCCATGTCCATCTCCGACGCTTCTAACAAATTTAAGAAGACACCTATGTTTGCGGGTTCTTTAATACCTTGGGTTCCATTAGGATCGTGCATAATCTGAGTAATTTCTAGCTTGCCCAAAGATCTGATCAAATGATAAACTTGAAAGGAAAGAGAAACTTGGTTGAAGCAACTCGTCCAAGTCGAGATCATTAATATCCATGTTTGTTCCCTTGCTAAATATATCATTGTTTGTGCCCATCTTTGTCCCTTCTCGCGAGTTTGAGAAGACATACATGTCTGTGGGTTCATTAATACCATGGGACGTTCCATTAGAATTGTGCATGATCTGAGTAATTTCTGGTCGTTCAAAGAGCTTATCAAAGGATGAACTTGGAAGGAAGGAGGAACTTGGCAGAAGCAACTCATCCAAGTCAAAGTTGTTAATATCCATGTTTATTCCCTTGCCAAGTAAACCATTGTTCGAGTCCATCTTTGTCGCTTCTAGCGGATATTAAAAGACATCCATGTCTGTGGATCCATTAATACCATGGGTTCCAAAGGATCATGCATGATCTATAAGGGAGATCAAACAAAGTATGATCTTATTATGGTTGTAAATTGAGATTTCATGACATGGTGGTATATTGCATGATGAAGTAGGTGTTAGTGATGATGCTTGATGATGTTAGTAGGTGTTACTGATGATGTTTGATGATGTTTGATGATGTTAGTAGGTGTTAGTGATGGTGAAGTAAGGTCATGCAGAATCTCAGTGATTTCGAGTTGTCCAAAGATCTCATCAAATGAGAAACTTGGAAGGAAAGAGAAACTTGGTTGAAGCAACTCCTCCAAGTGAAGATCATTAATATCCATGTCAGTTCCCTTGTTAAATATATCATTGCTTGAGCCCATCTTTGTCGCTTCTCGCGAGTTTGAGAAGACATCCATGTCTATGGGTCCATTAATATCATGGGTTCCACTAGGATCGTGCATGGTGTGAGAAATTTCTTGCTGTTCAAAGAGCTCATCAAAGGAAGAACTTGGGAGGAAGGAGGGACTTGGCGGAAGCAACTCATCCAAGTCGAAATCGTTAATATCCATGTTTGTTCCATTGCTAAGCAAATCCTTATTCGAGCCCATCTCTATCCCTTCTGGCGGATAAGGAAAGACATCCATGTCCGTGGGTCCATTAATACCATGGTTAATTTTTGGTTGTTCACAGAGCTTATCAGAGGAGGATCTTGGTTCAAGATCCTCAATATCCATGTCTGTTAATCCATCGCTGAGTAAATCCATGTCTGTTAATCCATTGCTAAGTAAATCATTGTTTGAGCTCATCTCTAACATCGCTTCTAGCAACTTTGAGAAGTCATCCATCTCCGTGGGATCATTAATGCTATGGCTTCCATCAGGATCATGCCTGATTTCTGGTTGTTCACAGAGCTCATCAGAGGTGGAACTTGGAAGAAAGGACGAACTTGGCAGAAGCAGTTCATCGAAGCTGAAACTATCGTCGAAACTTGCGCTCGTAATCTCAGGAATGAGCGCATCATTTTCATAGCTCTTACATTCATGGTTGATCTGAATGATGCTGGACTCTTGTACTTTGTTGTTGAGGTACTGATTATGATAGCTATGACCATCGAAGCTGCAGTAAGGGTTTTCCATGGAGCAGAAAAGCATTTCAGTCCTTTTGCACCGTGAAGTTCTGGCAACGAATCGATGTGTCGTCTCTACAACAACAGACTGATCTGACCTTATTCTTCCGCCCGGCGTCACATTTATGTTCGACTGCTCATGAAACACGATAGAAGCTGCCTCATTATCTGTGCAGACATCCTGTTTCGTTATCCTTCCATTGAGAGTGAATTCCTTCTTGCAAGCTGAACACTTGAATCGTGGTTGTACCCTCTTGGATTTCTTCGCATTGTTGAAGTAGCGAAATTTGGTGGTGTTTGAGCCACAACGCGGACAGGTGGGTCTATCATTACGGAAGCGGGAAGCGGGACTCTCCATTCCAGAAGAAGATGATCCCGACATGTTCTTGACCAAATCATGTCCGTCTATCTGTGGCTGTCGGAGCGCTTGTTGTTGTGGCTGAAGTTGTATATCCATTGATGACCTGCAAGCGGCCTCGCTTAAAAGCACGTCATTCACGGGCTCTTCGGGAAACATCTGCATAGTAGCTCCAACCTGCTATTCGGGAAAGGTCTGCATTGTAGCTCCAACTTCATTCGCGGCGTCGTTCGCGAAAGTCTTCTTCTGTTCGTCGTGAACGCTTCGTCAGATTATCGAAGTCAGATCATCTCCAGCGTCGTCTTCTTTCTTCAAGTCGCTTACTCCAGATTTCAATTCCCTGCGTTTTATATAGGCTTAGAAAACAACGATCGTCTTTGCTTTTGCTTTTCGTATTCGCTTTACGTTTTCGCTTTTGTTTGAGTTTCGATACGTTTTTTGTTTTCTGTTGTTTTGATTGTTTTATTATTTTAATGTTTTACTTATTTTACTTTCATAAAGTTGGTTTCACACACATAGGTTTTTGGTTTACATGCACAAAACCATGTTCACACATGAATACACACACATTTGGGGTATGGATTCATATGCTAATGCATACATTTATATAGTTTTATGTATACATATGCACACACTTGAGTATGGATCCATATGCTAATGCATACATTTATATAGTTTTATGTATACATATGCACACACTTGAGTAGATCATAAGTTTGAGTACATATAAGCACTCTTAAAATCATGTAGAATATAAACATATTCACTTATATATCTAAACATAGGTTTACATCCACTTGCACACATATGATTATGGATGTAAATTCTTAGTCTCACATAATTGCTAATGTTTCTTTGTTTTGCTTTTGAGGGTACACACTTATGACTTTTCTTCACAAAGAGTATTTTTTACTCTCATAAGATATGAAAAGAGTGATTCATATGTTCATATTATTTGAATAATGAAAATTTTAAAAGTATATTTTTTTAATGGGTTTAACCCTAGAAGTGTAAAGATGTATATTTCTATGACATTCGCTCTGATTAAACTTGCACATCGTCTTCAATTAACAAATTTTGTAATCAATTTTTGTTTTAAAAATACAACCATATTTCATGGAAACATTGAATTTTGAAATGATCTGTAAAATGCATGGGAAGATAAGAAAATGCAAAACAAAAAAGAAACCAAAAACAAAAGCAAACCAAAGGTAAAAACAAATTGAAAATTTGTGTGGAAAAATTTTTCTTAGGGTTTTGTTTGTGTACGCTAATCTGAGTTGCATGAGATTCTCAACAGCAAAGCTTTTCAAGGGATGGATTTAAGATAATTTGTTTGCAAATTAAAGCAACAAATTATATTCTCATCACGGAGATGTCTATTTGAGCGCATCTTCAAATACTTATAAGTTTAGTTATGATACTAAGTTTAGCTATCTTTTGGATTGTAACCCTAGATAATTTACAAATTTTTCAGAGTTCTATAGATTTCCATACTTTTGGTTCGAGGTCCACCTATTCGCAATCAATCGTAGTCTATATTAGTATCAAAATCCATATGAAATTTATTCTAGCCAATTCATAAGGTTCTTCTTGGTATATTTAGTCTTTGTTTTGGTATATATAGTTAGTTTACTTTGGAATTATATCGGCATGAGTTATGTAGTTCTTGAATGTTGGTCATTGACAGCTCCATGGATTACTGATCCTATGCCCTTTTTACAAGGGGACTTTGTCCAATTTTCTAATGCTTTCGTCCCTTATCCAAAGCAATTCATGCTTTGACTTTGATACTTTTAGAATTATTTGCAAATACTAAGTTAATTAGTTATCCTTTGGATTCGATTATTTTTCAATTTTCCGGGAAGAATATGTTTCCAAAGTTCTATACATTGTCATATTTTTGGTTCTATACATTGTAATATTTTTGCTATATTAGTGGATTACTTGTACATATCTCTCAAAAAACTATATTAGTGGAAAAGATCATTTCTTTGAATCAAAACATCGTGAAGTCGCTTGTACTTAAACATATGTATCTTTTTTGGCTTTTCATATTGCAATGAATTCCATTCGATGAGGAAGATTAATTGAATCTTGTTACTTTTTATGCCCATTTCCATGATTAATAATGACTCAGTTGGAGCAAAATCTATTCTAAAGTGACATATATGGTAAAACCAAATATAGTGATGCATCTAATTTCTATGATTTTGATAGTAAATGAAAAAAAAATGGGAGAAACTTAACAAGGTAGAAGTTAATCAAAGAAGAACATACCACGAGTTAGTTATAGAAGAACATACAAGAAGTTAGTTATATAAGAACATCATGAATGTTTCAATTATTTCTAGATGAACTTAACGAATTTCAAAGGAAAAGGAGACATTAAATGCAATGAAACATTAGATGGAGGAAGTAAATGTATTTTTTATTTTCCTTCTTGTTCATGGCTACTGGAATGTAATGCTTTTTGTGTTTATAATCCACCATTCACAATGCGTTTTATGTTTCTATGATTTCATAATGCTGATCATTTCATAATGAATATACAAAAACTCTAATGCTTCTGATCATTTCATAATGAATAAATAAAAACTCTAATGCTTTTTGCTAGGAACATATCATCTAGCAATGTAAGTTTATATATCAATGTAAGCTTACTTTTTTCATTTCACAAGAGCTCTAAATGTGTAGAGAACTCTCTTCATCCTCTATTTTATCAATAGGAATGTCTTTATAGAAGGAATGAAGATCAACGTTCATATAAATACTTGATGCAGATAGTTGCGTTAAATTTGAGTACATGCCTTAATTTGAGTGTGCACTCCAAATGTGTTGTGTGCTCTAATCATTGCGTCACTCAAAAAGAAAATCAAAAGAAATACAAAAAGAGATTCACAAAATCTCACAAGAGAAGGGATCGTATGAAATTTACAACAACATAATAGACATTATGTATGAAGTCATCATTCCCTTGAAACTATCATAAATTGGTTGTTATCATGAAATTTATTCAAAAGATTATAGTTCTGATCAAGATTTTCTAGAAAAACTTTTATCTAAAACCTTAATAAAAATCACATTTTCATGAATTGAAATTGACCTTCATCACATGATAAAACTACCATAAATTGTTTGTGATGAACACTTATCCAAAAAATATTATTTATGATCGAGATTTGTGAAAATAGTTATCTAAAAAATACATGAAAATTACATGCTCATGGATTGAAATTGAGCATAAGATGTCTAAATTTGAGTTTGATACCTAGTATGCGATAAGAAGGGTGGTTATCCATTTTTGTGCGTGATGTCTCAAGAGAGAGGAGAATCTCTCTCTCTCTCTCTCTCCTTGCTTTCACATATAAACAAATCCTATTTTTGTTTTCAGCATTACAAGGGTTAGAGATACCATTACACCATTACTTTTCACTCATTACATCGTCAAGGTACCATTCAAACATACCATTCAAAATCTTGACTTTTAACTCTTTTGGAATGTAACCACTCTTTTTTTGATTTTTGAATATTCCTCACTTTAACTCTAGTTTTTTTGTTCTGAGAATATTCTTTAATTGAAACCTTCGATGGTCTCACGTGCATGCCTCCTTTGCGTACTCTATTTCTTCTAAGTTGTAGTCCTATAAGTTTACCATTACACATATAAATGTACTTCCATTCTTCTTTTAGTTTCCTTAGGATCATGATAATTTTTCATTACCCATATTTTTTGGTTTCCTTGTCCATGTATAACAACTTTCTTGTTGGTCATACTAACCTTCGCCGCTTGCTCTAAATCAAAGCAATTTTTTTTGTCTTCTTTGTGCTGCATATCGAGCTTTCTTAGCTATCCTCATATATATCATTGATATAATGGTCAAAAGCTCATGGATACATTATTATCACTACATGTATTCCAAGGATACATGTGGCAAACCACTGGCATATATGAGCCAAATACAAAATGTGGCAAACCACTACCACATAGGAACCAAATACAAAATTGTGGTGCACCACTGCCATATATGAGCCAAATATAAAATTGTGGCACACCACTGCCATACACATGCCCAGAGGGATCAAACTATCAGGGGAGCAATAGATTGTGCTCTCTGACTACAGTAGAAAAGATTTCAAAATTACACTTCTGATTACAAGAATACCCACGCAGGGAAAATGATACAAGAATACATAATTGATACAAGGTGTCCCACAACCCAGGACTAATAGGTATGAATAACTGGACCAGAGATGATACAAGACATCCCACAACCCGGGGTTGATAGGTTGGAAGGTTGATCCTAAACCGGTTCCAACATGGACACATGGAAAACAGGATGTATTCTCATGGTACTTGGTAATTGGAGCTTGAAGGTGACTGTATTAATCTTGGCTAAGATGGTAAATGGACCAAATCTTTGATGGTCTAGCTTGGCACAAGGCCTTGAAATTTGCAAATTATTTTTGAGTAACCACACTTTATCCCCGATTTGATAGGATGGGTTTTGAACATGATGCTAATTTGCATAATACATATACTGCTCTTTAACTTTATGGATCTCTTCCTTGAGTTCTTTGTGAATGTCCATGAGGTATTGGGCCTTATCTCTGGCAGCTGGGTTCTTGACCTGATTTGAGAGTTGTATATCCATCCTTGGATGTTTTCCATAATTTGCAAAGAAGGGAGTCTGCTTGGTAGATGTATGAACATTGTTATTATAGGCAAAATCTACAAAGGGTAAAAGCTCGAACCAATCATTTTGATGATTGTTTATGGTGTAGTGGAGATATTATTCTAGGACTCACTACAACATATGAGGGGCATACCTATGCTGCCTATACCGATGGTCACCCCTGACGTCGATATAAATGTTGGAAAAATGCAGTTAAGCATACCGACGACCACTTGATCGTCGGTATGACTGTTTAAACCAGATCGTCTGGATGTATCGCAACTGTTGGTATAGGTGTCGATATAAGCATCGGTAATTTACTGGAAATTACCGATGCCTATACCAAGGCCGTGTTTTAAACATACTAGGAAACCGAGAGCATAACTCAAAATTTTGTGCATGTTTTACATTGAGTACTGCTTGCTTTTGTCAAACTTTCACACATGAATCGAATTGTGACCTGCATTGTCTTGTGCACACACACATACATAGATCTCTCTCTCTACACACACACACACACACTCTCTCTCTATATCTCGCATCTTGGAAAGTGGTGCCTGTATTCTTACCCTTTGGCTTTCTCTATCCTTTATGTTTTATAATTTTTCGTCTTATTGATTTTCCAAAAGTTTTTTGGCATCGATTCTTTGGAATTTGACAATAGACGACATACGTTATGCTTTGACGACAACGATCCAAAAGAGGGACATACCTGTAAGTGACTGTTTTATTCTCTATTGATAGAGAGAGAGAGAGAGGGAAAGAGAGAGAGAGATAAAGAGAGATGAAAGAGAGGAAGATAGAGAAAGAAATAAAGAGAGATGAAAGAGAGAAAAATAGAGAGAGAGATGAAAAAGATAAAGATAAAGAGAGAGATAAATAGAGAGAGATATAGAAATACATACACACACATACATGCATACACACACACATATACACACATGCATACACATACATATGCATACATACATACACACATATACACACATGCATGCATACATACATACACATGTACACAGATGCATACATACACACATGCATACATACACACACATGTATGCACATGCATACATACACACACATGTATGCACATGCATACATACACACACACATATACACACATGCATACATACACACACATATACACACACACATATACACACACATACATAGACACACATATACACACATGCATACATACACACACATACACATATACACACATGCATACATACACACACATACATGCACACACACATGCATACATACACACACACATGTACACACATATACATACACACACACATACATATATACACACATGAATACATACACACACATACATACACACACATGTACACACATGCATACATACACACACATGCATACATACACACACACATGTACACACATGCATACATACACACAGATATACACGCATGCATGCATACATACACACACATATACACACATGCATGCATACATACACACACGTATACACACATGCATGCATACACACACACGCATACATACACACACATGTACACCCATGCATACATACACACACATACATACACACACATATGCACACATGCATACATACACGTACACATATACACATGCATACATACACACACATACATACACACATGCAAATTAAATATAGAAAAATAGGATTAGGGTTTTTATGCTGTTTACACATCCATACACATGCATACTGGAGATATTGAAGCTTGAGTAAAACACTCTCTTGTTGATCAAAAGCCTCTTTGCCTTTCTTCGGTGTGAGATAAGATATTCTTCGCAAGGCATCTAATTGAAATTGATGGTGTCCTAGACGATAAGTGATGACAAAATTGAACCTGGATAGAAAGTTACTCCATCGAGATTGCCTTCAATTGAGGATGCGGGTAGTCATAAAGTACTCAAAATTTTTATGATCTGTGTATACAATAACTTTATCATGGATTTCATAGTTAATTATGGAGGAGAGAATTTCCTTCAATGATATGCAATGGGATGTAGGTGTCCATCATCCCCATGTTGGGATAGGATCGCCCCCAAGGCGAAGTCTGATGCATCTATCTCTAAGAAAAAAGGCTTGGTAGAGTCAGGGTGAACTAGAATTAGAGCACTAGTGAATGATGATTTCAAGGTCTGAAAGGGTTTCTGTGCATCTTCATTCCATGAGAATTTTGTGTTTCCTGTAAGCTTGGTAAGGGGTGTCACTATTTTGGAGTAATCACTATTGTGGAGTAATCTCTGACAAATATCTTGTAAAAATTGGCAAACCCTAGAAAATATTATACATCTCGAACACTCAAAGGTGGTTGCCAATCAAGGATTGTCTATATCTTTTTAGCGTCCATAAAAATTCTTTTATCCGATACAATGTACCCTAAAAACTCCACTTCTATCTGATGGAAAGAGCACTTCAATTTCACATATAGTCCTTTTTCTCTTAGTTTCTCTAGGACTATCTTTACATGACATTCATGATCCTCTAGATTTTCGGAGAATATCAAGATATCGTCAAGGTATATTACAAAAAAATCATCCAAATACTCTCGAAATATATCATTCATCATATGTTGGAAGATACCTAGGGCATTTGTGAGACCAAATGGCATAACTACATACTCAAAATGGCCATACCTTGTTCAAAATGTTGTCTTCCATTCGTTTGCTTCTCTGATCCTAACAAGGTTCTAAGCTCCTCGAAGGTCAATCTTCATGAAGAACTTTGCTTTTCCAAGGCATTCCAAGAGCTCTAATATGAGTGGTATAGGGTATCTATTCTTTATAGTGACTTTATTCAATCCACGATAGTCTACATACATCTAGAGAGTCCCACCCTTCTTCTTTATAAATAAAATAGGAGCTCCTGCTAGAGACTTTGAGTGTTTGATAAACCCCTTTGCTAGATTCTCATCAATGTTCTTCTGTAGTTCTATAAGTTCCTCTGAGGATATTATGTAGATTGGTCCAAAGGGCAGTTTTGCTCCCTCTTGAAGTTCTATGGCACAATCATAAGGTCTATGCTCTGGGAGGATATCTGCGTTCTTCTTTTCAAAAAAATCTTCAAAGCCTGTGTACTGATTGGGTGGCTGCTGTTGAAGATAAATGTACAAGCTCATTTTCATATGAGCCATGCTTGGATAAATTTACCAACTATAAAGATAAAGCAAAAAGTGGAGGAAAAAAGGAAAAAATAATAAAAGAAAAAGTCTAGTCAAAATTCATGATGAGTAAGAGATACAATATCTTGCCTTGTAGTTAGTAGCATGTAGTGGAGAAAGTGATGAGTTAAGAAGGAGGCACAAACTTCTTCACATGCTCATTGGTTATAAAAGTGAAGTGGGAGCACATTCAAAACAAGGAGAGAAAGAGGCAAGAGCTCTCAGTAGTCGGGTCTAGCCATTTTGTCATTTTGGTTTTCCCTTAGACTCCTTCCAGCCGCACGTCAATTTGTACACAGCTCTGTTGCAGAGCTCATATCTCAGTGCATATGTAACTGTTTTGTGCTTTTAAACATTCATTTGAAAGCTTATCTCGTGTACTATTTGCATATCAAATATCTCTTTGAAAGCTTATGTAGTGTGTGAGATATCAGTGAAAGAGTGAAGTCCAGTTTTTTAGTATACCTGTGTAGATAGGTAGTCTATTTTGGCCGGTTCAGTTTCCCGACCAAAACATATCCAAATTGCATGATTTTTTGTCTTCTTGGAATGCCCTTGGCATCTACTTTCATTGTATCAAATATCTCATTCAAATCATTCATAGTTTGTGAGATATCTGTCAGAGAGTAAAGTCCAGTTTTATAGTGTACTTATGTGTGCAGGTGGTCTATCTTGATGAGTTGAGTTTCCTAATCAAAACTCATCCAAATTACTTGATTTTTAGCTTGTTGGAAAGCTATTTGTGTCTACTTTCTCTGTACCAAATATCTTTCTCAAAGGATGTATATTCAGAGAGCTACCAGTCTGAGAGTGAAGCTCAGTTCTTCAGCATACCTGTGTGGACAGGTAGTTCATCTTTGACAGTTGTGTTTCCTAATCAAAACTTGTCCAAATTAAGTAATTTATAGCTTGTTAGAAAGCTCTCTTTGTCTCTTTGATTGACTAAAGTATCAAGTCCATTTGAGTTTTGTGTTGAGAGGAGCAAGCTATCTAAGGTGCAGAAGTTTGTCCAAGTGCTGGACATACAAGGGTTCACTACACACTTCCGTTGCGAATAGGAGAACTCATTCTCCACAGTTGGTATCAGAGCAAACTTGGTGTTGAAGCTTCATCAACAGAGCTAGAGGTGAAGCAAAGCAAAAGAGGAGCTACAAAACAAGAAGGAGCTTCACAAACGCAAGAGCAAAGGACTATAACTATTCGAGGTAACTCTCAAAGTCTTTGATACTCTTCAATGGCTGACTTGGGTCAACAAGTAGAGAAGTTGGACAAGGATAACTATCCCGTGTGGAAGTTTAGAATGACCAACTACCTAATGGGCAAAGGCTTATGGGGTATTGTGAGCGGTGATGATGCTCAACCTCAAATCAATCAAGCTATGGCCACCGAACTCCTAAGGAGGCAAGCAAAAGAATGGGAAGAGAGGAATAGGAGAGTCATGTTCCTCATTTCGCAAGTCATTACTAATGCCATGGTAGGTCATATTCAACATCTAGAGAAAGCTAAGGATGCTTGGGAAGCTCTTGAAAGGATGTATTCAACAAATACCAAAGCTAGGAAACTTCAACTCAAGAATGAGTTGAACACAATCAAGAAAAGTTCGAGTCAATCCATAGCTGAATATAGTTTGAAGATTAAGGAGCTAAGCGATGCTTTAGCTTCTATTGGCACAACGGTTGAAGATGAAGATCTTGTGTGTTATACTCTCAATGGCTTGAGAGAAGATGAAATATGGAAGCCTTTTATAACTTCCATTAACTTGAAAGATGTATATCCAGGTTTTGAACAACTAATCCCTCATCTTGTCACAGAAGAACTGAGCTTCGGTGGTCCCAAAGGAAAGGACAGCCACAACCAAATGTTATATGCAGGTCGAGGTAAAGGAAGAAACTCAAGAGGAGGCTCAAGAGGAAAAGGAAGAGGTCACAACCACTCCAACTACAATCAAAACAATTTGGAAGACAACAAGGATGCATCAAATGCCAACACGCAAGGAAGAGGTCGAGGTAGAAGTAGAGGAAGAGGCCGAAGCTCCTACAATTCTCATAAAGGTATAACATGCTATCATTGTGGTAAAGTAGGACACTATGCTAGTGATTGTTGGCTGAAGAATGGAAGAACAAATGGAGGCAATCAAAGGAACCAAAGCAACTATGCAAGCACCTCAAGTGAAGGAAGCAAGGACACACTACTTGCAATGAGACATGAGTATAGAAGCTCTTGTGAAGATGACAAAAAATGGTACATTGATTCAGGTTGTAGTAACCATATGTCATGCCAAGGAAGTTTGTTCACTAATCTACATGTACTAAGTGGAAAAGGATGTGTTGAAACAGGTGATGATACTCAACACATGATTGAACACATTGGAGATATAAGGCTTGGAGATACAAGCAGAGCAAAGGTACTATCTAATGTTCTTCATGTTCCTACAATTTCAAAGAACTTGATTTCAGTAGGACAAATGGTAGAGAAGGGTTATCATGTCATATTCAATGAGAATGGGTGCTTCATAAAGAATCCAAAAGAAGGCTTCAAGGTCATTGCTCGAGGTAGAAGAGAAGGAAGGATGTTCACTTTGGATGTCCAACATCCACATGGAAAAGTCATGTACATTCAATGTGGGAATAGGAAGATTTCAGAGCTGGACTTATGGCACAAAAGAATAGGACACATAAACATTCCAAAGCTGAAGGACATGAGCAAACATGAAGTGGTAAGAGGTCTTCCAAAATTTTTAAGCATTGGACTACATGAGATATGTGAAGCTTGTCAACTAGGAAAGCAAACGAGGCAGCCATTCAAGAGGAGTAATTATGTGGCTCCAAATGTCTTGGACTTGATACATACGGATGTATGGGGACCAACCCAAGAGGCATCAATGGCTGGTAATAGATTTTTTGTCACCTTCATTGATGATCACTCAAGAAAGGTATGGCTGTTTTGGATGAAGCAAAAATCAGAGGTGTTTTCTATATTCAAAAGATTCAAAGTTGAAGTTGAAAAGGAAACAGGAAGGTCTATCAAAACCTTAAGGTTCGATGGTGGAGGAGAATACTTCTCCAAAGAATTTTCAGATTTTCTACAAGAGAATGGAATCAAAAGGCAGTTCACTTGTAGGTACACACCACAACAAAATGGAGTAGCTGAGAGGAAAAATAGGCAAATTGCTGAAATTGCAAGATGCATGCTCAACGAGATGAAGGTACCATTGTACTATTGGGCTGAAGCTACCACACTTTGGAAATGTTTGAGATGACAGATTCCAATCCCATGAAGATAGCTATGGATTTCAATGTGTCATTCTCGTTGGAAGCAAATTTAGAACCATTAGATGCTACATTATATAGTCAAGCAATCGTTTGCTTGATATCTCTATGTAATACATGTTCAGACAGTTAGTTTATAGTTTTCCAAGTATCCACGTTCATACATAGTCAGCTCAAGATTTAGTGGAAATCAATTACGAGGTATATTTTTAGAGAGTCACAGGAAGTTTACAGGTTATTAAACCTTGTACCATTATGACATGGAAGGGGGGGATTGTTGGAAACAATGTCACATTTGTCCGAAATCTTCATAACCTATAGAAATAACAATTACTCTTTAGTAATCCCTCTACAACAAATCACATTGGAGATGTTGTTTAGCTCAAGTACCTCCCAAACAACCTGCTTGGGTTAGGATCCCAATGGGAGGAGATTTCACGTAGTACGATACTTCTGGTGTAGAGTTGTGAATTGTTGCAGAAATGGCAAACACAGATGGAATGAGTCAGTTTATGAGGGATAATCTGGACAAGAACAACTTCCATGCTTGGAGATTCAGAATGACTAATTTCTTGATGGGAAAAGGCTACTGGAAGTACATCGAAGGAGAGAACAAAAATGCTTCGCAGTTACCTAAGAGGAATCGGACTGCAGAACAGTTAAAAGCATATGAGGAATGGAATCAAGGAGTCCGAAAGGTAATGTATTGGCTATCTGTTAGCATACAGGATCGCATGATTGGGCACATACAAGATGCCAAGACTGCGAAAGAGGCTTGGAATAGTTTGGTCACATTGTATGAGACCAATACAAAGGCACGAAATATGCAACTCAAGAAGAAGCTGCATACATTGGAGAAAAAGAGCATGTTGGTAAGTGAATACACTCTGAAAATCAAAAGCATATGTGAGTCACTTGCATCTATTGGTGTGAATGTAGATGATGATGATGATAAAGTGGAAATGTGCCTTTGTGGTTTAGGAGCTGCATATAAGCAGTTTAGAACTTCTTTACAGACCAGGGAAAATATTCCAAATTTTGCTGATGTGGTATCTATGCTGATTATTGAAGAAACAAATCTTGGAGAGGATTCAAACTCCCAAGGAAAATTTAGTTCTGATAAGGTATTCTACTCTGGCAGAGGAAGAGGAAGAGGTAGAGGTTTTGGAAGTGGAAGAGGAAACAATAACCAAGAACAAAGTCAACAACAGAATCATGCAGGAGGAAGAGGACAGTTTCGAGGCAGGGGAGCCAAAGAGGTCACAAAAATTTTCAAAGAAATGATTCAGGTAATGATAGTAAAGGATGCTAGAATTGTGGTAAACCTAGACACTTTGAACATGATTGTAGGTTGAGGAATCAAAATAAGAAAGGGCAACAAAACAACTATGCATCCACAAGTACATATGATTTTGAGAAGCTGTTCATGGTTTAACATCACATGATGAATACAATGTCTACCAGTGTTTCAAAATCAAATAATAATGTCTGGTATGTTGATTCAGGTGCTTCAAATCACATGACCAATCATGCGGAATGGTTTAGTACTTTGCAAAAATTGCCAGTTCCTGGATATGTTAAAACAAGTGATGACACATCACACCTTATCGACCATACAGGAAATATAGCACTATCAATGGAGGATGGGAAGGTAAAAGACCTTGCTGATGTGTTGCATGTTCCAAATATAACAAAGAATTTGGTTTCTATTGGACAAATGGTTGACCAAGGATTACAAGTCAGGTTCAATGCTAATGGGTTATATGTAAAAGAATATAAACAGGATGGAAAATTGATTGCCAAAGGAAACAAAGTGGGTAGGATGTTCACCTTAAATGTGAAAATTCCTGAAATGAATGCAGCCATGTTTGCAAAAGTTGTAGGATTCATTGCTAATATAGAGATCTGGCGCAAACGGATTGGACATGCAAACTTGCAAATGCTAAAATTGATGCAATCAAAGGAGATTGTCCATGGACTACCAAATTTCAAGGTTGCAGAGATGCAAAAAGTATGTGTAGCATGTCAATTTGGTAAAAAATCAAGATCATTGTTTTCGCATGACAAACATGTTAGTGAGAATGTGCTAGAAATAGTACATACAAATGTTTGGGGTCCTGCAAAGACCACATCTATGGGCGGTTGCAGGTTTTATGTTACTTTCATTGATGACCATACATGAAAATTGTGGGTATATTTCATGAAAGAGAAGAGTGAGGTATTCACTCACTTTCATAATTTTAAAGCTATGGTGGAAAAGTAGATAGGGAAGTATATTCAGACATTAAGATCTGGTGGAGGAGGTGAATACATGTAAGAAATTTTCTAAAAAGTCATGGAATTCGACGTCAGTTTTCATGCAGGTACACACCACAACAGAATGGCATTGCTGAACGCAAACATAGACATATTGCAGAAGTAGCAAGAGCCTTGATGGCTGAGAAGAATATGACTCATTGTTATTGGGCAGAAGCTGTGCATACAGCTGTATACATTATGAATAGAACTCCAACTGTTGTTGTACATCAAATCACACCTGAAGAAAAGTTCACAGGTAAAAAAAAATGTGTCTTCATCGGATACTCCCTTGAGCAAAAGGGATATAAATGTTATAACCCAATCACAGGACAGGTGAAGGTGAGCAAGCTTGAATACATTTTCACCTATTCCATTATATAAAGTACCTTCGACAAAGAATGTTCCAATAGATATACTATTACCCCTTCCATCGTGTATTGTTTTAATTGCTTCTTGCTTTGGTTGTGTACACTTCAACATGTAGAAATCCACAACTTCTCAACTTCCCTCTTCTACATTCACCGTATATTTATCATCACCCACAAGGAAATCACTCAAATAATCATCCCATCATCAAAACTAAATTTTCAATACTCATGTCAACCTGTGCATCATTGACCACAATTTGGACAAGAGTGTGAAATTTGGAGCTCTCAACATGTTCTTTATTTGTGCATTTTTCCAAGGCCACTGAATTCAATGGAAACAAAAACAAGATAGTTGTTGAACACCAATGCTATAACCACACACTTTGGAAAACCTCTAAACATAATGAATAGAGGGGACTTGTGGTATTCCTTCACAATCCATGTGACTTCTTGGTTTACATTATTGATAGCCCCTCCCAAAAAATGTGTCTCACATATGAACTTGTGACATATATGCAGTGGATGCACTTGTTGAAAAGTGTCATCTTAAATAGGCAACTACATCTGTAGCACACTTTAAGGTTGCCTCATCAGGTTTAAGTTATTGATATGTCAATGTCCTTTTTATGACTTCACCTGCATCATCATGTTCTTCCTTGGCATGCCTAGATTCAAAAAAATTTGAGACTATGGTTAAAGCAACACTAGTAGGAACATTGAGAGAAACATTGCTAAAAAAAATTTACCTAGGACCCTCTACAAGGTCATGTTTCCAAACATTAATGTTGCAAGAATAGGAGTAGGAGAAAGGGGATGATGTGGCTAAATCACCAGTGCTATCATGAATAGATGCATGAAAAAAAAACCAACACTATCTTGTGGACCACATCTCGTAACAATCGAATAGTATGGAGAGTTACCATGGACATAGTCTCTCCTATGCAAGTGTGAAAAGAATCACTAAAAGGATGTGCATACCACTTAATTACATTCGCATTAATACAAGATTGCGATTTAGATATTCCAACTAACTTTAATGTTGTTGCATTTATTGAAACTTTAATGCAATTACACAATGGTTAGAAAACTAATATGAAACAGCTTTATACTAGCTAATTAACATTTTCCTGGATAGAGCTTTTTGTTCACATTGCTAGGCTTTCATCCTCTGGTGCTAGAGAAGACCTAGGTCACCTATTCATTCCCTATCCAAAGAGCAACTTGACTTGGCAGGGCCTCATCCCTCATTGAGTTAATTGGAAGCCAGCTCCTTTGGGTGAAGTGATATGGATTGTTCATCTTCTCTGTGGAATTCTCTTAGGAGTGATGCACTTTAGAAAATTTGGAAGAAAAAATGTGTGGTCAAGTTCCAAAAGCCCCCCATAAAGCGGTCAATTGACAAATCCCTACTCTGTATACATAGAAGGATATGTGATTATAGGAACCCCCTGTCTTTTCGGAATCAAACATGTTCATACTACAAAACAAAAAGGTTGAAAACAATTGGATTCCCCATCAAGCAGACAAAAAGATTATAAAGCTTCTAAGTAGTTCTCTCTAACTTTCTTGTATTGTTTTCCCTGTTTATAATTTAAAGTGTGCTTTACAAAAAAAAACATTCAACAATGTAAATTGTCTCTCCATGAGTTCATTGGTTGGTGTCTGATACCATTGAGGATAATCCCAATGCATGCAGTGTGTGAAAGGTTGTTTGCCCTTAGGATCAATGTTTCACTCCCCTTGTTTTCTAGCTAGAGTGTTTAAAATCAATGGAAGTAAATTTCATATGCAAGAAAGAGAGAAAAAATAGCACTAGAGCTCTTGCCTGATACAAATTAGGCCTTCCAAAGAGAATTTGAAGCATCGAGGCTCTTATTTGCAATCCTCGCTAGGACCAAAAAAAATTCACAATGTCCGGTTGGCCTGAGAGGGGTCTTAGCACCAAATACCAACAAAAAGGATGCCAAAAGTGTATGATAATAGCTCAAAATATGAAAACTGAGCAAAACTGAAGCACTTTTGGTCCTCATCATTCCTCATCAGTCAAGAAAGAGTGGTCCAACAACTACAAATAAAGGCTACGAGGTCACAACAAGTGACATAAGTTGATTTCGATGCCGAATGATAAACAAATTAGGCTCGAGAGTGCATGCCTAGTCTCTGCTAAAACACTACAGAGGGATTTTGGTTGGGCAAAACCTATCCAAATCAAGCACCATTTAATGATAACCAAAGCTTTGGAGATTATCTTTGTAACACGATAAAAATCACTTCAATCAGATGCTAGAACATGAAGCAATGGGTCAGAGAAGATGGGTATGTCAAGGTAGTAAAGTGAAGAAGCAATTCTTGATGATGAAGCCACTTTGGAAGCTTGAAAATGGCTACTCCAAAGATATTTCACCTATTGCCAATGCCCTCATCCCATATCCACAACCCAGAGTACATGTATATGCCCTTGCTTCTCTCTAATCTTAGTCAATGATAAAGGCTTTTCTTCCTCCAAAAACCAAAAAAAAAACTTAAAATTTTTGAGAAGTTGCACCTCGTTGAGATACTGAAAAGAGTATTATCCCACATAGCAGTCTCAACCTCAAGGATATAAGTAAAGCGCCGCTTCGTAAAGCTTTTTTGTCTCTCACTTTGAGCGTGTGGTCTCAGCCTCCATCTACGAGTACATGGGAACTTTGTGGCTATCGTCGTGGGTGCTACGTGTGAACTGTGGTCATCATGCATAGCTTTCCTCAGCTCTAATACCAATTAGTAAAAAACCTCCGATGATTCACCCTCATCTTGCCAGTCGATAAGCATGACTATTGAAGAAGATGATGTAGCCGATTACAAAGAGATTTTCTCAAAAGATAAGCCGCCCACACAGAGATTTTCTCAAAAGATAAGCCTCCCAGCACCATACTCAAATAAGCCACCACCTGTCCACATCCAGTAGGACACTTGGTTGAGCTTTGACCTCTTGAGCTAGAGGTCCAAGGTTCATGCACTTGGTTGAGCTTTGAACTCTTGAGCTAGAGGTCCAAGGTTCATGCCCTGAGTTGGACATGTAATGGCTTAAGCCAATCAAACCAGTTGTAATCAGTCTTCTTGTCTAACCTTTACTTTATGGAATACGAGGGGTCCCGCGGGTACTATGCCCATTCACTTGTATAATTGCAATTCCAAAGTTAAAGCTCGAGGGAGTAGGCTTCGGTTGAACCTCGATTAAAAAAAAAAGGCCACCACTTAGCTTCACACATGAGTGCCATGTGGCACTCTAAGTGTGAGCCCATCTAAATAGAGCTTAGAGGTGATTCACACCTTTCTCCCCAAGGGTACTCCATGTAACATACAAATTCTACATACAAAAAGTGTGCCAACATCTTTTAGCTCATATATTTCTTTCTCATTGTAAACTATATGATATGACATTGAAAAACATGTTTTAAAGGCATGTTTTCTTATTCTACTTCACATATTTATATCCCATTGCAAATTATCTGATATGACAATGAATAATAATAAGTCTTTAAGCGCATCTGTTCTTACTCTAGCTCACATATGTATATCGCATTGTAAGATGTAAGATATGACATTGAATAATAGGTCTTCAAGTGCATGTATTCTTATTCTTGCTCACATATTTATATCTGTTAGTCGGCCGCCGGATTGGAAGTTGTAAAATCAAGAATCTTTTTATATCCCTGCGCACGTACGAAAAGTTGTTACACATATACCTTGTAATCTTATATAAAGCAATGAAAAAAGACACTTCAGTCGTTCGGAAAGATCACCAGACTGTCTGTCTGGGTGATTAGAGCTGAGCATTACTATGGTGTTTGTTGCCTAATTTCTGAGTATTCTGTGTGTATCTGTGTCTCGTCTTGTCTGTTGTCTATTGGTATCTATTGCGGTTGTGAGTATCATCTACATCCAGTAGATCATTCGGTCTGTTGTCTGAAGTGAATCATCTGCGAATCCTTATTGCGATTGTTGTGTTAAGTTCGCGTATTGCGTTAGTACTCGTTCTTGGAATGTTCTGCCAGTTGTTTGGTGAAGTCTGTGTAACTGTGGTAGTGTTTCTAACGCTGTGCGGGATCGTGTTGTATTCAGCATTGAGATCTGTCATTATACGGTAAGGGTTAAGCTACAATAAGGATTTCTTGGGTTGCGTACTAGACCTTTAGTACGGTGTATCTGAAACAATTGAATTCTCTGTGTCTTCCGATGTTGATCTGATTGTGGTACCTATTCGGTAAAGGTTGAACTATTACTCTTGTCTCTGGTATTTTCAGTAAGTTTAGGTGCAGAGCAATATAGCATCTTAGTGTATTCGGTAAGCGTTGGCCGAGCTAAACCGTGAACTGTAAATGTCTAAGTACAACAGAATCTTGATAGAGCTCTCAACATCAGTATTGCTGTATCTGAAGTGGTTATTTTGGGAACCAAGTATAGGGTCTCTGTTTTTATAGACCCCTTCCACTCCCAAGAACCTAAATAACGTTTAAACATGTTCTGAGAGTTAGAACACAGCGTTTAACACTGGCGCCGTCTGTGGGAAGGTGGCAACAGATAAGATTGTTGCAAATCAGTTATGGAAACGTGACTGTAAATTGTAAATCGACAGTAATAGTACGCGATTAGTACCAAAAGATGATACATGCCGATTACTCAATCTGGTGAAACGTATCCAAAGAACCGCCAGCGTGGGGTACCTAATTTGCTAAGGACGCCTCCAGGAGGTAAAAGCGCAGATAGGTCTAACCCAATTGTCAAGAAAGTAAAGAACGTTAGTAAGGATTTCGGTCATATTCCGGTGGAACGAACTAAATCTCTGGAAGATTCCGGTGCGATTTCGGCACAGTCTGTCGAAGATATAGTAACTCAGAATCACCAGGACGCAGCATGAAGTTAGTTTAACACCATTAGGTAAATATTCAAATTTGTCTACGAAAAG
Source organism: Ceratopteris richardii (assembly GCA_020310875.1). Taxonomy (NCBI): domain Eukaryota; kingdom Viridiplantae; phylum Streptophyta; class Polypodiopsida; order Polypodiales; family Pteridaceae; genus Ceratopteris; species Ceratopteris richardii. The sequence goes on along the minus strand of CM035442.1, from coordinate 101,993,501 downwards.
AAACGTCTTGGCCAAAGAAACCAGTGAAGGAGAAGGAGCACTTTGTTTTGGTGAAAAATCAACACCTTCCGGTGTTATTTCGGTACAAGTTGTTGAGAATTCACAGTGTTCCGGTGCCGGTTCACCATTTCTTGGTGAATCTTCAATCCAGTCATCGCTATTTGGAGTAAGCTTTCCTACATTTGATATCAAGAAGGAAGGTAGCGTGTTCGAAGCTGAGATCCGAAATATACTAAACAATATTATCGAGCTGGAGAGTGCATAGGCTGAAGATACAGATTCCGACGGTTCAGATATTCAGCCTTGGGATACAGCAGATTGTCCCAATACCACCGTCAGCATGATGAGTGGGCAACCACAACAACAACAACAACAACAACAACAGCAGTAGAAGCAGCAGTAGCAACAACAATTATTTCCACCCCGGCCGACTCCCACAGGAGTAACGTACACTAAATTCGGTGGATTTCCAGGAGATGACCCAGATGCTCATGTACGCACATTTGAGATAAGTTACGCAGTGCTCAACCATCCACCCGATCCGGCGTATAAGGCTATTGTTTTCCAGTCTACATTGGTTAATGAAGCAGCCAGATGGCTTACAGAATATGGTATTAACCATTTCGGCACCTATGAAGCAGTAAGGGATGCATTTTTGAAAAGATTCAGGCTAAAGAAGAATCCAGCCGAAATTTTTGACTACCTACAAAATAATAGACAGAAGATAAATCAAACAGAGCAGCAGTATGCCACTCTATTCAGAACTCATTTGAGGCAATTACCACCAGCACATGCTAACCTGTCGGATGACGTTATCACGCAATGATTTATCAATGGATTGACTCCGCAACTTAAACAGATAATGATCATACGCTGTGTAGGAGCTATGACACTAGATGTAGTTATCGCAATGGCTTTACAGCTTGAGAACAAGGTTGGAGGATTCATAGAAGACTTGGAATGGTTAAAGGCAAATAAAAATGTTGCAGAAGATTCGACCAGACAGATGTTCTGCACCACATGCAAGAATTCAGGGCACACTAGTGCCACTTGTGCACTTAATTAGTTGTTTTGCGCTATCTGCAACACGACCGGACATACCACCGAAAACTGTGCATACAACGCCAAAGTGCAGGGAACCGCAACAGTGAATGCAATTATACAGGAACCAGGACAGCCAGCCAATCACTATGTACCTCCGCAAATGAGAAACAACCAGCAACAAGGTTATCGAAATACAGAGGACAGAGAAATAATAACTACAATGCAAACCGCTGGCAGGTCGGACCAGCATAGGAAAATCCCAATTTGCCACCACCGCGCTGTCATTTTTGTGGTGAATTTGGTCACATTAGAAGATTTTGTAAGGATGCAGCTGAGTATGATCAGAGGAAGAAAGAACGTCACAACCCAATGACTAATATGGTACAAATCACACCAGTAGAAACGCAAGCTGCAGTAATTCAGACCCGATCCGGTAAGCAACTGTAACCAGCAGCAGAAGTATTTGAACCAGGCATACGTGAACAACAAAGGATGTATGATAAGGCCAGTCAATGGACCACCGCCGAACCTCTAGTGTTTCCAGATCCTATTCCGGTGACCCAGGCTCCGCTAACCAAGGAAGGAACACAAAAACAAGGTTCTAATTCAGTAGCAGGCACATCATCTTCAGCAGATACATCATCTTCAGAATCTATGGAAAACACAATTCAATCACATAAGGCGTGGGAAATTTTATCTAAAGCGTCCATTACTCTTCCTCTTGGCCAATTACTTGCACTAGTACCAGGAGTTCGACAACAATTCCAACAACAGTTCAGTCCTGTACCTTCTTGCACTCCAGCCACAGCGACAGTGCAACCGGAACCTGATTCTACGGTCGATCATTCGGTTCCTTTAATTACGGTATGGTATAAAAATCATAAAATTACACAGGTACTAATTGATGGAGGATCTGGTGTCAACATTGCTACTGCTGCAATCATAAGAAGTTAGGATGGACCGAAATCGAACCAGTTCAGTTCTTTGTCAGAATGGCTGACCAGTCAAGAGTCCATCCAGTAGGACTTGTCCGAAATGTACCAATAACTTTGCAGGGTACCACATTTAAGATCACTTTTGTCATCCTAGAATTACCGGAATCCACCCTTGATTATAGTCTTCTTTTTGGCCGTCCTTGGCTGAAGCAAGCTAAGGTTATACAAGATTGGTCTGCACAGGAACTCACTTTCAAAGACAACAATCGTAAATATGTTGTAAAATTAGATGCTATACAGCCTTGTGAATTGCATGGTAGACCGTATTTTGCAGAACCAGTTCATATGTTAGATGGTCTGTCAGATGATGAAGAAGAAGAGTTTTTAAAGAATAATATTGACTTGATCTCCCTAGGAACTGTTGATCTACAATCTGTTGTAGATAATTGGAATCCCGCAGTTTGTACGGTGATGCCTGTAATAGAAGAAGATAAGAAGGAAGATACTGCTGCTATAGATGATGCTCAACTGCAACAACTTTTTAAGCCGGCTGACGATACATAGAAGCCCCGACAATTTTATGTTCCAGAGGATCAGTTGATCACTTATAATTTAGGAGATGAAGACCATCCGCGTCCTATCAAGATAAAAGAAAACTTACCGGAAACATTTCAAGCAGACCTAATCCAGCTACTTCGAGAATTCTCCGACATCTTTGCATGGGATTACAAAGATATGAAGGGTTTGGACCTGCGCATTTATCAACACAGGGTCATGCTGAAGCGGGAAGCAAAACCAATCAAACAACCAAGCTACCGGATGAATCCGAACTATGCATCACAAGTAAAGGCAGAACTTGATAGGCTACTCAAAGTCGGATTCATTGTACTAGTAGAGCATGCTGAATGGATCTCACCAATTGTTATTGTGCCTAAAAAGAATAAGCAGCTACGAATATGTGTAGATTACCGAAAACTGAACGCAGCTACGGTGCCTGATCCATTTCCACTACCTTTTCTTGATACCATGCTTGATAGAGTAGCAGGACATGAAATGTATTCATTCCTAGATGGATACAGTGGGTATAATCAAGTTAGAATGGCTGAACAGGATATACCGAAGACCGCCTTCATTACCAACTGGGGTGTTTTCGCATGTACTGTTATGTGGTTTGGGTTAAGAAATGCCCCTAGTACTTTTCAGCGATGCATGAAGGAGATATTCTCACCTTATCTTACCTCGTCTATGCAAGTGTATCTTGATGATTTTTCGTTATTTGGTAAGATGGTAGCACACTTGTCCCATTTACGGTGTTGCTTTGAGAAGTGCAGAGAATACAGACTCTGTTTAAACCCAAACAAATATGTGTTTTGCGGTTTCATGTGGTAAATTACTTGGCCATATCGTATCAACACAGGGCATACAAGTCGACCTGGATAAGGTTGCAACTGTATTATGAGCACCTGTTCCTACTACACCAAAAGAAGTCATGAGATTTATGGGTCAAGTCCGCTGGCATGGTCGTCATTTACGGTGGCTCGCTCATTTAGCCATTCCACTCAATCGTTTAATCACGAAGACTCCTAAACAGTTTGACTGGACCCCGGACTATCAAATTGCTTTTGATCGTCTAAAGGGATTACTAACACAGGTTCCAATCTTACAACCTCCTGACTGGGATCGCCCATTTCATGTATTTGTTGATGCTTCAGATATAGCAATAGGGAGCGTTCTAATGCAACAAACCGATAAATGGTTCAAGCCAGTTTACTATGCAAGTCGAAGGCTTGCCCCTACGGAAAAGAATTACTCTGTAACTGAAAGGGAATGCCTAGGTTTAGTGTACTCTGTCAAGAAATTTAGGCATTATTTACTTGGCCGAAAATTTACTTTTCATATAGATCATGATGCACTTGTTTATCTGGTTCGGCAACAGCATCTAGGAGGTCGATTAGCGCGATGGGTTCTACTTTTACAAGAGTTTGATTACGAAGTTATTCATCGGCCAGGCAGTTCACATGCCTTGGCAGACTTCCTTTCTCGCTTAGATTCCGGTGAAGCTCTGGTCGGTGTGGATGACACAACGCCAGCAATTTATGTTTCTGAACCAACTAATAATGAAGATGCAGATCCTCTTGTGACAACTAATTACTATGATCAGTTATTAACTTTTTTAACTGATGGATGTCTTCCTTCTGCAACACCCCTTGCCATGCATAGAAAAATTGCAGTATACAGTCACAAATTTCGGTTGTTTGCTGGACAATTATACTATATGGATCACACTGGAATTTTACTTCGTTGTATCCCTCTACACGAAGTTAATTCAGTTATTACTTTGGCTCACTCAATTCCTTCTGGTGGCCATTTTGCTGCAGATTTAACGCACCGGAAAATTCTGCAGAGTGGTCTTTGGTGGCCTACTATGAACAGGGATGTATTGCAGTTTGTCAAAAATTGTGATAATTGTTAGAGGACTGGACAACCTTTACAACGCCATTTTTTCCCTCTACAACCTGTCCTGCCATTAGATCCTTTTCAGAAATGGGGTCTAAATTTTATTGGACCTATTACTCCACTAGCAATACTCAGTAATAATTGTTATATTTTGACATGTACTGATTATGCTACCAGATGGGCAGAAGCCTGGGCTTTATGGTCTGCTATAGCTGTTGCGGTAGCAAAGTTTCTACTGAACGATGTCTTTCCACGTTTTGGTTTACCGCTGGAACTTGTTACAGATCAAAGCACTCATTTTGTCAACAATTTAATGAAAGTACTCACACATTCGTTCCAGGTCACGCATAAATTTAGTTCTCCTTATTATCCTCGTGCTAATGGTCTAGCTGAAAGTACAAACAAGACTTTGATAAATATACTTCGAAAACTGATTCTGGAAGCACCGGAAAGATGGGATCAACTGTTACCTGCCGTATTATGGGCATACCGGACTACATATAAAGTAGCAACAGGATTAACCCCTTTCAAACTAGCTTATGGATTGGAAGCCATAGCACCCATGGAAATTATTGTGCCAAGCTTACGTGTGGCTCTCACTCAGAAATTATTATCAGAGGATTCTTTATCATTTTGGCTAGATACACTCAGAGAACTGGATGAGCACCGATGGCAAAGTTTTCTAACTATGCAGGAAGTACAGCTAAGACAAGCTCGAACACATGATCGATATCTAAAGACTCCAGTTTTTACGGTGGGCCAACTAGTACTCTTCTACAACGCAAAGTCGAATCGTTCTGCTGGCAAATTCAAGTTACGATGGTTTGGTCCCTACCGGATTTCTGAAAAGATAGGCCCATGCACTTTTCGGTTGACTACTTTGACCGGAAATCCTCTTCCAAAGGTGATAAATGGATCAAAGCTGCGGCCGTATCAACAAGCATCCGATCCACACTGAATGCCCCGCAGATTGGCCGCACATTTTTGCATTTCCTTTTCTTTCCTTTTATTTTCTTTTAATTTTACGTGCTTAATAAAATAATATAAGTCTGTAAATATCCGCTTTTGATACCTAATTATGTCAACGGCTGCCCTGCCCTTTCCAGCTACTAATACATGCACACCGAAATTAAGAAGTTATCATCTCAACGTCGCACGATGATTAGTGATTTTTAATTGCTCTTTTTTGCAGCGCATCTACTTAACCTTCTCCGTTTCGCCGAAAACCGCTATTGTGCTTGCGTGATTTGTGTGACTGTGTATACCCTGTGCATTTGCGTTTTGTGCTTGCTGTCATCGTTGCGCCATGGAAGCTCTGGCAAACTATGCTGCTTTCCGTGACGGACTCCCTACCAAGGTAGGAGAGTTTCTGCGCATACGTGGGTTGGCCAATTTCGCTGAACTTCCATGGCATTCAGTGGAATCCCACCCGTTTTTTGCTCAGATCATCGCCGCTATTGCCAAAACAACTGCCAACGAGCAAAGTTGGGCTATCACTTCCCTACCCTCCCGAACCGTAATCACCTTCCAAACTTTTGTTGAGTCGTTTCGACTCCCTTCGCAAGTCGAGAGAATGGCCCGAATCTGCCATTAGCCACCATGAATCAGTTATTCCCTAGGTATTCGTCAAACGAATACGTGATCCTACGTCGACCGAAACCTGAAAGATCTGCCCTTCAGTTCTTAGTAGCTATCCTGAACCTATAGAAACGTACTTATGGAATATCTCGTCCCTTCTACTCCGCCATAGACTTAGCCGCCCGAGAACCTATAAATTTTGCATCCTACTTCTTCCACCGCATTCACAAAGAATGCATTACTATCATCAAACAGGTAAACAAGGGAGGAATGCCCAGGTCCCGACTGCCGCACATATTATCCTTCCTTTTTCCAACAATACTGGCAGCACAACCACCACCCCGAGGTCCTGCTCTGCACCATGAGGAATCTGCACAACTTCTAGAGGACGATGAAGAAGAAGATGAAGAGGAGCTAAATCAACTCTTCCGCAGGAAGAGAATCAGGATCAGTTTATTTGAAAGTGAAGCACAAGGTTCAGCCGAAGGAGATAAAGAAGGTGACAAAGAAGCAGAAAAGCAGGATGAAGAAACCTTCCATGACACCGCAACATCTATGCAGCACGAATCATCAGCACACTCCTCGTCAGAAGGGCAACAAGAACAAGAAGCCTCCCAATGGCAATCCGAGCAGGAAAGACAAGAGGAGGGACAACATATCATCAAACAAGTTTTCGAAGAGCTGCTTAAAGCATTCGACGCCACATCTGCCGAAAACGATGACACTACACAACAAACCGAAAAGGTAACCAACAATACTGCTGTTCTTCCTATTCATCCACCCGCACCCACAGCCGAACCCATTATCCCTATCCAACCCATTCACACTGATGAACCCACAACCTCTTCTTCCTCATCTCCAAACTACTCCCCACCGAACTCACAGCAACTCCTCACCGCATCCTCTTCCCAACCTCGTCACCCTCCTCTACTCCCATCCATCCCCGTATTCTCTGAGTTAGCTTCAATGGGGCGGCTGCTCATTAATTTATCACAGCAATTTCCAATCCAGATGAGAGAAGTCACTGATAACATCCGAAATGAGTTACAACACAAGGTGGATGTCCTAGAAGCAGATATTATGCCTCTACAGGAAGAGATAGATGCGGTCAAAGCAGAAAACCATCAACTGCACTCCCAAATTACCCATCTCCAAGCCCAGCTTGCAGAAAAGCAGACAATTGCCAATCAGAGAGATACCGCACTGGCAGATCTCAACCAAAAGGACAAGTCATTAAGCGAAGCACAGGCCGAAATCAGTCAGTTAAAGCTAGATCTACAGGATAAAGAAGATGCTAGAGTAGCCTTAGGCAATTTATTAGAAGAGACCAGAGTGCAGCTCGATGAAGTGGTTCAAAGAGGCCAAGAACAGTACGATCTGGCGATGAAAACAACTGAAGAACTCCAGAGATGTAAGATAGAATTCGACGAGGTAAACGACATTCTACGGCGAAAACTGATATTAGAAGCACAATTACAGAAACTAATAACAGATCTCCGAAGAGAAAGGGACGCATACTCCATAACCATCCAGTTCCAGAATCAAGAGATCGAGAGACGGGAAAATCAACTGGACAATAAAAAAGAAAGAGTAATCAGTATGGAGAAGCAGGTTGCAGAAATGAAGATATCCAGAGATGCGGCTTTGTCCAACGACTTCTACTTACAAGAGGCTTTTCTGCAGACGCAAGCAGAGATTTTGCTCACCGAAGCCATTGCATTAAGTTTTGTAAGAGTAGATGCACATTTAGTAGAACCGGATACCCTCAAACAAATGTTAGAAACTCTAAAGAAAAAGATCGCCCGCACCTTTAGATTAGCCAGAAATATGTACTTAGAAGGCATTATAGAAGAACAATAATTCTGTAAAAACCTGCGGGTTCGAGTCCACCGTGCGTGCCAGAGTGTTAGTCGGCCGCCAGATTGGCAGTTGTAAAATCAAGAATCTTTTTATATTCCTGCGCACGTACGAAAAGTTGTTACACATATACCTTGTAATCTTATATAAAGCAATGAAAAAAGACACTTCAGTCGTTCGGAAAGATCACCAGACTGTCTGTCTAGGTGATTAGAGCTGAGCGTTACTATGGTGTTTGTTGCCTAATTTCTGAGTATTCTGTGTGTATCTGTGTCTCGTCTTGTCCGTTGTCTATTGGTATCTATTGCAGTTGTGAGTATCATCTACATCCAGTAGATCATTCGGTCTGTTGTCTGAAGTGAATCGTCTGCGAATCCTTATTGCGATTGTTGTGTTAAGTTCACATATTGCATTAGTACTCGTTCTTGGAATGTTCTGCCAGTTGTTTGGTGAAGTCTGTGTAACTGTGGTAGTGTTTCTAACGCTGTGCGGGATCGTGTTGTCTTCAGCATTGAGATCTGTCATCATACGATAAGGGTTAAGCTACAGTAAGGATTTCTTGGGTTGCGTACTGGACCTTCAGTACGGTGTATCTGAAACAATTGAATTCTCTGTGTCTTCGGATGTTGATCGGATTGTGGTACCTATTCGGTAAAGGTTGAACTATTACTCTTGTCTCTGGTATTTTCAGTAAGTTTAGGTGCAGAGCAATATAGCATCTTAGTGTATTCGGTACACGTTGGCCGAGCTAAACCGTGAACTGTAAATGTCTAAGTACAACATAATCTTGATAGAGCTCTAAGCATCAGTATATTGCTGTATCTGAAGTGGTTATTTTGGGAACCAAGTATAGGGTCTCTATTTTTACAGACCCCTTCCACTCCCAAGAACCCAAATAACGTTTAAACGCGTTCTGACAGTTAGAACACAACGTTTAACATATCCCATTGTAAACCATATGATATGAAATTGGACAATAAGACGTTAAAGGCATGTATTCCTGATGTTATTGTCTCTAATTGTGATTCTCTATAATTCCATATTTCTTCAATCTAGTGCCTTCCTTATCTATCATTATCATTATCTATAATTATCCATCCCCATCTCCCTTGATGCAAATCAAACAACATAGTTTCCATCCATTTTCGCTCCTACAATCAACAAAACATATAGATTTGTACATTATACGTCCAAACTAATACACACACAAAACACAATCTAGAATCTGATACACAACAAATATTACTCTTTATTGAACTAAAGATACACAACATATATTACTCTTTATTGAACTAAAAAAAAGATATAGAATCACCTCTATTGAACGAGTAGATAGTTGTTTGCACAATTATTGTGACCTATAAACATAACACACACAGAGAGGAACATTGAGAGAAACATTGCTCACAAAAGCTTACCTAGAACCCTCTACAAGGTCATGTTTCCAAACATTAATGTTGCAAGAATAGGAGTAGGACAAAGGGGATGATGCGATTGAATCACCGGTGAAGCCGGATGTGGATTATTGAGGAAGCGATGTCGTTATCATGAACACATGCATGAAAAAAAATCCAACAGTATCTTGGGACCACATCTCATAACCTTCGAATGGTATGGACAGTTACCTTGGACATATTCTCTCCCGTGCAAGTGTGAAAAGAATCACTAAAAGGACATTCATACCACTTAATTACATTCTCATTAATACAATATCATGATTCAGATATTTCAACTAACTTTGATGTTGTTGCATTTATTGCAACTTTAATGCATTTACATGATGGTCAGACAACTAATGTGAAACAACTTTATACTAGCTAGACAACTAATATAAAACAACTTTATACTAGCTAATTAACAATTTCCAGGATAGATCTTCTTGTTCACTTTGCTAGGCTTTCACCCTCTAGTGCTAGAGAAGACCTAGGTCCCCTATTCGTTTCCTATCCAAAGAGAAAGTTGACTTGGCAGTGCCTCGTCAAATGTCTTTTGTTTCATCATTGAGTTGAGTGGAAGCAAGCTCTTTTGGGTGAACCCATATGGATTGATCATCTTCTATGTGGAATCCAAAGATCAACTTGACTTGGCAGTGCCTCATCAAATGCCCTTTGTTTCCTCATTGAGTTAGTTGGAGGCAAGATCAGCGATATGGATTGTTCAACTTCTCTGTGGAAATCCTCCTAGGAGTGATGCACTTATTCATGTCCTATCCAAAGAGCAACTTGACTTGGTAGTGCCTCATCAAATGCCTTTTGTTTCCTCATTGAGTTAATTGGAAGCAAGCTCTTTTGGGTGAAGCGATATGGCCTGTCCATCTTCTCTGTGGAATCCAAAGATCAACTTGACTTGGCAGTGCCTCATCAAATGCCTTTTGTTTCCACCTTGAGTTAATTGGAAGCAAGATCTTTTGGGTGAAGCGATACAGATTGTTCATCTTCTCCGTGGAATCCTCTTAGGAGTGATGCACTTTGGAAAATTTGAAAGAAAAAATTTGTGGTCAAGTTTCACAAGCCCCCCCATAAAGCGGTCAATTGAGAAATCCCTATTGTCTACATAGAAGGATCTGTGATTGTAGGAACCCCCCTTCCCCCTTTTTTTGGCATCACACGTGTTCATTCTAGAAAATAAAAAGTTTGAAAACAATTGGATCCCACGAAGGGGGTGAAAAGATTTTAAAATTTCTATGTATTTCTCTCTTTATAATTTAAAGCGTGCTTTAATAAAAAACATTCAACCATGTGAATTGTCTCTCCATGAGTTCATTGGTTGGTGTTAGATCCCATTGCGTGCATTCTAGGAGTTCATCGAGTTCATTCTTCCACTGTGTGAAAGCACAACCATCACCACTTGATATAAGGCCATTCGAATTATGCTCCATTGAGAAAAGTAGGAGAAACATGGTTTAATACCTGCCATAATAAAAATATCCCTGCTCATATGCACAAAAAAATATAAAAAAAAAACTCTTGTGCTTATAAAAAATATCCCTACTCATATGCACAAAAGGCACTTGTTGATCAAAATGAACAATGAAGTTCGTAATCTGTTCTGGCCTCCACGCCACAAAACATTGTTCTTGTAAAATAAAACTAATACAAAAGGGGGTGAACATCGTCCTCGTATATCATATGTTCCTTCTTTTGAATAGAACGAGAGATTAATTGAGAGTTCGTATGGTCAAGCTTACTACTATGAAGATCCATGTACTTATTTTAGTAGCTCTTATGAAAGTATGTACTATGTCCAAAGGCAATATTTAGAGAGAGGGAATAAAAAAAAGTATTTGAACATGATGTACGCTAATGTTTCAAACCCTCAATGCAATATCCAATCTTACTGTCGAAACCTACATAACCAAGTGGTTTGATGCCTTGAGTCCCTAGGAGGAAGTCCTGAGTTCAAGTCTTGGTTGGACATGTATCTATGAGTTCCTCACAGATGGGTGCCTCTACCTTACGAGGTTGGGTGTGTGAGTGTCTTGTCAATTCATTGTACTCTCAAAAAAAAATAAAATCCAATCTTACTAATAAAATGGTGATCTCTTACACTTTGCATAAGTCTCAAGCAAATCCTTCTATTTAGATATATGTTTGTCATTTTTTAAATTGTGGTATGAAATATTTGTCCACAGATTTTCGTAAGGGTTCAGAAATCTATAAATGAACGTTCGTATCAAAATAATTGAGGTCTGGATAAGATATCTACATTCCTTTATACCTATCCATTTCCAAAAGAGTTTCGTTGTGTTAAAACAACTTAGTAGAGCAATTGGATCTTATGATAAATTGGAAGCAAGCTCTCCTGGGTAAGGCCATAGGATGCTCTAGAAGTCTCTAGAATGTGATTAGAATCGAAGATGTATAAAAAATATGGAAGAAAAGATGCCCCCAAAGAGTGAAACATAGAAAAACCCTTAATTTTAATAGGCAAGCAAATGAGAAATAGTAAAAGTATCCCTCTCTCCAAATATCATAGGGTTTTTTTATCTAGAGAACAACATGTTAAAATGCAAGTGGATCCCACATGAAGGGGATGATAAAGTCATCCATCTCCTTTATACCTCCCTTCATCTCTCTCTCTCTCTCCCTTGTTTTTAATAAGATGACATTCAGCTGAGGCCTCCCATCTACCTTGTACTTTTAGACATTTTCAATACTCCACCCTCAACTGATCACAAATTATCAATGGTGCTCTAAGTTGTAAGGTTCCCATTATGAAGAGAAGCCACTGTGAGAGCCCAAACATTTGTGGAACCTTAACTTCCAAGTTAGATGAGGTCTATGTGTGATTGTTGATGGCAATAGATGATCTTTGTAAGCCTAGACATTGGGTTAGGTAGGGCATAAGCTTCCATGCCATTGGGTTTCCATTCAACCTAAAATAGCAGCCTTGTGGTGCCGTGGAGTTCCCCCATAGAACCTTAATGGTGGAAGTGCATAGGGGGGCTTTCCCCCTCTTGCGAGGTCCAATGGCCTATCCCCCTGGCCCATAGGGCCAAGAAGGTAGGACTTGTTGTCATGGATATATTTTTGGATTGTATGTTTTATTGACTATTGTGTATCTTCCAACTACATTTATCTATACTAAGTCCCCTTGTAAAAGGTATATAAGCATGGCCCTGTTAGACTCAAGATATGACAGGCAGGAGATGGTTGAACCACACCCTAAGAGGGAGGATTAGGAAGTAATCCTCAACCATGGCTTTTGGGGCAAGTGGTTAGCCCATCATACTCCTCGCCAATAGGTCATGAGTTCAAATCCCACAATTGGTATCAGAGCCTAAGAAGTAGACTTGGGCGAGGTGGATGGAAAACGCGTGCGTTTCTTTCAAAGGTGAGCCCAACAAAGATTAGAGTGTATCTCCCAATCCTTAGGTCAGATTTAGACATGTAAGGTACCCTTGGAAAGCTCTCGGAACAAGCTTTTTAATGAAGAACTAGATTCAGGATCCCAGATACCTAGCATGGGTGAGAACTAGGTTCAAGATACTAAGGTTGAGAACAAGGTGATCAAGAGACCAAGGTTGCGAACAAGGCAACTCCATAGGCAAGTGTCCAAGAAGCACAAAGGCAAGGTTCCAAAGACTGAGGTTGAGAGCAAGGGTTCAAGAGACCAAGGTTGAGAACAAAAGGTTCAAAAGACTATGCAAGTGTGAGGACATCAACTTAAAGGGAGATCAAGGATTGATCATTGAGGACAATGATCTCTAGAAGGGGAAGAGAGTGTTAGATATACCTGAGGAGGGAGGAATAGGAAGTAATCCTCAACCATGGTTTTTGGGGCAAGTGGTTAGCCCATCATACTCCTAGCCAATAGGTCATGAGTTCAAATCCACAAGCCCATGCGTAGCTTTACATAGCATTGCACACTAGTAAGCCCTTCATCTAGAGTCTATCTAGATCACCATCGAAGATCCACATTGGGAGCACACAGGTGGATAGCACCATCTTTTTAGTTTCATTACTCTTGGAAAATTTGAGAATTCGAGTTCTCTATCTCTTATTCTACATCTATCTTTGTCTACATTCTTTCTCAACTCTATCTGCTCATCTATTCCACTGTGTTTTTATTTCTTACATGGTATTAGAGCTCAAGAGGTTCTGAGCAGTGCAGAAGCAGAAATATAGAGGTTGCAATGACTTCAATGACAAAAGAGAGAAGATTTCATGCATGTGTCATCATCTACAAAGGGAATCAAGGTGGTTCATCAACAGGAGTAGGTGGAGCTTAAGCAAGAGCAAAAATAATGTAGTTCATCCCAACATTGTGGATACAACCACCAACCTTCATAGAAGGTAAGTTTGATGGTATGAATTACACCCTATGGAATTTTAAAATCACTTATATCCTTGATTCATATGATCTTTTGGAGATTGTTCTTGGGGCTAATCATGAGCCCCAAGAAACACTTGATCCAAATAATCTTGGTTGAATGATTCCTCTTGATGGTGATCTTCTACTTGCTTGGAAATGTAGAAATGAAGATGCATTGTATGCTTTAGTTACAAGTACTACTGATAGTTTTTTGACTCTCATTAAACATACTACCAAGCCTTGTGAAGCATGGAAGATATTGAGAAATCAATATGAAACTTGTAATCAGACACAAATTCAAAACTTGGAGAATCAGTTAGCAACATAAAGGTTTACTGATGGGGAGGCTACTAAGGTGTTTATCACTCACACAAAGAATATATGGGATCAAATGGCAAGAGGAGGTGTGCTAAATTCAAATGAGGAGCTAGATCGGTGTTGTCTTTGAATCTGTGCACCAAATTTTGATGGTTTAGTAACTCCTCTTAATATGCAAATCAAACCTCATTCTTTAAATTTTGAGGAATTCAATGCCTTACTCATGGAGGAGGAGCTATGGCTCAAGGCAAGGAGTGGCAATAGCAAAGGAGATGTAGCATTCATAGCAAATGCCAAAGGAGGCAAAGTAGACTCTTCAAAAGATGGAGACAAAAAGAAGAACAACAAAAAGAAGTTCAAGGGAGAGTGTTTCCACTCCAAGAAGAAAGGCCAAAAAATTCTAGATTGTCGCATCAAGAAGGCAGAAGAGAAGAATGGCTCTTCAAAAGGTGGCAAGGGCAAGGATTTTGCCAACACTTTAGTAATAAAGCTTAAATTATTTTTTACGATAGATGAGATCCTCGGCCAAAGATTCAGGAACAGATGACTCATGGGTGTTGGATTGTGGTGCCTCTCATCACATGATGAGTAGAAAATACCTTGACAATTCCTGAACCCATCATAGTAAAGGTAGGAAACAATGCAAGATGTTCTGCAAAGGGCCAAGGTAGAATTTCTTTCATTAACTCTCATGGGGATATCAGAAAGATTTCAAACGTGTTGTATGTTCCACAAAACAAACAAAATCTACTTTCGATAGCTTCTATAATTGATAAAGGTCATGAATTATCTTTCAATAGGATAAGAGCTAAGATTATAGATAGTAACAACAATGTTGTTGGGACTCGCAAAGGAGGAACAATGTGTATGATTTTTCTTCTCTTATAGCCCCTAGAAGTGTGGGCACAATTAAGCTATGCTTTGAGAGATTCATCCATATCGAATACCCTATATTAAAGGAGATGCATCACAGAGGTATGGTTGCACATCTACCCTAAATTGTAGAGATGAAGGAACCATGTGAAGCTTGCATGATGGGCAAGCAGCGCCATATTGTAAATATAGCCTTGATGGCTGAGCTCATTCAAGAACATGCAAAGGAACCAAGCAATGTGGAAGAGGCACTCCATGATCCCAATTGGAGAGTTGCCATGCAAATAGAATATGAAAATATCATGAACTACGGAATTTGGGAGCTAGTGGATTGACCCCCTAAGTGCGAATACATTGGCACCAAGTGGGTTTGGAAGTTAAAATACAAGGCTTATTATACTTTAGAAAAGTACAAAGCAAGACTTGTTGTACAAATTGAAGGGATTGACTTTTGTGAATCATTTGCCTCAGCTACAAGGATGACTACTATCCAAGTAGTACTAGTTGCAATTGTGCATAAACAATGGCCAATCTATCACACGAATGTCAAATCAGCATTCTTGAATGGAGACCTCAAGGAGGAGGTATACATGTCTCAACTGCCAGGGTTTGAGGCTCCCCATTTAGAGAACAAGGTACGTAAGCCAGGAAGAATTTATCTGGGTTGAAATAAGCCCCTAGAGCATGGTACCAGTAGATAGATAAGTATCTCTTGGATCTAGGTTTCAAGGATGTGCTTCTGATGCTAAATTATATGTTCAAAAGAGAGGAGGGAAGAAAACCATGCTTGTATTCTATGTAGATGGCCTTGTGATTACAAGAAAGGATGATGCTCTTCTTCAATAAATCAAAGATGCCTTGAGTTCAAAATTTGATCTGACAAACTTGGGCATAATGCATCATTGCTTAGGCCTTGAAGTATGGCAAGAACCAGGGAAGATTTTCATCTCTCAACAAAAGAATGCAAGACATATTTTGAACGCATTTGACATGGAGGATTGGAAGGAGATTTCTACACCTATGGATGTCAACTTGAAATTATCTATTGAAGATACTTCACCTCCATTAGCTATTGGAAGATATCAAAAATTAGTTGGAAGTCTCATCTACTTGTGCAATAGCATATCAAATATCTCTTATGTTGTTGGAGTAGTAAGCAGGTTCTCTAATAAGCCTTGCCAAACTCATTGGAAGGCCATCATGTGAATATTCAAGTATGTGAAAGGAACAATTGATTATGGTATTCTCTATGACGAATGATCACCTCTAGTTGGATATCGCGATTCAGATTCGGAAGAGATATTGATACCAAAAAATCAATTTCTGGATATTGCTTTCCTTTAGGATATGAGATTTTCTCTTTGATCAATAAGAAGCAATCAACTCTAGCATTATCTTCTAGTGAATTTGAGTACAATGTAGCATGTGAATTAGTATGGTTGAGGAGGATCCCTATGGCATATAGGATTTCAAGGATGGGAGGTTACAGGGTTGAAGTGTGATAACCAAAGTTGCATACGGGATGTATAGCCTATAAGATAAACCATAATCAAGAAAGATGGGTCTCACAAAAACCTATGCCTAAGGACTTACAAATGATGTTCAAAACTTATTAGGCTAGAAGGATTCATCAAATAAATTAAATAAATAAATGATTGATCTAATAAATAAATTATATTCAAAACTTATTAGTGTAGATAAGGCAAGAAAACTAACATAAATTTTATTCGCTAGGTTCTAAATATACAATGAACTGGTTATACCCCCAACTGATGAAGATAAGATGATCTTCCCCACAACATATGTGGAATATTACCTTCAAAGTTAAGTTTCTTAGATTATAAAATTACCCAAAATCTTTTGATGTATGATGCTTTTTTTTTACTAAGCAAGCTTTTAAGAAAATGCTTGGACGTATACGTAGATGATTTATTCTATTATTCATGGGCAGATATCACCCACGTCGAAGAACCTGAGAATAGTTTTCAGCAAAATTGAATAAATATTGTGTGCAATTATTTATAGAAATGTGTTTTATGGTGACATAAGGAAAAATTCTAAGACATATCTTCTTACAAAGGAATTTCAGCAGACAAAGATAAAGTAAGCTCCATAGTAAAAATTCTTTAGTGAACTGAGCCTTAGCCTTCATAAGAGTTTCTTAAGTGTCTTGGATAGGATATACACATATACACCATAATTGCAGGAACACTAGATGGGTAATTACTAATTTTGAATGGGGCGTTTGTGTGAAAAAAAAAAATTAAGAGATAAACAAGAGATTAAGTTTATCAAAGCTCCAATTAGGAACAAAGAAATCTTAATGTACATTTTGATGCGTCCAATCATGGCACAGGTTTTATTTGAGCGTTGAAAAGTTGTGTCTATTTGAGGGGACAATCCACCCATTAAAGAGAGGAGTTAATACATGGTGGAGAATTGACATGCTTGAGGAACTCATGAATGGTGCAAACAAAGTTGGGCAATTCATAGATGTGTAACTCCACTCACTGCTCTTGCACCATCTTTATTTCTTCTATGCAAAGTTTTTATGTGGTGCTTGTAAGAAATGGGAGAAGTTTTGGTATCTCTTTCTTTACCTCATTCTTTAGTCTAGTTAGGCCACAACAACCTTGTTACACTCTTTTCTTCTCTTGTTATAATGATCTCCTTCTTAGCCTTCATAAGGGTTTCTTAAGTGTCTTGGATACCGAAGACACTCAGCTCATTGGCTTCCACCACATGGCATTACCAGCACGTGTACATTTAATCCACTAGTAAAGTCTTATAGATATCTAAATACATAGACTAGAATTGATTTTGGTACTAATATAGCTCCCCCAATAAAATTGGCATGTGAATAGGTAGAACTCGAACCAAAAGTACGGCAATGTATAGAACTTTGGAAACTGAACTGAACTTAGTATTTGCAAATAATGCTAGGAGTATCAAAATCCATGCATGAATGTCAAAATATTTTCCACCTTCATCACCAAAAAGAAGTCAAAAAATTTGATATGCATTAAGTGTCTCGTAGCTAGGAAACCCTTCCCACAACTTCAAGTTTATAAATTCTATGTTTATTTTATTTTATGCTTGGGCATTCATTTCGGGTGGAAAATTTTTCTTTTGGTCTCGTTAAATAATTTCTTGAAGTTTTGATATCGAATATGTATGTTCGACATGCATGGACAACCTTTACATGGAAGGAGGGTGACACTATCACTACCTACACAGAGCGGTTCTCACAAAATTTATTATTGGTTCGAATGCTCGAAGATGTATCGAAGGATATCTTGCAGTGAAAATACAAAGATGGTTTGGAGGTGGGAATCCAAGCCAAGTTTCACACCCTACGGCCTACAAGTTACAACACTCAATGAGGCTATCTCTTTTTCCTATGATACAGAGAAGGAATTTCAATCCATAACCAAGTAGATCTGTCTACAACAACCATGTCAACAACCCCTTTTTGTTAAACCAACTTTTCTCATGAAATGTAATTTTAATGCCCCATCTTACTCTAGTTTTCCTCGTCCTCCACAATCCAACTACTCAACTACACCTTTTGCTTCATCTCTCCAACCTACCAAACTACCTAGCTTGCAAAGTTCAATGGTGGATGCCTAACAGAAGCGACCACATATCACCTACTGGAATTGTGGTAAACCACGCCATACAAAAATCGAGTGCCAATTGCATTCTCTTCACATGAAACCAACTGCAAATCAATTGCATAACATGGAGGCTCATAATAAAGAAATTCCTCCTATTTGGACAGAGAAAGCATTGGAGAAAAACTTAAGTGCCTTGGATAATGATATCTCTATTCATTCTTTACTTTGCATGTAGGGTACTATCAATAATAAATTGGTTAATACTTTACATGATGATGGTAATTCCAATGATTTCATTTCACATTTATTAGTACAAGATCTTAAATTAAAAGCATTTCCTCCCTTGTATAAAGTGAAAGCTGCATTTCAAGGTAGTCATTATAATGTAACATGAGAAGTGCAAGACGTTACGATTAGCATAGGTCCATACGTAGATGCACAAATATTTTTAATTGAACTTTTACAATCTTACGATGTTATACTCGGTATGCCTTCTCGTCATCATTATAACCCATGCATTGACTACCATACACATACCTTTAACTTTGAATTTAAAGTTCAAATCATTACTTTGTTTGCACGGCATGATTTCCAACCATTTCCATTGATTAGTCATACTCAAGTAAAACATGCATTTAGGAAAGGATATAATTCATGCATTGTTTTTGTCAATGTCATAAACGATTATACTCATACACTCCTCGATGCACATAAACCTTTCATGACTACTTATAAGGATTGTTTCATGTCTGAGTATCCCTTTGAACTACCACCATCTTGAGGATCCTTTGACCATATCATAAACTTAATTCTTGGTAGTTATCCTCCTCATAAAGCACCTTATAGGCATCACCCACTACACCAAAAGGAAATGAAAACCAAGTGAAAGACTTACTCCACAAAGGACTTATAAGTCCTAGTTTTTCCCCATTTGGAGCACCAGTTCTCTTAGTAGAGAAGAAGAATAAAACTTATCGAATATGCATTGATTATAGAGCCCTTAACAAGATCACAATAAAGAATAGATACCCTATTCCTCAAATAGATGATCTCTTAGATAAATTATGAGGATATCGTGTCTTTAGTAAAATTGATCTTAAATCGGGTTATCATCAGATTCGTATGATGCAAAGTGATATTTTTAAGATTGCATTTAGAACTCAAACCGGCCATTATGAATTTATGGTAATGCCCTTTGGACTTACTAATGCTCCTGCTACATTTGTACGAATGATGAACAACATTTTTCTTGATTACCAAGCTTTTGTTCTTGTATCCTTTGACGATATACTCATTTAGAGTAAGAATGATAGTGAGCAAGAGAAGCATCTTAAAACAGTTTTTCATTTGCTATGAGAAAACACACTTCACGCTAATCCTGAAATAAGTTACTTCTTTCAACATAAGCTAGAATATCTAGGACATATTATTTCAAGTGAAGGCATGCATGTAGATCCAAAAAAAGATTAAAGTTATAGTAGAATGGTGTACACCACAAATAAGCAATGATGTTCGTTCTTGTCTTGGGTTGGCTAGTTTTTAAAGAAAGTTTGTTTGAAATTTTTCTTCTTTAGCATTGCCTCTTATATTATTATTGAAAAAGAAAATAAAATTTGCTGAGTTACCCAACAGAAGTCCTTTGAAAAACTCAAACATGCACTTGTTTTAGAGTTACCTGATTTTTCACAAGCATTTCATGTCATTACTGATGCTACTGGTTCAAGAATAGGTGTTGTTTTAATGCAAAATGATCACCCCATTGCATTTGAGAGTCGGGAGCTTAAGCCCTCAAAGAAGAATAATAGTACATATGATAAAGAATTGTTAGCAGTTGTGCATGCTTTGCGAATTTGGAAATATTATCTTATGGGATCTGAGGTCTTGATCAAAACCGATCAACATCCTATTTAGAATTTATTAAATCAACCCTTAATCTCTGATCGACATCTTAAATGGGCTTCATTCATTCAAAATTTCTAGCCCATGATCCAATATCAACCTGGTAAAGCTAATGTCCTAGCCGATGCTCTTAGTCGTTTTCCTTCACATTCTGTTGTTTTGCATAATATTTCTGCAATCCAAATTCATTCCTTTCAAGAAATGATTTCCACTTATGCATCTGATTTGTATTTCTCATGTGCATCTGCACCTTTAACTGATGAACATTATACATTTCATCATGGGTTACTTTATTTTCGACATAGATTATGCATAATCCAAGATTTTAAAGATCTTGCCATCAAAGAAATGCATGAACCGTCTTACATGGGCCATCGAGGCATGCAGAGCACCATTTTTGCTTGCAAAGATTTCTTCTTTTGGCCCCATATGGAAAAAGATATTGCACATTATATTCTCAATGCATTGTATGTCAGCATGTAAAACATCATCATGGTAAACCATTTGGATTATTGATGCCACTTCCCATTCCAAACAAACCATGGGAACAAATCTCTATGGATTTTATCACAGGTCTTCCTATCACTTCATCACATAACGATATGATTTGGACAATAGTTGATAGGTTTAGTAAATATGCATATTTCCTTCCTTGTAGAAAAAATTAATCTACACCTCAAGCTACAAATTATTCATTAAATGCATTTTCCCACATCATGGATTTCCTAAAGTAATGTTATTTGACATGATGTTAGATTTTGCAATCATTTTTGGGTTGCTTTATTTCAACATTTTGGTTCTAAAACATATTTTAGCTCTGCATTTCATCCCGAAAGTAATGGACAAAGTGAGGCTACAAATGCTACTATTCTTGATTTATTAAGTTGTTATCCATTAGATGGTCCTACTAACTAGGATAAAACGTTTCCATCGCTTCAATTTGCTTACAATAACACCACACACACCACTATTGGTCATGCACCTTTTGAAATTGCTTATGGTAAAAAGCTTCCATTCCCATGTCACTCATTCAAACTGATATTCCAATGGCTGATTCTATTGCTCAAGATCACATTTTTGTACTTCAGGATGTTCATGATCACATTAGGAAAAGTCAAGAATGTTATACATGTGATGTCAATACAAAATGATTAGCCAAGGAATTCAAGGAAAATGATCTTGTATGTTTGCATATCATTAAAAGACGTCTAAAAAATATTTTGCAACATCCTAAAATTAAACTTGCACCATGCTATTATGGACCGTTTTACAGAAAATTAATGATAATCCATTCAGATTAGATATACCATCTCATTGGAATAGACATAACTCTTTTCATATTAGTTTACTTAAACCATTTATAAGAACTTTACCACTCACTCGACTTCTTGATGACCCTCCTTTATTGAAAAACAATCTAAAATCTTAGTTCCTGAGAAAATAATTGATCATGATGTCACTACTACATGCACAGGTACTCAGTATCATCGATATTTAGTTAAGTACAAAAATCATTCTATTGAAGAATATCAATGGATACATAAAACACAATTAACATCCCATTATGATCACCTAATTTCTACATATCACACACATACACATTAATGTAACTCCTCCATGAACATTTCCATGCATGTGTTTTTACATGGAACATGCTTATTCTCGTCCAGTGATGGAACATGTGATTGGCTATCCATATTTAGTTTTATTTTATCAAATGAGATCAATTGCTTTTTCAAGTGAGGGGCATGTTATGAAATATGGAATGTGTTGAATAAGGAATTGTTGCAGTGTTAATTAATTAATGTATTAATGTGTTTTGGTGTTTTTGATATAGCAACAAAAGGTTTGTGAGGGCATGAAAGAACGGACATCAATAATAGGATTTATATTTTATATAGTTTGTAAATAAACCCACGTAGAGGGTTCTATTTTTGGAAACAGTTAATAAAAGTAGTGGTTATGATAAGAATCGTTGTAGACCATGACCTCTATTACTAAAAGAAATGGCTCTCTACAAAAGAGACCAACTTTTACTTTCACGGATGCTTTTTGAAGCTGCTCTCATGTAATTGCTATTTTCGACATAGTGAAAAAAATCATATAAATACATGCACTCTTTGGAATATCAAAATAGAGTGTGTGGAGGGAGATTGCACCCAATATTGCGTTTTGTCTCGTCTCGTTACATATCCATTTCTATATGTGCTTTCAACATTCATAACCTCTATGTGCATGTGAATTAAGATTCTGATAAAAATAAAGAAAAAGCTCAAGAAGGGGTGCAAAAACCTTACTCCTTCCAGCAAAACAAAACAGACAATGGGGCAAGAAAATTCACACACCATTCAAAATGATGTAATTGTTTTTCTTTTTTTTTTTTTAATTACACAAAGTTAATTTTGATGTGTATTTGATGTGTCTATTTTTTTATCACTTTTATGGGAATGTTAGCTCTCATCACTTTGTTCTTACAAGATGCTCTCCATCGCCCTAATAATCAAAACGAAAATGAACGATGTTTTCCAAATAAATGATGACTTTCATTTGTACAAGAGGCCATGGTTTGAAGAATCAGTATTTTCCATGTTTAGGCAATCGTTCTTGAAAAATCCTAATATCCCGTCAAAATATTACCGAATCACAATATGCATGTTTTATCCGAAGGTCTTTGACTATAGCTTGTTTTGCCAAGATGAGTTCCACTCAAAGTATGGCCTTTCTCTTATTGGTATGGATCCAGTGATCATATGAGAGAGGGTTCTCTCATTGGTATGGATCCAGTGAACTATGAACTATGGTTCGCATATTAGTTTTGCATGATAGCAAAGTGGCCTCCAATAGCTCAATGTACAAAGTTGCTTGGGCTATTGCAGTAGAGGTTTCTATGGAACGATGCAAGAAAATAGGAATATTGCAACAAAAAATGGAAAGGTTTCTTTCTATCACATATGATGCGGAAGTGGCAAACACAAAATCAAGTAGGATGGAACCATTGCATGAGATCATACCAGAACGCATTTCATGTTATAGGTTGGAACCTTTAAATGTTAGTGTGATTGATGTGTAGGGCGATGCACTGTTGGCAACACTTCATGAAAAGTAGAGAGGGAAAAAAGAAAATTTGGAAAAGTTAGCCAAGGCAAGTGAATAAAAAACAACGATGGAGGAGATGAGGAAGAAATTGCATAGTGGTAGAAGAGAATTAAACCTTGAAGTGGATTTAGATGAAGGTAGAAAAATATAGTTGGAGCCACAAATACATATTCTTTCAACAAACCTAGAAAATCTTAGAGTTGATGAGAATGCACAAGCTATAGTGCCTACAACGATTGAATTAATTTGTTGGTTGAGTTAATTTGTTTTTCTTGTGTTGAATTTTTTTCAATGATTCTTGTGATTTTCATGCAGGGTTTGTATGATGAATAGCCATGGTTAGTAGATAAACTCACTAGGCAACAAGAGCTTGTTAGTAGCCTTTTGATAATGTTGCCAGTAGTAGTTAGCTAATATGTTATAACAATTAGCTATCAATTTTGAATATTATCTCATTGATCCCTTCAACTATTTCTTAGCTACTTTACTACTTCCGAACTAGTAGTACTTAGCTATTAGGTGACAATAGTTAGCTTAAATCTATGTAAAGTAGCTACTTACACAATTATTTCTTAGCTACTTTGTAGTATCTAAACACATTTTTTTAAGCTAATATTTTGCTATTTCTCATCTAATAGTACATATCTAATTGGTGATAATAATCAACTAATAATTATGTATTTTCTTAGTTAATAGTACTTAGCTAATAGGTTATTAAAATTAACTATCAACTTTGAATAGTAGTAACTGATACCTATTGATATATTTAGGTAGTGATGTGTGTGAACACTCTAGGACCACCGGGGCACTTTTTTCCCTCTTTAAGAAGTTTTTTCACCCGGGCTTGTATATACGCCTACTACCCTAATGGGCTAGTTATCTTTGTACATTCTAGTGGTAATACATTTAGTATTGTGTGTTGTGCTCCAAGCTTCTTCTTCTCCTTTGTGTTGTTCACATGCTTTCGTAGCCGTCTAACTCCAATAATTGGTATCAGAGCAGGTCACCGCTTCATCTAGGGCATCCTCGACACTCTTCCAGTCACAATCTCCGAATCGCACAAAATTTGATATGCATACTCAAGGTGTTTAGGAGATAAAAATAACTTTGTTGTGTGGTGCCGAAATCCTGATTTGAGCTCATTTCGACCTCCAAACGCACTATCATAGTGCTTCTGCAGACTATTTCATCTTTTTGTGCCAAAGATATATACCACTTTTGGTTCGCCAGCATAAGCATCTCGAAGTCTGCTACAAGTCTAGTAGAACTCGTTTGGGTATGACTGTTCAACTTTTCTAGATACAGTCATTTTTCTACATCAAGGTATTTTAGTCAGTGGCCATGGCTGTTGCAAAAGCACTGTGGAATATTGTGCAAGGTGTTGAAAAACATCCTATTACACCTGTGAACATAGGTACTACAAATATAGGTAATGAAGTTGATGTAGAGGTGTCGAAGATGGTGATATTCTATAGATTCTTATTCATGATGTTGTTTCTGTTGCACCTACTGTAGAGCAAATTTGTTGGGATGGCAGAGATGCTCAGGCACATGCATTGATAGCTTTGTCTATCAAACATGCAATTATTCCTCACATTCGCTCTGGTAGAATAGCTAAGGATGCTTGGGATACACTTACCACATTGTGCCAAGCTAGGAATGAGGCTCGTGTTGCTTACCTCCGAAAATAGTTGGAGAGTGAGCACATGAATGAAGGTGATTCTATGGACAATTTTCTAACAAAGATCAAGGATTTGAAGGAACAATTGATCTCTGCTAATGAAGTCCTTCCTGATAGTTCACTTGTGCAGACTATTCTGAATGATCTTCCTGACTCATATCAAAGTTTTGCTTCTACTCTTGATTTGATGATGAAAGGCAATCCAAATGCCTTAACATTTGAAGAGTTAGTTTCTGTTTTGTTGCAAGAAGATCAGTCTAGGCAGAACAGGTCTATTATGCATGTTGCAGATCAAGCTTTCCTGGCTACTCAGAAGGGCAAAGGTAAATGGAGCTCTTCTACTAGTAAGCAAAAGTTAGCAAATGTTGCACATTCGAAGAAGGAAGACAAAGATGAGAAGAAATAAAAAAAGCAAAAAATGTTTTGCAAATATTGTAAAGAAAATGATCATGTTATTAAGAGTTGTCCAAAAATGGCTTCTAAAGAGGCAAAGAAGGAGGCTGGAATGGTTCTTGCAAAGGCCTCCACACCGAAAACAAAGTCTGCTAATCTAGTGCAGAATGAAGAATGGGTGTTTACTATTGTTTGCAGTTTTGACCCATCTTCTCATGAGCATTGTATGTCTATAGTAGACTCAGATGTTTGGTACTTTGATAGTGGGGCGACCAAACATATGACTTCACAACATAGTTTCTTCACTTTACTCGAGCCTGCCCCTACAGGGAATACTATCACATGCGCCAATAAATCCTCTTAGCCTATCATGGGAGTTGGTAAGATCATTTTGACTACTACTGATGGTAGTTTTTTCACTTTTTCAAATGCTTTATTTGTGTCAGGGATCAAGAAGAATCTTTTATCAGTTTCGACTTTAGCCAAGATTGGCTTGGTTGTGAAATTTGTTGATGACATGTGTAGAGTTCATGATCTGTCGAATGGCGATGTGATTATTGCTTCTAGCATTTTATGTCCTAGGCTATATAATATAAGCTCATAGACTATGAAAGATCTGTGAATGATTCAGCATGTGTAGTACATGATTCTCATGCTATGTCAGATGCAAAGATTTGGCATGCATGCTTTGGTCATCTGAATTTTGCTAGTTTGCTACACCTACAAAAATCTGAAACGGTGTCCTCTTTGCCCAAACTTGAGGCACCTAGTAAACATGTATGTGAACGTTGTACTTTGAGCAAAATGCAACATTTCTCCTTTCCAAAAGATGGTTGAGTTCGAGCTACTCAAAAATTGTAGCTTGTTGACAATGATGTTTGTGGTCCTATGCACACACCCTCTTTTGGAAATTATCTTTTCTTCGTGACTTTCATTGATGATTTTCCTAGGCATGCATGGGTATATCCATTGAAAGAAAAGTCCAAAGTGTTTATGTGCTTCAAACAGTTTTTTGGTTTTGGTTGAAAATCTGTCAGCATGTAAAATGGGCACCCTCCATTGTGATCGAGGGGGGGAATATATTTCTTATGACTTTAATGCATTTTTGGTTGAACATGGGATAAAACATCAGTGTATAGTGTCGTATACACCTCAACGGAATGGAGTTGCTGAACAGAAGAACAAGTCACTCATGGAGATGGCAAGGTGTATGGTCAAGAGTCAGGCTTTAACACATAGTTTCTGGCTTGAGGCTATTATGTGTGTAGCATATGTACTTAACAGGTGTCCCACTAAAGCATTGTAGTCTATCACTCCATATGAGGCTTGGCATGATTGCAAGCCATCTATTGCTCATCTTCATGTTTTCGATTATCTAGCATATGCATTAGTGCCTAAACAACACCACACAAAAAATGGATGATAAAGCAGTAAAATGTATTTTTCTTGGGTACAGTTCTGAAAGCAAAAGCTATCGTCTGTATCATCCACAGACTAAACACAATCTTGTTAGCTGTGATGTTGTTTTTGTGGAAGATGCTATTCACCCCTTACTTTCATGTATGAAGAAGACATCTGTTAGCTCCAAAGACATGTATGATACTTTGTTGCCCCTTTTCGCAGGTGGATAATCTAGTGCTGGTCCTAATGAGGCAACTTCTCAGTCTTTACAGGTTCCATGTGATGGCGTAGATCATTCCATTTCTGATGCAGATTTACATGATGCACTTGTTGATGAGAGAGTTGATATTGAGCAGGCAAAAACTATGCCAAAATGGCTAGTGCAGAATTTGCATGAGAGTAAATTAGATGCACCTCTATCATATGGTACTCATTCAGGTTCTCATAGTGCCTCTTTTGCATCAAATTGTTATGTTATGGCTGCATCTAGTCTCTATGATGAGACTGAGCATGTTTTGTTTGATGAAGCACAAAATTCTAAACATTGGATGGCTGCAATGCAATCTGAATATGATGTTATCATGAAGAATTGTACATGGTCTTCATGTGACTTTCCTCCTGGTAAGAAGGCCATTGGCACTAAGTGGGTGTACAAGCTGAAGCGTAAACCTAATGGAACAGTTGATAGGTATAAGGCTAGTCTTATTGCAAAGGGTTATGCATAGGTAAGAGGCATTGATTTTGATGAGACCTTTGCACCTACATGCTGAATGACTAGTGTTCGTAGCATTTGTGCACTTGAAGCTCATCATGGTTGGAATGTACATCAGTTGGACATTAAAACAACATTTTTGAATGGTGACTTGCATGAAGAAGTGTGTGTTTTTCAGCCCCATGGCTTTGTGTAGAAAGGGCATGAAAACCAGGTGTGCAAGTTAAAGAGGGCATTATATGGTTTAAAGCAAACACCACGTGCTTGGTATGAAAAGATACATGCCTATCTCATTGCACATGGTTTTGAGAACAGTCCAACTGAAAGCACCTTATATGTTAAGTGTGCTAATGATGTGCGTTGTGTATGTTGATGACATGCTACTCATTGGTCCTCATGACATGCACATTGTTGATTTTAAGGCTGATTTGCATGCCTCATTTGAGATGTCTAATTTGGGGCATTTGCATTACTATTTGGGCATTGAGTGTATGCAAGTTGATGGTGGAATGGCTTTCTGTCAAACAAAATATATTGACACATTATTGCAGCGTTTTGGTCTTGAAGACTATAAGACTATTGCCACTCCTATGGAGACACATTTATGATTGAGTCTTCATGATGCTGGAGATGCATTTGATGTTGTTCTCTATCGGCAGGCTGTTGGATGCTTGATTTACTTATGCATTACTCGGCCAGATATTTAATTTGTTGTCTCATAGATGAGCAGGTTTATGCATTGCCTAGGTGTCAAACTTCTAGGCAATTAAGCACATATTTCGCTACTTGAGTGGTACCCGGCCACTTGGATTGTTTTATCCCAAGGGGGGATCAGTAGTGCCACATTTGCATGTTTTTTTTTACAGTGATTGAGCTCGTTGCTATGACACTTGTGTATCCACTAGTGCCTTTTGATTCATGCTTGGTAGCTCATGTATATTTTGGTTGAGCAAGAAGCAACCTACTATGGACACTTCCAGTTGTGAGGCTGAGTATAGGGTAGCTTTCACAGTGACTGTTGAGTGTGTGTGGTTCAGATGCCTTATGGCTGATTCGGGTGTTGTTCAATCTTCTGTCACCACCATCTTCACTGACAGTCAGTAAGACATTCCTCAAATGGGAATTGGAATGGTTTGATGTGTATATTTAGACTTTGAAGAAGATTGAATGCACCTTTGACACCATATTTATTGAATTCATAAATATGTTTACCACGGTTTGGGTAAAGAGAAATGAAGCAAGCAGCTTGGCTAGTACTATAAGATTTTGGGGGAATTCAAGAAACATTTCCACTTGATGAAAGAATCTTATGTGTGTTTCATGAGCAATGTGAGATTCTTGACAGTTACAGAAGAACATAGTCTATGATTGGAAAACACTCTCAATGTCATGAGAATATTTGTATGTTTAAAAAGACTATTAAAAAATGCTTAACTATTAAATCTAATCATTTTCATCATCTACAAATCATTCAAGTATCATTAGTTTAAATCTAGCAAGCATGGCGTAGTGGTTTTTCCTTGTTTTCTCCTAGGTAGTTGACCACAATTCAAGTCCTACGCATGAATGGATGCCTTTTGTATTGAAAAACAAAAGAACCAAGGAATAGCACTTGCTTAAAGAGACAAGAAGAAGTACTAAGAAAAAAACACTTAATAAAAAAAAAAACAAAAACGAATACAAAGAAATAGAAAATATATAAAAAAACAAAAAAGTACCAAGAAAGAACACTTGTTAAAAAAATGTACCAAGAAAAAGCACTTAATTCAAATCATTGTCTTAATCTACCAAGAAATAACACTTAATTGCACAAAATTTCACCTTATTATAAACAATATAGTCTAGTATTACTAAATTTTGACAAAAATCTCAATGTAACTATTGTAGATGCATTCATAGACATGTGATGAGAGAGTATATAAGAGCTCAAAGCCGTTTGGAGTTCAGCCTGCATGGATATTTTAATGCACCTTACCAAATGAGAATACATATAGCTAGTGGTGAAGATTCAAAAACCGTGAACACATTCTCATCTATTGGTTCATAGAAATTACCTTTGACCTAGAATGTCCCAATAGATATACTATTACCCTATCCATTAGATATTGTCTTACCTCCCTCTTGCTTTTCTTGTGTACAATTCAACACGTAGACATATGAACCGTTTGAATTTCCATCTTTTGAAGTGACTATACATTTAACAGCAACTATAAGGAAATTGTAAAATAATCACCCCCACCTTTATAACTAATGTTTCAATACTCATGTGGACCTCTCCATCATCAACCACAATTGGGATAAGAGTGATTATCTAGAGTTCCTTTGAAGAATATTGAGTGAACCATGCAATTAACGCAATATTTGTTGAATTCATAAATAAGTTTATAGTAGTGTGGGCCAAAGAGAAATGTAGGAGGCAGCTTGGCTAGTATTATAATGTCACTAGGAAGGAGATAAGGAAGAGAGCTCACTCACACACTCTCACACTCAAAGAGGAGCACACACAGATTGAGGCAAGGAAGAATGATCTTCTTCTTCTTCTTCTTCTTCTCCTTCTTCTTCTTCTTCTTCTTCTTCTTCTTCTTCTTCTTCTCCTCCTCCTTCTTCTCCTTGTTCTTCTTCTTCTTCTTCTTCTTCTTCTTCTTATTCTTATTCTCCTTCTTCTTCTTCTTCTTCTTCTTCTTCTTCTTCTTCTTCTTCTTCTTCTTCTTCTTCTTCTTCTCCTTCTTCTCCTTCTTCTTCTTCTTCTTCTTCTTCTTCTTCTTCTTCTTCTTCTTCTTCTTCTTCTTCTTCTTCTGCTTCTTCTTCTTCTTCTTCTTCTTCTTCTTCCATCACATAAAACGAATACACAAGAAGGAGTTAATACAACAAAACAACCAGTGCAATATATAAAGTACAATATATAAGGAAAAACCCAATGTCTATGAATGAGTGAGTTGGCAAGAAACAAGTGTGCCATCACTCTTGGTAGATGAATCTAGTAAAGCTCACTAAAGTATCTATGAGATATGTGTCATCCTCGATCATTGCTTGTTGAGCTTGATATCTCAACACTCCCCCTCAAGCTCAGCGTCATGTACTCTAATCCAAGCATCTTCCAAAACTTCTTCAGCTTCTGTGCTCCAAGAGATTAAGTGATTATATCAGTAACCTACTCATTTGTCCTCACATAAACAAGATGAATATCCCTTGTGAATATTTTCTCTCTAATAAAGTGATAATGTACCTCGAAATGCTTTGTTCTAGCATGAAAAACAAGCTTTTGTGTTAACTAAACGCTACTAAGATTATCACAATAGCATACCTGACCATGATTCTTCACATGTTGCCATTGCAACACCTCTATACTCAACTAAGCAATAGTGGGTTGCTTCTTGCTGCTCCATGTAATAGCTACACTCCCAAGTGAGAACAAAAACCTACTAGTAGATCTTCTATCTAGAATACTACCAACCCAATCTCCATCGATGTATCCATGAACCTACAAATCCACACAAACTTCATAAAACAATGCAT
The DNA here is from genome assembly GCA_020310875.1 of Ceratopteris richardii. Classification (NCBI taxonomy): domain Eukaryota; kingdom Viridiplantae; phylum Streptophyta; class Polypodiopsida; order Polypodiales; family Pteridaceae; genus Ceratopteris; species Ceratopteris richardii. The sequence continues at coordinate 101,962,310 of CM035442.1, read as the reverse complement.
AATCCAAAGTAGAACTCACATAACATAGAGTGTGCCTCAAAGAATATAAATGCGATTTCCCAGGAACCTACATAAATTGACTTTCAAGTCCAACCATGTAGCTTGGATCAGGCCTTATAATTGTGAGATATATCAAACTTCCCACAATTTTACTATACATAGTAGCATTTTCCAATGCTTCACTTCATGTAGTATCCAACTTCAAATTTTGATCTAATGGCATAGAGATTGGCTTAAACTTATCCATACCATAATTTTGCAGCATACTCAAGGCATATTGCCTTTGCAACATCCATATACATGTTTCTGTATGTATAAACCCAATGCCCAAAAAAATAGTGTAGCACACCAAGCTCTTTTGTGTAAAATTCCTTCATAAGGAGTTGCTTTACCTCTTTAATGCTTTCTTCATTATCACCTCCTACAATCAAGTCATCAACATAAATATCCACAATCATGATGCCATCATCACCCTTCCTTGCATATAATGAATGATCTGCATCACATATAGAAAATCCATTGGTGATTAAGTAATCTGCAATCCTTGCATGTCAAGCATGAGGAGCTTGTTTATGCCCATACAAAGCCTTTTGCAATTTGCAAACATATCCTGGGAGCTTTGAATCTTTATATCCTATTGGCTAATCCATGTATACTTCTTCTTGTAGCTCACCATATAAGAAAGCATTCTTCACATCCATATGATGCAAAGTCCATCCTTTTGTTGTAGCGAATGCAACAAGTGCTCTGACATCACACATTTAGCTATAGGGTTGAACGTTTCCTCATAATCAATGCCATAGTCTGTGCATATCGTTTTGCTACCAATTGTGATTTATACCTACTTATGCTACCATCAACACTGTGCTTTACCTTGTAAACCCACTTGTAGCCTAAGGGTTTCTTTCCTTGTGGCAATGGAACTAGCTTCCATGTTTCATTTCCATAAAGCGTAGCCATCTACTCATTCATAGTTTTCTCCCAATCTGCATTTCCTATTGCATCTTCAAAACAAGAAGGTTCATTATCTTGTATTACCTCGATCATGTAGGCACAATGATGAGCCATGTAACTCTCATACATCAATTGTTGCACTGAATTCCGCATCCTACCAGATCTTCTTGGTCCTGGGTCACTTCTCTTTGTATCATCTATATCTGCCAAACTTACTCTTGGAGTCTTCACATAAGACAATCCAAGTTCCCCATCAAGGCTCTTTTTTGAATTGCTTGAACCCCCATCAATGTCTTCAAAACCTATAGATGTTTTACTACTAGCAGAAAGTTGTTCTTTACCTTTCTTTGATGTAGTTGATGAATTTGCTCAACTAAAATTTCCATGCAATCTTCCACTCCATGGATTTGAGTTGAAAGTATTGTTTGGTGTGACATCAGGTCCACTCAAAACTTGAGATTTTGCACTTGACTTTTAAACAGTAAAATGGTGAAGCATACACTAAACCATTTAGGAAACCAATTACAAGGGACTTGTGAAATGAGTTTCATGAGGAAGCATTGATGGTTTCTTATAATTATCAAGTGATTATCTAGGTATAGGCATTACCTTTATGGCCTAGAGTAAAGATTCCAAGGAAGAGTATTAGAGTACTCAACTATATTAGTGGATCAAAGATATAATGAATTCTATATATGAACGGGATTTAAGGAAGCATGAAAATTTAAAAAGGAAACACAAGAATGTGAACAAGGATCAAGAGAACGGATCATGAGAAGTGCTTAGGTTTTATCTTAGATTTTAAGTTTATAAGGATATCCATTGATCAAGTGATCAAATAAACCAAGTTAATTGGTTTCAAGAGTAAAGGGGATTCATAAAAATCCATACTTCTGAGAACATAATTTTGGATATGGAAGAATCCATAGTTATTGTGTTGGAAGATGGTTCCTTTGGCATGGGACAATGTATCCTACTTCCCTTTGATAAATTTCCTTATATGGCTAAGAATAAAAGGACTCATCATCCATGAGAGCAATTTTCATTAAAAAAAGATAAGAATATTTTTCTTTAGGACCACATATGTATGTCAAGTGGAAGATCTGCTCTTCCAAGAGAAAAAGAATTGTCACAAGGAAGATTTGGTCTTCCAAGATAAAAAGAATTGTCACAAGGAACATTTTTTCTTAGAGACTATATCTAGGAGATTTATGTTTAAAAATATTATCACTTCATGACACATTTTTTTGTTAGCGTATATGGACGTGAGGATCCAAATAAAGTTCAACTTAGCTTATTGATTTAGTGGAAGTAAGTCTAGTTTAATGATAGAGATAAATTTGAGAAGGGATTTGTCTCTATGGGAAGTACCTCAAGATTAGGATCAAATATTTCTAAGACTCTTCAACAATGAAACCAATGTGTTTTTGCAAAATGATATTGGATATGTATTTTACCTTTTGAACTATTGTTAGGCCTCTAGGTTTAGAATCAACCATTCAAAAATTGCTTTCAAGTCACTTTTTGGGTATCCCCCATAGTTTTTGAGGAGCTAGTATTTCCAAAGTCTCTCTTGTAGCCTGCCTGTTGGGCATCCCATTGGGTTTCAAGGTTTAAATAGGAAAGTAGTGGGATTGGGTGCTTGCCAATGACAACAAGCTCCACTATTGTAAAGGAATACAACTTAATGTGGAGGGCCGTGAGATGGAGGTCAAATCATTCCTATTTTTTCTATTATTTACTTATTGGCTTGTTAGTAATTTAGTGACAAGTATTTGCGAAAGATGAAAAGGATTTGTATAAATTTCTTATAGAAGGGTGATGTGAATAGGAGGGGGTGTTGACGATCAGATGGGAAATTCGCTCATCCCCAAGGATGTGTGTGGTTAGGGCATTCTCAATGTGGGGTAGCTTTAGCAAACAATCTTGTTGCCAAATGGATGGCCAAAGCATGGAGTAATGATGATGCTTCATGGTCCAATGGAAATAAATCAAACATATCATGCTCTTTTTTTGCCATTCTCGAATTATTTCCAATTGCTCGAATCTTAGTCACTCACTGTGAAAAGGTTGGAATTAGATGATACCCTTTTGTTCCATCCATGATGATTGAAAGTGGGCTGCTAGCATTAGACAACATGAATTTATTTGGTTCCCTATTTCAAGTATCTCAAGAGTGGAGAATGAGAAGTTTCAGAGACCTAAGAGACTCTAGAATTTTGCATCTTGAATTACCACTAGAACCATGATAGAAGGCACTGGATCAAATTTAAAGACACTGATATGAATCATAGAGACTTTGAAGGGTAGTGCCTTTGAAGTCACATAATCAATGTTTGGGATGAATCAAAGACCCATCTCATGCTTGGTCAATATCTTCCTTACCTCAAGGATATGAAGTGGCACAATGGAAATAAAATGGAGGAAATTCTTAGAATTAAAAGAAATCTATGCTTTCATTACACTTTAAACAAGACGCGGATCTTGAACTAGATGGGAATTCGAGTTCCTTGAACTATGTCATCTGCTTATTGAGAATAAGAAAGTGTTCCACGTGTGGAAACTTTTGCACCAAGGGATATGGACCAATGTCAAAGCCAGTAAAATATGCAATGCTTCCTTGTGATGCAAGAGGTGGCATAGCAGTAGGGAAGACTTACGCCACTTGTTCTTTTTTACCGATCTAACAAATAGTATGAATTGGTGACTAATAGTATGACCTAGATGCACCTCAATAACTTGTTCTTATTGGATCATCATGTCAATGGGAAGCAAGTTTTGCTCAATGAAGTGATCAAATGATCTGAAAAATTTGGAGGGAAAGATGTGCAACCAATAGAGAGTGGTCAATAGAGAATTCTCTTAGTTGTATAGGTAGAAGGATTCATGAATATAGCGACCCCCCTTTAAACCCCACAAGGTGGTCATCCTAGAAAACAACAAGCTAAAAAACAAGTGAGGCCTTCTAAGGGGACAAAAAGGTTATTAACCTTTTTTGCAATTCTCTCTAACTTGCTTATATCTTGTTCTTGTTTAGAATTTAAAGTGCTTTTGTCAAAAACAAAAAGTACTCACCACATACACACTGAGCCTAAAGATAAATGATTAGGAATCACATAACTAGCAAATCTATAGAAATTCATGTTTCAATATTCAAACATCCTCCAAAAACAGCAAAAATAGCTCATTGGAGTGTAGATGAACATGTTATTTATAATTTCACTTCAAGAAATCTCACAAATGAAGAAAGAAATAGGAGACAAAGTATGGAAATAGCGTTCACAAGATTTTTCTCGCTCTTCAACTTTCCAAACAAAAGAAAGGGACTCATGCGACCATCACAATGTGTTTTATATGAGTAAGGTTGCGACTAACATTGTAGGAGTGGCAATCTACTAAATTATACCTTAGAGTTAAGTAAAAATTGGAAAAAATGTATGGTACAATGGGGGAGCTCAAGAGGTCTATTCTTGGTCATTACAACGAAAAAATGGGTTTAACTCAATAGAACTAATGATTTTACACATAAAGATTTGTTGGCTAAAAAATTTCCATGCCCACAACTATATCAGTAAGATTTTATGTATCAAGCTTAGCCAAGGGTAAAACATAAAGTGGACTTGGATGATGTGCGAGTTCAAATTCAAGGGGATATGACACCCATTTACTATGGAATTTCGACCCATGCAAATACCGATATTAATATTGACACATGGTGGTATGCCATGGGGTGGAAGTCAATGAGCTGAGCCCAAGAGTGAGCAAGCGCGAACACATATCCGTAAGTGTCGGTATATCCAAGACACTTAAGAAACCCTTGTGAGGGCTAAGAAGGAGATCATTATAACAAGAGAAGAAAAGAGTGTAACAAGGTTGTTGTAGCCTAACTTCCCCCATTTCTTACAAGCACCACATAAGAACTTTGCATGGAACAAGAAATGGACATGGTGCAAGAGCAGTGAGTGGAGTTAACACATTTATGAATTGCCCATTCATTAATTCCTCAAGCATATCAATTGGCCACCATGCATTAACTCCTCTCTTTGATGGGTGGATTGTCCCCTCAAATAGAAACAACTTTCCAACCCTCAAATAGACCTTGTAGAATGATTGGACGCATCGAAATGTACATTCAAATTTTTTGTTCCTATTTGGAGATGTGAGAATTGGAGCTAAATTGAATCTCTTGTTTATCTCATAAAAAGACTTTTTTCACACAAACGCCCCATTCAAAATTAGTAAGTACCCATCTATTGTTCCTGCAATCATGGTGTATATGTGTATAAATCATATGTAGTACCTGCATTGTGCCATAGAAGAGAGCTAAACGGAGGTACATGTAAGAAATAATAGCACAGCGGAACAGACATAGACAGAGTTCGAAAAAGCGTAAACAAAGATACACATAGATTGAGAGATCGAGAACTCAAATTCTCATACTTGCAAAGAGTAATGAAGCTACAAACATGGTGGTATCCACCCATGTGCTCCCAATGTGGGTCTTAGATGGCAATCTAGATAGACTCTAGATGAAGGGCTTACTAGTGCACAATGCTATGTAAAGCTACAAAAGAACCATGCTTATATAACTTTTACAAGGGGATTCGATATAGATAAATGTAGTTGGGAGATACACAATAGTCAACAAAATATACAATCTGGAAATATCTCAACGACCAAAAGTCCTATGATCTCGGTCCTACGAGTCAGGGGCATAGGCCCTGCGAACCCCACAAACGGGGGAAACCCTCCCCCCCTCTGCATCCCGTATTATCATTATATGCAGAAATTGTATGGCACCACAAGGCCTTTATTTTTGCCTTGAATGACAACCCAATGGTCTTTACGTTTATGTCCTACCTAATCTAATGGCTAGGCTCACAAAGATTATCTATTACCATCAACTGTCATGCATATACCTCATTTAACTTGGAGGTTAGCATTCCACAAATGTATGTGCTCAGGCTTCTCCTCATAATGGGATCCTTACAAGTTAGAGCATCATCGATCATTTGTGGTCACTTGAGCATGGAGTATTAAGCATATGTAACACCCCCCTCAATGTCCACCTTGTGGCAACCTAGCTCCTTGGTCCAATGTCAATCTTTGTAAAGTGTAAATGAATTTCTCTCTCCCAAGGGCCTTGGTGAAGATGCCTGCTCCATTTTCTTTGGATGGACAATAGCTTATCTCGGTTATATTTACAATATGGTGCTTGCCCATCTCTGCTACTCTATTCTCTATGATTGGCTTGGTCCATCTGCAACCTATTCTAGTGACTGTGGGATGGGGTGCATAGAATCATAGAGCTTCCTCACCTGATGTAGAAATGGATTTTGTTGCTTGGGTGACAATAGGTTGGTGACTTTCAGACTCATCGTGTGAAGATGATGCTTCCTTCTCTTTTGTAGAAGGGATAACTCTTGGGCTAGGTTCATAGTGAATTTCCCCTTCACCCGCTGATAAAGTGGAAGCTCTCTTTTCCTCTTTTGCTACATGTGGCTTCTCCTCCTTAAACACCACATCATGACTCGCCATGATCTTCTTAGCTTCAAGGTCGTAAAGCTTATAAGCCTTCTCATCCACTGTAACCTAAGGAGATACATTTGATGCTTTTGGTTGAAGCTTGTTTCTCTCCCTATCTAGAACATGTATACAACATTCACTTCCAAATACTCTGAAATGGGAAAGAGATGGTTTTTTACTAGTGCAGGCTTCTTGTGGAGTCTTTCCATCAAGTGCCTTGGTGTAGGACAACAATGTTGGCAACCTCTAACCAAAATTGATTTGGCAAACCTATTTCCTTCAACATGCACCTTGCCATCTCCATGATGGTTCGATCCTAACGTTCTAAAAAACCGTTTTGTTGAGGGCTATGTGCCATTCTTAGTTGATTCTTGATTTCTTTACACTTGCAAAAATCTTGAAACTCTGTTCATGTAAACTCACCACCACCATCTATCCTGAATTTCTTCATCGTCTTCCCTATTTCAGTTTTTTTAAGCTACGACCATTCTTTAAACTTACAAAAATATTGAGCCTTATCACAAAGGAAGTACACCCACATCTTTTTGCTATAGTCATCGATGAGTAACATGAAGTAGTAAGATCCACCAAAGGCTTGTGTAGGCATTTTTCCACACAAGTAAGCATGCACCAACTAGGAAAGCTTGCTCTTTTCTTGCTTTCTTATGGAAACACCATTCTCCATTGCTTGCCCATCATACAAGCTTCACATCGTTCTTTCATCTCCACAATTGAGGGTAGATTTGCAACCATACCTCTGCAATGCATTTCCTTTAGTACAAGGTATTTGATATGGTTGAATCTCTCACGGCATAGCTTACTTATGCCCACACTTGTAGGGTCTCTAAGAGTTGACAACTCATACAAGTTGTTCCTCCTTTGTGAGTCCCAACAACATTGTTGTTCCTATCTATAATCTTAGATCCTATCATATTGAAAGCTACTTCATGACCTTGATCAATTATTGAAGCTAACGAAAGCAGATTTTGTTAGATTTGTGGAACATACAACACATTTGAAATTTTTCTAATATCCCCATTAGAGTTAATGAAATAAATCATACCTTGGCCCTCTGCAAGACATCTTGCATCATTTTCTACCTTTACTATGATGGGTTCCTTTAGAGGTTGTAAGGAATTGTCAAGGTCTTTTCTCCTCTTCATGTGATGAGAGACCATTGTCGAACACCTATGAGTCTGTTCTTGAATCTTCGATCGAGGAGCATATCTCCTCTATCCTAACAAATAATTTAAGCTCTATTTCTATAGTGTTTTCAGACTCCTTGCCCTTGCCACATTTTGAAGAGCCATTCTTCTCTTCTACCTTCTCGATGTGAGAATCTTGAATTTTGTGGCCTTTCTTCTTGGAGTGGAAACACTCTCCCTTGAACTTATTTTTGTTGTTCTTCTTTTTGTCTCCATCTTTTGAAGAGTCCGCTTTTCCTCCTTTGGCATTTTCTATGAATGCTGCATCTCCTTTGTTGCCACCATTCTTTTCCTTGAGCCATAGCTCCTCCTCCATGAGTAAGGCATTCAATTCTTCAAAAGTTAGACATTGAGGTTTGATTTGAGTATTAAGAGGAGTTACCAAACCATCAAACTTTGGTGCATAGATTCAAAGACAACACCGATCTAGCTCCTCACTTGAATTTGGTACATTTCCTCCTACCATTTGATCCCATAAATTCTTTGTGCGAGTGATAAACACCTTAGCAGTCTCCTCTTCAGCAAACCTTTTTGTTGCTAGCTAATTATCCAAGTTCTAAATTTGTGTTTGAGTACAAGTTTCATATTGATTTCTCAGTATGTTCCATGCTTCACAAGGCTTGGTAGTATGTTGAATGAGATTTAGAACACTATCAGTAGTACTTCTAACTAGAGCATAGAGTGCATCTTCATTTCTACATTTCCAGCCATGTAGAAGATTAGCATCAAGAGGGATCATTCGACCAAGATTATTTGGATCAAGTGTTTCTTGGGGCTCATGATTAGTCCCAAGGATTTTCTCCAAAAGCTCATATGAATCAAGGATATAAGTGATTTTAAAATTCCATAGGGTTTAATTCATACCATCAAGCTTACCTTCTGTGAAGGTTGATGGTCGTATCCGCAATGTTGGGATGACCGACATTATTTTTACTCTTGCTTAAGCTCCACCTACTCGTGTTGATGAACCACCTTGATTCCCTCTGTAGATGATGACACATTGCTTGAAATCTTCTCTCTTTTGTCATTGAAGCCACTCCAACCTCTCTATTTTTGCTTTTGCACTACTCAGAGCCTCTTGAGCTCTGATACCATGTAAGAAATAATAACACAATGGAATAGATGAGTAGATAGAGTTGAGAAGAAATGTAGACAAAGATAGACATAGACTAAGAGATAGAGAAATCAAATTCTCAAATTTGTCAAGAGTAATGCAGCTAAAAAGATGGTGTTGTCCACGTGTGTGGTCCCAATGTGGATCTTAGATGGTGATCTAGACACAATCTAGATGAAGGGCTTACTAGTGTGCAATGTTATGTAAAGCTACACATGGTTCATGCTTATATAGCTTTTATAAGGGGATTTAGTGTAGATAAACGTAGTTCGGAGATACACAATAGTCAATAAAATATACAATCCAAGAATATCTCCGTGACCATAAGTCCTCCCTTCTCGGCCCTATGGTCCAAGGGATAGGCCCTTGGACCTCGCAAGAGGGGACAAGCTCCCCTCTGGACTCCCCCATTAAGGTTCTATGGAGAAACTGCACAACACCACAAGGCCTCCATTTTTGCCTTGAATGGCAACCCAATGGCCCAAAAGTTGATGCCCTACCTAAGCTAGGCATACAAAGATCATCTATCACCATCAACAATCACACATAGGCCTCATCTAACTTGGAAGTTAGGGTTCCACAAATGCCTAGGCTCTCATAATGGCTTGTCCTCATAATGGGAGTCTTAGAACTTAGAGCACCATTGATAATTTGTGATTAGTTGAGGGTGGAGTATTGCAAATATCTAGCAGTACAACGTAGATGGGAGCCCTCAATGTGAATGTCATCTTATTAAAAACAAAAGAGGGAGAGAGGGAGAGAGAGCTGAAGGGAGGTATAAATCAAATGGATGACTTTATCATCCCCTTCATGTGGGATCCACTTTCTTTTTAACAACAAATGTAGTCAAGAGATACACAATAGTCAGTAAAATATAGAATCCAACAATATCTACACGACTAGAAGTCCTACCATCTTGTCCTTACTGGTTGGGGGGATAAGTATTGAGTATATCTAACAATACAAAGTAGATGGGAGGCCTTGGGTTAATTTCCTCTTGAATAGCCCAGTGCAACAAGTCTTGCTTTGTAATTTTCCAAAGTACTAGCAACCTTGTACTTTAACTTCTAGACCCACTTGGTTTCAATAAATTTGTGCTTAGGGGGTCAATCCACTAGCTCCCAAGTTCCATTGTTCATGAAATTTTCATATTTTGTTTGCATGGAAGTTCCCCAATTCTGATCTTGGATTGCCTCTTCCACATTGGTTGGTTCCTTTGATTGTTCTTGAATGAGCTCAACCATCAAGGCTATATTTACAATATGGTGCTTTCCCATCTCTGCTCCTTATTCTTTGTGATTGCCTTGGTCCATCTACAATGTGTTCTAGTGACTATGGGATGGTGTTTGCTAAATCATAGATCTTCCTCACTCAATGTGGAAATGGTGTGGAAACGGCTTTCAATACTTGGGTGAAAATAGGTTGGTGACTTCAAACTCATCATCTAAAGGTGATGCTTCCTTCTCTTGTGTACAAGAGATAGCTCTTGGGCCAAGTTCATAGTGGATTTCCCCTTAGCCTGATGATAGTGGAAGCTCTATTTTTCTCCTCCACTGCATGTGGTTACTCCTCCTTTAACACCACATCAAGACTCACCATGATCTTCTTAGTGTCAAGGTCATAAAGCTTATAAGCTTTCTTATCCCACCGTACCCTAAGAAGAAACATTTGATGCTTTTGGTTGAAGCTTGTGTCTCTCCCTATCTAGAACATGTATATAACATTCACTTCCAAATACTCTAAAATGGGAAACAGATGGCTTTTTAATAGTGTAGGCCTCTTGTGGAGTCTTTTCATCAAGTGCCTTGGTGTAGCTTTGATTCAAGATGTAGATAACACTATTGACAACCTCTAGAAAAAAATGGTTTGGCGAACCCTTTCCTTTCAACATGCACCTTGACATCTCCATGATGGTTCAATTTTGATGTTCTAAAAAACCATTTTGTTGAGGGCTATGTACCAGTGTGAGTTGATGCTTGATTCCTTTACACTTGCAGAAATCTTGAAATCGTCCTAGTGTAAACTCACCATCACCAATTGTCTTGAATTTTCTTCATCTTCTTCCATGTTGAACCTTATCATGAAGGAACTACACTGACATCTTCTTGCTATAGTCATCGATGAGTAACATGAAGTAGGAAGATCCACCCAAGGCTTGTGTAGGCATTTTTCAACATTAGTTAGGCCCATCATGCAAGCTTCACATGGTTCCTTCATTTCTGTAATTGAGGGTAGATGTGCAACCATACCTCTGTGATGCATCTCCTTTAGTACAAGGTATCCAATATGGTTGAATCTCTCATGGCATAGCTTACTTGTGCCCACATGTTTAGTGGTTATAAGAGCAGACAACTAATACAAATTGTTCCTTCTAAACAACATTGTTGTTACTATCTATAATCTTAGCTCCTATCTTACTGAAAGATACTTCATGACCTTGATCAATTATAGAAGCTACCGAAAGTAAATTTTGTTTGATTTTTGGAACATACAAAACATTTGAAAGTTTTTTGATATCCCCATGAGAGTTAATGAAAGAAGTCGTGGCTCACTAATGCAACGAAAATGATCTCTTATGAGTCCCTACCTTAGTTCTTTGGCTAAAATCATCTCTTGTAGCTCATTTATTCTCTTGCTTAGTTCTGAGTTGAACTAATCTCTTGTAGCTTATGATTCCTTACCTCATTTTGATATCAAAAATGATCCTGTGTAGCTCATTTCTTGTTTAGCTCATTTATAGCTTATTTCTTCTTTAGCTCAATTGTAGCTCATTTCTCCCTTAGTTATATATTATATATTTAATATTGATATAATGAATCTAGCATTATTATCAATCAATCAAAGTATTAGCTTATATCAATGATTACTAATTTAAATTTATTAATTAGTGATTACTAGCTTACATGTATCACTACAAGGAATACGGGCGTATAGCGACGGTTAAGGCGATAGAATTTCGTCGCTATAAAATTGCAACTTGCGTCGTAATTAGCGTCGGGCGCGGACCGTCGATTAGACGATGCAAAAAACGACGGTATTTGCGACTTGGATTGCGACGCTCCCATACAACGTCGCTTAAACGACGCTACTTAAAGGCGTCGCTTAAGCGACGTTTTTTTGCATCGCATAAGCGACGCTCCAAACCGTCGCATAAGCGACGCTAAAAAAAAGGTCGCTTATACGACGACGAATAGCATCACTTACACGACGATCTATTGACGAACAAAAATTAAAACGTTGGAGGCTCTGTAATCGGCATTTTCACGCATCCGATCGAAGAGCTCTCCAACGTTCGCAATTGCGCTGCGCTTACGAGCTGAAACAAGTATATGCAGAATTGTTGTTTTGCCTAAGCTCTCTGTTATTGTCTCCCTCTGTCTTTGTTTCTCTCTTTCTACATCTTTCTCTCTTTGAATTCTCTCTCTCTCTCTAGATCTCTCTCTCTCTCTAGATCTCTCTCTCTCTAGATCTCTCTCTCTCTAGATCTCTCTCTCTCTCTCTCTCTCTTTTCTTTCTCTCTTTATTGCAGGTTATTCAAGAAGCTAACCAAGCAAAAACTATGGCTAACAATTGTAAGTACAATTTCTATTATTTTTAGATCATTTGAATTATGTTATTTTCATTACATACCATACTCACACTTATTGATATGCACTCATACACTTATACATGATGAAGATGCACACACACATGCATATACCTACATATACACATATACATGCACATACACACACATACACATAGAGTTATACATATACACACACATACACAAGAACATGCACATATTGATACATACATATACACTTATACATGCACATGCATATACATACATATATGCACACATACACATGCACATACATACATATACACACACATACATATACACTTAGGTACACACATATGAATGAATTATATAATTAAAGTATTAAAACACATATACACATGCACATACCTACATATACACATATGCATGCACATACACACACATACACATAGAGTTATACATATACATGCATATACATATACACACACATACACATGCACATGCACATACTCATACACACATATACACTTATAGATGCACATGCACATACATACATATACACACACATACACATTCACATACATACATATACACACACATACATATACACTTAGGTACACACATATGAATGAATTATATAATAAAGTATTAAAACACATATACACATGCACACACACATGCACATACCTACATATACACATATACATGCACATACACACACATACACATAGAGTTATACATATACATACATATACATATACACACACATACACATGCACATGCACATACTCATACACACATATATACTTATACATGCATGTGCACATACATACATATACACACACATACACATGCACATACATACATATACACACACATACATATACACTTAGGTACACACATATGAATGAATTATATAATTAAAGTATTAAAACACATATACACATGCACACACACATGCACACACACATGCACATACCTACATATACACATATACATGCACATACACACACATACACATAGAGTTATACATATACATGCATATACATATACACACACATACACATGCACATGCACATACTCATACACACATATACACTTATACATGCACATGCTGAACCGGCCTTTTGGTCCAAGGAAAAAGTGCTTATCCGGGACTTTATGTTGTTCAAATCCCTCGGAATCGGTCTACTTGGATTACCTAGAGCCCACAATTATCTCGCAATGGGTTCTTCTTATGGCTATGCACTAGCTCATATGTTTCCCGGCAAACGCACCAAAATGAAAGGCCCTAATGCCCAAGGAAAAAGATGCATATATACACTTGTATTTCACCCCAAATTACTCGAAATCGGTCCACTCGCCTTCCTCAAATGCAAATCAATACCAACTTACAATGACTTACTCTCCTGAGCGCACTTTCTCCTTACTCACGCTTTCTTGTTCCACTTGCTCTATTTCTCTTCCTCTCTTTAGTTCACTCTTCCTGTTCCCACCTTTCACCCACACACTCTTCAATATTTCTCCCTTGCACAAACCTTACACTCACTCTCTTCCTTCCTTTCTTTCTCACACACCAACTTCCTCTCCTTTTCCTCCTTCACTTTCTCTTCCCCACTCCCCTTTTTGTTTTACTCTCTTCCACACACACACACTCGTTTGTGCACTTTACTTCTTCCTCTTACACATACATACATTCATACACCCACACGCTTACCTTTCAACTTTCAGGTTCACTCACACACTCACATTCTCATGCCAACATTCAACTAGAACCACATACACACTCACTTCCTTCTTCTCATACATGCAACCACACACACACCCGCACTCTTCCACATATGCTTACACACACATGCAATCCCTTACACACTCCCACACATGTACTCACACGCACTTACACTTGCACACACATCCACTCTCACATACTCTTAGACTCCTACACCCAAACACACCTTCACCCTTATTTCCTCTTCACACACAAAGGAATGCACTCTCATAAACACTTGCACAACGCACTTCCTCATACGTACAACCACACACCTTTCGTACACATGTTTTTTTTCAAGAATCAAAACACCAAACTCCATCATTTATGTAAGCAAGCCAAAAATCCAAGTCATACCAGAAAGTAAATGCTGGCTGTCAAGATGAATGTGAAAAAAACTTTTACCACCAGTAGATCTGAAGTCACTTCCAATGATTCCCTAAGATAGTAGCTCTGCTCATGAAATTAAGCCTTCCATTTCTCGTTTAGTGAAGCATATTCAGGATGGCATAGATCAAAATCCAATCTGCACTTTGAGTCTCCCGAAACACCACCCTAGCTGACAGGTACACAGAAAATAAATGGAGACTTTGTATGGTCTACAAAAGTTCTCTCCCGCGACCTGTAAGTGTCTTTGAACAAATTCTGCCTTCGAATTCTCAGGTTGTTCCCTGCTCTGTAATCTCTCTCGTCTTTTACTCCATCTCTATATCTCCGAATTGATCGTGCTCTGAGAAGCGCTTCCTTATCTGGTATATCATCTCCGGTATTGCATTGGAATAGAGCGAGGTTGAGAATTCTTCTTCATGTTCTTGATTCCCGAACTCTCTCTGCCTAGCAAACTCCCTTGCAGGCCCAAGAACACAGACCTAAAGAGCTCCACGGGTGTCAATCACCACGAACACAATGCTAGATACAGGGGGGTGCTTTTACCGGTACATCTTCCAGACCCTCCACTCTGTGGATGATTGCCTTGCCCTCTGTGAAACCCCGCCCTTCGACACTAGTCAAGGAGCAAAATGAAAATGCAGCAGCCAACCACCCCCTAAGATCTTTGATGCCTCTCCTAGGGATACATTTTAGAGCATATCTACGTTGCGTTCAGACTGAACTACCCATTGATAGACCCATAATTCGATCACCAGGGGGTAGTGAGCCCAGCCCTCCTGCCGTCAACTGTTGTAGCTTCTGTACCCTCCTTTTCAATGCAGAAAACAAGAGGGGAAATATGTCCCCAGAACGATGCCTCCTGCATCTCCTTGCCCCCGTCGACCCCGGCCAGATCTGTGAGCTTTTTCCCCCTGTTGCTACCTGCTTACGAAGATGGCAGAAACTTCTCTTCCCCTCCCAAACGAGTACCACCAACAGTAGCCTTCACTTCAATTATTCCCTCTTCAATGGTCAGCAGAGACACGTCGAAAGTACCACCACCAAGGTCAAAAATCAGCACGTTCTTCTCACCAACGCTTGTAGCCTTCTTGTCCAGGCCATAGGCGATTGCAGCAGCAGTAGGCTCGTTGATGATACGCATGACATTAAGACCGGGGATGACACCAGCAGTCTTGGTGGCCTGAATATAACAGTCCTCTCTCCATTTCGAAACATAGAACATGTCCTTTACAGAGGTTGAGGACATCCAAACTGCCTCAACTTTACTACAAGTCCTCCATTATCATTAACCTTAAGGGCTTTCTCCAAGCGGGCTCTTTAGAATGCTGTACTGCTATTGGGCATAGCAGTGTGAGCGCCCATGATCATAATGATCTCTGCTCAGCTATGGGAGCTTGATACGAACATCTGCAAGACTCCGGATACGAAGTGTTAACGGTGACCTCATGTAGAGTAGGGAAGCGCCTTTGCTATTCTGGAATCATTTAGTGCACTTATAGGAGTTCTTCTGGGACTCAAAATCTCTCCAGTGCATAGCTACTACAGACCTTCATGCGCATAGACAGGATGGATTAGTCACTGCTACCTGTACTATAAGGGTTCGGCCAATCTCTTTTCCTTATCTTATCTTCGCCATGGAGCCCCGAAACGAATGGGAAGTGATGGCTGAAAGGATTTTGATTGACATGCCTGCAGCGAAGCCCCCGCAGACAAGCAGAAAGGAGGGGTGAAGGCGGTGTCTCCTACAGAGATAGCCAGAAAGAGGAGTGGTTTTTCGGGTTTTTTCTGATGGAACCTACTTTAGGCCTTCGTCCTTTCCAAGCTTCGTCATGGGGATCAACAAAATGAGAGAGCTCTCCTCAAAATGATAGCCCCCCGATGGCTCATGAAGGCCCCCCTTATCTCTTTTGTCAAACACCCATCGAGCATTATCCACATGGCCACACTTACCATACATAGAGATAAGTGCATTTGCAACCAATACATCATTTTCAAGCAGAAAGTTTTGTAGACATGAGTGAATCTCCTGCCATTTCTCAAAGTTAATCCTGTCTCATGTAAAGAAAGCAAGCTGGCAAATGTAACTTCGTTCGGAAATTCCCTTCTGAGCAAGATGTAGCCATGTAGTTTGCAAATACCTTCCATCCCATTGATCAACTCTTCAAATACCTGCAATCAAACATATTTCCCTGGCCAAATAGAAACATATTAGTGCATAAAAACCAACCATTTTGTGGGCTAACATACTCCCCTCTGCTTAATTGCGAAGTCGTCCTCGACGAGCCAAATTGTTCCTGCGCTCAAATCATCCAACATGTGCTGATCACTCAATCAAATACAAATCTTTACCTTGCATGACCATACTCTTCTTCTTCCTCAATGTAGCACCTGAAATCATACTCATACAATCATTGGTCAGTACCAAAATCCAGTCATTTCACTTACCATCTTTGTCCATCTTTTCACATCTTCATTGACATGTCCACCTGTCTGCAAACTTCATCAAAACATTAGAACTTTTCGTCATCAAATCACAATAACATCTACAACCAAAATGGAAAGACAATCATCCACATCACACATATATACTCGGCACACACATCATGATCCCATATCACACATGCATTCTCGTCACGAACAACACACATGCAAGCAAAAAGCCCATCCACATTCCCTCTCGTCACTCTTCTCGACTACTCATTCAACACATCACAATTCTTTGTTCCACATGCATACTCAACACACTTTCCACACACCATCAAAAACCATTTCCGAGTTCCGTTTCGATACTCTTCCCAACCACACGATCGCTTTCTTGATTCCTTTTTCTCGTTTCTAACTGGGTTCTCTCGCCAATTTCCCATTTCCTTCCCACCTAGGGTTTCCTATTCCCACTTACCTTTTCATCTACTCTGTGCTCTTTTGTTCATCCATCAGATCCTATGCTTGGTCACCACCACCTCTCCTTAATTGATGGACACACGGCAAAGACCACTCAAGCCTAACATGAGATCACCTCGACAGGACCACTCATCATCAACGCGATTCAGGATTTCTCAAGTTGTCATACCACCTAAGAGCCAAACTGAACACTTCCTGAAGGTTTGCAACCGAACAAAGCAACTAGCACGATTGGATTCCTCAAGTCCAAGCTTTCCATAGACACATCGTAACCAAAACCCTAGCCGAGCTTAAGCTTCAATTTGACATGTTTCATCGGGAGCCCACACATAACCCAAATCCCCACAACACAAACACATATATTCCCATCCGAGCATCATGCTCTCTCACCTCTCTTATGTCCCCCCTCGAGCGAGGAATTTGTCTCATTCATTTTTTTTTCACATTTTTTCTCTCTTTTTTCATCATCATTTTTTTCACATCTTTACTCACACTTGCCGGCCTACACCGAAGCTGGATGCGACTCGTGGACTCGACCACCCGATCAAGTTTGTTCCACCCATCTACCAACCCAACGAAGCGCGCGACACACAGACAGCTAGCCCTGTGCGAAACCGACGTCGGTTCGTGGCTTTGACCACCCGGCCAAAGTGGGTCCACCCACCTATCGGCCCACATAGGCGCGTAGCCACACTCACACATACACAAACATATATTTTTTCATTTTCTTTTCATTCTCGCATCTCGAGAATTAGGAGACAAAAGAAAGGATCTTTTCCCAACCGAACCAATCACAACACACACACATAGATTCCCTGTGGACATCCCGATGAGACATATCTCCTCTTTGCTACCACTCAAGCCAAAATCCAGCCACTAATGCCATGGTCAACCCGTCCTCGCAAAACCCGCACATACTAACCACCTCGTCGACCTGAAACCTCTAAAAGTGTCACTTTAGTTCCTAAGTGTAGAACACACTTGGTCCATCCGTCCTCACATCTCAGACTCGTAATCCACAAAGCAAACCCTAGTCAGACTCAAGCCGTCCTCACCGACATCCATTGCCTCGTCTATTTCTTTTCATCTCCAACCTCTGCCTCGCAGAGCTTCTACCTGACCCGACAAATGACCTGAAAAATTACCATTGCTCATTGTGCTCCTCAATGATTCAAGCCTCGCCGCTAAGTCCCTTAATCCTTGTTTGTTGTGCTCAATATCACTCTGATATTGGAACAGGTCACAATCGATGCCTCGGAACCGATTCCATATTTGCTCCATCTCTTTATCCTCTCTCACCCTTTTTGCAGATCCGAGGGGAATATCTTCCCTCTTCTCAACTCGAACAGTCAACTTCTCGACTTCCTCTCTAATCGATCTTTCCTCCCAAATCCTACTCATATTTTCTTCATTTAGATCATCTACCTTCTTCAACAATTCATTCTTCATTTTTTCTAACTCCGTTCCGAATGCATCCAACCTATCCAACACCGCTTTCAGCTCTTCCTCCATTTTTCCTGCTTTCGGGTCCTCTACCTGTACTCGCATCTCATCGTCTTTCCGATTCATCCACCTACCGAGCTTGCTACTCAGTTTTGCATTCTCTTTCTCTACACGTCTCACTTTCTCATCACTCTCTGCTTGGGCACTCTTCATTCTTTCTAATTCCAGGTGGAACTCTTCCACTACCTTACCCGCTTGGTCATCATGTCTACCAGTCATCTCTCGCAATTTCTCGATCTCCTTTTCCATTCGGTCGACTCTCTGTGCCATGTCATCATCCTCTCGTGAGAGCTCCTCTTCAATTGAAACTCCATGGCAATTGGCTATCATCAAGCCAGTTCTTAGGTCTAGGGCCACATTTTCATGCTCAGACCTCGAAAGACCTTCCCTCAAGCTTCTGTTCCCCCTTTTTAACTCCTTGTTTTCACTTTCCAATGCTCGTACTTGCTTTTCCCAAGCTCCTAAGACCTCGGTAATTTTCACTTGAGTTTCCTCTAATTTCTCTATTTTGATCCTCTCATTATCTCGCTCTTCTCGCAGACATTCCAACTGACGTAGTATGCTTGCCAACGAACTCTCATTATCTTCGGCTTTCACATAAAAGGTCGCAACCTGAGGACTAACCTCTTTTGCCACGACCTCCTCAATGAGAACATCCTTCGCACGACACACATGCTCGCATAGCTTCTTGTTTCCGCATTCCACGCATCTAGGGACGAAGTCCAATGGGGTGCACACACGAGGGCAAAATTTTGCGATGTGCCCTATCTTTTCGCAACACCAACACCGAATGTAATTCGAGATTGGGCCAACCCGGCGACATTCATATGCATGATTTCTCATTGGGTGCCCAAATCCGCTTCGACTTCTAATCCCTCTCGGAGTCATCATTCTTGAGCTAATTTCTCGAACATCTACAACTTGTGTACTTTGTGCCATCTCTCTACCAAGACCAAAGCAACCAATGCGGGGCTTGGCTGTGCCACACAATTGGGGCACCAAGCGAACTCGTAGCACTCTCTATGAGATGTGCTAAGCCAATTCCCAGCAGACGCACCAAATGAACCGGCCTTTTGGTCCAAGGAAAAAGTGCTTATCCGGGACTTTATGTTGTTCAAATCCCTCGGAATCGGTCTACTTGGATTACCTAGAGCCCACAATTATCTCGCAATGGGTTCTTCTTATGGCTATGCACTAGCTCATATGTTTCTCGGCAAACGCACCAAAATGAAAGGCCCTAATGCCCAAGGAAAAAGATGCATATATACACTTGTATTTCACCCCAAATTACTCGAAATCGGTCCACTCGCCTTCCTCAAATGCAAATCAATACCAACTTACAATGACTTACTCTCCTGAGCGCACTTTCTCCTTACTCACGCTTTCTTGTTCCACTTGCTCTATTTCTCTTCCTCTCTTTAGTTCACTCTTCCTGTTCCCACCTTTCACCCACACACTCTTCAATATTTCTCCCTTGCACACACCTTACACTCACTCTCTTCCTTCCTTTCTTTCTCACACACCAACTTCCTCTCCTTTTCCTCCTTCACTTTCTCTTCCCCACTCCCCTTTTTGTTTTACTCTCTTCCACACACACACACTCGTTTGTGCACTTTACTTCTTCCTCTTACACATACATACATTCATACACCCACACGCTTACCTTTCAACTTTCAGGTTCACTCACACACTCACATTCTCATGCCAACATTCAACTAGAACCACATACACACTCACTTCCTTCTTCTCATACATGCAACCACACACACACCCGCACTCTTCCACATATGCTTACACACACATGCAATCCCTTACACACTCCCACACATGTACTCACACGCACTTACACTTGCACACACATCCACTCTCACATACTCTTAGACTCCTACACCCAAACACACCTTCACCCTTATTTCCTCTTCACACACAAAGGAATGCACTCTCATAAACACTTGCACAACGCACTTCCTCATACGTACAACCACACACCTTTCGTACACATGTTTTTTTTTCAAGAATCAAAACACCAAACTCCATCATTTATGTAAGCAAGCCAAAAATCCAAGTCATACCAGAAAGTAAATGCTGGCTGTCAAGATGAATGTGAAAAAAACTTTTACCACCAGTAGATCTGAAGTCACTTCCAATGATTCCCTAAGATAGTAGCTCTGCTCATGAAATTAAGCCTTCCATTTCTCGTTTAGTGAAGCATATTCAGGATGGCATAGATCAAAATCCAATCTGCACTTTGAGTCTCCCGAAACACCACCCTAGCTGACAGGTACACAGAAAATAAATGGAGACTTTGTATGGTCTACAAAAGTTCTCTCCCGCGACCTGTAAGTGTCTTTGAACAAATTCTGCCTTCGAATTCTCAGGTTGTTCCCTGCTCTGTAATCTCTCTCGTCTTTTACTCCATCTCTATATCTCCGAATTGATCGTGCTCTGAGAAGCGCTTCCTTATCTGGTATATCATCTCCGGTATTGCATTGGAATAGAGCGAGGTTGAGAATTCTTCTTCATGTTCTTGATTCCCGAACTCTCTCTGCCTAGCAAACTCCCTTGCAGGCCCAAGAACACAGACCTAAAGAGCTCCACGGGTGTCAATCACCACGAACACAATGCTAGATACGGGGGGGTGCTTTTACCGATACATCTTCCAGACCCTCCACTCTGTGGATGATTGCCTTGCCCTCTGTGAAACCCCGCCCTTCGACACCAGTCAAGGAGCAAAATGAAAATGCAGCAGCCGACCACCCCCTAAGATCTTTGATGCCTCTCCTAGGGATACATTTTAGAGCATATCTATGTTGCGTTCAGACTGAACTACCCATTGATAGACCCATAATTCGATCACCAGGGGGTAGTGAGCCCAGCCCTCCTGCCGTCAACTGTTGTAGCTTCTGTACCCTCCTTTTCAATGCAGAAAACAAGAGGGGAAATATGTCCCCAGAACGATGCCTCCTGCATCTCCTTGCCCCCGTCGACCCCGGCCAGATCTGTGAGCTTTTTCCCCCTGTTGCTACCTGCTTACGAAGATGGCAGAAACTTCTCTTCCCCTCCCAAACGAGTACCACCAACAGTAGCCTTCACTTCAATTATTCCCTCTTCAATGGTCAGCAGAGACACGTCGAAAGTACCACCACCAAGGTCAAAAATCAGCACGTTCTTCTCACCAACGCTTGTAGCCTTCTTGTCCAGGCCATAGGCGATTGCAGCAGCAGTAGGCTCGTTGATGATACGCATGACATTAAGACCGGAGATGACACCAGCAGTCCTGGTGGCCTGAATATAACAGTCCTCTCTCCATTTCGAAACATAGAACAGGTCCTTTACAGAGGTTGAGGACATCCAAACTGCCTCAACTTTACTACAAGTCCTCCATTATCATTAACCTTAAGGGCTTTCTCCAAGCGGGCTCTTTGGAATGCTGTACTGCTATTGGGCATAGCAGTGTGAGCGCCCATGATCATAATGATCTCTGCTCAGCTATGGGAGCTTGATACGAACATCTGCAAGACTCCGGATACGAAGTGTTAACGGTGACCTCATGTAGAGTAGGGAAGCGCCTTTGCTATTCTGAAATCATTTAGTGCACTTATAGGAGTTCTTCTGGGACTCAAAATCTCTCCAGTGCATAGCTACTACAGACCTTCATGCGCATAGACAGGATGGATTAGTCACTGCTACCTGTACTATAAGGGTTCGGCCAATCTCTTTTCCTTATCTTATCTTCGCCATGGAGCCCCGAAACGAATGGGAAGTGATGGCTGAAAGGATTTTGATTGACATGCCTGCAGCGAAGCCCCCGCAGACAAGCAGAAAGGAGGGGTGAAGGCGGTGTCTCCTACAGAGATAGCCAGAAAGAGGAGTGGTTTTTCGGGTTTTTTCTGATGGAACCTACTTTAGGCCTTCGTCCTTTCCAAGCTTCGTCATGGGGATCAACAAAATGAGAGAGCTCTCCTCAAAATGATAGCCCCCCGATGGCTCATGAAGGCCCCCCCTTCGTCATGGGCGTAACAAACTAGCAAAATTCAAATGACCAAAGCGTGCATGCCAAAGCTTTGCATGTGACATAGCCTGAGAATCATGAACTGCACATGCCGAATCATTCACAGATCTTTCATAGTCTATGAGCTTATACAGCCCACGACATAAAATGCCAAAAGCAATAATCACATCGCCATTTGAGAGATCATGGACTGTACACCTGTCATCAACGAATTTCACAACCAAGCCAATCTTGGCTAATGCAAAAACTGATAACAGGTTCTTTTTGATCCCTGGCACAAATAAAGCATCTGACAAAGTGAAAGAACTACCATCAGCAGTAGTCAGAATGATCTTACCAACTCCCATAACAGGATAAGAGGAGTTATTGGCGCATGTGATAGTATTCCCTGTAGGGGCAGGCTCGAGTGAAGAGAAGAAACTGCGCTGCGAGGTAATATGTTTGGTCGCCCCACTGTCAAAGTACCAAACATCTGACTCTACTGCAGACATGCACTGATCATGAGAAGATGGGTCAAAACTGCAGACAGTAGTAAACGCCCATTCTTCTTCCTGCACAAGATTTGCAGACTCTGTTTTTGGTGTAGAGGCCTCTGCAACAACCATTCCAGCCTCTTTCTTCTTTGCCTCTTTAGCAGCCAGTTTTGGACAGTTCTTTATAATATGATCATTTCCTTTACAGTACTTGCAGAACAATTTCTGCTTTTCTGATTTCTTCTCATCTTTATCCTGGTTCTTCGATTGTGCAGTGTTTGCAGATTTCTGCTTACCAGTAGAAGAGCTCCATTTTCCTTTGCCCTTCTGACTAGCCAGGAAAGCTTGATCTGCAACACGCATAATGGACCTGTTCTGCCTGGACTGATCTTCCTGCAATAGAACAGAGACTAATTCCTCAAATGACAAGGCATTCGGATTGCCTTTCATCATCAATCGAAGAGTAGAGGCAAAACTCTGATATGAATCAGGAAGGCCATTCAGAACGGTCTGCACAAGTGAGCTATCTGGTATAACCTCATCAGCAGAAATCAATTGTTCCTTCAGGTCTTTGATCTTTGTAAGAAAACTGTCCATCGAATCACCTTCATTCATGTGCTCACTCTCCAACTGTTTTCGGAGGTAAGCAACACGAGCCTCATTCCTAGCCTGGTACAAAGTGGTAAGTGTATCCCAAGCATCCTTTGCTGTTCTGCAAGAGCGAATGTGAGGAATAATGGCACGTTTGACAGACAAAGCTATCAATGCATGTGCCTGGGCATCTTTGCCATCCCAACGAATCTGCTCTGCAGTAGGTGCAACAGAAACAGCAGCACGAACAGGAATCTGCGGAATATCATCTTCGACACCATCTTCATCAGCTCCAACACATGTATTTGCAGTACCTGTCGTTACAGGTGTAACAGGACGTCTTTCAACACCCTGCACAATGTTCCACAATCCTTTTGCAACTAGTACATGTCGCATCATATAAGCCCATAATGGGTAGTTGGTACCATCCAACTTATCCTCAACAGCCAACATACAGAATACATCACTGCTTTCAGCCATGGCCGGTGACTAAAATACCTTGCTGTAGAAAATTGACTGTATCTCAAAAAGTTGAACAGAACTGCCCAGACGAGTTCTGCTAGACTTGTAGCAGACTTCGAGACGCTTAAACTGGCGAACAGAAACTGGTATATACCTTTGGCACAAAAGGACGAAATAGCGTACACAAGCACTGCGATAGTGCGTTTGGAGGCCGAAACACCCTGAGTATGCTCACCAAATTTTGTGCGAATCTGAGACTGCAAACGGAGGAGTGTCGACGGCGCCCTAGAAGAAGCAACGACCTGCTCTGATACCAATTGTTGGAGTTAGACGTCTGCGGAAGCACACGAACAGCACAAGGAAAAGAAGAAGCTTGGAGCACAACACACAAGACTGAATGTATTACTAGAGAATGTACAAAGATAAGTAGCCCATTAGGGCAATAGGCGTATATACAAGCCGGGGGAAAAAAACCTCCTAAAGAGGGAAAAAAGTGCCCCGGCGGTCCTAGAGTGTTCACACACATCACTACCTAAATATATCAACATTTATCTATGTGTGTGTATGTGTCTATGTGTGTATGTGTATGCATGTATGTATGCATATGTGTGTGTATGCATGTGTATGAGTGTGTATGCATCATTATGTGTGTATGTGTCTATGTGTGTATGTGTGTAGGTATATGTGTGTGTTGTCTATGTGTATGTGTGTGTGTCTATGAGTGTGTATGTGTTTATGTATATGTATGTATCTATGTGTGTGTATGTATCTATGTGTGTATGTGTATGCATGTATGTATGCATATGTGTGTGTATGCATCATTATGTGTGTCTATGTATGCATGTGTATGTGTGTATGCATCATTACGTGTGCATGTGTCTATGTGTGTATGTGTGTGTATATGTGTGTGTGTCTATGTGTATGTGTGTGTGTTTATGAGTGTGTATGTGTTTATGTGTATGTATGTATCTATGTGTGTGTATGTGTCTATGTGTGTATGTGTATGCATGTATGCATGCATATGTGTGTATGCATATGTATGTGTGTGTATGCATCATTATGTGAGTCTATGTATGCATGTGTATGTGTGTATGCATCATTACGTGTATGTGTCTATGTGTGTATGTGTGTGTGTATGTGTGTGTGTCTATGTGTATGTGTGTGTGTCTATGAGTGTGTATGTATTTATGTGTATGTATGTATCTATGTGTGTGTATGTGTATGCATGTATGTATGCATATGTGTGTGTATGCATATGTATGTGTGTGTATGCATAATTATGTGTGTATGTGTCTATGTGTGTATGTGTGTGTGTATACATTATGACAGTGTATGTAAGCATGTGCATTAGGTATGCATATAAGTATGTATTTATGCATATGCATATGCATTATGTATGCATATGCATATGCATTATGTATGCATATGTGTGTGTGTATGCATATGCATGTAAGTATGTATGTATGCATATGTGTGTGTGTATGCATATGCATGTAAGTATGTATGTATGCATATGCATATGCAATATGTATGCATGTATGTGTATGTGTGTGTATGCATATATGTGTGTGAATGTGTGTGTACATGTGTCTGTATGTGTGTATGTGTGTGTATGCATCATTATGTGTGTATGTGTGTGTATGTGTGTGTGTCTATGTGTATGTGTGTGTATCTATGAGTATGTATGTGTTCATGTGTGTGTATGTGTCTATGTGTGTATGTATCTGTGTGTGTGTATGTATCTATGCATGTGCATTATGTATGCATGTAAGTATGTATGTACATTATATGCATATGCATATGCATTATGTATGCAAATGTATGCATGTATGTGTTTATGTGTGTATGTCTCTCTATGTGTGTGTATGCATATATGTGTGTGTATGTGTGTGTATATGTGTCTGTATGTGTGTATGCATGTGTATGTGTGTGTATGCATGTGTATGTGTGTATGTGTCTATGTGTGCATGTGTGTGTATATACTATATGTGTGTGTGTCTATGTGTATGTGTGTGTACCTATGAGTGTGTATGTGTTTATGTGTGTATGTGTCTATGTGTGTGTATGTGTTTATGTGTGTATGTGTATGCATGTATGTGTATGTGTGTGTATGTCTCTCTATGTGTGTGTGTGTGTATGCATATATGTGTGTGTGTATATGTGTGTCTATGTGTGTATGCATGTGTATGTGTGTGGATGCATCATTATGTGTGTATGTGTCTGTGTGTGTATATGTGTGTGTATGTGTGTGCGCGTCTATGTGTGTGTATGTGTGTGCGCGTCTATGTGTATGTGTGTGTGTCTATGAGTGTGTATGTTTGGATGTGTGTGTGTATGAATGTGTGTCTATGAGTGTGTATGTTTGGATGTGTAAGTGTATATGTGTGTCTATGTGTGTATGCATGTGTATGTGTGTGAATGCATCATTATGTGTGTGCATGTATATGTGTGTGCATGTGTATGCATTATGTGTGCATGTGTGTATGTGTATGCATTATGCATTGTGTATGTGTGTATATGTGTGTGTATTTGTGTGTATGTGTGTGTGTGTCTATGCGTAGGTGTGTGTGTGTCTATGCGTGTATATGTGTGTGTACATATGTATGTGTGTGTAAGTGTGTGTGTGTGCGCATACTTGCCAATGGTCTCGCTCTCTCTCTCTCTCTCCCTCTCGCGCGCGCTCTTTCTCTCTCTCTCTCTCTCTCTCTCTCGGTCTCTCTGTTCTTGCTCGCGTCCAAGTCCCGGCACAAATGTGCCGGGAGAAATGAATTTTTTTTTTTGCATTCCAGAGCGTCGCATATGCGACGCTCTGCAATTTGTCAACGTCGTTAAATGCGTCGCTAATAAGCGATGGTAATAGCGACGCTTTTTAAGTAGCGTCGCTTATGCGACGCTATCGTCGCTTATGCGACGAGGGTCGGGCAAAAAAAAAAATCCAAAATTCCTACCGTCGCTTATGCGACGACTTCGTCGCATAAGCGATGGTTCTCGTTTTTTTCCCGATTCGGGGGCATCGCTACGCCCCTCTTTTTCTTGTAGTGTATGTGGTGAACTATTACTACTTAGCATATATTAGTGTTTGATTGTCTTACAGTAGCTTATATATAATAATGATGAATAGCTTTTGATAAAGTATTGTTTCAATATGTACAACTTATATATATATATATACATATATATATATATATATATATATATATATATATATATATATATATATATATATATATATATATATATATATATATATATATAATAATTAGCTAGCAAATATTAATGATGACTAGATTAGTGATGTTAGTGCTAAATAGCTAACATATATTAGTGCATTCTAGATTACATATGTTAGTTTCGAATAGCTTACATATATTATTGATGAAGGACTATATATATTGGTTCTAAATAGCTAGCATATAGCTGTGTCGAATAGCTAACATATATTAATGATGACTAGATTACATAGAATAGTGTTGAATAATAACATATATTAGTTTTGAATAGCTAACATATGTTAGTGATTACTAGATTACATATGTTAGTGATGACTAGATTACATATGTTAGTGCTGAATAGATAACATATATTAGTGAATTCTAGATTACATATGCTAGTGTCAAATAGCTAACGTATATTAGTGATGACTAGATCATATATGTTAGTATTTAACAGCTGAATAGATAACATATATTAGTGAATTCTAGATTACATATGCTAGTGTCAAATAGCTAACGTATATTAGTGATGACTAGATCATATATGTTAGTATTTAACAGCTAACATATATTAGTGCTAAGTAGATAACATATGATGATGATGAATATATTACATATGTTAGTGTTGAATAGCTTACATATATAAGTGATGACTAGATTACATATGTTAGTGTTGAATAGCTAACATATATTATTGATGAATAGATTACATATATTAATGATGAAGAACTATGCATATCAGTGATTATGGGATTTATATATCAATGTTGAATACCTCAGTCATTTGCAAGTTGAAGTGTCCATTCAGTTTTAAGTGTTTTCACTTGACTCAAGTTCATCTACATACTTTTGAAAGACTTAACCCATTATTTGTATGACACCTTAAAGACAAAATTCACTTGTCGTATTTATCATGTTAAAATATCAGTTCCTAATGTATTATGAACCAATTACATCATCATAGTCGTGTCCCCCATGACAAAACGAAAACTAATAACAAGGTTTGAAGTTTAAAAGAAAGAGTAGTGGAAAGATAGGTATGTCTCTCTTGTGAAGGCAATCTCGTCACCATAAGACAACTTGGTAAATTATAAAAAGATTGAAAGTGTCGCACCACTAATAGTGTCATGTTTGGGTTAAAACTTTGAAAATGGTTCCAGAAGTCCTCTAACATCTTATATGTTGAGATATCAAGCTCAACATGTGATGATCAAGGATGACACATATCACTTTCTCATTTCTCTCACATGTATAGTGGTCACCCCAATATATGTCAAGGATACTTTAATGAGCTTTACTAGATTCATCGAAATTGATGTCACACTTGTTTCTTGCGAGCTCACTCATTCGTGGACATTGGGTCTTGCCTTATGTATTGTTCTTTATATATTGTGCTAGTTTGTATTAAGTCATTATTGTATATTCGTTTTATATAATAGAAGAAGAAGAAGAAGAAGAAGATCATTCTTCCTTGCCTCAATCTATGTGCATGCTCCTCTTTGAGTGTGAGAGTGTGTAAGTGATCTCTCTTCCTTATCTCCTTCCTTGTGACATGGTACCAGAGCCAATGTGGCTGTAGAGAGCTCGTGGAGAATGTCGATAGTGAAGACTACACAAAAAGGCATGGAGAAAGTGTGATTCACAACCGACCTTAGATTGTGATGAAATTTGGTGTGAAGGTAGAAGGCATCAAAATATTTTTTAGAGCCATCTTGATCTCCGTTTTGAGCCCAAAGCGGGACCCATGGAAAAATCAGGTCAATTTGCAAAACTATAACCTGTGTTCTAGTCGACAACACTCAAGTATTCCAAATCTAGAATTTCAAGCGATTTCATGTACTATTGATACATGAAAACTTTGTTTTTTTTAGATCAAACTGTCACGACATAGTGTGATAGTATCAAAATAGACATATTGCTTCTAATTTTTTTGTAGTGTTATAAATTGCTGCAAAAATGGCAAGTGCGGATGGAGTGATTTAGCTTATGATCAATAAGCTAGACAAGAACAACTTCCATGCTTGGAGATTCAAAATGAAAAATTTTCTTGATGGGGAAAGGCAATTGGAAGTACATCAAAGGAGAGAACAAAAAAGTTATGCATTTATCAGAGAGGAATCAGCTTGTGGACCAATTAAAAGCATATAAAGAATGGAATCAAGGAGCACAAAAGGTAATGTATTAGCTATATGTTAGTATATAGGATAGCATGATTCGGCCATACAAGATGTCAAGACTCTAAAAGAGCTTGGAACAATTTGATCACATTGTATAAGAACAATACAAAGGCATGGAAATTGCAACTCAAGAATGAGTTGCATACATTGGAAAAAAAGGGCATGTGAGTGAGTGACTACACCTTGACATTCAAAATCATATGTGAGTCACTTGCATCTATTTGCATGAATGTAGAGGATGATGATAAGGTGGAAGTGTGCCTTCATGGTTTAGGAGCTGCATATAAGTAGTTCAAAACTTGTATTCAGACAAGGGAAAATATTCCAAATTTTGTTGATCTGGTGTCCATGTTGATTATTGAAGAAAAGAATCTTGGTGAGGACTCAAACTCCCAAGGAAAACCTAGTTCTTAGCAGATATTCTACTATGGCAAAGGAAGTGCTAGAGGTAGAGGTTTTGAAAGTGGAAAAGGAAACAATAACCAAGATGAAGGCCAACCTCACAATCATGCAGGAGGTAGAGGATAATTTTGAGGCAGGAAGAGCCAATAAGGTTGTAGACATTTCCAAAGAAATGATTCAGATAATGACAATAAAGGATGATGGAATTGTGATAAACCTAGACACTTTGAACGTGATTGCTAGTTGAAGAAGCAAAATAATAGAAGGCAGCAAAACAAGTAGGCATCCACAAGTGCATATGATTATGAGAAGCTGTTCATGGTCCAACATCACATGATGGATACAATGTCTGCTGATGTTTCAAAATCGAATGGTAATGTCTGTCTCATATGTTGATTCATGTGCTTGAAATCACATGACCAGTCATGGGGAATGGGTTAGTAGTTTGCAAAAATTGCCAATTCCTAGATATGTTGAAACAAGTGACGACACATCACATCCTATCGAGCATACAACAAACATAGCACTGTGTATGGAGGATGAGAAGGTAATGTTGATATCTTGCATGTTCCAAATATGACAAAGAATGTGGTTTCTATTGGACAAATGGTTGACCAGGGATTACAAGTCAGGTTCAATGTTGATGGGTTATATGTCAAAGATTACAAACAGGATGGAAGATTGATTGCCGAAGGAAACAAAATGCAAAGGATTTTCACCTTAAATGTGAAAAATTCTTAAAATGAATGTAGGCATGTTTGCAAATGGTGCAAGGTTATTGTTGGTATAGATATCTGGCATAAACAAATTGGATGTGAATATTTGTAGAGGCTGAAATTGATGCACTCAATGGAGATTGTCAATGGACTACCAAATTTCAAGGTTGCAGAGATGCACAAGGTATCTGGAGCATGTCAATTGGCTAAAAAATCAAGAGCTTCATTTTCGCATGACAAGCATGTTAGTGAGAATGTGCTAGAAATAGTACATATACATGTTTGGGGTCCTACAACATTTATGGGAAGTTCTAGGTTTTATGTTACTTTCATTGATGACCATACACGGAAAGTATGGGTATATTTCATGAAAGAGAAGAGTGAGGTTTTCACTCACTTCCAAAACTTTAAGGTTATGGTGGAAAAACATACAGGGAAGTATATTTAGACATTAATATATGATAGAGGAGGCGAAAAAGTGATTTGGGAAACTTGTCTTATTTCTTAGGAATGCAGATTGTGTATACTCAACATGGAGTATATGTTACACAAGAGAGATACTTGAAGAATCTTCTGGTCAAGTTCAACATGGAAGATTGCAAGCATTCAACCACACCATTGGAGGTAATTCATAAATTGAGTAGATATGGAGGTGAAGAGTTTAATGACATGAAGAAATATCAGAGTTTGGTAGGTAGTTTGATCTATGCTACCTTGACAAGAGCAGACCTATCATATGCAGTTGGTGTTTTATCACAATTTATGCATTGTCCAAAGAGTACTCAAATATATCAAGGGAACTCTGAGTGAAGGTTTGTATTATGGTTTTACCTTTGTCCAAACTCATTGGATTGCAGCTCAAAGGGTACTCAAATATATCAAGGGAACTCTGAGTGAAGGTTTGTATTATGGTTTTACCTTTGATACAAAAATCAAAGTGTTTAGTGATGCAGATTGGGTAGTTAATTCAGATGATAGAAGGTCTACTCATGGTTATCTCTGTTATATTGGAGATAAGTTAGTTTCTTGGGGCTCAAAGAAGCAACACATAGTTGCTTTGTCATCCATAGAAGCTGAGTATAAAGGAATGGTAGAAGCTGCAAAAGAAGTGATATGGTTGAAGACCTTATTGAAAAGTTTTGGAACTGATCAAAGTACTCCAATTATTTTTGGAGACAACATGAGTTCATTATATTTGGCAGCTAATCCTGTTTTTCATGCTAGGACTAAACACATAGAGATTCAATATCATTTCTCGAGAGAAAAGGTACTTGACAAAGAGATTGAAGTCTTGTACACACCAACAAAAGAGCAAGTTGCAGATATGTTGACAAAAAGCTTAGATGGACCTAAGCTATAGAAGTTCAAAGAGATGGCGGGAATAAAGAAGAATGGAATAATCACATTAGTGATTGAGGGGGAGCTGTTGGAACAAAGCAATCCCAAATTGATGATTATGAAGAACTTGAAGCAAGTCAAGAATTAGAATGAAGCCAAAGAAGTCATTGAAGATAGTGAAGAGATCTCAGAATTGTAGCTTGTATACATATGTACATTATAGATGAAAATTCTTGTACTATGAGTTTAGATGATCATTAGAAAGATAAGGAATAATGTAATTGACATTGGATGAGTCTAGAATTGTATGTATATAAGTCAATGATGGAAAGAAATAAGTGAGAGAGTCATTAGAAGCCAAGTGTCAATAAGATAGATGTGTAGAGAGTCATCTTTAGGAGTTAGCATCGATTCTTTCTCTGATTTCTCTCAGCCTGATCATGTGAATCAAGAAATATTTTGTACACATCTAAGCTAGAAGCTAATCAATCTATGTTCAAAGTTTCATGGTCTAATTCCTTTCAGGTTGTGTGTATGATCAATAGGAACATGTATATGTAAAGTCTGTAGGTAGACCTCTCAGAGTCATGCACTTTTTTGTGTCAATGTTTTGCTTGGATCTCAGTGCACAGTGTAAAGTTTTTAATGAGTCAGCATTCAAAATCTAAGGTAGAAGGTAAAGAAGCTATGGCTAAAAGAATTTAGCAAAACGGGACTTGTGTTGTGAGAAATCAACCTTAGAAGTTGACTATGTCAAAGTTGCTTGTTTAGGAAGACAGTTTTTGACATACCTTTGATCTTAAAGATCAAATTAAAGTTTTAATGATTCTTTTGAAGGTCTAATGGTTGATATGATTGCACAAAGGTAGCATGGAGATATGTGCATCGTTAAATTGAAGAAATTTGAAGATATGTGCAGGTAATGAAGTTGAATTCTGAGGCAGACTTCTTGAAGAAGAAAAGTTTTCACTCAGAGAAGTGATAGTGAATGACTTGATAAATTAAGGTAATATTTGTGTAAAGTTTGGTCTATAACTGATATAGAGGTTCTCTTAAATCAGTATAGATTAAGCCTTTGGAGATTTAGAGGTCTCCAACAGAAGCTACATAAATTGACTTTCAAATCCAATCGTGTAGCTTAGATCAGGCCTTGTAATTGTGAGATATATCAAGCTTCCCACAATTTTCATGTACATAGTAGCATTTCCAATGCTTCACCACATGTAGTATCCAACTTTAAAGTATGATCTAATGGCATATAGATTGGCTTATAATCACCCATACCATACTTTTGCACCATACTCAAGGCATATTGCCTTTGAAACATCCATATACCTATTTTTGTATATATAAACTCAATGCCCGAAAAATAGCATAGCACCCCCAAGATCTTTCATGTAAAATTCTTGCATAAGGAGTTGCTTAACTCTTTAATGGTTTCTTCATTATCACCTCCTACAATCAATTCATCAACATAAATAGCCACAATCATGATGCCATCATCACCCTTCCTTGCATATAATGAATGATCTACATCACACATAGAAAATCTGATGATGGTTAAGTAATCTCGAATTCTTGCATGCCAAGCATGAGGGACTTGTTTAAGCCCATACAAAGCCTCTTGCAACGTGCAAACATTTAGGGTGCTTTGAATCTTCATATCCTTGTGGGTGATCCATGTATACTTCTTCATGTAACTCACCATATAAGAATGTATTCTTTACATCATTTTGATGCAAAGTCTATCCTTTTGTTATAGATAATGCAACGTGCTCTGACAGTAGACATTTTAGCTCCAGGGTTGAGTGTTTCCTCATAATTAATGTCATATGTCTATGCATATGCTTTTGCTATCAATCATGCTTTATACGTACTTATGCTACCATCAACATGGTGCTCTACCTTGTAAACCCACTTGCAACCTATGGGTTTCTTTCCTTGTGGCAATGGAACCAGTTTCCATGTTTGATTTCCATAAAGTGTAGCCATCTCCTCATCCATAGCTTTCTCCGAATATTCATTTCCAATTGCATTTTCAAAACAAGAAGGTTGAGTATCTTGTATTACCTTGGTCATGTAGACACAAAGACGAGCCATGTAATTGTCATACATCAATCATTGCATTGAATTCTGCATCCTCCAAATCTTCTTGGTCTTGGGTCACTTCTCGTTGTATCATCTGCATATGCCTTTCTTACTCTTGGAGTCTTTGCAAAGGGCAATCCAAGTTCCTCATGAAGGCTCTTTTCTGAACCCCTTGAATCTCCATCAATGTCTTCAAAACTTGTACCTCTTTTACTACCAACAGAAAGCTTTTCTTTACCTTTCTTTGATGTAGTTGATAAATCTGCTAGACTAAAATTTCCTTGCAACCTTTCACTCCATGGATTTGAGTTGGAACTACTCCTTAGTGACGCATCAATCCAGTCAAAACTTGAGATTTTGCACTTGATTTTTCAGCATTTCCTTTGTCATTTGAGTCAAGATGAAGTCCTTCTTTGGCATTAGCATAGAAACTTGACATTTCATCAAACACCACTTCTCTACTTACCTTCACCTGTTATGTGAGTGGGTTATAACATTTATATCCATTTTGCTCAAGGCAATACCCAATGAAGTTACCATTTTTTTCTTTTGGATCAAGCTTTGTCCTCAACTCATTTGGAACATGTACATATGCAATACAACCAAATACTTTCATATGTGATAAGTTTGGCTTTTTACTTGTAACTTCTCTTCAGGTGTAACTTGATATATAGCAGTAGTTGGAGTTTTGTTTCTGATGTATACAACAGTGTCCACAACTTCTGCCCAATAACAATGAGGCATATTTTTTCAACCATCAAGGCTCTTGCTATTTCTGCACTATGTCTATTTTTTCATTCAGCAATGCCATTCTGTTGTGGTGTGTACTTGCATGAAAGTTGTCATCGAATTTCGTGAATTTTTAGAAAGCTACTGAAATTTTTTGACATGTATTCTAAAACTCCTTCTCTATTTGTTTCTTAACCTCCTTGATTCCTTGAGCATATGTACCTGTGACAATAATACCATCAACATAAATACACATGTATATATACCCATCTTCACTTGCCTTCACTAGCAAGCTACTATCTACTTTTGAAGCTTGATATCCACATTCATTCAAGAACTTAACAAGCCTATAATTCCATGGCCTTGGGGCCTGCTTCAAACCATACAAAGCTCTCTTGAGCTTACATACATAATCTGATCCAATTGAATCCATGAAACCCTCTGGTTGCTCCATGTACACTTCATCTGCAATATACCCATTCAGAAATGCATTCTTCACATCTAATTGTGACAAATTCCATCCTTTACAAGCAGAAATAGCAATTAGAGTTCTAATTGTAGACATCTTAGCAACTGGACTAAAGGTTTCATCATAATCTACCCCATAAGTTTGTGCATAACCTTTCACCACAAGTCTAGCTTTGTATCTAGACACCTCACCATTTGCAAACCTCTTTGTCTTACACACCCACTTACATCCAATCACCTTCTAGTTCTTTGGTCTTGGCACCAATTCCCATGTCTCATTCTCAAGTAGAGCATCATACTCTTCTTGCATTGCCTTCTCCCAATTCTGCTTTCCTTTACCTTCTTCATATGTGGTTGATCTTCTTCTGTCTTCACAATATAAGCATAATATTTTCTTGTTAAGAAAGATGTATCATAGCTATAACTGATAGGTTCTTTTCTTTCTCTCAAAGATCTTCTGACCTTATCACTTCTTGAAGTCTCAGCCTATCTTCATCATTACCCTGCAATTTACTTTTACAATCAACATCATCAATATCTTCTTCATACACCTTTACTTTAGTCTTCCCTTTCCTTTGAACTTCTTCAACATCTGCATAATCATTTGTTGACCTTGTATTACCATGTGCTTTGCTCATCAAATGTAACATCTTTTGTAACAAGAAATTGGTTTGTAGATGGACTCCACAATTTGTAACCCATCTATCTATCATCATACCCAATAAACACATACTTCTCTGCTTTGGGTTCTAGCTTATGTCTTAATTGTGAAGGAACATAAGCATATGCTAAACATCCAAATATCTTACAATGATCAAGAGTAGGTTTCTTACCCCACCATGCTTCATAAGGTGTTCTACCATCCAAAGCTTTATAGGGTAACCTATTCACAAGGTAAGTTGCAGTGTTGATAGCTTCTGCCCATAAGTAATTTGGACAATTCTTCTCTTTCATCATTGATCTTGCAAACTCTACAAGAGTTCTATTTCTTCTTTCTGCAACTCCATTTTGTTGAGGGGAGTACATGCAAGTTACTTCTCTTTTTATACCTGCATTCCACAAATAATCATCAAACTCTTTAGAAAAATATTCTCCCCCTCCATCTGATCTCAACCTCTTGAGCTTTTGTCTTGTAATCCTTTCTGCATAAGCATGATAATGGTTGAATGTCTTGAACACTTCTGATTTGTCCTTCATTACATAGAGTGTAATCCATCTTGTTGCATCATCAAACAAACAATACATAATATCTGGATCCATTTATGCTAAAGTCCCTTGAAGGACCCCACACATCTGTATGAACCAACTCAAGCATGTTTGAATACTTGTATCCTGATTTATTGTATGAACTTTTTTGTGATTTACCTAATTGACAAGCTTCACACTTGTACACCATGTGTTGACCTTCAACATTTGGCAATCCAAGCACAACATCATTCTTTGACATTTCCTTTATGGATCTCTCATTAAAATGACCTAGCCTTTTATGCCATAGGTCTAACTCAGACATCTTTTGACTTCCATAAGTAAACAATGCATGTCCCACATTACCTTGGACCTTGAGAGTAAAAAGTCTTCCTTCTTTTTTACTTGCAATGATGCTTCTATATCCCTGATTTGGATCTTGCACATAAACACCATCATTTGTGAATCTGACTTCATATCCCTTCTCCACAATTTGTCCTACACTTGTCAAGTTTTTAGGAATAGTAGGAACATAAAGTACCTTGCTTAAGAGTGTACTTCCACTCTTTGTCTTCACTGATCCAATGCTTTCCACTTTATGTTTGGTGTTATCTCCTATTTGAACTGTATGTCCATTCACCTTTGCTTCCATGTCAGTCATCAATGATATGTTACCACTCAGATGATTGCTACAACCTGAGTCAATATAGAACACCCTCTGATCTTCTCTTATTGCTTCATGTGTTGCATTCAAGATGAGTGTCATGTCGTCCTTCTGATCTAATGCATAATTATAATAGTTGTTATTGTAGGACTGAGATTGAAAGCTTCTTCCACCTCCTCTAGCATATGATGTCCTACCACCTCTTCCTCTGAAGTTACTTCTTTGATTTCTACCTCGTCTACCTCTTTGACTTAAACTCTAATTATGACTTCCACCATTTTGATTGTTATACCAACAATAATTTTCCAAATGATATGTTCTGCCACAAATCCAACAAGCTCTAACATTATCTTTATTCTTACCTCCTCTTCCTTTACCTCTTGATTTCATTTTTCCTCTTGTGAAATTAGCTTGGCTTGAATATCCTTCATCATCAGTTGACTGCTTTCCTTTGCCATTCTTTTTCTTGTCCTTGGAGTACATAGCTTGACTTGCACTCCTATCATTATCTCCCTTAATGTCCTGCTCAAAAGTTAGCATGTGTCCTAGCAATTGATTAAGACCAGGAGTAAAATGATCTAATGACAATTTTGTGGACAATATGAAAGGTTTCCATTTCTCATCTCCTCTCAGACCTGTAAGTATTTGTCTTAACAACTTATCCTCTTCAATATCTTCATCCACTGCTCCCAAGCTA
This sequence comes from Ceratopteris richardii, assembly GCA_020310875.1. Taxonomy (NCBI): domain Eukaryota; kingdom Viridiplantae; phylum Streptophyta; class Polypodiopsida; order Polypodiales; family Pteridaceae; genus Ceratopteris; species Ceratopteris richardii. The sequence continues at coordinate 101,924,191 of CM035442.1, read as the reverse complement.
TCTGCGATATCCTTCATTCTTGCCACATAATCAGAAATTGATTGTGAGCTCTTCTTCTTGAAGGTTGTGAACTCAGCCCATAATGAGGACTTCCTTGACTTGGTTGTATTTTGGAAATGCTCTTCCAAAGCGTTCCACATATCTCTTGCACTTTTTAATCCTCTAATATGAGGTAGAAGATAATCATTTACAGCCATGTAAATGATGTTCCTAGCTTGAGCATCCTTCTTCATCTAGTTCTTCAAATCTGTAAGCTCTTCCCTAGTTGGAACACTAGGATCTTCAAACTCAGGCTTTTCTTCTTCTCCTATAATGAATGCCATCAAATCTTTTCTCATGAGGTCTGCCTCCATCCTCATGCACCAAGCTGGATAGTTCTCCCTATCTAGCTTATCAATCTGCAAGCTTTCTCCCGTCTTTGATCTTCTGTGTCTACAATTACTAAGATTTATGGTGATATAATGTACCTTTGATATGAATATTTAATCCTTCTTGATACTTTGAGCTCATGCTTTGTTCAATAGACCAAAATTTACACAAATATTAAATTAATTTATCAAGTCATTCACTATCACTTCTCTGAGTGAAAACTTTTCTTCTTCAAGAAGTCTGGTTTAGGATTCAACTTCATTACCTGCACATATCTTCAAATTTCTTTAATTTAATGATGCACATATCTCCATGCTACCTTTGTGCAATCATATGAACCATTAGACCTTCAAAAGAATCATTAAAACTTTAATTTGATCTTTAAGATCAAAGGTATGTCAGAAACTGTCTTCTTGAACAAGTGACAGTTTATGGATATTTGTAGGTTTATGGATACACCAATGTAGATTAGGGTGGTAGTATTCCAGATTGGAGATCTGCTAGTGGCTTTCTATTCTCACTTGGGAGTACAGCTATTACGTGGAGCAACAAGAAGCAACCCATTGTTGCTTTCGCGAGTACAAAGGCTGAGTATAGAGGTGTTGAAATGGTAGCATGTGAAGCATCATGGTTAGAGATGATACTTGCAGATTTAGGTGTAGAAGTGAAAAAGCCAATCATCATCTATTGTGATAATCTTAGTAGCATTAAGCTAGTACATATTAGAGAGAAGGTATTAGCATGTGATATTGATCTTCTTTATGTGAGGACAGATGAGAAGGTTGTTGATAGATTCACTAAATCACTTGGAGCAAAGAAACTGAAGAAGTTTCGAAAGATGCTTGGATTGGAGGACACGACGTTGAGCTTGAGGGGGAGCATTGAGATGTCAAGATCAACATGTGATGATCAAGGATGCCATGTATCACTTTCTCATTTCTCTGACATGTATAATTGTTGGTGCAGGGCAATCAACAATTGAAGTTTTGATGAAGGTTTGGAAGTCATTGACTAAAGAAAAGATTAAGTTATGAAGCATGGAGAAAGTATATATATTCAGAGGATGAAGATGTGTATACATATGTACATTAATTTAGAGTCAGTTCATCTTATACTTTTGTATGGTCATGAGCTTGTAAATATTTGCCTATATATACAAAGAAAATGTCGGGGCAAGTATGAGAGATTTTTGTAAGAACAAGATTTGAGGAGAATTAGATGTCATTAGACACTTTAGAAGTTGAGTAGAATCTCTCTCATCACTCAGATGTAAAAATTTTCCAGGAATGAAGAAATATTGCGCTCGATCTTTCTGAGTATTCTCCTTCTGTGTTGAATCTTTTGTGAAATGCTTTTGTACAAGTCTAAGTCTATAGTTGATTGGCCTTTGTACAAATTTTCAGCTTCTAATTGTGATTAGGCTGAGAGAATTGAGTTTAGGAACATTTACATGTGTAAATGGAAAGAAGAGAAGTTGGAGGAGGCGTAAAATTCGATGCTAATATTTTGGTCAGTTCTCCTTCCACAGTGTAAAGTTTTGAGCAATCAAGCACTCATTCTTTAAGTTGGAAGGTAAGCTACATATGGCTAAAAGCATTTACATAAACGGCTTCTAGATTGAGAGAAGCAAGTGTTAGAAGTTACAGGTGTCTGAATCGACTTCTCAAAAGAGCAGTTTTAGACATAGGTGACTTGATGAGATCATTTCTCAAGATCTACTCAGTCTTTTGAAATGATTTAACTTGGAGAAGGTGCGCAAACTATAGGCAACACCTTATGCAATGTTTTATAAAAAACTTTATGCATTTGGTAAGTCAATGAGTGAATTATGTGCAGCAGACTTTCTGTGTAGTCACCTTCTTCACAGTTTGATCAAAATTTTGATAATTGAACATTGATCTTCTAAATTGGTGAAACTTTTTAGTTACTCGTGATATAGAGGTGCTCTAACTTCAAGAGTAGCTTGTTCTTTTGGAGATTAACACTCTCCATCAGTGGTATCACAACAGGAAGTATAAGCTTGAGAAGGAGGCCATAAGACATTAAGGAAGACAAAAGGAACTTCATTCAAAGCAAAGGTAATCTTATTACTCATAAAGCTTGAAGGATTTAATACACAGGTGAAGAAAGGATGGGAGATTCTTTTTCAGATAGAGAAATTGGATAGAGAGAACTATCCAGCATGGTCAATGAGGATGGAAGCTCATCTTATGAGCAAAGACTTGATATGTTATATTACAGGTGAAGAAGAAAAGCCTCAGTTAAGAGATCCTAGTGTTCCAACTAGGGAAGAATTATCAGATTTGAAGACTTGGATGAAGAAAGATGCTCAAGCCAGGAGCATTATCTACATGGCAGTTAATGATTACTTGCTACCTCACATTAGAGGTCTTGAAAGTGCAAGTGATATATGGAATGCTTTGGAGGAGCATTTCCAAAACACCACAAAGTCAAGGAAGGCATCGTTGTGGGTGAATTTACCACATTCAAGAAGAAGGCCTCTCAATCCATCTCAGATTATGTAACAAGGATGAAGGACATTGCAGATGCATTAGGAGCAATTGATGAAGATATTGAGGAGGATAAATTGGTAAGGCAAATCCTCATAGGTTTGAGAGGTGATGATAAATGGAAGCCATTCATTTTGTCTACTGAATTATCACTAGATCATTTTAATCCTGACCTAAATCAGTTGCTAGGACATGCTAACTTTTGAGCAGGATGTCAAAGGAGAAAGTGATAAAAGTACAGGTCATGCAATGTATTCAAAGGATAAGAAGAAGAATATCAAAGGGAAGCAACAAGCAAATGAAGATGAAGGTACAACTAGCCAAGCTAACTTCCTAAGAGGAAGAGGAGGTGGCAAAGGTAGAGGAAGAGGTAGGAGTAATAAAGATGGAGTCAAAGCTTGCTGGATTTGTGGTAAGACAAATCATTTAGTTAATGATTGTTGGCATAATACTCAGAGTAATGGTGGATATAATCAGAATTTTAATTCAAGAGGAAGAGGTGGCAGAAATCAAAGAGGTAATTTCAGAGGTAGAGGTAGTAGAGGTTACTTTGGAAGAAATGCAGGTAGAGGATTCCAAAGTCAACAATATAATAATACCTACTACAATTATGCTTCAGATCAGAAGGAGGATTCGACATTGATAATGAATGCAACTTGTGAAAGGAAAAGTGAAGACCAAAGAGTCTTCTACATTGATTCAGGGTGTAGCAATCACCTGAGTGGCAATATAGCTTTGATGACCAATTTGGATAGTAAAGTAACTAATCATGTAGTTCAAACAGGTGACAATACAAAGCATATGGTGAAGTCAATTGGATCAGTGAAGGCCAAGGATGGTAGTACTCTCTTGATTAAGGTTTTGTATGTTCCTACAATTCCAAAGAATTTGATAAGTGTAGGACAAATTGTTGAAAAAGGTTATGAAGTTAGCTTCACTAATGAAGGAGTGTTTGTGGAAGACCCTAGCAATGGGTATAAACAAATTGTTTCAGGAAAGAAAGAAGGAAGATTGTTCACATTCAAGATTCAAGGTAATGTTGGTCATGCTTTGTTCACCTATGGAGGACATAAGATCTCTAAGTTAGATCTTTGGCACAAAAGGCTAGGACATTTCAATGAAAGAGGTATTAAAGATATGGTTAACAATGGTTCAATGCTCGGATTGCCTAATGTTGGAGGTCAACATATGACATACAGATGTGAGGCATGTCAATTAGGTAAGGCTCATAAGCAATCTTATTCCATGCATGGTTTTATGTATTCAGAGAAGCTTGAGTTGGTACACACAGATGTGTGGGGACCATCAAAGGATTTCAGCATCAATGGTTCAAGGTATTATGTGATTTATGTTGATGATGCTACCAGATGGATCACTATCTATGTGATCACAGATAAGTCAAAGGTATTCAATACATTCAAACATTATCATGTGTATGCAGAGAGAATTACAGGTCATAAGTTGAAGAGACTAAGGTCAGACGAAGGGGGAGAGTATTTTTCTAATGAGTTCAGTGATTACTTGTGGAAAGCAGGTGTAAAAAGGGAAATTACTTGCAGGTACTCTCCTCAACAAAATGGTGTAGCAGAAAGGAGAAATAGAACTCTTGTTGAGTTTGCAAGATCCATGATGAAGGAGAAAAATTGCCCAAATTATTTGTGGGTTGAGGCTATAAATACAGCTACATATTTGGTCAATAGATTACCATGTAAAGCTTTGTAGGGTATGATACCATATGAGGCATGGTGGGTTAAGAGACCTACTCTAGATCATTGCAAAGTATTTGGATGTTTGGCATATGCATATGTGCCATCACAATTGAGGCATAAATTGGAACCTAAAGCTGAAAAATATTCATTGGATATGATGATAAGCAGATGGGATATAGGTTGTGGAGTCCATCCACAAAACAATTCCTTGTATCAAAGGATGTTACATTTGATGAGCAACGTACTTGGTATGCAGGTACAATCAATATTTATGGAGGTGATGAAGAAGTTGTGAATCAAAAGAAAGGTAAATCAAAGGTTCAGATATTTGATGAAGAGAAGAACAATGAAGTACAGGTTGAAGTTGAAGAAGTGCCAAGATTTGATCCAGAGTGTGATGAACCAGAAACCTCAAGAAGTGGAGAACTCAGAAGGTCATCAAGACACAAATGGCAACCTACAAGGGATAGCTATGACACTTCTTTTTTGGCTACCAAAGATTATGCTTATATGATAAAGGCAGATGAAGACCCTTCTACATATGAGGAGGCAAAAGGTAAGGAAGATTGGGAGAAAGCTATGCAGGAAGAGTATGATGCATTGGTGGAGAATCACACATGGGATTTGGTTCCTAAACCAAATAGTCAGAAGATCATTGGATGCAAATGGGTCTACAAGACAAAGAGGTATGCAGATGGAAGTGTGTCTAGGTATAAAGCTAGACTTGTTTTGAAAGGGTTTGCTCATACATATGGAGTAGATTATGATGAGACCTATAGTCTTGTGGCAAAGGTGACAACCATCAGGACAGTCATAGCCATTGTTGCATGTAAAGGTTGGACATTATGTCAATTAGATGTGAAGAATGTTTTTTTAAATGGTTACATTTCACATGATGTTTTCATGGAGCAACCACAAGAATTCAGAAATGAAAGGTATCCAGATCATGTATGTAAGCTCAAGAGAGCTTTGTACGGCTTGAAGTAGGCCCCAAGGGAATGGAATTATAGACTTGTGAAGTTCTTGAAAGAACTTGGTTTCCAAGTATCTAAAGTAGATAGTAGCTTGCTTGTTAAAGCAAGTGATGATGGATTCATTTACATGTGCATATATGTTGATGATATAATTCTTATAGGTAGATGAGAAAGGCATTCAAAGTCTAAAGAAGCAAATGGAGAAAGAGTTCAAGATTAGTGACTTGGGAGACTTGTCATATTTCTTGGTCATGGAGATGTCATACACTCAACATGGAGTGTATGTAACTCAAGAAAGGTATTTGAGAAACTTGTTGATCAAGTTTAAAATGGATGATTGCAGGGTAGCACCTACTCCAATGGAGGTGAATCACAAATTAAGCAGATATGGAGGAGAAGAATTCAAGGACATGAAGCTATATCAAAGTTTGGTTGGTAGTCTGATCTATGCTACTTTAACTAGGCCTGACTTGTCATATGCAGTTGGAGTATTATCTCAATTCATGCATTGTTGTTGGCATCATATGGGGAGAAGCAAGTATGGCATACATGCAGATCTAACACTAAGGCAACCCATTAGATTTTTCCAAACCTTACATCATTTTAAAAGTGATTCTCATCACTAAAAACGCTTGTAAATATCGTTTCACCTTTTTGTAGCTCCATTTTGTACAAGCTGAGGAGTCCTCGAGCTTGAGGAGCCTTAGAAGTAGTTGCCTGCCAATTTTCATATTTTTTAGATCTCGTTTGAGCCCTCGAATAAACCCTGGAACCTAATTTTTAACTAGGCCGGACACTAGGTCTGGACAGGGCCAAAGCTAGTCAAAAACTATAAATAGAGCTAGAGAGCTCATTTTTGGGCTAGCTTCTTGTAGTTTTGAGCTTGTATGAGAACTTGGTGATAATAGAAGTGATTCCATTGTCTTACTCTCTTTGTTCTTGCCGTGTGTGCGCGTGTGTGTGTATGTGTGTGCATGTTTGTGTGCTTCTCACTCACATATTTGTGCCTTCACTTGCTCGAGGTCTTCATACCACCCTCATGTCTTCCCAGATTGACATTAAAGGAGGTGCTACTCCTCACTGAGCTACACCAAATTTTGGCGCCGTTGCCGGGGATTCGAGCTTTGAGGACGAGCATGTGATGGTAAGACGTAGAGAGGAAGCGTTGGAATGGTAAGTAGTAGGTAAATTTCTTGTTTTTTCTCCATCTCCATCTTCATCTCCATCTTCATCTCCATCTTCATCTCCATCTTCATCTCCATCTTCCTCACCTTATATTCCCGCTTCCAAATCATTTTCCTCATTTGCTTTGTGCGAGTTTGAGAGAGAGCGAGTGTGTGTCCTTGTTTGTGTGTGTTTTTGCATGTTTCTTGCAGGTTTCAGCTCCATCATCATCTCCAGCAAGCTCAGCAGGTACGGAATCTCTCTGCGCAAGCCCCGAGGCGTCGAGCTTGAGCTATCGCGACACACCGAAAAGTTGCCCCAATCACGATTCTGAGTGCACCACGACACTGCGCAGCCCTAGAGCTCCTAGGATCACTAGACAGAACAGAAAAATTCACCATATCGTGACCTATCGCAACACCTCGAGGTATCGCGACACTCCCAGGTATCGCGACACTCCCAAGTATCGCAACACCTCGACCTATCACGACGCTCCCAGGTATCACGACACCTCGACCTATCACGACACTCCCAGGTATCGCGACACCTCGACCTATCACGACACTCCCAAGTATCACGACACCTCGACCTATCGCGACACTCCCAGGTATCGCGACACTCCCAAGTATCGCGACACCCCGACCTATCGCGACACTTCCACCTATCGCGACACCCGACCTATCGCGACACCCGACCTATCGCGACACTTCCACCTATCACGACACCTCCACCTATCGCGACACTTCGACCTATCACGACACCCCGACCTATCGCGACACCCCGACCTATCACGCCACCTCCACCTATCACGACACCCTGACCTATCGCGACACTTCCACCTATCGCGACACTTCGACCTATCGCGACACCTCCACCTATCGCAACACCTCGACCCGACCTATCGCGATACATGGGCTTAACACATGAAATTTTAGAGTGAATTAATTGAGTGAATTGAGGTATATTTGGGCTTAATTTTGGACACATTGAGATAACATTAGAGCCTTAGGAGTGGGAAAAAGACCTAGAAACCAGGGAGGAATTTCCTGAGCCCTGAGAGCCTGTTTTGACCCCTAAGTGCCTGAATGGTCATAACTTCACCATACGAACTCCGATTGATGAGATTTTGGTCTCGTTGGAAATCTTGTTGAGAATCCTACATGGACCTTGACTGGTTTTTGTAAGAATCATACGTGGAGTTTTAGAACATGTATTTTTAAGTTGACCTTTAGGTGAGACTAGGTGGTCATAAGGTTTTGGGGGTGCAGTGAGTTACTTCAAGGGGGAGGCTAGTAATTGTTGATGTGTGTCTCTCAATACCTTGTGGTAAAGGAGCTACATTAACTTGTGAATTTTTGCAGGAACCTTGTGTGCAAGCAAGGCAATTCAAAGCAAGCTAGCAAGGGTGTGTACCAAGCTTGGGAGAAGGCTTCTTGGGCTTGTGCAGCAATCTGAGCAACCAGAGGATTGAGGTTGGAAGTTCTCTCAGCCCTCCTTTGTCAATTCCTAGCCTACACTAAGTACGACTTAGGTGTGGTAATTAATTAGGGCAACGTTAGGCACGAATCAAGTCCAAGAGAACTAATCAACTAAGTGCAAGCATTAAGTAAGTCTTAAGTGCGAAAACCCTAAGGGACAAAAGTAAACTCGAATCGATCACTTATCAAGTGCGAACTTCACTTAAATATTCCTGACGACGTGATCTTGAACAAGGGCATAACATAATAATCAACTAAAAAGAACAAAGTGATTGGTGCCAATTAACCTGCAACGAGAGTGTACTTGGGACCAAGGGGGTAGAGAAACCAGGCATATGAACCTTAGGTCAGGCAGACACTTAGGCCGAGACAGACAAAGCCTCAGATATTTTGAAGCTAGTGTCACCACACTGCTAGGTCTTGGTCCCAGCAGTTGAGTGATTACCCATACACTCCCCGATCAGAAACAAGTGATTATGAGATGTCCTATAACATGGAGAGACCTGTAGGCAATTCAGGGGTGGCTTATCTAAAAAAGCGAGGACCTTACAAGACTCAATTGGAATACATCAGGACTAATCGTCTAGGTGCTCGCATCTACGAAGATGGCCTGAGAAGATCTGTGGTCCAGATTAAGAACCCCGATCAACCCCATGGACTAGAACACCCGGTAGTCAAGTTTGAGAATGGAGTATACCTAGATAAAGAGGGGACTATATATGTAGTCACCACTCTTCCTGATAGAATAGATGAGTATGGAAATATGATTGCGGAGACCGACATGGGTGATATAGAGCAACGGAATTTAGAGAGAGAGCCAAGAACTCCCCGTGGTAAATCCGTCTTGACCAGAATCATGACTCCAGAGTGGATTCCACAGGATAATAAAAGCATAGATTTGCTTTTAAACCGAGAAAGTGATGAGTCTTTTTGGAGGTATAAACCTGCCCAGCCTCAGGAAGTAAGTGCTCTCACAATCTATGAGTTGAAAGACCCTGATAGCCCAGGCAAAGTAACCTACCTAGACAATACATCAGAGAGGATCTTCCTGGCCAACTCAACTGGTGAAGTCCATGAAGAATTACTTCGATGGCACTGGAGACCCTTATGACCATGTGGCAGAATTTAGGCAAGTCTTGAAAGCTGAACAGGTAGAGGACCTATTCACACAATATAATGCTTTTGGTCTAACCCTTAGGAACACTTCCCTTACTTGATTTCAACCACTGAACGAGAGGCATTTCAGAAACATAGACCAACTCCTAGAGGCATTTATCATTGAGTTTTCTAAGAGTGGCATAAGGCACAACACTTCCTCACTAATTCATAGCTTCAAGCAAACACCTCAAGAGACGGTCAGACTAGCAGGAAGATGGTTTAGGCAATACCTAGAGAGGTGCCTGATGCCTGAGTTACCCACACCAGCCAAGCAAGTGGCTTTGTTCTTAGATGGCTTGTTGAGCACCAAGCTTAGGTCATATGTGTATTTGAAGGACCCCAGAACTATAGAAGAATGCGTGCGCATGTGCATAGACATTGAGGATAATCTAGGCGAGGAGTTAGAGCTATCAAAAATCTATAAGGATTCAGATAGCTCTAGTAGTCTCACATCTGGTCAATCCACATCCATTGAGGAACTTGCAGAGAAGGTAGCTCAAAAACTAGGTGTCTCTAGCAAACAAATTCCAAGATTTGCCCTAGTTAAGTGGTGCTACACCTGTGGAGGTGACCATATGGCAAATGTATGTCCCATTATGGCCCAACCCCAAGTGAATCCTAGTAGCCAGTACTGCACCATAGAGCGAAGGTACACCAACCACACTGCACAGGACTGCCCATATAACAAACAAACTGTTAGGCAAAATTACCCTCAGCCATATCCACAATAGGGTAGATACCAGAATCAATACCCACCACAACAATACAACAGACCACAGCAGCCTTATCAGCCACCTTATCAAGGGCAGCAAAGACCTCAACCAGTCCTAGTGCAGCAACCCCCTGCTCCAACCAATGTAATCCCAGTGAAATATGCATCTGCTAAAGAAAATACGAACAGAGCCATAGTCCCAGTCACCCCATTGCTATCAGACAGTGATCCAAGTGACCATAGTTTTGACTCCACACATATTGATAGCCCACATGCTTACTACATGCAGTCACCCGAGCATAACGAGTCATACTATTATGAGGACCCAAGTGAAAATAGTGGGGAGCCTGAGTATGCTAATGTCATGTACACAAACCCCAACTCTAGACCTCAACCTAGGCAGGTACGACCCCCATTTCCTAGAGGACCATGCTTCAGATGTCAGGTAGATCACCTTATACGTGATTGTCCACTACCTACCCCTACACAACCCCAACCAGTGACAATTCAAGGTTTTTGTCAAGACTGCGGAAAAGAGCATCTCCTACGAGATTGCCCAAAGAACCCTAATAACATGCCTAAAATCACTCCTATCAACGTCATTGGGTTAGTGGTAGACTCTACGGGAAGTATAACATCCACAGCCCCAGTGCATGTGGTCACTAGAGCCCAAGCCTTGCAGCAAACTCAAGGAGTAGGGCAGGAAAAAAGTTCTGAGGTTAGTGAGACAGAGAGTATAACCAAGAAAAGGACCAGAGCATGGAGAGATAGCCGAGAGAGAATGAAAAGACAATGGTCACAGAAAATGAGCGAACTTGAAGAAAGCTTGAGAGAAACCAAAGCAAAGATAAGTGAACTCGCATCTCAAAACCACTCTCACACCACCCCTCCACCACCTTTCCCTTTACCCGCCAATCCATCTTCTTCCATTCCCCAACCTTTCAATACACCACCCTTAACCCACCCACCACCCAGAGTAGGATCAGTCCTAGCCGATCCCACTCCTGAAGATCTAGACATGATGCTTAAAGCATATCAGGCCAGAATCCAAGAAGGGCCCAATGTAATAGATCATGAGAAATGTTACCCTAGAGCCGATCTAGAGATAGAGCGAACAAAGCTTTGTGCTAAAATGGTCGAATTGGCGCAAGCCATGTTTGAAGCCAGCCGCTTGTTCAATGGCTCTAACCCCATCAGAACACCATTGCACTTTGATGGTCTATTGGATAGATTGGAGAGGTTACTTGCAAAGTCTGGAAAAGGAGCCACCTCCCAGGCTAAGGAGAGGGCAAGTGATAGAATAAGCATTCCTCCCCAGGGAGCTTATGTGCCTAACTCCACTGAACCAGACACCTCTTCTTCTATGAATAGGTATTCACCAGAGTTCCTGAGAGAGATTCAAGAAGAGAAGTGGGCAAAGGAGAGTGAAGTCCCTCCTCCCATTGAACTTGTGGATGACGCACGTGATCAGTTCCCACAGGACATCCCTTCTATTTATGAAGAACAGGAAAGTGCCCACTCTCATGAGAGGTTAGACTTTGAGTCTAATTCCTTGCAAGAGTTACCACATTTCACAGGCCCATGGGAAACCAAGTCTACTTGCCTGAGAGCACCCACAGTCAGGATAAGGAACGAAGATTCAATCATACCTAGGAATACAGAGGTAGTAAAGAACACTAAAGTGCAGTGCAATCTCACTTTAGAAGAGCTACTCAAAGTTAAGCCAGAAGTGTGGAAACACGTAGCCAAACAAGTGCCAAACATAGCGAAATCACGTTCCCAGGTGGGATCTCATAGAACAGTACCAGAAATACCCTTGGATAAGATAGGAGACATGAGTGAAGGAGAAGAAGGAAATACCTATCTCCCAGTTACCCATCAGGGATACACAACCAAGGCAATTTTGGACTCAGGTGCAGGAGTTGCAATTGCTACAACTTCCCTATGGAAGCGTTGGGGCAAGCCAGCACTCCGACCGACGAGAATGAAATTGCAGATGGCAGATGGCCATATTGAGAGGCCCTTGGGATTGCTAGAAGGCATAACTCTCACTACATGTGGTGTTGAGTTCGAACATACTTCTGCTATATGCGACTTTAGCAGAAACCAAGCCTACGAGATGATTTTGGGAAGGCCATTTATGTGGCAATTGCAAGTAGTACAGGACTCGGGAACCAATTCCTTATACTTGCAACACTTAGGTGTTACAACCAAAGTCAATCTCAAGGATTACTCTCATAGAGACGTACCGCCCATTCAATGGAATCCCATCCATAGAGCCAAGGATGACACGGAGTCAGTGCATTCCATAGGATCAGGATCCTCATGGATGCATGAAGACACCCACTTATGGATGTGCAAAGTGGCAGTAGAAGAAGAGAAAAGAGAAAAAGCCAGAGAGGTAGGTGCGAAAGAGACACATAGATCAATTCAAGACCCAGCCTATGCACCTGTAGTTTTTCCTGACGAAGAGTTTGAGCCTCACGGCTAGGCAGAAATTTTAGCAACAATGGATGTAGCCATCAATGAAGAGCAGTGGACACCCCACTGTGATGAGGATGGCTATGACATTTCAGTCTTCTCAATAGAGCCAATCATGGGAGATGCAGTTTTAGAAGAATGCGAACCTAGCCCTGATACATTTGAGGATGCAAGTGACTCCGACTTAGAGTCAATCATTATGGACCCACCTTTTGCATTAGATGAAGAATACTTCTATGAAGTTGAAGCTTACCCCCAGAGACACGGAGAAATCACGAATGATGTGAGGTTAGACACACAAGTAGCCACTAAGAGTGGATGAAAGAAAAGAAAAAAGAAGGAAGTCACTCCGGAGGCAGAAGAATCCTTGTTTGAGGTCCCTGTAAACTTTAAAAAATATGAGATAGACGATAGGAGAGTCATGATAAGAATGCCTAAACGTGAGGCACAAGCAGGAGAGGCCTATGATAGCAAGGAAACTACCAAGAAAATAGTTGTCGCCATAGAAGAGGGAGAAGAAAGATGCACCTACATAGGGCATGACCTGACGGAAGAAGAAGAGCAAGAGTTGGTAGCTTTGCTAAGAGAGTACAGAGATGTATTCGCTTGGAGCTACAAGGACCTGAAAGGTGTCGACCCAGACATATGCTCACACACGATTCCCATGACCTCATATGCCAGACCATCTAAGTAGAAGCCCTATACATACAATGATAACTACGCTGCTAAGATCAAGGAGGAGATAGATAGATTGGTAGAAGCTGGGTTTATCTATGAGATTGAGCACATTGAATGGGTATCCCTCATTGTGGTTGTGCCCAAGAAGAATGGAAAATTGCGTGTGTGTATTAACCTTAAAAAAGTTAATGCCGCCACGATTAGAGACAGTTATCCGCTTCCTATTACTGAGCATCTATTAGAAAGGGTAGCAGGCAAGGAAGTGTATAGCTTCCTGGATGGATTCTCTGGCTACAATCAGGTAGCCATTGCACCAGAAGATCAGCATAAGACGGCTTTTGCCACAGAGTGGGGCATATTTGCCTTTCGGGTAATGCCATTCGGGCTTACCAATGCACCTGCTACCTTTCAAAGATTAATGTGTCATGTGTTTAAAGAGTTCTTGAGGAAGAATTTGGAAGTCTATGTTGATGATCTTTGCGCTCATTCCAACATTAGACAGACCCATATACCTGAACTCAGACAAATCTTTGATAAATGCAGAGAATATCAAGTCTGCCTGAACCCAGAAAAGTGTGTTTTCATGGTCAGGCAAGGCAAAATTCTAGGACACATAGTGTCTAAGAACGGCATATCCATTGACGAAGAGAAAGTGAGAGCCATCGCAGAACTACCTAGGCCAAAGAACGTCAAGGAAGTACAGGCTTTCATGGGGCATTATGATTACTACTGCCGGTTCATTCACATGTATGTTGTCATTGCAAAGCCCATGTACGGACTTCTGACTAACTTTGAGTGGACTGATGAATGTGAGAATTCCTTCAAGGAGCTTAAACGAAGATTATGTTCAGCACCAATCTTGACCACACCAGATTGGAACAAGCCATTCCATGTTCATGTGGATGCCTCCAATTATGCTATTGGATGTGTACTTGCACAACCTACGAGTGAAGGTAATATGGATCTTCCCATTGCCTATGCCAGTAGACAGTTGAATGCTGCTGAACGGAACTATACAACCACCGAACGAGAAGGATTAGGCATGGTGTACGCGGTTAAAAATTTTAGACACTATTTGCTTGCAAATAAGTTCAAATTTTTTACTGATCACCAAGCTCTACTGTACCTGGTAAACAAGCCATGTAATACAGGCAGATTAGTAAGATGGTTTCTCTTACTAATGGAATATGACTTTGAGGTAGTAGTGAGGAAAGGCAGGACTCATTTGAGAGTAGACCATCTCTCTAGGCTCACATCTGGAGAGGCCCCACAAGGAGTGTCAGATGACTTACCTGATGCTTACTTGTTTAATTTGGAAGTTGTACCTCAGTGGGCTAAGCCATTAGTGCCATTATTGACATATGGGCCTAACCACCCAATAATAAACACACAAGACAGGGAGATAGTAAAAGCCTAGAAGTATCATATCATGGCAGGAAGTGTGTACAAACATACAGATCACGGGGTATTAGCCTGTTGTGTGGAAGAGGACGAGTACGCGAAGTGGTTGCAATTAGCACATGTAGGTGCATTTGAGCAACACTACTCAAAACAACAAACCCTACAAACATTGAGGAGACTTGGAGTATACTGGCCAACTATGGAAGCAGATGTTCATAGGATGTGCAAGGAATGCCCAATTTGCCGCACTAAGCCACCAGTGGAACATGCCACCCTTTATCGCGTGTCTCTAGTGCCAGATTGGAGCGAGCCATTAGTGGCCTTTCTGAGGACGAAAACATTCCCTCAAGAAATGACTCTGGTGAGACAAAGGAGCGTAGAACAAGAGGCACTAGACTATGCTCTCATTGGAGATAATCTATACAGATGAGGAAAAGATGGGTATCTTAGATTGTGTGTCCACGAGAGCGAATATCTGAAGATATTAGAGTCTGCTCACTAAGGTGTAGCAGGAGGACACTTTGGTCCAGATCGGGTGTCCAAAGCAATTTTGTTTGCAGGTCTTTGGTGGCCAACTCTTCACATGGACGCACATACCTATGTGAAGAGGTGTGAGGTTTTTCAACGAACTCAGTATCCCATACGCAAGGATGAGATGCCATTGAAACCTATGATGGGTGGACGTGCATTCTCTAAGTGGGGAATAGACTTTGTTGGTCCTATTAATCCCCCAACTAAGGGTTCACATGCTGAGTACATCATTGTGGCCACGGACTATCTGACCAAGTGGGTAGAAGTGAAAGCCACTACGAAGAATGATGCTCAAACAACAGCAAAGTTCTTATTTGAAAATGTGTTCACTAGATACGGATTGCCAATAGAATTAGTGAGTGATAGAGGCACACACTTCTTGAATGAAGTCATAGAAAACCTTCTCCAAGAATTCTTGGTAGTACATAAGAAGTCTGCCCCTTATCACCCACAAGCGAATGGCCAAACCAAGAGCACAAATAAGATCTTATGCAATGTGCTGACTAAATTGGTGAATAACAAACGCTCTGATTGGGACAAACAGCTACACCACGCTGTTTGGGCATATCGAGTTGCCTATAAAACGGTACTCCAAGCCACGCCCTTTCAGATGGTATTTGGCCAGAATGTAGTGCTACCATTGGATTTTTTGATACCTACCTTGAAAGTAGCACAAGAGCATGACTGGACCGGCCATGAACTATCCTCTAGAATCTTTGATCTTGAACGTTTAGGTGAGACACGATTGAGAGCTGCAGCAGGAATCTATGCAGCCAAGAAGAGGCAAAAGGCGTATTTTGATACACATGTGAAGGATAAAGGCTTGAAGGTAGGAGACCTAGTCCTAGTCTACACATTGAAGCAGCATGCACGAAAATTGGAGAAAAGAGGCTATGGACCTATGATAATCAATAGGATCTCCACAAGTGGAGCAGTACAACTAGCCACTCTAGAAGGTGACATACTACCAAGTTACATAAGCGGATGCAGAGTCAAGCTATATCAAGAACCAGTAACCGAAGAAATGCTTAATCGACTCACTACTGCAAAAAAACGTAAGGAAGAGGAAAAGCGAATTCGAGAAGAAGCACAGGCCGAAGCTTTAGAACGCATTCGACGAATGAAACTACGAAGACAAGGTAGAGATCAGGCCATGACTGACAATCTTGAAGCTCATGGTTATCACATTGCCATGTGTGAGGCTTCAGGTAAGAGGACCCATATGATAGTTGATCGACGACCGTTTGTGACCCTAGAAGTAGGACAAGGAAACAGTACAAGGAGCATGAGAGCTTTAATTGATTCAGGAGCCGCCACTAGTGCAGTTCGCCTTTCTTACTGCCACCAATTGCAATTGGAGGTAAAACCCCTATAAGCATATCTCATAGGATTAGGAGGTGTCGAAACCCCTTGCATGGGAGAGGTGGAGCTTCCCCTCTACATTCAAGAGGTCCTCATGCCAGCAAAAGTGCTAGTATGTGAAGACGAGGATCTTACCGAATCTCTTGTCTTGGGCCAAGACTGGATCTATGATCATGCAGTCAACCTCAACCTAAGAAGTGGACTTCTTCAGGCTTGGGCAGGCCAAAGCTATCTTATAATTGAATTGGAAAATCAAGCACTCAACCCATTAGGAAAGGCACCAACTCCTGGTCTCTCCAGGAATCCACATGAAGATAACGATGATGTTCTTGTCTAGAGTTCTATGGTGCAGAGGATTGTCAATCTTACCGAAGGTATAGAAGTTAATGAGGAGTTCCCAGTTGTTCCAAAGAAGGTTCCAAACATGCAGACCGAACATCACACGACACGAAGGAGGCTGATGACCAAGAAGCAGGAGCACCAACCAGTGCAACACGGAGTACCTCGTGGCGCGAAGCAGATTTGGATGCGCAAGGATGGAAAACCCAGAGCTCTAGTAATAGGTTCTCAAGGAGGCACAAAACAAGCCACACCATCAAGGTCAAAAGTGAAGGAGTACCCTAGGCAACCTCCTAGGCATACCACGTCTATTTGGGTCCCTAAGCGGTCAATGAAGGCTAGCCCCAATGCTAGACAGATATGGGTGCCCAAGGCCTATTTACAAGCCCAAATAGCTCCAACTCTAGTCACTGGCATAATTCAACACTCACAAGTCCTCTCGACAAACAACTCAGGACCTCTACCTAAATCCCACACTAACCCACACTCAGTCAAACCGAGTAATGTCTGGGAATGGGTACCCAAAAGGTCCCAAATCCATCACAATCTAGTTCATAAATCTTTACCTGTCATTAGCTCTAAGAGCTACGAATCCTCTATCAAAGTTTGGAGACTTGAACCCTGTATCAAACCCCCAGTCCCAATTTTGTAAATCCATCCACTCTGATGTAGGTGCATTCTGAGTACTTTGCATGTCCACAGTATGCATTTAGGAGTACACTAACCACTAACCACCACTTACATCTATCTGAACACTGCACCCTAACCACTAACCTTCTGGATTGTCATATTAGTATTGTGAAGGGAACACCATTACATCCTGTTTCCTATGCAACACTAATGTGCCTTTCTTCTTCTAGCAGATAAGCACCCGATTCCCATGGTAGTAGCAGCAGGCACGAGCTCTCAGGCCGACACTAGCACTCAAAGCAATTGGGATACCATGCCTGTGGAGGCCCCACTGACAGCAAGGCCTGGGCATTCTCATTGGTTCAATGAGATGCCAGGAGATTTGGGAGACGCAGATCATATCTAGGAATCCAAGTTGGAATGTGGAGGAGTGTGGTGGACCTTTCAGTTCTTCTCACGAGAATTTGAAGCATTGCAAAATGTTGCCCCTCTTCAAGATATTTGGCAAAAAGCGGGATTGCAAGATTATTTTAGTGAAGCCTTGCCTAGACCTGATTTTCTTTGGTGTTGTTAGTCGGCCGTCGGATTGGGACATATGTAACGGAAATCTTAGCAGAACACGCGCGAAAGGTGGTTACGCACCTATTTGTACTTTCTATATAAAGCAATGAAAAGAAGTGCTCAAAAAGGGGCGAGGAGATTTTGGCCTATTGTTGTGTTATCACTAGACTATTCGTCTGGGTGAATGTCTGAGTATTGATGTAGTATCTATTTTTGCATAATCTCTGTGTTCTAAGTTCTTGTTCGTATCTAGCTTTGTCTAGCGTTCTTAATGCCTGACGTCGATCGCGGTTCTGTTGATAAACTTCATAACGTTCGAGAGATAATTATACTATCAGTCTGAGTGTTACTGTGTAATGATTGGAGTAACTCAGAGTATCTTAGCGATCTTCTGCATAGACTAATGGTACTGTGTGTATCTGTGTTTGTTACCTAGTGAACTCCGTTGAGGTTGCGAATTCCATTACTATTGTCTGAGTAAGTTGTTTATGCATCTCTGTGGGTTGTACTCAAGTACTGTGTATTACGACTTCTTGGAAGTTCTTTGTCAAGAATTGGTGAAATCCGAGCAACTGTGTAGTGTTCTGATATTCGGATCTATACTGTGTTGTTGTAAGTGTTGGGATCTGTCTGCCTGCGGCAAAGTTAAGTGCAGTAAGAATCTGCTAAGTCGAGTACTGAGTTTCCAGTACTGTGTGTTGAACTCTCAAGTTCCCTACGTTACAATGTTGTTTGATCATTGAAACCCGTCTGTGAAATTGATCGAATACTCTTGTGTCTGGTAATTCCAGTAAGTTTATGCGTAGATGCAATATGGCATCTTAGTGCATTTGGTACGTTTGGTCGAGCTAAGATTCTAAGTACGGCAATTCGATAGAGTTCTCAGCATTATTACAGTGCTGAGTGTGAACAGTACCTTTGGGAACTAAGTACAGGGCCTCTTTATAACAGACCCCTACCACTCCCAAGAACCCTCCCAAGAGTCGGCTAAACGCCCTTCTGATAGTTAGAACGAAGCGTTTAACATTTAACAGTGCTACTACTTGATTGCAACTCTCAAGGCAACAGGAGACAAAGATCATTTAGGCACATTCCTGGTGCCCTCTCTATCAAACCAGGAAGAAATGAAGAAGTTTGAGTTGAATATCACGTTAATCAGGGAGGCCCTTCAGTTGTATGGCACACATGTACCCTCCGATCGAGATCCTTCGATACCAGAGTCGATGAAGAACAACAAAATCAAGAAGTTGAAAGAAATGTGTGCCCTCACCCCCAACATCGCCATACCACTACGGATGTGCCTTCAACACTTCGCATTTCCAGCCCAAGACTGGTTCTCCCAACCTGATAAGAAGATCTGGTATGGGTTATACCTAGCCGAGACCAGGAGCTTACCTATGAAAATGCCAGTATGGATCCTTGATCAGTTATATGAAGCAGGCAAGCGAGGAGTGAGGAAGCCTACTTTGAATGGCTGCTGCGCCATTATAAGAATCATTTACAGATGCCTGGCTTATGATGTGCCAATTGCACGAGCCCTCAAGTACTCACAATTGGAATTCTTCGAGGGGTGGAAATCAGGGGTTCAACCCACTAAAAGAATGTGTGGATCACTTTCACAAGTTTTGATTCCTCGCGAAATTGCCACAGAGACCTCCTGTAGAGAAGAAGAACAAGTAGCCCCTTTCACGATCCATCTCCAAGGACTACAATCAGGAGACTTGGTACAACCCACTCCTTCAGCCCCTCCACTACCCTCGGATGCTGAGCTTGCAGCCATGGCTCCATTAGGAGAGGATACCTCCTTTGACTTTGAGAGATTTTTACAAACCGCACACTTGTCCGAGAATGAATCCTTCTCAGACACCGACGGCCCTGGATCATCACCACAGAGAGGGCAACCACATGATGAATCAAGAAGAGAACATTGGGAAGATGGGGCACCACACACTCAGGCAGGGGGTACACATGAACAGGAGGAGATGCAGAGAAATGAACCAGAGGAAAGAGAAGAAGAGGCCCCTGCCTACACTGCACAACTCAAACGACTCTACAAAACGATTAAGCAAGTGCACAAAAGGCATACGTTGGCAGAAACGGCAAATAGAGCACTAGTGAATCAGATGCTGCAAGCAGAGAATGTAGACCCGCAGTTTGTAGAATCATTGAATCTTTTGGCTGAAACCTGTGGAACAGTGGAAGCCATGAGTGTGAAGAGATGGATAAGTATGTGTTTGAAGATGAAGAGGTGTTGCAAAATCCTTGATCTACACCAGCCAAATGAACTCCAGGAGTAGATGGTGGGCCCTTTTAGCTTGCCAATGGATGTATTAGACACCCTATGTACCTTGGAAGTTCACTCTCAAAAAGATAGATCAAAACAGATAAGTTGGAGTTAGCTCAGAGGTGAAAACTTGCTATTCTTGGTTCATACACCTGTCCAGTGTTTTACATAATTCTCTGAGCACAGCAGCAATTAGCTTAATTCCTCTTCGGGAAGTCTAGTTAGCTTAAAGAGCTAACTTTCAAGAGTAATCTCATAAAAAATAACAAAGCACACACTGAGAATAAGTTTTAACAAGTGATGACATCATCCCGATTTGCACGGGCTGCTACAGAAATAGACCAGTGAGCAGAAAAATCACCATAACTCAAAATGTAGAAATCCAATGATTATGAAAATTTTTATGGTTATACTAGACAGTAAGCTGAATCCAACAAGCTTTAAATCACTGAATTTGGATAAGTAACCACTGATAAAGACCTCTGACAAGATGAGTGAAAAAGTCGGGTACCTGACAGAGAGGTGAAGATGAACAGACCCTGTTGACTTCAAATGAACATAACTGAAGATTGCAACATCCAAATGACATGAAAATTTATGAGCATACAGTAGACTTATAGAGCTAACTTTACCAAGTTCAATCACTGAAAATGATGCACCAAGCTCAGAGAAAACATCTCTGCAAGCTGACTGAGAAAACTGAGAGTAATGGCAGTGAGTAGTACACTTCACAAGAACATGGAAAGATGAACTCAAATAATCATGAAAATGAAAGTATATTGCTCGTACAATACAATGACTTACTGATACATATGTGTGCCTTGTAATCACACCTTGATATGGCATAAAGCTCAGCTCTTGGAGGTCTTCACATAGGTCTCTCTAACCACGACTAAAACTGCCATCTATTTATAGTTGAGTTTGGGAGGCTAACTTCCCTCAATCACTCTCCAATCAATCAATGAGTGATTTGATTCTCTACCTACCAAAAATCACGAATTCTTGGCTCCTCTTTCCATTCTTGATCAAGTGGACTCAACCACTTAAGATTCTCTTACTTTTACATTAAGTAAACTCTTCAAAAGTTACAAGAGGTAGTTCACAAGTGAACTTTACATAGTCTTCTTTTTAAAGCTTCTTCTAAGACTTTGTGAGACTCAAGCCAATACTTAGGCTTGTCATAGACTTGCTCCAACAGCTCCCCCTCAAGCCAAGTATGCTTGAGGTCTTCAATCTTCCAAGATTACCTGCAAACCTATCATAGCCTTGAATTTGCAAAGCTTTGTACCATCCAATGCTTTGGTTAGAATATCTGCACATTGTTGATGAGTGGACACATATGATATTTGAATCTCTTTGCTTAGAACCTTCTCTCGTACATAGTGATAATGAACTTCAATATGTTTAGTCCTTGCATGAAAAATAGGATTAGCAGCCAAATGAATAGAACTCATATTGTCACCAAAAATAGTTGGAGTTCCAAACTCTAATCCAAGATCTTTGAACAATGTCTTCATCCATATAGCTTCTTGTGTAGCTATGGCAAGACCTCTATATTCAGCTTCAGTAGAAGAGAGAGCAACTATGGGTTGCTTCTTGGATGACCATGAAATAAGCTTTGAACCTGCAAAGGTAAGATAACCTGAAGTGCTCCTTCTATCTTCCTTGGAGCCAGCCCAATCTGCATCAGAAAATAGCTTCAAACCTAAATCAGATACATAAGGATAATAAAGTCCTTCATTTATGGTTCCTTTGAGATACTTGAGAATCCTTTTGGCAGCATCCATATGTGGTTTCCTTGGTGTGTGCATAAATTGGCTTAGCACACTCACACTGTAACATATATCTACTCTTGTCAATGTGGCATAGTTGAGACTACCCACTAGACTTTGATATGATGTGATGTCCTCTATGAGTTCACCTTCATGTGAGCTCAATTTGTGATTTACCTCCATTGGAGTACCTGCAATCTTACAATCTTGCATCTTGAATTTTGCCAACATGTCCTTAATGTACTTCCTTTGAGTGAGAAACAAACCATGATCTTTGTAGACAACTTCCAAACCTAGGAAGTAGGTAAGTGAACCCAAATCACTTATCTTGAACTCTTCTCTCATCTGATCTTTGATCTTCTTCATACCATCTGCATCATTTCCTGTCAATATAATATCATCTACATATACACATAGATAGATGACCTCGGACTTACTCTTTTTAATAAAGAGTGAAGGATCTGCCTTGCTTGGTTGAAAGCCTTTGTCCTGTAAGAATGAAACAAGCCTGAAATTCCAAGCTCTTGGAGCTTGCTTGAGACCATACAATGCTTTGTTAAGTTTACACACATAATCAGGATAAACTTGATTCTCAAAACCAGGTGGTTGTGCCATATATACCTCTTCTGTTATCCAACCATTCAAGAATGCATTCTTTACATCTAGTTGAAGTATCTTCCAATTCTTGGAAGAGGCAATACTAAGCAAAACCCTAATAGTAGGCATCTTTGCCACAGGAGAGAAAGTCTCCTCATAATCAATTCCCCGAGTTTGTGCAAAGCCTTTTGCCACAAGCCTTGCCTTATACCCGTTAATTGAACCATCAGAATTCTTCTTGAGTTTATAGACCCATCTTGAGCCTATTACCTTCATGGATGAAGTCTTGGGCACCAAATCCCAAGTGTTGTTTTCCTCAAGTGCTTCAATCTCTTCCTTCATTGCATGCTTCCATTCTGTTTTTGCTTTGGCCTCTTCAAATGATGATGGCTCCTCTTGGTTTATGTCCTGTGCTATGTAGATAGAATGTTTAGTTACTAATGAGGTGTCAAACCCATACCTTTCTGGTTTTTTCTTTTCCCTCATAGATCTTCTTAGGCCATGATGTGATGATTCTGCTTCATGTCCAAGTTCCTGCAATTTTGCTTTACCTTTAGACTTCCATGCTTTGATCTTTTCCATGTGAGATTCTTCATCATCCTCTGAGGTGTCTTGTTCTTCAATCTTTGATTGTTCTCTACCAAGCTTTGGAAAATCTTCTTCAAGATCATATGGTAAATTGATCTTCCTGCATGAATCTTCATACCATGAATTGTTCTCATCAAAAACTACATCTCTGCTTACCAAGAATCCTTTGTTGGTAGGGTTGTATAACCTGTAGCCCTTTTGATTGTTGTCATATCCAATAAATACACACCTTTCTGCCTTTGGATCCATCTTGCCTCTAACCTGTGAAGGAACATGAGCAAAAGCAGTACATCCAAAAATTTTACAATGATCTAAGCTTGGTCTTCTTCCATTCCAAGCCTCATATGGAGTCATCCCATCAAGGGATTTTGAAGGCAACCTGTTAATCAAGTAAGTGGCAGTAGATACAGCCTCAGCCCATAAGTAATTAGGTAAATGCTTTTCATTTAACATAGACCTTGCAGCTTCAACAATTGTCCTATTCCTCCTTTCTGCCACTCCATTTTGCTCAGGAGTGTACCTTGTAGTTACCTCTCTTTTGATTCCTCTTTCTTGAAGAAAAGAATCAAACTCATGGGAGAAATATTCTCCCCCTCCATCTGACCTTAGCCTTTTTAGTGATTTACCTGTTTGATTCTCCACAAGAGCCAAATATCTTTTGAAACATGAAAAAACTTCATCTTTGTGTTTCATAAAGAATAGGATAGTCCATCTGCTGCAATCATCAATAAAGGAAACATAATACCTTGATCCAGATATTGAAGCTTCCTTGCTAGGTCCCCATACATCTGTATGAACCAACTCCAAGAGATCTCCATGCATATAACCTTTCTTCATGAATGGTAACCTGTGAGAGTTTCCAAATTGACATGCACTACACTTATAAATCATGTGTTGTTTTGACAAATTAGGGAGTCCAAGTACACTTTGGTCCCTGCAGATTTGCTTTAATGACCTTTCACCAATATGTGCTAACCTTTTGTGCCATACTTCCAATTCTGTGAGTGTCTGAGTACCATAATTAAAGAGAGCAATGTTTCTAGTGTCCTGTAATTCAAATATGAACAATCTACCTGTCTTTTCACCTTTTGCAATTCTTCTGAATCCTTGACTTGGATCTTCAACAAATGCTCCTGCTTTTGTGAACCTGACTTGCAACCCTTTCTCTACTATCTGCCCAACACTTATCAAATTCTTTGTAATGGTAGGGACATAGAGTACCTTACTGAGTAGGTTGATGTTTCCATCAGGTGCTTTGACATTGCCTATTTTCTCCACAGGATGTTTTGTATCATCTCCTGTTTGTACCTCATGCTTATTCCTTGGATCTTCTAAATCTGATAGGAGTGCCACATTTCCTGCCACATGATTTGAACAACCTGAATCTATGTAGAAAACATGCTCATCAGATTTACCTTGTGGCATAGCCATGTTCATGATCAATAATGAATCCTCTTTGTTTGAGTCTTCTGTGTAGTTATTGTAGTCTCTCCTTCCTTTGTAGCCTCCTTGATAGTTTGAATGATTGTAGTTGTTGTAGTTGCCATGGTAGTTGTTGAACCTTCCTCTTGAGTATCCATAACTTCCTCTATTGTATCCTCTGCCTCTTTGATTCCTGGAATTCCTAAAGCAATTTTCAGTTGTATGATTAGTTAATCCACAAATAGAACATGAGTTGGAGTCTTGGGATCTCCCCCTGCCTTGTCTACCTCCTCTTCCTCTACCTCTGCCATGTCTTCCTCTACCTGCATAGTTAGCTTGATATGTACCTGCTTCATCATCCACTTTCTTTGCCTTTCCTTTGTTATCTTTAGACTTGCTTTTATCCGTGTATAAAGCTGAAGATTGATTACCTTTAGAGCTTTCTCCATTTTTGATAAGCTTTGCCTCTTGAGTAAGTAGTTGTCCAATGAGTGTGTTGAAATCAGGTACATGCATGTCCATGTACAAATCCATAGCTGTGGTGAATGCTTCCCACTTATCATCTGCCTTCAAGCCATTGATGACCTACCTTACAATTTGCTCTTCATCTATTACCTCTCCAATGCTTCCCAACTGATCCGCTATGTCCTTGAGCTTTGTGACAAAATCAGTCACATTTTGTTTGGGAGCCTTCTTGAGAGTTGTGAAATCCAGCCATAGTTGATGCTTCCTAGCTTTGGTACTTGAAGAAAAGAAAGCTTCAAGTGCATCCCACACTTCCTGAGATGTCTTACAACTTCTAATGTGAGGCAACAAAAAATCTGAGATAGAGTTGAGGAGATAAGACCTTGCAAGTGCATCCTTGGAGCACCATGTGCTCAATCTTTCTTGCTCTTCTTGTGTTGGTTGACTTTTGTTCCTGAAACTTGGCATAACTTCATCTCCAGCCACATAACCATATAAAATTCTACCTTGGAGATAAGCTTCCATCCTTAATGACCAAGCTGAGTAGTTACCTCTGTCCAATTTGTCAATTGATGAAGGAAATCCATCTGCCATGTTGTCCAACCTTGCTCTGATACCACTGTGAAGAGATGGATAAGTATGTGTTTGAAGATGAAGAGGTGTTGCAAAATCCTTGATCTACACCAGCCAAATGAACTCCAGGAGTAGATGGTGGGCCCTTTTAGCTTGCCAATGGATGTATTAGACACCCTATGTACCTTGGAAGATCACTCTCAAAAAGATAGATCAAAACAGATAAGTTGGAGTTAGCTCAGAGGTGAAAACTTGTTATTCTTGGTTCATACACCTGTCCAGTGTTTTACATAATTCTCTGAGCACAGCAGCAATTACCTTAAGTCCTCTTGGGGAAGTCTAGTTAGCTTAAAGAGCTAACTTTCAAGAGTAATCTCATCAAAAATAACAAAGCACACACTGAGAATAAGTTTTAACAAGTGATGACATCATCCCGATTTTCACGGGCTGCTACAGAAATAGACCAGTGAGCAGAAAAATCACCATAACTCAAAATGTAGAAATCCAATGATTATGAAAATTTGTATGGTTATACTAGATAGTAACTTGAATCCAACAAGCTTTAAATCACTGAATTTGGATAAGTAACCACTGATAAACACCTCTCATAAGATGAGTGAAAAAGTCGGGTACCTGACAGAGAGGTGAAGATGAACAGACCCTGTTGACTTCAAATGAACATAACTGAAGATTGCAACATCCAAATGACATGAAAATTTATGAGCATATAGTAGACTTATAGAGCTAACTTTACCAAGTTAAATCACTGAAAATGATGCACCAAGCTCAGAGAAAACATCTCTGCAAGCTGACTGAGAAAACTGAGAGTAATGGCAGTGAGTAGTACACTTCACAAGAACATGGAAAGATGAACTCAAATAATCATGAAAATGAAAGTATATTGCTTGTACAATACAATGACTTACTGATACATATGTGTGCCTTGTAATCACACCTTGATATGGCATAAAGCTCAGCTCTTGGAGGTCTTCACATAGGTCTCTCTAACCACGACTAAAACTGCCATCTATTTATAGTTGAGTTTGGGAGGCTAACTTCCCTCAATCACTCTCCAATCAATCAATGATTGATTTGATTCTCTACCTACCACAAATCACGAATTCTTGGATCCTCTTTCCATTCTTGATCAAGTGGACTCAACCACTTAAGATTCTCTTACTTTTACATTAAGTAAACTCTTCAAAAGTTACAAGAGGTAGTTCACAAGTGAACTTTACATAGTCTTCTTTTTAAAGCTTCTTCTAAGACTTTGTGAGACTCAAGCCAATACTTAGGCTTGTCATAGACTTGCTCCAACAATGAGGACCATGGTATATCGCAATACTCCTCAATATGACCAACGAAGAATTGATACGCGACCACGACGGGGAAAAATGATTCAAATGGAAGTCTCAACCTCACTTCCTACAGCTATTGAAGAAGATGTTCACATGGCCAGCCCAACCAACCTCGATGAACCAGACGTACATGTACAGGAACCATCTCCACTCTCACCGCCCATCCAGCCCATCGAACCCCTTACCACTCACCTACCTGACCAACCCACATTCATCCCCAGTAAATCCTTGCTACACACCACCATTCCTCCATCTTTTCCTTTACTTACATCCACCACTTCCAACCCATTTTCTGAATCACATTTAGATCATCCCGTATCCGCTCCAACTGCAATGGGTCACCCGTCATCTCTTCCATCTCTTGGATATCCACATGTTCCTACCCAACCCATATCACTCCCAATTCCCTTCCCAACTACCTTCCCTCTTTCCCAATCCCAACCCATTGGGCCCCTCCTAACCTCCTTCGGACCTACACCAACCACCTTACCGCCATTATAGGCAAACCATGTAAATATATTTCAACAAATTGAAAATCATAATAGAAAGTCCCTTGCCCCAATCACCTCCCCCACATTCACGGCCACCACTAACACTCCACCCACCATTCCCGTATTCACGATTCACAATTCACACACTCTCACGTCCGATCCTATGGACATTTCACCTTCCAGGGGCCCACTGTTATCTCCACATCACCACTTGTAACACCACCACTGTTATCTCTCACCACCACTGTTATCTCTCACCACCACTGTTATCTCTCACCACCACTGTTATCTCCACATCACCACTTGTAACACCAGGAACATCCCCACATACACCCACTGTAGGCACAACATCCACTTTTTCCTTTCCCCTTTCCCAACCCCTTGCATATCCCACCTCAAACCCTGCATCCACCTCATTTAGTCATGCACTAGACACCATGCTCGTAGCTGCCGCACAGCTTAAACAGGAATACAGGTTATTGGAAGAAAACAATAAAGAGCTTTGCACTCTCTCGTCCCATCGCCAAGCACGTGTAAATGCTTTGGAGTTTAGTAACGCTACATTACAACAGGAAATTACAGCCCTCCAACATTCCAATGCAGACCTGGAAGCCAAGAGTACGGAGAAGGATAGGGTTATGGAAGAACAACTCAGAGATCAGTTGGCCCGCAATGCTAGACTCCAAAGAAACATGGCGTTACTTCGTCGCCACTTAGCAACTGCTAATGAAGAGAACCGAAGACTACAACAACAAAACCAGGATAATTTAGAAGCAGCCATTGAAAATACTCCAGGGGCACCCATCGACCCTGCCAAATTCCAAGCCATCCCCTCAGAAAGCATACAACAAATATTGGAAACCTATGCCAACCTCTTAGAAGCACATGATCAGCTTGCCGACCAAGTAAAGGAACTACAGAGATCCCAAGTGCCTACCCCACACCCATGAGAACCTCAAGAGATGACCAATGCTGCAACCTCAACAGAGCCTGAATCATCAATGACCAATGAGGTACTGGAGCTACGACAACAGGTGGCTGAATTAAAGATTAAGCTGTTACAATATGAATGACCCCCCTCTCCACCTGATCAACCAACCGAGGAGGAGACCATTGTCATTCCGGTGGAAGAAACATTTGAAGATAATTATGAGCCACAACCTCTTCCAGGAGGCAGAATCACTAAAGAGGGATAGGACACTTACGAAGAGCCCCCTTCGGCATGGATGAAACAGGTAGAAGAAGTGATTCCATTGTCTTACTCTCTTTGTTCTTGCCGTGTGTGCGTGTGTGTGTGTATGTGTGTGCATGTTTGTGTGCTTCTCACTCACATATTTGTGCCTTCACTTGCTCGAGGTCTTCATACCACCCTCATGTCTTCCCGGATTGACATTAAAGGAGGTGCTACTCATCACTGAGCTACAATTGTCCTAGGAAAGAACATTGGATTGCAGGACAAAGAGTGTTGAGGTACATTAAGGGTACACTCAAAGAAGGTTTGACAAACATCAAGATCTATAGTGATATAGATTGGGCAGGTAATCCTGATGATAGGAGATCAACTTATGGATACTTGTGTTATGTGGGAGATAAGTTCATTTCTTGGTGTTCAAAGAAGCAACACACAGTTGCTCTGTCATCTACAGAAGCAGAGTACAAAGGTATGGTGGAAGCTGCAAAGGAAGTGATATGGCTAAAGACTCTCATGAAGAGTTTTGACGTCATTCAGAGTACACCCACTATTCATGGAGATAACATGAGTTCATTGTATTTAGCTGCTAATCTTGTTTTTCATGCCAGGACTAAACATATTGAGACTGAGTATCATTTCCTAAGAGACAAGGTGATGGATAAAGAAATTGAATTTATACATGCTTCAACAAAAGATCACATAGCTGATATGCTAACCAAGAGCTTGGATGGACCAAAGCTACAGAGATTCAAAGACATGGTAGGCATAAAGAAGATAGAGAAAACCTCAATTGATGATTGAGGGGGAGCTGTTGGTGCACGTCAATCAACAATTGAAGTTTTGATGAAGGTTTGGAAGTCAAGGACTGAAGAAAAGATCAAGTTATGAAGCATGGAGAAAGTATATATATTCAGAGGATGAAGATGTGTATTCATATGTACATTAATTTAGAGTCAGTTCATCTTATACTTTTGTATGGTCATGAGCTTGTAAATATTTGCCTATATATACAAAGAAAATGTCGAGGCAAGTATGAGAGATTGTGTAAGAACAAGATTTGAGGAGAATTAGATGTCATTAGACACTTTAGAAGTGATTAGAATCTCTCTCATCACTCAGATGTAAAAATTTTCCAGGAATGAAGAAATATTGTGCCCGATCTTTCTGAGTATTCTCCTTCTGTGTTGAATCTTCTGTGAAATGCTTTTGTACAAGTCTAATTCTATAGTTGATTGACCTCTGTACAAATTTTCAGCTTCTAATTGTGATCAGGCTCAGAGAATTGGGTGTAGGAACATTTACATGTGTAAATGGAAAGAAGAGAAGTTGCAGGAGGTGCAAAATTTGATGCTTATGTTTTGGTCAGTTCTCCTTCCACAGTGTAAAGTTTTGAGCAACCAAGCACTCATTGTTTAAGTTGGAAGGTAAGCTACCTATGGCTAAAAGCATTTACATAAACGGGTTCTAGATTGAGAGAACCAAGTGTTAGAAGTTATAGGTGTCTGAATCGACTTCTCAAAAGAACAGTTTTAGA
Source organism: Ceratopteris richardii (assembly GCA_020310875.1). NCBI lineage: Eukaryota > Viridiplantae > Streptophyta > Polypodiopsida > Polypodiales > Pteridaceae > Ceratopteris > Ceratopteris richardii. The sequence continues at coordinate 101,893,858 of CM035442.1, read as the reverse complement.
CATAGGTGACTTGATGAGATCATTTCTCAAGATCTACTGAGTCTTTTGAAATGATTTAACTTGGAGAAGGTGCACAAACTATAGTTGACACCTTGTGCAAAGTTTTATAAAAAACTTTACACATTTGATAAGTCAATGAGTGAATTATGTGCAGCAGACTTTCTGTGTAGTCACCTTCTTCAGAATTTGATCAAAATTTTGATAATTGAACATTGATCTTCTAAATTGGTGAAAGTTTTGAGTTACTCGTGATATAGAGGTGCTCTAACTTCAAGAGTAGCTTGTTCTTTTGGAGATTAACACTCTCCATCAATAATGTTCACACTGGTATATGTCAAGGATACTTTAGTGAGCTTTAATAGATTCATCCACCCAGAGTGATAGCAAACTTGTTTCTTGTCAGCTCACTCATTCGCAGACATTGGGTCTTTCCTTATGTGATGCTCTTTATATATTGTACTAGTTGTATTAAGTCATTCTTGTATATTCCTTTTATGCAATAGAAGAAGAAGAAGAAGAAGATGATTCTTCCTTGCCTCAATGTGTGTGTGTGTGCTCATCTTTGAGTGTGAGAGTGTGTGAGTGAGCTCTCTTCCTTATCTCCTTCCTCGTAACATGGTATCAGAGCCAGTGTGGCTATAGAGAGCTTGTGGAGAACATCGACAGTGACGAGTATGCGAGAAGGCATGGAGAAAGCACGATTCACAAATGAACTCAGATTGCTACAAAATTTGGTGTGAAGGTAGCAAATAGGAAAATATTTTTGAGATCCATCTCAACCTCTGTTTGGAGCCTGCAAGGTGGGGCCCATGGAAAAATCAAGTCAGTTTGCAAAACTATAACTTGGATTCTATTAGGCCAACAACTCAAATATTTGAGATCCAGAATTTCAAGTGATTTATTTTACTCTTGATACATGGAAATTGTGTTTTCCGCATACACTATTTAAATAGAGGTACTACTTCTAGTGCTTTTGTAGTGTTGCAAATTGTTGCAAAAATGGCAAGTATAGATGGAATGAGTCATCTTATGAGCAATAAGCTGGACAAGAACAACTTCCATGCTTGGATATTTAGAATGACAAATTTCTTGATGGGAAAATGTTACTGTAAGTGTCCCTGTGAAAGGCCAAATGGCCACTAGACACTTCTTTGTATATGTTCTTTAATAAAACATATAGTGGCTTGGTCAGTCACAGACTGTAAGTTCGACCGCATTTGTAAGACCTAAGAAGTTTGTCTTCGTGCTCCCTGTGTACTATGTTTTTTTGTTTATTCTGTAGTCTCTGTGCGGAGCACCGTGTGCGGCCTTAGGAGCTCGATTTTCTACCATCGTGGAGATCGCGAGAAGGAGAGTGCACTATGGTGCATCACCATCAAAATACTTCACTGGTATCAAAGATGCAAAAGCTTTTTTCCTTTTGTGCGAGCGAAGCGAGCCCCCCCACAAGAGTTATGGACAGGGAAGCCACCGTATTATGATCATCTTTGAGTTTTTTGGGTGTGAAGCATATGTTCATATACCAAAGAGTCTTAGACAAAAGTTGGATCATAAGTCAAAGAAATGCATTTTTTTTTTATATGGTCGAGATGGAAAACTTGGATATCGCTTATGGGATCCTGAAACACGGTCAGTGATCAGAAGTAGTGATGTCATTTTCAATGAGTCTAAGATGCATAAACAGCCCATTAAGGAGGTTGAAGTGAGAAGAGTGGTGTTTGAGGATACTAGTCCCCCGGTTAGCATGCATAAAAATGTTGCACATAGGGATGTTCAAGAGAATGTCCATTCAGATCAGTCTGCACATATTCTTGTTCAGCAACCATTGAGACGTTTTGCACGTGTCTCACATCCACCTGATAGATATGTTCCAGGTTTAGATTTTGTTATGCTAATAGATGCTGGTGAGCCTTCTTGCTACAAAGAGGCTATGCAGATAGAGGATCATGTCAAGTGGGAGCGTGCCATGAAGAGTGAGTTGGACTCTATTCACAAGAATGGTACTTGGGATTTGGTACCTTTGCCAAAGGGCAAGAAAGCTTTACCATGTAAATGGGTATATAAGCTGAAATTCACATCAGATAGTGCTTCTCCAAAGTATAAAGCACGACTTGTTGCAAAGGGTTTTAAGCAACAAAATGGTGTTGATTTCAAGGAAATCTTCTCTCCAGTGGTCAAGATGAATACCCTATGCATGTTGCTTGGATTCGTTGCAATGGAGGACTTAGAGCTAGTCCAAATGGATGTGAAAACTACTTTCTTGCATGGAGATCTTACAGATGAGATCTATATGGAACAACCAGAGGGGTATGTGGTTCCTGGCAAGAAAAGTCTAGTTTGTAAGCTTAAGAAGAGCTTATATGGACTTAAACAGTCCCCTAGAGTACCAAAAGTTTGATGCTTTTATGAAGTCTCAAGGTTATTCTCAAAGCAATGAGGATCATTGTCTCTACACAGTCATAGCAACCAGCCCAATCATAGTCAAAAAAATCATGCAAATCTAGCGGTAGTGATCCCCACTTGGGATAAAACAACCCAAGTAGTCGAGTACCACTCAAGTAGCGAAAGATGTGTTTAACCGCATGTGAATGCTTGACTCCTAGGGAATTCATAAACCTGCTCATCTGTGAGACAGGAAACTGAATATCTGGCCGAGTAATGCATAAGTAAATCAAGCATCCAACAGCCTGCTGATAGACGATAGCATCAAATGCATCTCTAGCATCATGAAGACTCAATCGTAAACCTGTCTCCATAGGAGTGGCAATAGGCTTATAGTCTTCAAGGCCAAAATGCTGCAATAATGTGTCAATATATTACGGTTGACACAAAGCCATTCCACCATCAACTTGCATAAACTGAATGCCCAAATAGTGATGCAAATGCCCCAAATCAGACATCTCAAATGAGGCATGTAAATCAGCCTTAAAATCAGCAATATGCTTCTCAATATGACCACTGAGCAGCATGTCATCAACATAAACCACAAGTACATCATTAGCATGCTTAACATATAAGGTGCTTTCAATTGGACTGCTCTCCAAACCATGTGCAATCAGATAGGCATGTATCTTTTCATACCAAGCACGTGGTGCTTGCTTTAAACCATATGATGCCTTCTTTAACCTACACACCTGGTTTACAAGTGCTGTGATAGTGCGTTCGGAGGCTGCAATCGGAGGAGTGTCAACGACGCCCTAGATGAAGCGATGACCTGCTTCAATACCAATTGTTGGAGATAGACGTCTGTGGAAGCACGTGAACAGCACAAGGAAGGAGAAGAAGCTTGGAGCACAACACACAATACTGAATGTATTACTAGAGAATGTACAAAGATAAGTAGCCCGTTAGGGTAATAGGCATATATACAATCTGGGGGAAAAAAACCTCCTAAAGAGGGAAAAAAGTGTCTGGGCAGTCCTAGAGTGTTCACACACATCACTACCTAAATATATCAACAAAGACCAAGCACATTGAGGTGAGGTATCACTTCATTCGAGACTGCTTAGCCACTGAGCGCATTATTCTTGAGAAGTTTCACACTCGAGATAATGTTGCAGATGCTTTGACTAAAGCTCTACCACAGGATAGCTTTCGACACTGTTGTAACTTGATGGGGGTTACTTGATTCATGATCTTACATAGTCACTTGTATACTGTGTAACATGCCCATCAGGTGGGAGGTATAGTTTGTATACTTACACTCAGGTATTCTTTATCATTCTTTATTTTTCTCCCATAGTTACTTTGGCCATATTGGCCTTTAGTGGGAGATTGTTGCCGTTAGTGTCCATGTGAAAGGCCAAATGGCCACTGGACACTTGTTAGGTCATAAAATTATTGCTTTTTGTGCACTAATGTATTGCATTTTGTAGATTACATGTTGATTCCAGGTGTCTTGCAAGGAGAGATGCTTCTCAGCAGCGATAAATTCAATCGAATTTGGTGACATAGAGAAGGTAATGGTATTAGGTGTCAGGCAATGTGAGGGAGATAAAGGGATGAGAACACTTTTCAAAATTGGTAGGGCAAGGCAACCCTCTGTAGTATTTATTGATGAGATAGACAACATTATGTCTAAAAGAAGCAGTAATGAGCATGATGCAAATTGGTGCTTGAAGTGAGTTTTTGGTACAATTTGATGAAGCATGGGATAATGAGGATGACCATCTTGTGGTTATGGTTGCAGCAAATATGCCAGAAGAAAGAGATGATGCACTCTAGAGTGAGAGAGGGGTTCTAGATGATGTCTCTTGAATGCTTGTAATGCATTGTTTACATCTTTCTTTATCATTTAGCAAATTTAGTTATATGTTCATCAACAAGAAGCTTGCCTCTATGTACACATTCCTTTACTCAGGCGCGCATGAATTGACATCCGTGCATGTGTCCATAGTCATATGCATGGGAACATGATTCGTGAATGCTTTTATGTATCTCTGTATATGTGGGTGTGAAACTAAGTGCATTTTTTGTACGTCCATTTGGATTCCTTATGGAAACGTGAAAAGAAAAAAAGAAAGAACAAAGAAAACAAATGGAAAATTTTGTGTGTGTGTGCATGTGTGGGGGGAAGTGGGGTGTCAGATGTCAGGGGAGTGGGTGAGTAAAGAAAAAAAAAAAGAGAAAAACAAAAAGTTTTTGGGCTCTCTCTCTCTCTCTCTCTCTCTCTCTCTCTCTCTCTCTCTCTCTCTCTCTCTCTCTCTCTCTCTCTCTCTCTCTCTCTCTCTCTCTCTCTCGGCCACATCTTCTCAGGTCTTCTGTGTGTGCACAGATAGTTACAGAGCACCATAGCTACGGATGCATATGGAACGTATTGGCTAATGTCCTTGAGGGATAGGTAGTGAACACGAATCTGACAACATCAAGTTTTTGGAGACCCTTAATGTACAACGTTATGTGTGTCGGTGAAAATAAGCTTGGGAGGTAGCATACGGAGCGAGCAAAAGCAACAAGTCCTTTGTCTATTCGAAGGATTGGGAGGAGAACCTCACTTGATTTGGAGGAAAGAGAAAGAGGATGTCTCAGAATTGATAAAAGCAGAAGGTCAAAAGGAGGAACAGGGGAATGCTTTAGCTCACTGATGGTGGTTGGAGAAGGGGGGGGCATCTACGTTTTTGTTGTTACTCATGGTGACTAGAAAGAAGGCATGCACTATAGAGGAGAGTGCTTCTTGTGGTTTTTGATGTGTGTAGGTACGAAGGGGGACTCTCTCTCTGAACTCTGCCTTCCGGATGGGAGTAGGAGGGTTTTGTTTTGTTTTTTTGTGGTGTTTGTGCAGGTGACGAACAAGGAAGGGAGGTATTTCGTGCACAGAGGAGGAAGAGGGAAAATGGGACTCTTCATGTTGATGCATGACATTTGGTGTACCTTTTGTAGCGATGAGGGAATAGAGAAGTCCATGGATGGGCATGCAAAGGAATATTTTGGCATTCTAAAAAGATGAAAGACACCAGCTTAAAAATTCAGAGGTTGGACATCAGAATGCTCGATTGAGTGAGAGCATCAGAGAAGATCGAGGGTTGTAGGAAAGCAACTGATGATCAGCTCGTATGTAAGGGGAATCTTGGATCTTGCAAAAATTAGTAGCTAAAGCGGTCTGCAGACATAGTTGAAGAATTTGGCTTCTTTCTCTCATATTGTGTCTCGAGAATGAGCCTACTCACCAAGAATTATACAGGGCTGCTCTAGCTTAGATGGACCTCCGCTGCCCTTAATACACAGGTGATTGTTGCTTCAAGATTAAGCAAAGGGTTTATCAGGAGGCTATCAAGAAGTCATGTTATCATATAATGAATTCCTCTATCCCAATGAGCTTGTGCAGTTAAGAGACCTCTCGTATCATCTGATCCATTAAATGTGCTATGCTATTGGATGTCTACTTGGGGACTTCAATTGATCAAAAGTGCCACACCATAGAGGCAACAAGAAGAATTAACAATAGGTAACTGGAACGACCCCAAAGCTTAGGGTAATGTGAGGAGGATGATTTCACATCTCCGGTTCAGGACATGGATGAGGGTATATGCATGTTTGATTGAGGACTGCCATATCCCAGAGGCTACTGGAGGAAATGAAGAAGAGATGAGGTGATAGCATGAAAGATGGAGCTACTGAAAATTTTGGGATCGTGGGATTTACTTCTCCATGAACAACATAACATCCATCATCCAAGAAAGAAGGCACTTGAAAAGCATGACCTCTGAGAAAGTGCATGAATATCCTTAAAATTGCCAGGCTTTTGAGGCCTACTACAGTTTGTGCATTTGGAAACTCCTCCATCAAGATGTGCTTATGTCCAGTTCTAATAATTGTATGCTCTACAATGCAATGAAGAATGAAGTGATCATCTTGCAAAAATTGAAGAGAGAATGCCGAGATGATGATTGTTAATCCTCGCCTCATTCTCAACAGTAGCTTTACCGGTTGGGAAGTGTGTTTGATGCTGGTACATGATCCTGAATAAGCAACCACTTGTTGCACGTTTGGCAAAGAGAGAAGAAGGAAGCAAAGTCAGTATAGGAGTGACTTGGAGCTATTATTGGAGAGAAAAGGAATAACCTGTTGCACTACATTTGGAAAAAAGGCATCAGAGGGAGGCAGGAAAGTGTGGAAGTAGCAATAGTTGCGGGTTTTTTTTTTGATGCAAGAGGAGAGCAAAGAGCAGAGGGAGCCATTGTTGGTGCATTTTTTGGGAGATCGGCTAGTCCAACCATCATCATGAGGATCAGGTTTTTTTTCCTCGTCATATAGTTAAGAAAAGGGGTGCATTTGTAGTATGTGAAGGCAGGAAGGGAGAAGGCATCAGCTGGAGCAATGTTCTTTCCATGTTTTCTGAAGTTCCCTAGAAGCAAAGATTCATCTCATGGTATGGATGGGGAGGCTGGTCGAATTTGTAGCTTGCATATGTCAGATGTGTTAAAGTCCAGATCAATGTTTGGAATGGATTAGAGGAAAAGGAACAATTCCACGTGCAACAAAAAAATAGAATTTCATGGTCATATTTGATTTTGTAGGTCGTTATAGCTACATTGGCTGGCTGTGCAACAGACTTGGGGCTATCCAAGTGTCCACAACTACAGATCTGACGTCGGTCAGCACTCGATTTATTTTGATCTCGAGAACTACTTTCTCCTAGTGTTTCGTAGTATTTCCCACAGCTCACTATGGCCTTGTGAGCATTAGGCCAGGAGTCATTGTAATGGTGCAAAGGAAGACTTTTGTCTATTTTGACTACAAAGGTATGCTGGAATGTAAAGGATGAAACGAGTTTGCGGCCTTGGAGATACCTTACAAGGTTTAATCATCTGTCATATTAGAGTGCACTACAAATTTGGATTTGGTGGGACGTTAGGTGTGAAATTGATATATGTACTTTTAATGGCAACTAGAAAACAAAAGAAAAGATATGTATGTGTGTGGGTATGTGCAAGAGTACAGGTGTGAGTGAATGTGTGGGAGGCAAGCCCAAAGGGGTGTGAGAGGGAAAGAAAGAAAACGGGAAAGAGAGAGAGAGAGAGAGAGAAGGTGAGAGCATGTATGCATGAGCAAAAGTGTGTATGAGAAAGAGTGCGTGTAAGTGAGGGAGCACGAGGGAAAGTACACGAAAGTGGGTGTGTGTGAGGAGCATGTGTGAGTAAGGAGAGGGTGAAGGGGAATCATGAGAAACCCCATTGGGGATTGAATCTCTAAGTGCATTAGGGTGTGCATTCTCTACTTCTCAGCAACCACATTCAAGTGGAATCGAGGATGCAAAATGAGAGAAAGTCGGCTTGTACAAGCAAATTGAGCAAACTACCCCTGCATATAGGCAAATACTTGTATCTTTTTCCTTGGGCTCAAGACCTTATCCAACACTTCTTTGTATATGTTCTTTAATAAAACATATAGTAGCCTAGTCAGTCACAGACTATAAGTTCGACCGCAATTGTAAGACCTAAGAAGTCTGTCTTCGTGCTCCCTGTGTACTATGTTTTTTTGCATATTCTGCAGTCTCTGTGCAGAGCATCATGTGCGACCTTAAGAGCTCGGTTTTCTACTCCCGAGGATATCATCGTGGAGATCGCGAGAAGGAGAGCACATTGTGGTGCATCGCCATCGAAATACTTTAGAAAAGGCTACTAGAAGTACATTGAAGGAGAGAATGAGAACGCTCTGTAGTTACCAAAGAGCAATCCGACTACAGAATAGTTAAGAGCATATGAAGAATGAAAGGTAATGTATTGGCTATCTCTTAGCATATAGGATAGCATGATTGGGCACATACAGGATGCCAAGACTTTGAAAGAGTCTTGGAGCAATTTGTTCATATTGTATGAGACCAATACAAAGGCATGGAAATTGCAACTCAAGAATGAGTTGCATACACTGAAAAAAAGGGCATGTTGAGAAGTGTCTACACCATGAAAATCAAAAGCATATGTGAGTTACTTGCATCTATTGGTGTGAATGTGGATGATGATGAAAAGGTGGAAATGTGCCTTTGTGGTTTAGGACATGCATATAAGCAATTCGGAACTTCTATTCAAACCAAAGAAAATATTTAGAATTTTGTTGATTTGGTGTCCATGTTGATTATTGAAGAAAAAAATCTTGGTACGGTCTCAAACTCCCAAGGGAAACCTAGTTCTCAGTAGGTATTCTACTCTGGCAGAGGAAGAGGTAGTGCTAGAGGTTTTGAAAGTGGAAGAGAAAACAGAAACCACGACCAAGGTCAACATCACAATCATGGAGGAGGTAGAGGACAATTTTGAGGTAGAGGAAGCCAAAGAGGCCATAGAAATTCCCAAAGAAATGATTCAGGTAATGACAATAAAGGATGCTAGAATTGTGGTAAACCTAAACACTTTGAACATGATTGCAAGTTGAAGAATCATAATTATAGAAGGTGTTGGCAGTAGCCAGAGGCATAGAAGACGCGGAAGCATGTAAAGACAGAGCAGGGAGCCAGTCGAATCAATTTTTCAAAGATTTATGTTTTATAAATATTCTTCAAAACCTCCAACAATGATTTTCATCACTATTGTAACATATGTAACATAGAAAAACCCTTTTTGTAATTCATAGCTCCATTTTGTGCAAGCCGAGGAGTCCTCGAGCTTGAGGAGCTTAGGTAGAATGAGCGTATCAATTTTGGTTATTTTTAGACACCGTTTACCCTCTCAAATAGTGCATAGGACCTATTTTTTAACTATGTTGGTCAATAGATGTGAAACCGGTCAAAACTAGTCTAGAATCTATAAAAAGAGCTAGAGAGCTCATTTTTGAGGTTAGCTTGTTGGTTAGTGTGAGCTTAGAGCTATTTTGAGCTTGTAATTGAGATCTTGAGCAATAGACTTGATTTCTCACCTTCCATTGTGTCTTGCTTGTCTCTTCGTAGTGTGTGTGTATGTGTCTGTGCATCTCTATGCTTCTCACCTTCACTCTCACTACATCTCACATTCACGATCTTCATATCACTCCTATCTCTTCCACGGATTGACATTAAGGAGGTGGAGCTTTTTAACGTGGTTCTCACCATTGTGCTAGAGCAACACCAAATTTGGCGTCGTTGCCGGGGATCGAGTCTAGGATGAATGTGTGATGGTAAGAGTATAGCAAGAAGTGGCATTGGAAGGTAAAAATTTCAGTTTTTGTTTTTGTTTTTACTTAGTAGCGTTTTTCACCTCCCCCACACTCCATCTTCATCATCGCATCATCATCTTCATCTCCAAAAAAATCAAAAAATTCACCATATCCACCCATTCTCCTCATTTCCCCTCATTTGTGCATGTGCGAGAGAGAGAGAGAGAGCTTTTGTGCTTGTGTGTACTTGTGTGTACTTGTGTGTTTTTGAGGTTTCTTGCAGGTACAGAGCTCCAGTGCATCAGGAAGGCTGCAAAAAGGTAAGAAATGTACTCTCTGTTAGAAATTGCCGACTGTGTCAGACCATCATGATGGTCTGCAAAGTTCGGAATTTGAGGTAGGCGACCACACCAGCGTGTAGAGCACACTTGCGCACATAGGAATCCACAGACGCATCTTGAAAATTTGCATTTTGGTGGACCATCGTGATTGGCTCAGACCATCGTGATTGTGTCACACCATCGCGATTGGCTCACGCCATCGCGACGGCTCGGCCGGACCATCGCGACGACTCGGTCGGACCATCGCGATGGTCTCGCACCATCGCAACGGCTCACTTGAGCCATCACGACGGCTCACTTGGACCATCACGACAATCCCGTCGACCCCATGCCATCGTGATTGGCTCATGCCATCGTGCCGACAGTGCCACGTGGCAAGCTAGACCATCGCGACAGTTCGCTTCCTCGGACCATCGCGACGACACCCTCAGACCATCGCGACACCTCGACTTTTGCACCATCGCGATTGGCTCACGCCATCGCATCTGTGACCATCGCGACGGTTCACTTTGGACCATCGCGACTGCTCACGTTGACCGTTGACTGACGCCATCGCGATTGTTTTCCGATCGAGCCATCGCGATCGTTCATTCCAGACCATCGCGACACTTCACATTCACGCCATCGCGACAGTTCGCACTTTCGGACCATCGCGATTGTGCCACGCCATCGCGACGGTTCAGCTAGACCATCGCGACGGTCCCAGACCATCGTGATTATCTCAGACCATCGCGATTGTCCACCCCAAACGGATTTTTTGGAATTGATTTTTTGGTCAATTTTGGGACTATTTTTGGAAAATTTTTGGGTGATTAGACTCATAGGAGACCCCTTTGGAGAAAAACCTGTTTGTCAGTTTTCACCCCCCAGGGCCTGAACGGTCATATCTTTTTCATCCGAAGTCCGTTTTTTGAGCTTTATAGCTCGTTAGAAAGCTCTCTACGAGTACTACGTGACCTTTTTTCAAAAAGAATACGTTGATTTTTTGAGAGGATATTTTTGAGGTTGACCATCTGTGGGACTAGGAAAGAAAGGGGGCTTTGGAAGAAAATTTTGCCCAAGGTTAAAGGACTTTAAGGGTGTATATACTCAAGTGTTTGATCATCCATTTGTGAAATTGGTCTAATATTGGATTTTTCCAGGTCTAGCAAGGGAAATCAAAGCAAGGCAAAGCAAGGCAGTGAAAGGCATAAAGCTTGGGAAGCGCGGCTTCTTGGGCATCAGAGCAACCAACAAAGCTGACTCGAGGTTGGAAGATTACTCAACCCCCTCAATCAATTCTTAGCTTAGGCTAAACGGTAGCTTTGTGGATTAACGACGATAGGAACACATCAAGTATAAGAGACTTAAATTTATCAAGTCTAAGACTAAAAGTAAAGGTGTGTGATACAAAAACCTAAAGGGAAAGAACCTAAGTCTGACAGAACGAGAACTCAAAGTGCCATAGAAAGTCGAATTCTTGACGCATACATCAAGACAAGAATTTAAAGGCACTTAAAAAGAATCAAGAAAGTAAGAACAAAAAATCATTGACGATCTGAGTGTGTACTGAGTGTGCAAGAAAGAAAATTCATGAACCTTAGATCGGGCAAACATATAGGTAAGTCTGACCGACGAAGCCTTAGATCATCAAAAGCAAGTGTAGGCACTACTGCACGATCGCGGGCTCAACAATTGAATGCTAGTTATCCCTACGAGAGCTCAGATACGAGTGAATCAGAAATGGCATTTAGCACAGAAAGACCAGAAGGAGGGTCAAATGTAGCATATTTAGAAAGACCTGAAGGACCCTATAGGACTTAGCTAGAATTTCTCCGAACCAACCGATTAGGTGCTCGCATCTATGAGGATGGTTTGCGAAGACAAGTGGTGCAAATGCACAACCCCGATCAACCCATTGGATTGGAACGTCCAGTGGTAAAATTTGAAGAGACGCATACATAGATAAAGAAGGAACGATGTATATCTTAAGTACGCAGCCAAACAATACCAATGAGTTTGGCGTAATTCAGTTGGAAATGGAAGCGAAATCTCAAGGAAAGGAACCATTAGAAGAACCTAGGACACCTAGAGGGAAATATGTACTGACACGACTACTAGTTCCAGAGTGGATCCCTCAGGACAACAGAAGCATAGAGTTGTTTGTGAATAAAGAAACTGACGAAGCATTTTGGAGGTACAGAACAAAACAACCAAGTGAGGTAGGCTCCATCATAATCTACGAGTTCAAGGACCCGGATAAACCTAGAAAGGTTGTATACCTGGATGAAACTTCAGAAAGAGTATTTGTGGTGCCAGACCATGCTAGAAACACATACACATGGAGAGGCGAGATGGTATTCCCTCCATCATGAACAAATGTAAACGTGAGCCAACAAGGGGCATGAACATCCTCAGCCCATGGCATGCAAAGGGAAAAGAACAAAGAGAGACCCGAAGTAAGCTTCAATCATCCCATAGGGAGAGATAGAACAACCACGGACACTAATAGAGCGGATAGACAAAGGGAACATGGAATACTAGGTGGTAGAGATGATTTTCCTCTACCTAGACCACGTGAACACGCAAGAATACTAAGACCCACTCAGTTAGTTAAGTCCATGAAAAATTATTTTGATGGGACAGGAGATCCCTACGACCATGTAGCGGAATTTAAGCAAGTGCTACGGGCAGAACAAGTCGAAGACATGTTCACACAATATAATGCTTTTGGGCTAACGTTAAAGAATACCGCTTTAACTTGGTTCCAATCATTGCAACAAAGGCAATTTAGAAACATCCATCACTTTTTAGAGTCATTCATCACTGAATTCTCTAAAAGTGGGATTAGACATGATACGTCTTCGTTGATTCATAGTTTCAAACAGACCCCTCAGGAAACAGTTAGACTTGCAGGATGTAGGTTTAGAAAATATGTTGAAAGATGTCCTATGCAAGAGTTACCCTCACAGGCCAAACAAGTGTCATTGTTTCTAGACGACTTGTTGAGCTCTAAACTACGCTCCTATGTATACTTGAAGGAACCCAGAACGCTAGAGCAGTGTGTAAGAATATGCATAGACATTGAGGACAACTTAGGAGACGAGTTGGAACTCTCAAAGGTCTATAAAGATTCAGATTTTTCATCTCTAGCATCCACAAAATTGTCTAACTCGATAGAAGACCTAGCAGAAAAAGTGGCCCAGAAACTAGGAGTTTCTAGTAAGCAGATGCCCAAGTTAACAACTAACGTACATTGTTACACCTGTGGTGGAAATCATTTGGCAAATGTGTGCCCCAATGCGACATAATCGCAAGCCAACCCTAGTGGCCAATACTGTACAATTGAGAGAAGATACACAAATCACACCGCTCAAGACTGCCCATATAACAAACAAGCAGTGAGACAGAACTACCTGCAAGCATACCCGCAGCCAGGTAGGTATCAAGGCCAATACAATACTCAGCCTCATTACTATAGGCCTCCTCAAAATTATCCATATCAGGCTCAACAAAGACCTCAACCTATCTTAGCTCAGCAGCCATCCCCACCAGCGAATGTCATCTCAGTGAAATACGTTGCTGCAGAAGAAAACCTAAGTAGGGCTTTAGTGCCTTCTTCACCCCTGATCACAGAGAGTGATCCAAACTCAAACAGTTGACTCTACTCATGTAGATAGTCCACCCGCATACTACACAGAGTTACCAGAACACGTAGAGACATATCAATATGATAGTCCACCAGTGGAACCTAGTTGGGAGCCCGATTATGCTAATGTGATGTACACAAACCCGAATCTGCGGCTCCAATTAAGATAACAAAGACCACAAGGCCCTAGAGGACCATGCTTTAGGTGCCAAGGAGATCATTTCATAAAGGATTGTCCACATCCTCCGATAGCAGGACAGTCACAATACTATAACATACAAGGCTTTTGTGTCGATTGTGGTAAAGAGCACGTAATCAAAGATTGTCCTAAGAACCCTGCTAATGCTTCAAATGTGACACCGATCAACGTGATAGGTATTGTAAACAACGCAGAGGGATCCAACCCTACATACGTGCCTATCCAAGCTATAACAAGAGCCCAGGCGCTCTTACAGAACCAACAGCTTAATCAGGAGAAAATAGCCGGAAGTAGTGAAGTTGGAGAATCTAGCAGTTAAAAAACAAAATCTTGGAAATATTCCAGAGAAAGAATTAAGAGAAAATGGAGTAAAAAAATAACTGAGTTGGAAGGAAGTTTGAAGGAATCTAGAGCCAAAATCCTAGAATTGACTTCACATGAATTGAATCAAGAGAACCCAGCTCAGAAATCAGGATCAGTTTTAGCAGAACCCATACCAGAAAATCTAGACATGATGTTTCGTGCGTATCAAGCAAGATTAAAAGAAGGACCTCAAGTAGCTGAAATGAGCAAGAACTACCCTCGAGCAGATCTAGAAATTGAGAGGACTAAACTTTGCATGAAGATGGTAGAGCTAGCGCAAGCAATGTTTGAAGCCTCTAGATATCTAAATTGGAATAACATGGCAAAACCGGAATTACACTTTCAAGGATTAATGGAGAGGCTAGAATACTTGATAGAAAGCAAGGAGAAAAAGGATCAGCATAGGAACCCTATTGTCCCAGAGACACAGGAAAGGAATGCACCATCCCTGTCTCAAATACCAGATACAGAAAGTCAAGACAACCTGTCTTCCATACATAGGTACTCACATGAATTTCTGAGAGAAATCCAAGAAGAGAAATGGAGAAAAGAACAAGGAACCCATCCTCCTATTCAAGAAATAGATGACTTGTAGGAACAGTTTCCCCAAGATATCCCCTCTATTTACGATGGTGTAGAGGAAGAACAATTGAGTGAACACACAGGATTTGAATCTAACTCTTTGCAAGAATTACCTCAGTTCACAGGACCTTGGGAAGACAAATCTATTAGCATGAGAGCACCCAAGATAATAGTGAGGAATGAAGAATCAGTAATCCCTACAAACACGGAAGTGGTCAAGAACGCTAAAGTTCAGTGTCACCTCACGCTTGAGGAATTATTGAAGGTTAAACCAGAACTGTGGAAGCACGTATCAAATCAATTCCCTGAGCTTGCTACTACTCCCTCACAAATAGGAACACACAAGAAGGTACCAGAGATACCAGTAGAAAAGATCGGAGATGTAAGCGAAGGAGAGGAAGGTAACACTTATCTTCCAATAACCCATCAGGGCTACACCACGAAAGCCATCTTAGATTCAGGAGCCGTAGTAGCCATCGCTACCACCACCTTATGGAAACATTGGGGTAAGCCAGCATTAAGACCTACCAGGATGAAGCTACAAATGGCTGACGGACACATAGAAAAACCATTAGGCTTACTAGAAGGCATATCTCTCACCACTTGTGGTGTAGAGTTTGAGCATACCTTTGCCATTTGTGACTTTGCAAAAAACCACGCTTATGAGATTGTCAGAAAGGTCGTCTGCTCCGATGAACTCCCCAATTTTGGGATCGATTACTCAGAGATGTGGACACGGAGATCGATGCATACGTTGTACCGCCCAGCCACGTACCTCTTCTCTCGATATTTACACTCCATAATTGGAGTGACTTGTGGCAACTCACATGAGTGCCACATGGCACTCATGTGTGTGCCTTCTAGTGAAACCCCCAAGAGATGGTTCACACCATCTCTTTTATAGGGAATCCCTTTATAACATTTCCTTCCCCTTAACTCCATTTTTGTCCTCAAAAATGGTATTGGAAGGTCTAGAAATCAAGAGAATGGTACTCCCACTACATCCCCATGTATATACATACATGGTCCTGTCCCCGTGTTGTTTCCCCATATCCTTCCCCTTAAGAAAACTCTTGGGAAGGTAAACTAAAACTGGGAAACCGTCTCTGAAGGGTGCTAACCCGCTCCCATGTGGCACTATCTTCTGAACTATCTTTCCACTTTACTAGACACTCTTTATACAAGTGACTCCTCGTCCGTTTCTCTCGAGTGCGTAGTATGCTCTCTGGCTCATGTGGAATAGATTGAACAGAAATAGGCTCTACTACCTCACTATCTGGAATGAGGTTGTCAGATTCACCCAGCCTTTTCTTAAGCCGGCTAACATGAAAAACTGGATGGATTTGACTATTCTCTGGAAGTTGGAGCTGGTAAGCCATCTTTCCTATTCTCTTAAGTATTTGGAAAGGTCCACAATACCTAGGAGATAATTTTGGACAAGGTCCCGTCTTCATGGTTTCAGACCTAGATGGAACTCTAAGATAGACTTGCTCTCCTACCTCAAAGTTGATATCTCTTCTTTGAGGGTCAGCATAGGCTCTAGCCCTATCCTGAGCTTTCCTAATGCTGTCCTTAGCAAGTCTAAGCATATCATTCATTTCTTCCAAGAAGTCCTTTGCAGCTTGAACTTTTTCGTTCTGCAAGCCAACTGCATAAGGAGCCTTTGGCTGAAACCCATACATAAGCATAAATGGACTATGCCCAGTGGAAGAGTGCTTGGCACTATTATATGCAAACTCTACTATAGGTAAGTACTCCTCCCAATTAGTTTGCCTTTCATTCACATATGCTCGAAGCATATCCTCTAGGATTTGGTTAACCCTTTCTGTTTGCCCATCCGACTGTGGATGCTCGGCCGTACTCATGCTAAGCTTTGTATCCAACCTTTTGAAGACCGCTCTCCAAAAGTGGCTAGTGAACTTCCTATCCCGATCAGAAACTATGTCTAAAGGAAGACCATATAACCGGTATAGGTTCTCTACAAAGAGTCTAGCCAACTCAGGTGTCTTCACTGTAGTATGTGTCGGAATAAATCTAGCCATTTTGGTTAACCTATCCACAATTACCCAGACCGAGTCATGCCCTCTCTGTGTCTTAGGTAATCCGACTATAAAGTCCATGGAGATACTCTCCCACTTCCCATTGGGAATATCCAATGGGTGGAGTAGCCCTCCAATCCTTAATCTCTCAGCTTTGTTGACTTGGCATTTATTGCACTTAAGCACATACTCTTGGACGTCCTTATGAAGTCCAGGCCAATAAAACTGCCTCTTAACAAGGTCATAAGTCTTGTTAACTCCTGGGTGTCCCGCACTAGGTGTGTCATGACACTCATATAAAATATGCCGTCTCATCTCAGTATCTCTAGGGACACACACCTTACCTTTATATAACAGATATCCATCATGGACACTGTAATTCTTCCACTTGAATCCTTCTTGAGTACCCGTCGATACTCCATCCTCATTGGAAACCCGTATATCACGATCCCCATTCTCTATGGCTTCCCAAATCTCGGAATATGCAGGATCAAGCCTACATTCCCCTTTAATAGACTCAAGTAGCTCACTAGTGATCTGAGTAAAACTCAGTCCATTGAGCATAGGCATGCGGCTAAGTGAATCAGCCACTACATTAAACTTTCCCTTCCTATACCTAAGCTCATAATCAAACTCTTGAAGGGTCTCTGCCCATCGGGCCTTACGACCTTTAAGGTCTGTTTGATTAGAGAGCCACTTAATGCTCTCTTGATCAAACACTATCGTAACTTTGGCACCATATAAATAATGACGCCACTTCTTCAAAGCATGGACTATTGCATACAACTCCTTCTCATAGACGGAGTAATTCTTTTGAGCCGGTTCTAGTTTCTTGCTCTCAAAAGCTAATGGTCGACCATCCTGTACTAAAACCGCTCCTATAGCAAAATCACTCGCGTCAGTTTCAACCACAAATGGTTTATTGGGATCTGCTATATGTAAAAGTGGAGCTGTAGCAATTGCTACCTTCAACTTTTCCATACTTTGCCTCTGCTCGTCTCCCCAGTGAAAGGCTTTCCCTTTCCCTTTAAGCTGTTCCGTCATCGGGACAGCAATTTTGGCATAGTTCTTAATGAATCTTCGATAGAAACCTGATAAACCTAGGAAGATCTGCAGCTCCTCCAGGTTCCGTGGATGTGGCCATTCCATAATAGCCATTACTTTTTCGGGATCCATCTGGATTCCATCTTGGGAGACTATATGCCCAAGGTACCTAACCTCTGTTTTGAAAAATTCACACTTTGACTCCTTAGCAAAGAGCGAATTTTCCCTTAGCACTTGAAATACTTTTCTCAAGTGTTCCAAGTGCTCCTGTTCTGATGTACTATAGATCAGAATGTCATCTAAAAAGTCTACTACAAAGTGTCCTAGATAAGGCCGTAAAACACTATTCATGAGTTTCATGAAAGTGGCAGGAGCATTGGTGAGACCAAAAGGCATCACCAAAAACTCATAGTGCCCATATCTAGTCCTAAAAGCAGTCTTAGGGACATCCTCTGCCCTAATCCTGATCTGATGATATCCTGATCTAAGGTCAAGCTTGGTAAAATACCTAGCTTGATGTAACTGATCAAATAGATATTCCAACCTAGGCATTGGAAATCTATTTTTGATAGTTACCTTATTAAGTGCTCTATAATCTATACATAGTCTCATAGAGCCATCTTTCTTTTTAACTAGGAGTATTGGCGATGCCCATGGTGAGTTACTAGGTTTGATGAAGCCTTTATCTAAATAATCCTGCAATTGCTTCTCAACCTCCTCATGCTGAGAAACACTAAGCCTATAAGGTGGTCTACAAATAGGGTTAGTGTTAGTAACAACCTCTATGGCATGGTCAATGTCCCCTCTCTCAGGTGGTAGCCCTCTAGGTAAGTCAGTGGGAAAAACATCTCTGAATTCAAACATAAGATCCTTAAAACTTTTAACTACACACTCTTGCAAAAAAGAATAGTAGAAAGTCCTGTTCATATTTACATTCAAAGCATGAAAATATACATCAGATGAGCTGTCTATACAATGCTCCATATCATGACTATACAATAAAAACATATCCTGTACATGCTGTGAACAATAGAGACTATACAACTCTAATGATGAGATGAGAGGTGCACTAGGTACATCTCTCTCTCCCTGAATATAAACTGTACTTCCATTCTTTTCAAACTCGAGTGTGTTATTTTGATAGCTGCGTTTAAGTGTATCTCCCAACCCCCATAACCACTCTCTTCCTAAAACTAGATCTGTCCTCTCCATGTTCATAATTTGGAAGTCCATATGATCTGTATAATCCTGCATCTTGACTTCCAAATTGGATACCATAGTATCCCATATTCTTTTATCTTGCCCTTGCATCATAGATACAATGTATTTATGTGCACTAGGCTGTTGGGGAATCTTCAATTTCTTGACCAAAGCATAGTTTATGAAGTTATGAGTGGCAGAGTCATCTGTCATGACTCGCACCCTGGTCCCGTATACACTACCATGTAGCTTGACCAAGTCATGTGGTCCAAACTGCGGTGACCACAATGACTGAGTCAAACAACACGTGTGCTCTATATCCTCGTGCATCACCTCCACTCCCTTGCAGCTAGAGCTGCCATGAATGGGAAGGGTCTGCACTAGGTGGACCGCCTTTTTGCCCCTTTCAGGAGCCGTACTAGACTCTGGTCCTTTCTTCTTTTCTTCCCCCTTCTTGAGTGGACAGTTCCACTGTGAGTGGCTAGGGGATAGGCACCTAAAACACAGGTTCTCTCTTTTGGCCTTCTCAAACTGGTCTGTGGATAGCTTAGGCCCTTGTGATCTTTGTTTTTTAATAAAAACCTTGTTTTTCCCAAAAGGTAACTTTTTCTTAAATTTAGTGGTGCTAAGAGGTTTAAGGGGCTGATCCGTCTCCATAGGAGTATACTGAGGACGGTTATGGTCCTCATATATCTGTGCATATTTGATCGCCTCCTCAAACGTCTTAGGCGCATTCCTCCTGACTTCCCTCTTTATGGCTTTATCCAAGCCCCTAACAAACCCTCTGGTCTTCTGAAAGTCATCTAGACCCTTAAGCTTCAAAGTGATCTCTCTATAGTGAGATAGATAAACTGAAAGAGGCATGCCTCTTTGAGTAATTCTATCCCACTCATCCCAATTCCTCTCCTCTTCATTTTCAGGAAGAAACTCTTTTAGAAAAAGAGTCTCAAACTGAGTCCAATCACTAGGGATAGAGTTCGCCTCCTTAAGACTCATCCACCACTTATAAGCACGCGGGCCGAGGGAGAGACTCGCCTCTAGCACACGATACTCAGGTGGGGTGCCCTTCAATTGATGCAAATCTTGCCACTTTTGTAGAAAAGTGTAGATTGCATCCTTATTCCTGTCTCGGTCATCCCCCGTGAAGGTTGGTGGTTTTAAGTCTTTCAGGAGGGGAGCTTCCTTAGAGCTCTCTCCTTTATAATTACTAGGAAGAGAAGTCTCTTTCCTAGTAATCTCTAGAGGAATGGTAGGAGTCTCTCTTTCCTTCCTAGCTAGGAAAGAAGTGACACTAGTCTCAAGAGAGATCATTTGAGACTTAAGTTGCTGTATAAGAGATGTAATGCCACCCAAATCTTTCTCTAACTTGAGGGTTTGCTCTTTCAAGTCAATGAATTGGTCACGAGTGACAAATTCATCTATAAGTTCTTCATAAGTGTACTCTTGCTGTGAAGGCTCTTTTTCTTCTATATTCTCTTCTATTTCTTGTCCTAACTCTACTTCTTCCATCCTAGCATCCTGATCCTCTAGTTGCTCTCTAGGTGGAGAAGTGGTCTCAACTACTTGTTTGCCTTTATTTTCCATGTTTAAGTACCCTTCCCCCGTTTGCTAACTAGAGAGTATGAAAATGAATGGAAGTAGAGTTAAAATATACAAGAAGAAGAGAGATATAACACAAGAGCACTTCCCTGATACAAAGTAAAGTTGCGGAAGCTAAATCCAGGTGGTCCTTGATACTTCAAGCCGCTGATTTTAAGTCCTCGCCAGTCCCAAAAGAAAATTGGAAATGTCCGCTTGGTCCGGGGAGGTTCTAGACACCATAAACCATCCAAAACAACACCAAAAGTGTGTAGGAAAAGCCTCAAACGGGCAAACTGAATGCAACTGAAAAATTTCAGAAATTTTCCAATCCTCGCCAGTCCACAAAGTGTTGTCCAGCACCTGCACTTCAAAAAATTGAGACAATCCCAAGTGAAAAAATTGGATTTGGAGTCCGGATGAAGAAAAACTAGGCCCGGGAGTGGCCGCCTAGTTCCTGCTGAAGCGCTGCAGAGAGATTTTGGTAGGGCAAATCTCTTCCAAATCCAACACCGATGGTTTCTGAGCGAAGCTTGAAAGCGTAGCTTCGAAACGTGACCAAGATTTTGAAAATCCGATATGGTATGAAGAAGATATGGTCCGGAGAAGTGAGGTATGTCACCGGTGGGAAGTGAAAAGCTTCATCTTCATGAATAGATAGGTTTGGAAAGCTCAAAACTGAGGAATGAAAGCTTCTTTCACCAAACCAACACCCCCCATCCCATAACCACAGCCCGTATTACATATGTGCATCTTCATTTGATCAAGATTTTGATCCATAACATCACATTTGTTCTTCTAATTCCCCAAAAAAATTCGAATTTTACTTATCTTTGAATTGGAGTGGCTTCGAAAATTTCTGAACTGTCAGAGGGCGCTTTTGATGGAGCCAAATATCCCACATAGGGGCGCTGCAGGCGAAGGAGAAGCCTATAAAGCTAAGAGCATAACATGCTCTCTTTCACCTTGGAGTGGGGAGGGAGGAGCAAAGCTCCCCCTCGTGGGCTGGCGGATGCCTTCGGGCCTTTCTGATCACGGGCCGCCTGTGGGCCGTCTCTGATCGTGCGCCGCCTGTGGGCCGTCTCTGATCGTGCGCCGCCTGTACTTGATGATGGTTGTCCCGTCCAGCCACGTACCTCTTCTCTCGATATTTACACTCCATAATTGGAGTGACTTGTGGCAACTCACATGAGTGCCACATGGCACTCATGTGTGTGCCTTCTAGTGAAACCCCCAAGAGATGGTTCACACCATCTCTTTTATAGGGAATCCCTTTATAACAGAGATGATATTGGGAAGACCATTCATGCGTCAGTTGCAAATTGTACAAGATTGGGGAACTAATTCTTTGTACTTGCAACATTTAGGTGTGACTACCAAAGTCAATCTTAAAGACTATTCACATCGAGATGTACCCCCAATACAATGGAACACCATCCATAAGACATAGGTAGAAACAGAATCGGTACATTCATTAGAGTCAGACCCCTCATGGTTACACGAGGACACTCATTTATGGATGTGTAAGGTAGCCAAACAAGAGGAAGAACGGTTAGAAGCAAGGACCTTAGGTGCAGAGCAACATCCAAGAACCCTTCAAGACCCAGCTTACGCACCAGTAGTATTTCCAGATGAGCAATTCGAACCCCATGGTTGGGCAGAGATCCTAGCAACCATGGATGTAGCCATCAATGAAGAACAATGGACACCCCACTATGACGAGGATGGCTATGACATTTCAGTTTTCACGATAGAGCCAATCATATGTGATTCAATTATAGAAGAATGTGAACCTAGCACTGATGCATTTGAGGATGCGAGTGATTTCGATTTAGAATCAATTTTTATGGACCCACCCTTTGCATCAGAAGAAGAATATTTTTACGAAGTAGAAACTTACCCACAAAGGCATGAGGAAATCATGAATGAGGTGAGGATAGCTACACAAGTGACCACTAAGAGTGAAGGAAAGAAAAGAAAGAAGAAAGAAACCATGTCAAAAGAGGAAGAATCTTTGTTTGAGGTTCCCGAGAACTTCAAGAAATATGAAATAGAAGACAGACGAATCATGGTGCGAATGCCTAACAGAAAAGCTGACATTGGAGAAGTATATGATAATCGAGAGAAAACCAAGAAAATAATAGCTGCCATAGAAGGAGAAGAAGAAAAATGTACATACATAGGGCATGATTTGACGAAGGAAGAAGAAGAAGAATTAGTTGCCCTATTGCACGAATATAGAGATGTGTTCGCCTGGAGTTACAAAGATTTGAAAGGAGTAGACCCAGATATATGTTCTCATAGAATCCCTATGACTCCATATGCAAAACCTACGAAACAGAAACCATACACGTACAATGATAACTATGCTGCGAAGATTAAAGAGGAGATAGATCGTTTGATAGAAGCAGAATTCATTTACGAAATTGAGCATACCGAATGGGTATCCCCCATTGTGGTTGTGCCCAAGAAGAATGGAAAATTGCGTGTGTGTATTAACCTTAAAAAAGTTAATGCCGCCACGATTAGAGATAGTTATCCTCTTCCTATCACGGAACACCTATTGGAAAGAGTTGCGGGCAAGGAAGTTTACAGCTTTCTTGATGGTTTCTCAGGTTATAATCAAGTAGCCATTGCTCCAGAAGATCAACACAAGACGGCTTTTTCCACAGAATGGGGCATATTTGCATTTCGTGTGATGCCATTTGGCTTAACAAATGCACCCGCCACTTTCCAGCGACTCATGTGTCATGTTTTTAAGGAATTCTTACGCAAGAATTTGGGAGTTTATGTCGATGATTTATGTGCACATTCAAATGAGAGACAGACACATATCCTAGAATTAAGGCAAGTATTTGACAAATGTCAAGAATATCAGGTTTGTTTGAACCCAGAAAAGTGTGTTTTCATGGTCAGACAAGGCAAAATTCTAGGATGCATTGTGTCAAAGAATGGAATCTCTACGGATGAAGAAAAAGTGAAAGTAATTGCCGATCTACCTAGACCAACTAACGTGAAAGAGGTACAAACATTTATGGGCCATTGTGGTTATTATAGACGATTCATACACATGTATGCAATCATAGCCAAGCCCTTGTACTCTCTTTTGACCCAATTTGAATGGACAGATGAGTGTGAGAATTCATTTAATGAACTTAAACGACGTTTGTGCTCAGCACCTATATTGACAACCTCGGATTGGAGTAAATCATTCCATGTACATGTGGATGCATCCAACTATGCCATAGGATGTGTGTTAGCACAACCCACGAGTGAAGGTAATATAGATCTCCCCATAGCTTACGCGAGCAGACAGTTGAACGCAGTAGAAAGAAATTACACCACTACGGAACGAGAAGGATTAGGGATGATCTACGCGGTAAAGAAATTCATACATTATTTGTTGACAAACAAGTTCAAGTTCTTTACAGATCATCAAGCCCTATTGTACTTAGTCAACAAGCCATGTAACACAGGACGATTAATACGTTGGTTTCTATTACTCATGGAGTACGATTTTGAAGTAGTAGTCAGGAAAGGAAAGACACATCTCAGAGCTGATCACCTTTCAAGATTAACCACAGGAGAAGCTCCTCAAGGAATAGTGGATGAATTACCAGATGCATACTTGTTTAACCTTGAGATAGCACCAGAATGGGCTAAGCCGATAGTCCCTATTCTCACATATGGACCCAAGAATCCTAAGATAAGGATCAAGGAAGGAGAGAATACCAAGTCTCAGAGATATCAAATCATAGCAGGAAGTATATATAAAGAAGACAATCAAAAGATTCTTGCTTGTTGCATAGATGAATCAGAACATGCGAATTGGTTGCAATTAGCACACATAGGTGCATTAAAGCAACATCACTCGAAACATCGTACTTTGTAGACTCTGCATAGACTAGGATTATATTGGCCTTCGATGGAAGCAGACGTCTACAAGTGGTGTAAAGAATGCCCTGTTTGTTGTGAAAGACCACCAGTAGAACATGCTACATTATATCATGTGTCTCTCACACCAGACTGGAGTGAACCCTTAGTGACGTACTTGAGGACGAAAACATTCCCTCAAGGAATGACCTTAGCGCGACAACGCAGTCTAGAGCAGGAAGCTCAAGACTATTCACTTATTGGCGATAATCTATACAAAAGAGGAAGAGACGGATACCTAAGACAATGTGTTCATGAAAGCAATTATTTGTGCATACTAGAGACTGCACACCAAGGTGTTGCAGGAGGTCACTTTGGACTGGATAGGATAATCAAAGCCATCCTCTTTGCAGGATTATGGTGGCCCACTCTTCACATGGATGCACATACCTATGTTAAGAGATGTGATGTGTGCCAAAGAACTCAATTTCCTACTCGCAGAGATGAAATTCCATTGAAACCCATAATGGGCGGACGTGCATTTTCTAAGTGGGGTATAGACTTTGTAGGACCCATTAACCCCCCTGCAAAAGGTACACATGCGGAATACATTATTGTTGCGACTGATTATCTTACCAAATGGGTAGAGGCAAAAGCCACAAAAAAGAATGATGCACACATGACTGCAAAATTCTTATTTGAAAATGTCTTTACAAGATATGGATTGCCTATAGAGTTAGTGAGCGATCGAGGAACTCACTTTCTAAACCAAGTCATTGAATATTTGTTACAGGATTTTATGGTGATTCACAAGAAATCCGCACCATTTCATCCTCAGGCCAATGGTCAAGCTGAAAGCACTAACAAGATCCTTTGTAATGTACTGACGAAACTCGTGAACAACAAACGTTCAGATTGGGACAAACAGTTACACCACGCTGTTTGGGCATATCGAGTGGCCTACAAGACCGTACTCAATGCAACTCCCTTTCAGATGGTTTTTGGTCAGAATGTTGTGCTTCCGTTGGACTTCTTGATACCGACCCTTAAGGTTGCACAAGAACATCAGTGGACCGGCCATGGATTATCAGCAAGAATAATGGACTTGGAACGATTAGGAGAAACCAGGCTGAAAGCAGCAGCAGGAATATATGCAACAAAGAAGCGACAGAAAGCATATTTTGATGCACATGTAAAGATAAAGGCTTGAAAGAAGGAGATTTAGTTCTAGTATATATGCTGAAACAGCACGCAAGAAAAGCGAGGTTATGGACCTATGATCATTAACAGACTCTCAACAAGTGGAGCAGTACAATTAGCCACCTTAGAAGGAGACATAATGCCTAACTACATTAGTGGTTGTAGAGTCAAGTTATATCAGGAACCTCTTACTGAGGATATGCTTAGACGACTCTCATTGGCAAAGAAGTGTAAGGAGGAAGAAAATAGAATACGAGCTAAAGCTCAGGCAGAAGCTATAGAACGCATTAAGCGCATGAAGCTAAGAAGACAAGGACTAGGGAGAGAACATTATAACCATCTGGAAACATCACCCAGATATCCCATGGCCATGTGTCAAGCAAAGTCAAGTACTCATCCTAGCATAGTGGATAGGAGACCATTCATTACAGTCAGGCTAGAGAATGGCACCCCTTGCCAAGAGCTCAGGGCTTTAATTGATTCAGGTGTTGCGACGAGTGCGATTAGATGGTCCCACTATAAGGATTCAAGAATAGAAATGCGGCCAATTGAGGCATACCTCATAGGGCTAGGAGGCATGGAAACTGGAAACCCCTTGCATGGGTGAGGTGGACCTTCCTATCCTCATAAATGAAGTGACCTTGACAGTGAAACCACTAGTGTGCCATGACGACGACCTGATAGAACCCCTAATCCTTGGCCAAGATTGGCTATATGATCACTCAATGGACCTAAATCTTAGACAAGGCTCCTTGCAGATTGGAACCTTAGATCAGAAGCGAGTGATACCGCTTGACTTCCCTAATGGCATTCCGACTGAGGTTTGTGGCCCTAGACCCTATGAAATGCATGCGACGGAAGATCGGAAGATCTTTGGTCAGATCAGTCACGTTACGTCTACACCAACCCATGCGGGCTTGGCGATGGACAATTGTCAATCTAAAGGACGTCAGGAGATTTTCCCTTGGGCTTCCTGCAAATTAGAAGGGGCAATTACCCAACCACTTGGTCAAATGGACACAATTAGCGGTCAGGTGGGTTACATCAACTGACACATGGGCAAAACACCCTGCGGTGCCCATCCTTCCACACTTACTGCGGATTGGCCTAGATTAAAAGTACAAAACGGAGCACCTCCTAATGGGCAGGTTTCGCAAGTGTTGGACCTCCCTTCTTTTCCAAAGCAGAGTGTCCATCCGACCTCTCAACCTCAACCACAAAGGAGTCAACCACGACAAAGGAACCCAGACCAACAACAACATCAGACGACACAAGGAAGAAAGCTGCAGTATCAGTATCATAAAGCAAGAGGCACGAAACAAATATGGGTGCCAAAAGGACAGAAACCACCGACAAGTTTCAACAATGCAAACAATGACAAGAAGAAGTTTCAGCAGAACCAGAGACAGTATCCAAAGTCTTCTGAACATTCTTCTACGATAACAAACACTCGACAAGTTTGGATCGCCAAGAAGTACCTTATGAACCGACCCACACCCACGCAGATTTTGGTACCCAAACAGTGTATTATAGCTCAACCCTCAAGCCATGTAATATATAACCCTCAGAAATCACTTCACCCTTCAACCCCACCAAATCCGATCTCATCTTTTGTCCCTCAACAGAAGCCTATCACCCGCGCACGAACTCTTAGGAAGTGGGTACCGAAACGTATCCAGAATTCTTCTCCTAACCCTTTGTCTAACATAACTCCCACCCCGACTAATCTACAACCTTGTAATAACTCATTCATGACTAAAGCTTGTATAAATCCACACACTATAACCCAACATCACCCGTAATAACACCTCATCAAGAACTGCATGCAATATCTGAAAACATATAGGTGTCTAGAGACATGCACTAGTTCTGCAAGAAGCATTGCATCAATCACGTCACAACACTTGGCTACACGGGTTACACATCGGCTATGGAAAGGGATTGCGGTCTCACTTTAATGGGATCATAATTAATTTCCATACTAATGTGCTAATCTTTTGTAGTAGATCTTTCCATTAGCATGCCAATCATCATGCAAACCGAAGAAGGGCCATCGGAAGCTTGACCTAGTGTACCCAGGGCTAATATTGGTGAACTACTAGTAGAGCCCCATCTTACGGCTCAGAAGCGTACCAATACCACAAGGCCTACCAGCTCCTACGGACCCATCTCCTGACATCATAGCGGAACTCGACGCTTTACGGGCCCATGTATCTACTCTTCAATCACGGATAGAAGTATATGAAGCACCACCCAGACCAGACTCCCCACCGGACCTACCAGCCGAGGAAGAAACAGTCACTATTCCGGTGGAGGAAACTTTTGAGGAAGCCTATGAGCCCCAACCCATCCCAGGCAAACGTGTCACGGCTGAAGGCCAGATGACTTTCGAACTTCCAACTCCCGCATGGATGAAGACAATAGAAGAAATGGGAACAACCCACTCAGCAGGAGTAGAGGTGCAGTTGCACGCAATGGCAATGATTGAGGAAAGAATTTTACAGTCACCATACTTTGCTCATTTGGCCCCGCGCAGATACATATCAGGGCACGAGCTACATTATAAACCTTATTTCATGTTAATGGCAGAATATCAGTTAGCCATAGAGAAAGAAACAGGCAAAAAGCCCTCCCATGCAACTCAATTTGAGCCGGAAGATTTGCCATTAGATGCGCAGCAAGGAGAAATCTATCAACCAGAATGGCGCAAGGATCTCTTACAGAAATATCTTGAAATGATGAGTACTTGGGTTAAGGCACCTTTACACTTAAAGTATAACCCATGTTGGGGACCAGTACCACGTCGCCGCTCCTGGACAGCATTTGCGATTAAGATATAGAACAACAAACTATGCCAGGACTGGTTAAACTACCCATACTTCATACCACCTACAATCGGCTACATGATGGCCACGATCCGTCATTGGCTCCCTCACTTGAAACACATGGACGATATAGCAGCGCACATGACTGTCAAGATATTTGACATGATGCAGATGGTTTTTAAAATCTTCAGATGCGTCAAGGCACCTCATGTAAACACCCCGGGCTTCGAGCATGGCAATCTAGATCTTGCATATGACATGAGTACAACGCCATCGCTTCGAGTGTGTTACACCTGGCATTGCAGAATCAAATACTTACCGGCGTGCTACAAGCAAACCTTCGAAGAAATGTTCACAACCAGTTTTTGGGAATACCATTCGGAAGTGTTCATCAGCAGGCCTACACACCTCTTACAACTATTTGCCTGTGAACATATGGTATATTCCATGCACTATCGACTCCCGCCATCAGACGAACCGTAGCCAATCGATTGGGAGAAACTCGAGGCAAATTTGGCCCGAGGCATTCGAATATCAAGACACACCCTCGCTCAGGAACTACTCCAGAATTACATCCGACAGACCGCACAACAAGGTTCTGTCGAGGACGACAGAAGCGAGAGGGAGGGGGGTGTTGGCAGTAGCCAGAGGCATAGAAGACGCGGAAGCATGTAAAGACAGAGCAGGGAGCCAGTCGAATCAATTTTTCAAAGATTTATGTTTTATAAATATTCTTCAAAACCTCCAACAGTGATTTTCATCACTATTGTAACATATGTAACATAGAAAAAACCCTTTTTGTAATTCATAGCTCCATTTTGTGCAAGCCAAGAAGTCCTCGAGCTTGAGGAGCTTAGGTAGAATGAGCGTATCAATTTTGGTTATTTTTAGACACCGTTTACCCTCTCAAATAGCGCATAGGACCTATTTTTTAACTATGCCGGTCACTAGATGTGAAACCAGTCAAAACTAGTCTAGAATCTATAAAAAGAGCTAGAGAGCTCATTTTTGAGGTTAGCTTGTTGGTTAGTGTGAGCTTAGAGCTATTTTGAGCTTGTAATTGAGATCTTGAGCAATAGAGTTAATTTCTCACCTTCCATTGTGTCTTGCTTGTCTCTTCGTAGTGTGTGTGTGTATGTGTGTGTGCATCTCTATGCTTCTCACCTTCACTCTCACTACATCTCACATTCACGATCTTCATATCACTCCTATCTCTTCCGCGGATTGACATTAAAGAGGTGGATCTTCTTAACGTGGTTCTCACCATTGTGCTAGAGCAACAGAAGGCAAGAAAACAACTATGCATCCAAAAATGGAGATGATTATGAGAAGCTAATCATGGACCAACATCACATGATGAATACGATGTTTGTTGATGTTTCAAAATTGAATGGTAATTTCTAGTATGTTGATTTAGGTGCTTCAAATCGCACGACTAGTCATGCAGAAAGGTTTAGTAGTTTGCAAAAATTGCCAGTTCTTGGATATCTTTAAACAAGTGATGACACATCACATCCTATAGAGCATACGTGAAACACAACACTATCTATGGAGGACTGGAAGGTGATGTTGATGTGTTGCATGTTCCACATATAATAAAGAATCTAATTTCTCTTGGACAAATGGTTAACCAAGGATTACAAGTCAAGTTCAATGTTGATGGGTTATATGTAGGAGAGTACAAATAGGATGGAAGATTTATTGCCAAAGGAAAAAAATTGGGTAGGATGTTCACCTTAAATGTGAAAATTCCTTAAATGAATGCAGGCATGTTTGCAAAAGGTGCAAGAGTTATTGCTGATATAGAGATCTATCACAAATGAATTGGACATGCAAATTTGGAGAGGTAGAAATTGATGCAGTCAAAGGAGATTATCAATGGACTACCAAATTTCAAGGTTTTTGAGATACAAAAGGTATGTGGAGCATCTCAATTTGGTAAAAATTCATAAGCATAATTTTTTCATGATAAGCATAATAGTGAGAATATGCTAGAAAGAGTACATATAGATGTGGTCCTACAAAGACCACATCTATGGGCCATTGCAGGTTTTATGTTACCTACATAGATGACCATACACAAAAAGTATGGGTATATTTCATGAAAGAGAAGAGTGAGGTGTTCACTCGCTTCTAGAATTTTAAGGCTATGATGGAAAAGCAAACAGGGAAGTATATTTAGACATTAAGATCTGATGGAGGAGGTAGTGATATATAACGTAAGCTTAGATACTTGTAATATCAAATACTCTCCTTATAGTTCTGTGAGGCTGTATTGATGAAATAACCCTTCATGATTCTCAAGAAAATCATGATACGTATCATATTTCCTTAAACTTATCTTTATGCACAATCTTTGAGAAAGGCCTACTACTATCTCGTAAACAATAATTTAAACTTTGAGCAATATTTTCTATTTGAATTTATCTTTTATTACACCTAGTGTCTTTGAAAATGTTGAAGTTTCATGAAACAGTCCTTATTCCTGGATTCATTCAAATATCTTATTATTGAACATCTTTTCCTCAACTTCTTATCCTATTTAGAATGGATATGGTAAGATAACTTTCAATCCATGTACCTTATTAGTCAATTAAACCAGCCCATTTTTAAATGCATATGCGAGTGTTTAATATATTTTTTTAGTATGCATGATGCACCAATTTCCATATGCCATCATGTTGCATGTATGTGAACGAAAAAATCAATGGTGCAAATAGTGCATGTGAATGTTCACGTGCACCCACTCATGTTTGTCCCCTCTTGGCACACTAACCTTACCCAAATTATTGCATCCTATTAGAGTTTGAGGTATGCATCATTTTTCCTCCTTGTCAAGAATACAAGCAATGGATATAGTTGCCCTCTTGGTGAAGCCCTATACAAGTAATACATTTGTGCTTACGAGTTGTGC